>CM032327.1:31424134-32624134 GCA_019022515.1 Quercus aquifolioides
GGAGCGATCAATTACACTCACAAGGTAAACTTTAAGAACCAATAATATAGTTTCGTCTATATTTATTCACCGCGCCACCACGGAGTGTGGGACGGTTAGGCTTGTGGTTTGGTTTCAAAGCATGCATATTTTATGGGCAGAACTTGGTACTTTGAATTTTGAAGTACGTACTAATATTAATTTAAGTTTGAAAACAATCTAGAGTAACGGAATTGAAATCCACCACCACGTTTAGAAGTCAAGCAAAGAAGGAATAAAAGAAAGAGGAAATTATTAGGGTGTCAGTATCAAATGTTGATAGGTTCGTCCATAATTGTCAATACTGAATCGTTTTGTTAATCAATTTTTTATTTTATATTTTTTTTATAGTAAGAAACACAAACATTTAATAAAATAATAAAAAATTGTGGATATAAATATATAAAGTTTATATTCATTATAAATTTGGCATATATTCAACTACTAACTAATTATCACCACACACCCTTGGTGCGATGGTCACTCCATAAGTATAAGTACTTGTAAGGTGTGCAGGATAAAGGCCGAAGTTCACATACATATACACTTAGTTTAGGTTATAAGCATTTATCAACATTTGTATGTGGAACTATTGATTCTACCATTTAAAGAACATATGATGTAGCAATATTCTAGAGGGAGGATAAATATAGAATAAAATCAAATTTCAATTAAAAAATATAAATTAGAAGAATGATATGTACACACATATACACTTAGATTAGGCTAGAGTAGAATTCTATCTTGTAACAAAAAAGAAAAAAAGAAAAGAATGATATGTAAAATTGTGAGGTTTTACTAACTTAGGTGGAAGACATTTATTATGTATATAGAACTACTAATTCTACAAGCATATAATGTGACAAGTGACAACATTCTAATAGAGGGTATAAAAGGAATAGAATCTAAATTCAATTAAATAATACTAAATTAGAATAATTATTTGCAAAATTGTGAAACCTTACAAACTTAGGTGGCAAGACAATTATTATGATTGATTTGTATATGGAACTATTAATTATACCATTTAAAGAACATATGATACAACAATATTAGAGGTCAAGCATTGGTGTGATAACAAGTATTGTCCACTAAAAGTGACCAGTCATGAGTTTAAATCCAGGAACGATCATCTCCAATAAATTAGAGGTAAGGTTGCCTACCATGACCTCTTTCAAATTACGTAAAAGTTGGAGTTTTGTGCAATGGATAAAACCTTTTATATGATGTGGCAATATTCTAATGAAGGGTATAAATACAAAATAAAATCTAAATTTATTTTAAAAAAATATAAATTAGAATAATGACATGTAAAATATTGTGTGTCAAAAACTTAGGTTACAAAATATTATAAAATCAGCCAAAAGTCAAGCATCTTCGGTTTTATATTTAGTAGTTGGTAACCCTTGCAATGCATGGGAAAGTTTAACATAATATGATTTTTTTTTTTTTCACTCTCTTTTTTTGTCTAAATATAAATTTGATAGTTATGGTAGTTATTAATAGACATTATTATGATTGGGAATTTATTATAATTATTTTTATATACGAAACTATATATTTTACTATTTAAAGAAAATAAAATGTGACTATATTCTAATGGAAAGTTTATATATATAATGAAATATATATATATATATATATATATATATAAAGTTATGTGTGAAATTGTGAGTTCTCAAAAGCTTATATGGCACAATAATAATAATATTTGTGGGGCCGAAGAATTTGGCAACCGCGGCCCACTTTATACTAAGCCCAAGGCCCACGCCGAGGAGGAAGAAATGTTCGAGGACAAAAAAAGCAAGTCCAAAGTACCCTGAAATATTGCCAAGGATGATCCTGTCCTCAGCCAACCATGATCATAGAAGGGAGGAGCGTCATGCCATCAAAGGCAGCCCCCCAGAGCATCCCAAGGAAAAGGACAGGTACAATGGGTTAGCCATGGGAGCACGGTGGAGGAGCAATTCAAGGAGAAACTGTCACCTCCGCATTAAATGCCCACAACTAACGTCTTGGCCACATTAATGAGGAAATGACCCCTGAACAGTGCCGCCTTGGTTGCTGCAACTCACAGGAGGTTTAAGAAGGTGGCTGATGGGACAAACACTTGAGTAGTGACCTGCATGATCAATAAATGGAGGGCCAAGATCAACTAGAAGTGAGTATATAATGTAGGAAATCCTCCATGAAAAAGGGGGTGAGAACAGAAAGCATAGGAACCTTTGGCATTGTCTTCAAAACCCTTGTAGCCAGACACTGAAGAAATAAGAAGAAGGACAAGCCCCTCAGAGAAGGGCCGAGGACACATTTCTACACTTTAGTCGACGTTTTGGTTATTCGGTCTACCCATAGCTGTGTTTAGTTGTTGTAACCCTCACTAAGGCCTAATTCTTTAACCCATTCTCTAAAAATTCATTGTATTAGGCCAGTTGGGTCTGAGTCTACTCATCCAGTAACAGAAGTGCTCAAATCCAGTCCCTACAATTGGCGCTGTCTGTGGGAAGAACTTGTGTGTTAGCAAGGGTAACAATCAAGCATGGTGGGATCAGGACCTCATCAAACGGGCTCCCATCAGCCTAGACCGGTTGGATCCCAACAACAAGGTAACGTTCACAACCCTGAACGTGACCGAAATAAGGAGAATGGAAGGTTTCGAGAGGGAAGTGTGCACACCACCCAAACCAGTAGAAGCCATCTCACGTGGGCAGTCATGTGCTCCAAAGACAAAATGGCAACCGGCCCATGCAATCAGAAGACGTTAGGAGTCACGTATCCCAGAGACAGAATGATAAGTAGGCTATGCAGCGAGAGATAGATGACTTGAAGAGAAAGTTGTGTCGTGCACAACGAAAGCGGCCCCATTCTAGCCTGACATGCCCTCCGATGATGAAAGCGATGATGACTATAGGCAAAGGTCGAAAACTCCCCCAAGCGAGACCTTCTCTCACGAAGAAGAGCACTACCGGAGGCATAAACGTGAAAGCCCACCTCAAGAGGCTTGGAAAACGATGCCATGAGCAGGGCACTGGATCAACTCTCCAAGTCTCCTTTCACACGCCACATAAAAGGGGCTGCACTTCCTCGATGGTTCCAGCAGCCAACCTTCACCATTTATAACGGCAAAACAGACCTCGTGGAGCATGTGAGCCAGCTTAACCAAAGGATGGCCGTCCATTCTAAAGACGAGGCACTGATGTGCAAGGTTTGCCCATCTAGCTTGGGACTGGTGGCGATGAGGTGGTTCAACGGCTTAAAGACTAACTCCATAGGTTCGTACAAGCAGCTAACCCAAGCCTTTGGTTCCCGTTCCGTGACAAACAGCAGAGTTCCTCGGCCCTTGAGTGCATTACTCTCTTTATCCATGCATGATGGAGAAACTCTAAAGGCCTACTCGAACAGATATTGGCAGATGTATAACGAAATGGATGGCAATTTTGACGATGTCGCCATCAGCACCTTCAAAAATAGTCTCCCCGCCGAGCACGGCCTGAGGAAGTCTCTAACTGGTAAGCCTGCCACCAGTGTGCGCCAATTGATGGATCGGATCGAATAAGTATAAACGAGTAGAGGAGGACCAGCTGCAAGGCAAGGGAAAAGAGAAGGTTATCCCTCAGGAGATAAGGGATTTCAGGTCGGATCGGTATAACAGCAACCGCCCGAGGAGAGATTTCGTTGGACAATCCGGAGCAGCCAACACATAGGCTGTCAGTGCTGTATTTCGAGAACCAGTACACCGGGTGTTGGAGAAAATCAAGAACGAGCCATACTTTAAATGGCCGAATAAGATGGCGGGAGAGCCCATGAGGCGCAATCAGAACTTTTATTGCCAATACCACCAGGACCACGGGCATACCACGGAGAACTGCAAGAACCTCTAGAACTATCTGGACCAACTAGTCCGAGAAGGAAAGATGAAGCACCTTCTGCATCATTCCAGTGGTCATCAGGGCCAGACCCACCAGAGCCCCAGAGAGATGCCGCCCAGGGCCACCCGTAGGGACGATCAATGTAATCTTGGCCGCTCCAGGAAGAACAGGCACGCGCCCCTCACGAGTGTTGTCTATGGCCCAACTGCCTGCTAAGGAGTCCCAACCAGAGCCGAAGAGGGCCAGAGTGAAGGCTCACCCAATCCTGAGTTTTTCAGAAGAAGACAAGATTGGAACCATCCAGCCCCATGATGACACGCTGGTGATCACTCTCAGAATCGGGGACTACGATGTAAAAAGAGTGATGGCGGATGATGGCAGTGGGGCCGATGTCATGTACCCTGACCTCTACAAGGGGCTGGGGTTAAAACCAAAAGATTTGATGCCCTATGATTCTCCTTTGATGAGCTTCGATGGGAAGCTCGTTATCCCGAAGGGCATGATTAGATTACCCGTCCAGACCGGCCCGGTGATAGTGGAGGTGAACTTTATCATGGTGGACACCTACTCTCCATATACGGCCATTGTCGATAGGCCTTGGCTCCATACCTTGGGGGCTGTTGCATCCTCCTTACATCAGAAGGTGAAATTCCCGTCAGGAGACCAAGTTCTCAAAATCTGTGGTTGCCAATCCATGGCAAGGCATTGTATGGTGGCTGCCATTTCACATCGGCTCGATGCGGAGTCCTCGGCCCCTGCTGAAAGGGACTTATAGCAATCAAAGACCCTGGTGTCGCCTCCTGATACAACGGCCGAGGAGGCAAAATGCGAGGACCTGGAGAAGGTGGTCATTGGTGATGTCCCAGAGAGGTTCTTTCAGGTCGGGACTCAACTGCCTCTTCAGGAGAAGGAGGAGTTGATTAAGTTCCTCAAAATAAATATCGATGTATTTGCATGGGATGTCTGTGATGCTCCTGGGATTGATCCAGCCTTCATCTGTCACCACCTCAACGTCAACCCGACCATCACTCCCAAGAAGTAGCCACCTCGGCGCCCATCAAGAGAGCACGCCGACGCGGTTAGGGACGAGGTAAAGAAGCTTAAGCGTGCAGGGGCTATCAATGAGGTTTTTTACCCCGAATGGCTGGCCAACACCGTGGTGGTCAAGAAGAAAAGTGGAAAATGGCAGGTTTGTGTGGACTTCACTGACCTAAATAAAGCGTGCCCAAAAGACCCATTCCCCATGCCTCGGATAGACCAGCTGGTGGATGCAACCGCGAGCCATCCTCGGATGAGCTTCTTAGATGCCTTCCAAGGCTATCATCAGATACCACTAGCCTTGGAGGATCAAGAGAAAACAGCCTTTGTGACACTCGTGGGGAACTACCACTACAAGGTAATGCCGTTCGGCCTGAAGAACACAGGGTCCACCTATCAAAGGATAATGACGAGGATGTTCGAGCCGCAGTTGGGCAAGAGCATCGAAATCTATGTTAATGATATGGTGGTGAAGAGTAAAGTGGTATCCGAGCATTTGGGAGACCTCGGCAACACCTTTGATGTCTAAAGGAAGAACAAGTTGCGCCTAAATGCTTCCAAATGCTCATTTGGTGTGGGATTAGGCAAGTTTTTAGGCTACATGGTTACTCATAGGGGGATTGACGTTAACCCCGACCAAATCAAGGCTATTAATGATTTATGACCACCTTGAAACACCAAGGAAGTCCAGAAGCTTACTGGGATGATCGCAGCCTTGAATCGATTCATTTCAAGGTTGGTAGATAGATGCAGACCATTCTACCTCTTGATAAACAAGTGGAAAGGGTTTGAGTGGTCCGAAGATTATGTCGTGGCCTTCCAGCAACTCAAGGAGTACCTGTCACGACCACCTATCATATCCAGTCCTGAGGCCGATGAAGTCCTATACGCATATATTGCTGTGGCTCCTCATGCTGTGAGCCTGGTGCTAATACGAGATGACAATGGCCTTCAAAGGCTAGTCTATTATGTGAGCAGGTCGCTACATGAAGCTGAGGTCAGGTACTCGCCATTGGAGAAAGCCATACTAGCCGTGGTTCATGCCACACGAAAGCTTCCCCATTATTTCCAAGCCCACATAGTGGTTGTCCTAACCCAACTACCCTTGAAGTCTGTACTTCGAACTGCTGATTACACTAGAAGGATCGCCATATGGAACACAATCCTTGGAGCTTTTGACATAAAATACATGCCTCGGACCTCTATAAAAGGTCAGGTCCTGGCTAACTTGGTGGCCGAGTTTGTTGAACCACCTATAGAAAAAGTGGTAGAGAAGCGAAACATGGATGGAAAATCCGTCGGGGTAATCTCTATACCAGGACCCCCATGTTGAAACGCGTACGTTGATGACGCAGCAAATCAAAGGGGGTCCGGAGTGGGGCTGGTCCTAGTGTCTCCTGAGAAGACTATCATAGAAAAATCCCTAAGGCTCTCGACCACGAATAACGAAGCCGAGTATGAGGCACTGTTACAAGGGATGGCCATGGTGTAGAAAATGGGAGGAAAAGCAGCAGAGATGTTCTCAAACTCAAGATTAGTAGTAGGGCAGGTAAAGGGAGAGTTAGAAGCCAGAGATGCGAGGATGCAAGAGTACTTAAGCCAGGTCAGACGTTTGCAATCAAGTTTCGATCTCTTCAACTTGTCACACATCTCCAGAAGTGGAAACACCCATGCAGATTCATTGGCCATGCTTGCTACTTCCTCGACGGGGGGTCTACCTCGGGTTATTCTTGTTGAGCATCTGGATAGGGTAAAAGAGGTCACGGAAGGCATGATTCATGTCCACCAAGTTAGGATGGGTCCTAGCTGGATGGATCCTATTGTGAGATTCCTCAAAGATGATATTCTGCCCGAGGAGAAGTCAGAGGCTAAGAAAGTACGAAGAAAAGTTCATCGGTTCTAGTTGTCCGAGGACCACATTTATTGTGCATTCACTCTGAAGTGTTAGAATTACTTCTTGAAGAACTGCACGAATGGATCTGTAGGAGTCACACGGGAGGAAGATCTCTGTCGCACCGAGCCATTACCCAGAGATACTGGTGGCCAGGGATGTAGAATGAGGCTCTAGAATATGTTAAGAAGTGTGACCAATGCCAAAGGTTTGCCCCAAATATTCATCAGCCAGAAGGGGTCCTCAACCCCCTGTCCAGTCCACGGCCATTTGCCCAATGAGGCCTGGATATTGTAGGTCCTTTCCCCAAGGCAGTAGGAAATAAGAGATATTTGTTGGTCGGCACGGATTATTTCACCAAATAGGTCGAAGCTAAACCATTGGCCAACGTCAGAGATGTAGATGCTAAGAAGTTTATCTGGAGGAACATTGTTACATGATTCGGGGTCCCCCACACCCTCATTTCAGATAATGGACTCCAATTTGACAGCAAAGCCTTCAAAAGATACTGTTGCGAATTGGGGATCACCAACAGGTACTCAATTCCAGCTTATCCTCAGGAAAATGGGCAGGTCGAGGCTGTCAATAAGGTCATAGTCAATGGGCTTAAGAAGAGACTGGATGACGCCAAGGGAAGATGGGTAGAAGAGCTACCACACGTTTTGTGGACTTACCGAACTACACCTCGGCGGTCAACAGGGGAGACACCTTTTGCCATGACCTATGGTGCCGAGGCTGTTATCCCTCTAGAAGCAAACTTCCCAACGCTGAGGACGAGCTCCTTCACTCCAAACAGTAATGATGAACTACTAGGGAAGAGCCTAGATATGATGGATGAAAGAAGAGAAAAGGCAATGATCCAGTTGGCCTATTACCACCAGAAGCTCAAGCAGGGATATGATGCCAATGTGAAGCTGAGACCACTAGCACCAGGGGACTTAGTGCTGAGAAAAACTGTGGGTGCTGCCAAGAACCCATCCTTTGGAAAGCTGGGACCCAATTGGGAAGGACCATACCGAATTACCTTAGTAGCAGGGATAGGTGCATACTACTTAGAGAACTTAGACGAAAAAGCTGTACCTCGTTCGTGGAATGTAAATAACCTAAGAATGTATTATTATTAATGAAAGCATTTCTATGTTCCAAATTTTTAGTCTATTATGATTATATGTCTTGTATTTTGGTAACAATCTAAGTACTAGACAGAACCAAGGTCTTGCATGGTCCTCGGACTCAAACCTGTGGGGAAACTAGCTATTTCAAGAAAAATCAAACTACTAGACAGAACCAAGGTCTTGCATGGTCTTCGGACTCAAACTTGTGGGGAAACTAGCTACTTCAAAAAAGATTTAAGTACTAGACAGAACCAAAGTCTTGTGTGGTCCTCGGACTCAAACCTGTGGGGAAACTAGCTACTTCAAGAAAAATCTAAGTACTAGACAGAACCAAGGTCTTGCATGGTCCTCGAACTCAAACCTATGGGGAAACTAGCTACTTCAAGAAAAATCTAAGTACTAGACAGAACCAAGGTCTTGCAGGTCCTCGGACTCAAACCTGTGGGGAAACTAGCTACTTCAAGAAAAATCTAAATACTAGACAGAACCAAGGTCTTGCATGGTCCTCGGACTCAAACCTGTAGGGAAACTAGCTACTTCAAAAAAGATCTAAGTACTAGACAGAACCAAGGTCTTGCATGGTCCTTGGACTCAAACCTATGGAGAAACTAGCTACTTCTAGAAAAATCTAAGTACTAGACAGAACCAGGGTCTTGCATGGTCCTCAGACTCAAACCTATAGGGAAACTAGCTACTTCAAGGAAGATCTAAGTACTAGACAGAACCAAGGTCTTGCATGGTCCTCGGATTCAAACCTATGGGGAAACTAGCTACTTCAAGGAAGATCTTAGCGTTAAATGGATCCCAGGTGTTGCGTGACTCCTCGGACCACAACCTTTGAGGAAATTAACGAGCTTGAGCATTCATCTGAATTACAAAATACTGCCATAGTGGAATCTGCACCTCGGACCACTTGCCCTGTTCTCATTCGATAAAGATGTAAGCAAACACAAGCCCATGAGCATCGCTTAAAGCACTTTGAGGTACACTGAACTTATCTCCCATGCATAGTCAATAGCTGACTATTTCCTTAAGGTCAATGAGCTTTGAGAACATTCCTATGGGTACCTTTGCACATTGTGCAGTGGCATTAGATCTTAGGACCTAAAGGTTTGTCCTTATAAGTGCTGCGTGCTTAGCATTTTTTACCCGTTATGATAACCAACACATAAGGCATAGGATTCACGTTATAAGGTTGTTGCCTTTCATAGTCTACTTAGCAAAAGCAAGTCGTAGTAATGAAGTGGCTCAATTGTTAATCAAAGTCTAAGTAGAAATTACTATTATTATGGATCTTACATTTTTTGGCTATTGTTTCAAAAATGGAAAACAAGTCACACTGTTGAGACTGTTTAGCTATTAATCAAAGCACAAGTTATCTAAACGACAGAACCCATCATGGAAACAATTAACATATGAAAAGGGGATCGCATACATTCATTCCAAATGTTTCATTACAACGGTTCAAATATCTAAAAAAAGAAAGAAACAAACATAAGGCAAAAGTACGACAGTGGCAGCCTATTTTTTCAACTTAATCTTTTTTCCCCCCTTGGGATGCTGGTCTGAAGCGACCTCAGGGTCCTCTAAGCTTTCATCTGGGGGAACGGCCTGCAGAGGCACCACGTGAAGAGCTGTCCCCTCGGCATGGGGGTCCTGGCCATCAGCTGAGGACTTTGCAGCCTCCTGAGGTGCTTCCTGGTTGGGGCCTTGGTCTGTTTCAGTCACCCCAGGAGGCTCAGCTTCCTTGGCAGGCTCATCTAGAGTAGTTGAAGTAAGGGCAGCGTTAGGATGGCCTGCCTCAACCACCCCGAGAGAAGTACCAGCCTCAGAGCTGGGAAGGCCTTGCTCTCGAATGGCAGGAGGGAAGTATACATTCTCTACCTTCCACAGGTTAGATGAAACCTTAACCCGAGCTTGTTTGAGGGCTTTATTCCAAGTCTGGGAGCAGTAGAATCTGCACACCCCAGGTACTTGAGCCTTGAGAGCGACCTCAGTCTCAGCCACTCCCAAGGCAAAAGCTTCCTCTTCGGCTCGCACCTTAGAGCTTTCAGCCTCGGCCCTCACAAACTCCGCCTCTGCCTTAGCCCTTGAGGCCTTATCCTTGTCAAACTCCGCAACCTTCCTGGCCCCCTCTGCCTCAACCAGCTTCTCCTTTAGATCAGCGATTTGCTCCTTGGCAATCTTTAACTGATCCTCAGCCTCACGCAGGTACCTCGTCTGGTCCTCAGCCTGTTTCTGCGCCAGTCAGGCCTGCTGCGGCGCTATCCCTGGCCCTCGTCGTCTCTTTTAGGTCTTCCCTCGCTTTCTGGAGGTCGGCCTCAGAGTTTTTAAGGGTCCTTGTAGCATTCAGGCGCTTGTCACTCTCGAGATCCAAGGCCTTGCTCTACTCATGGGCTGCCTCTTCCAACCTGTAAGTGGCCTGGACAGCCTGCCAATTGAAACAAGCACACGATAAGTTAGAAACTAGAGAACAAAAATCAGTGGAGTCACAAGGGTTAGATGTCGTACCATGCCCAAATACCTCTTGAGGCTGAGGAAGACCTCCTGCCTCCTTAAATTCACCAACTCGGCCATATCGCAGGGGAGTAGCAGGGCCCTCTCCAACGCGTCGGCCACGTAGGTGCCTTCACCCCCTCGGAAGTCCCTGAGCGAGGCATTATCCATCAGAGGCTCCCCATGGAGCATCGGGGCGGGAAGCCAAGCCTGTGGCTCGGACTGCACGGCGATCTCTCTCTCTTGGCCCTAATTGCCGATCTTAAGTTGCTTTGAAGCTCGTTGAGCTTCATCTTCCTCCTGAGAGGAGCGAGATCTCCCTCCATCCATTGGCTCTTTGCCTTTGGAAATCCTCTTCCTCTTTGGGTCGGCGAGCTCTGGCCGAGGAGGAGGAGTTGGCTGCGTGGAAGACGACCTGGTCTGGACAGGCTGGAACTTGGGTGGAAGGGGAGGAAGCTTGGGCAGAGGAGGAGGAAGCTTGGATTGTGGCTTCCCCGGCGTGTCCTTCTCCGATTGGCCCTCAATTAAGTCAAGCAGGCTAGTTTGGGGTCTTCTCTTGAAACCCATCTCGGCTTGGGAAGAAACCCCTACTAATAGGAGATCTGCTTTGGTCAAATTGGGGTCACCCAAATCACCAGAGGGATCTTCAGACGAATTGACCTAGTCGAAAACACCAAATTCGTCCTCGGACGGACCCAAATCTGCAACTTCTTCTTCTCTCTCCGCTCTTTCTCCCTCGGCCTCTGCAGCCTGATGAGACGAAGAAGGGCCTGCCAATGGAACAACTTCTGGGATGGGAGATCCTTCAGGAAGCAAGAACTCATGTTCTGCTATAGTGATCTTGTGAAGCCAAGGATCTTTGGCTCTGATCACGTGCTTGGGAGCTGGAAACGACTTCTAGAGGGGATCATACCCGAGGATCTTGTGAGCGGCTCTGACTTGGTTGTCGGCCTTGTTCACAAAGATCTCCGCCCTAAGGATGGTTTCCAAATCTTCTCGATTAACCAAATGAAAGTTTCGTTCAAAGGCATGCGAATCTACAAAAAGAGAGCACATTCATATTAGCAGCTGAACAATGCAAAATGTGAGAACACAAAAGATCAACCCTCTCCTACTCTGAATATCCCACCTGGTACCCCCTCCTCTGTCGAACAGTGAAGGTCATCGTGCCACTCCCCAGACACGATGAGAAAATCCTTATTCAACCCCTTACTGGACTCGGGGAGGCACTGAATAAGCCGAACCTTATCGTCCCTCGTCTTCATATAATAGGACTTGCCCTTCAAGTGCTGGAGGTTGTAGCACTAGTTCACATAGTGGTGGGTTAACCTCAAACCCATCTTCTCATTTAAGGCGTCCACACAACCCAAAATCCTAAACACGTTGGTGGCGCACTAGGTGGGAGCTAACTGGAAATGCCTAAGGTAGTCCCTCATCACTGACCCCATAAGGATTCTCATACCACCTTCTAGGAAGGCGATTATGGGAATCACCACTTCCCCCTCTTGCCTCCTAAAGTGCCAATCCCCCTCTTCACAGTATCTTAAACCTACGTTTCTGGATATCCTATAATTGGCCATGAACTTCTCCATTGCCTCTTCAGACTCAACCAACTTTTTAAACCTACCCATCCATAGGAACGGCTAAAGGACTCAGGAAAATGGGCGAAAGAAAGAGAGAAAATGTGAATTAAAGGGAGAAGAAAACTTACAAAAATGAGGTAAAGCTCCTCGGATGGGCTTTTTATGCTGAAAGAGACATAAGTTTGGTTGAAGACTTGACTGAATTCAGGGTCTGTGCGCAAGAACTCTTGAATGCAAAAGTAAAGAGGCAAATCGGTTCAAATGGGTATTTATACCACCAATTAAAAAGGACCGTGCGGGTTTCCCGCCCCTAAAGGCGAAAAAACCCCCCACCATTAGATTACCATCACACTGTTGAACGTAGGGAGCACAGAGTCGCAAGAATTTAATGAGGGCGTGCTCCGTATACCGAAGCGCCAGGAACGTGCCTTGGACAAATGAAGAGACCCTGGCATCAACAAAGGACAAGACATGACAAGCCATGACAAAGGTCCGAGGATATCAAAATCCTCATCCCCGTCCGAGGATCCAGACAGTAGGATTTTGAGGGGCTATTGTGGGGCCGAAGAATTTGGCAACCGCGGCCCACTTTATACTAAGCCCAAGGCTCACGCCGAGGAGGAAGAAATGTCCGAAAATGAAAAAAGCAAGTCCAAAGTACCCTGAAACGTCGTCGAGGATGATCCTGTCCTCGACGAACCATGATCACAGAAGGGAGGAGCGTCATGCCATCAAAGGCAGCCCCCCAAAGCATCCCAAGGAAAAGGACAGGTACAATGGGTTAGCCATGAGAGCACGGTGGAGGAGCAATTCAAGGAGAAACCATCACCTCCGCATTAAATGCCCACAACTAATGTCCTGGTCGCATTAATGAGAAAATGACCCCTGAACAGTGCTGCCTTAGTTGCTGCAACTCACAGGAGGTTTAGGAAGGTGGCTGATGGGACAAACACTTGAGTAGTGACCTACATGATCAACAAACGGAGGACCAAGATCAACTGGAAGGGAGTATATAATGTAAGAAATCCTCCATGAAAAAAGGGGGTGAGAATAGAAAGGATAGGAACCTTTGGCATTGTCTTCAAAACCCTTGTAGCCAGACACTGAAGAAATAAGAAGAAGGACAAGCCCCTCAGGGGAGGGCCGAGGACACGTTTCTACACTTTAGTCGACGTTCTGGTTATTCAGTCTATCTATAACTGTGTTTAGTTGTTGTAACCCTTACTAAGGCCTAGTTCTTTAACCCATTCTCTACAAATTCAATGTATTGGGCCAGTTGGGTCTGAGTCCACTCATCCAGTAATAGAAGTGCTCAAATCCAGTCCCTACAATATTATTATTATTATTATTATTATTATTATTATTATTATTATTATTATTATTATTATTATTATTATTATTATTATTTCTTTTTTTGATATCTGATAGTTGAGAAAGAGTAATTTAAACCCTAGATTTTTTTTATAAAAAATACCAAAAGGATATGACACAATATTATGAAATCACTTACAAGTATATTGTCTTTAATTAGGTTTTTTTTGTCAATTTAAGGATTTCGTCTTTAATTAGGTTTTTTTTTTTTTTTTGTCAATTTAGGGATTTCAATTCCTAACCCCTTTTTCTCTCTATTCTTTTTTGTTGAAGTTAGGGAAACACTCATAGAAAATCAAATTCTACAGGTTTTGTAAGAAAGTGGAGATGTATTGAAGAGCCTCCCAACCTTCAAAATCTGACAACAATCCTATAGGTTTTGCTTTACCTTCAAGTTTTGCTTTATTTTGCTATCTAGGTTTTTTAGCACATCTAATTTAGCTTAGCTTAATCATTTGTTTGATTGAATAATTATTTGGGCACCTAAAACGTCAACCTTCGTTGTCTCCACTAAGTGCCCTGTTTTTTTTTTTTTTTCCAAACCTTCTACCTCTTCTGTACAAGTTCATGTCTTTCTTAATCAAATTTGTCAAATTTGTTTAGAAATTTGTAACTACAAACAAATTTAATTAGGTCTCTATAACCATTATCTTATAAATAGTTTTTACGATAATGTTTATTCTTTTTTTTTAATATATATATTTTCTGTGCATCAAACCAATTCACGGCTGTTCATTTTATAATTCTTTGTACATTTGTGTTGTTCCTTCCCTGCAATAGATTTAAAACAACAAATTTCAATGAATACCAAACAGCAACAGATTTAATTCTTTGTACATTCGTTTGCTGTTTTAAAGAAGGTTTCATTCTTAATTTTTGCTCTTCCATTCACTTTTATTTAGATTTAATATTCCTGATTAATTTCTTCTTTTTTTATTGCCTTTCTCTTCAATTTTTTCCTCCATTTGAATCAAGGTTAAAGGTATGGTATTCGTTTGCCTCTATACTAAATTTCTGAATTTTTTTTAGTATAGGGTTAACTATTTGTCTATGTACATCTAATTTCTAAATATTGTAGTGTTCTGTTTACATTTAAAGAGCTCATGAAACTCAATTTGAATTGTAACTTATCATGTATAAATAAATTTTTTTTTGAATTTTAAGTAATTAATAATTGCATTGGTATGCTGTTGAGACGCACAATCCAAATAAAATTGTAAAAGTGTCATGAAGGTTGGTTGAATTTTACTCTGTTTTAATGATCATGTTGATTATATGTGTGCTTTACCTATAAACAATTGCATTGTTGTATCTTCTGGAGTTTGATTTTTACAGACTTAGCTTGAATGTTTTAAAGCTAGAACTCGCATGAGCAAATTATATATATATATATATACACACACACACACATACATACATATTTAGAAATCTTGCTCCCACAATGATGATTTCTACAATATATATATATATATACACACACACACACACATAGTGATGATTGCACAAGTATGAATTATATATATATATATATATATATATACATATATATATTTTTAAATCAAATTTAACCAAAAACCTAGCCATCGTACTCTCTCTACATCAATATAGTACCCATTCTCTTTGAATCTCTATATATTATGCTTCAATCTCCATATTGCTCAAATCTCGGTACCATTAATTTTTTTTTGGTTTCGTTCTAGGCTTATGGTTATGGGTATTTTTTGGCTATGATAGAGCAGGATTTTGTTTGAATTTTTAGACATTGTTGTATAAAACAATACTAGGGATTATGACATGTTCTAATTATGCACCTAATATGAAGATCATTGATGGCAAATGTGATAATAACTTCTTTTTTTCCCCTGTAAAACCATCTAGACCAATTAGATTATTTCAATTTTGTCTTGCAGAAATGAGAGAGGGAGTAAAGTGTCAACCCAATCAAAATGATCAAAGGATCAAATGTCTCGATGAGTAACATAAATGTCATGACTATAGAGTATGTCTTTTAAAAAAAATTTATTTTCAATACATGCGCTTTTTATTTTTTATTATTTTGATAAGCCAATACATGCACTTATATTATATGAACTTACATGGTAACATTGGAAAATTTGAACAGAGGAAATGAAATAAAGCTTACACTTTGGAGATCAGTTGTAAATCAAATTGAGGAGAACTACTTTATTGAAAATCCAGACCCTTTTTTTAATATAGCTACATGTTTGACTGTCAAGACTTTTAAAGGCAAGTTCATTTCTCTTTTCTATTTCTTTTTATTTGTGAATTTGAAAATTTTGGAGTGGGAGCTGGTATGGAGCCCAGAAAGACTTAATTGAAAACAGAAAATTTTTATTATGTTTATCTTTTATTGGTGAAGAGGGACTGAGGGAGAAGATTTAGGTGTTGAGGTTGCTGGAGCTGGGGTTTTTCTCAAGCTTTCAAGCCTCTTTGTGAAGATACATAGGTGGGTTTTGGTTAGGATGTCTCTAAATTGTAAGCTCTCTAGCCTTAATGGTAGATTACCAAACTGTTCCAAGCTGAAGAAGGCAAAGGAACCTTTACATGGGCCTAATTCTGTCAGAAAATGGAGAAGAAAGCTTCTGTTTTTCTTCTGTCTTTTAGTTTCTATTGTTCTGAAATAACTTTTAGATCAAAGTTGTGAGCTCCCATTAATTCAACTCATAATTTTTTAGATCAAATTGCTTCCTACTTTAGGATCCCCTCGAATTGATGCAGTATTAAATAATAATTGATTGAGATCAAAGTATGAATCCCTTTACTATTTATGTGTGTGTGTGCGTGCGTGCGCGCGCGTGTGTGTGTTCTAAAGATCTAAGGTATGTTATTATAATACGTGAGAGATTTGCCAAGGCCCACTTGGTTTATTATAATTTTGTATAGATTATAAACCACCAGCTTCATGCTTTAACTTCCTTATTATCTGAATCAGATCAGGTACTGTGTTTATAGCTTTTAAATTGCATCTTTAATAGCTCTAGACTCTTACTGTGTTAGTCTTGACTATTTCATTTGACTTGAATTGTCTTTTGCGTTGCTTTAAATACAAATTTTGTATTTTTAGAACCAATTTTGTAGTCAACGTATGATCTCTGAGTTAATTACAGTTTAATTGGACTGTAGCGAAAATTGGAGTTCTTATAAAATAAAAAGAATAGAAGAAGAAAAACATTTTGAATTGGACTAGCTGATTGGAAGCATGGTAGACTAAAGGAGTATGTTCCATCTCATTCTTTATTGTGATGTCTTTGTGATCTTCTTTCAAAGCAAAGTTGGTAATATTATATTAAATTTGGTACTTTTCTGTAGAGTTTTTTGATTTGTTAGATAGAGAGGTTTTTCTGTGCTTTTGTTATTGGAATTCTGGATTTTAAGTTTCAGTCTTGAAATTCAATCTCAAAGTAAGCAAAAATAGAAATAAATGTTTGATTTGATTCTCTCTCTTATATACCTACAACTGTTTTTGTTGTCTCTTTGGGTTTTTGTTATAATATGTAACATTGGTTACACATTTTTAGATTGGATATTAGCTTTAGGATGTTGATTATAATGACAAAATTTTGTATAACCTTATACACATTCTTATGCAGTGACCACATGGCACTTTTTAAAGTTTTTGAAGGATAGAAGGATGCAAACCGTAATCAAATAGTCCTTTCACCTTGCAAATGACAGAGAATATGAGAATGCAATTTGTAGATCTAACTTTTTAAAGTTTTTGAAGGATAGAAGGATGCAAACCATAATCAAATAGTTCTTTCACCTTGCAAATGACAAAGGATATGAGAATGCAATTTGTAGATCTATCTAGCATTGGCTTTGTAAACAAATTGATGAGTGCTAATGTAAGTTCTTTAAAATTTTCAAATTTTAAGGCATTTGATTTGCAAAAATCTTATAGTTCCTAAAAATTTTCCCAAACATCGCACGGGTTAGCGAACTAGTTGTAATTTTTTCTGTTATTTTTGTTTATACTAGTGAAGCTGTTTCAACTTTCAAACATGTAATAACACTGAACTCAGTGGCACAATTGCACTCTCAGACCCTCAAAGCTTGCCTTTTTCACACGACAGTTTTTTTGCCACCAAACTCATCTCTCATTTTGCTAAATATACTTCTCCTCAGCATGCGCGCAAACTGTTCGACGAAACGCCTCACAGAACTGTTTATCTCTGGAACGCTATACTTGGGAGCTATTTGAAAGAGAAACAATGGGAAGAGACTTTCGCATTGTATCTTGTGGATTTCCACTGAGGACAAACTTGATCATTCTACAACACCCATTGCTCTTAAGGCTTGCACCAGGTTGCCGGCGCTAGAGTATGGCAAGGTGATTCATGGGTTTGTGAATAATTAACATAGGATTGGAATGAACATGTTTGTGGGTTCTGTGTTGATTGAGTTTTATTCGAAGTGTGGACAAAAGGGTGAAGCTTTAAGAGTGTTTAAGGAAATTTCTGGACCGGTTGTGTCATTATGTGGACTTTAATGGCTGGGCATGAGCAGAATGGTTGTCCTGAAGTAGCCATTGCATTTTTCTCTCCAATGGAGATAGCGGAGCGCTTTAATCCTGATCTGGTGATGCTTGTCGGTGTCGTTTCTGCTTGTGCACAATTGCTTAATTGTAAGCTTGGAAGCTGTGTACATGGTTTTGTGATTAGAAGGGGGTTTGATATTGACTTATCTTTGGTGAACTCATTGTTGAATCTATATGCAAAGACAGAACTTGTCGAAATTGCAGCTAAATTGTATAGGAGGATACCAGAAAAAATATGTTATATCATGAAGCTCATTGGTTGCTTGTTATACTCATAATGAGGCTGCTGTTGAGGCCTTAGATCGATTCAATGAGATGATTGATGGGGGAGTTGAGCCAAATTCAGTTACTGTGGTTAGTGCATTACAAGTGTGTGCAGTTGCTTGTAGTCTAGAAGAGTGTAAGATGATCCATGTATTTGCTGTTTGGAAAGGTTTCAAGTTAGATGTCTCAGTTGCCACTGCTTTAATTGATATGCATATGAAGTGCTTCTTGCCTGACAAAGCAATTGATCTCTTTGAAAGAATGCCCAGCAAAGATGTCATTTTGTGGGCTGCATTGTTACGTGGGAATACTCAAAATGGGATGGCACATAAGTCAATGGAAGTCTTACGTAACATGCTATCAAATGAAATGCAACCTGATGCTGTTGCTATGGTGAAGATTCTTGCAGCTTGTTCAGAATCAGGGATTCTTCAACAAGATGTTTGCCTTCATGGATATATAATTATAAGCGGCTTCAACAACAACATTTTTTTTGGTGCTCCACTCATAGAGTTGTATTCAAAATGTTGTAGCATAGATAATGCTACAAAAAAATTTGAAGGGATCATACACAAAGATGTTATTTGGAGTGCAATGATTGCAGGATATGGAATTCATGGGCAAGGGGAAATTTTTTTTTTTTTTTAAATATTTGATCAGATGGTTAAGATTGCAATAGTTATACCGAATAATGTAACATTTCTCTCAATCCTTTCTGCTTGTAGCCATGCAGGTTTGGTTGAAGAAGGGATAAAGATATTTAATATGATGTCACATGAATACCAAGGCCTGAGTTGGAACATTATGGGATTTGGCAGGACAGGATAGCTTGATAAGGCCATCGACATTATTAACCAAATGTCAAATCCAGCTGAGCCCCATGTTGGGGATCTCTACTAGGTGCTTGTAGAATCCATAATAATATGGAGATGGGAGAGATTGCTGCAAAGAATCTTTTTCCAGTTAGATCCCAATCGCGTGGGGTATTATGTACTGCCATCACATATTTATGCCGTGGAGAAGAAATGGGACAATGTGGCTAAACTTAGGCCTCAAATAAATGAGAAGGGGTTGAAGAAGACTTTTGGCTCAGTTTAGTTGAGATAAGGAATGAGGTCAATAGTTTTGTAGCTGATGACAGTTTCTACCCAGCCTCTGAGCAGATTTATGGTTTTCTAAGAAATTTGGAGTTGTAAATTAAAGGGGAAGGCTACGTTCCTATTATAGAATTTCTGTTACATGAAATGAAGGAAGATTTATAGTGTCGATGAATCAATGTATGACATATTAATTTTACTCAGGGAGCTGAATCCATCTAGTGTTTAAGGACTTAAGTTAATAATCAGATATATGGCTATTTGTCAGATTAGCTTGAAAATATCTCACACTGGTAGGAAATATACGAATTGAGCTTCATTACTTTCAAAATTATCTGATTCTTGGACTTGGATGCTAAGGAGCTGGGTATGTTCCTGGGTATCTGTTGGATGGTTCTCAGCATTCAAAGTCAGAACCATGGAAGGACTTTTATCTCCCTTGACAATTGGCTCTTACTGGATATCTCCTAATCTTACTGCAATGGACAGTGGAATAGACTTGGACATCATGCCCAGGTGGTTGCAAATGAAATTATTTTTTAGTTGCTCTATTAGCTCTGGTTCTAGCATCTAACAAAATCTTCATATTTGTGCCATTCCATGGACCTAGGAAACCTGTAATCTTGGAATGGCCAAGTTCATCTTTGCGAAGTCTGTTTTAATTGCTTTGCCTACATGAACCTGTAGCAGCCTCCAGATCATTTGAGCACTCAGTGCTGTAAATTTAGCGGAATCTAAGGTTTTAGCTCTTTTCTACTATTTTTTTTTTTTCTAGTTTAAGATTTGATTAGCTTATTTTCTGTCCCTCAGATGAGATCAATATCAAAGTTCCGTTGCTGAAGCATTCTTTTGCAAATGGAGTCCTACTTTCTGAAGAATATTTGGAAGGCAGAAAAAGCTCTTTCTTTAAGTGCTTCTTTATTGATCTCAATATGCCAGCCTATTCCCGCTGATCTTGTCCACCAGTTGATTGGAGGGAGATAAATCATATTTAGACGGAAACCATTATCTCAAGGATGGTTTCATGCTAATAGCAGCTGAAATGAAGTGTTTTCTCAGAGGTAAACGGAGAAGTGTTCCACATTCCCCATCTACATACTTCCATAAGATCTGCATCCGGGTTTTGTGCTCGCAAAACTCCCAATCGTTGAGACTTGTCAGAGATGCAGCTTTGAGCATATACCTAGTGAAATAAGAAATTAATATGATCACGAATACTAGGAACTTAAAAAAAATTGAAATTGAATGCAAATCAGATTAGGAATATGATGGCAAAATTTGTGACTGTCATCAATAGTTCAAGTTTCTCCTCTAATGTTAAGATGGCTGTAGAAATTTTCCTTGTGCTTCTCAGTGACTATATGTTTGATTATTTTCAAATGTAGGAATTTGCCTTTCTTTCTCAGAGACCTGACTCTCTCTCTCTCTCTCTCTCTCACACACACACACACACAAACACAGACACACTCACAATTTGTAGTAATGTCCTCTTTATCTCTCTGGTGTCATTAATGTTTTTGGCAACCTCAATGGCCATTGAGGGACACTCTTTGTTTTATTGTTTGAAACTTTGAAGAGATCGCAGCCATCAAATTGAGAACTATTTAGAACATAAGTGGCGCCCATTTCAGGATCTTATGAGCATGTCATAGCAATTTGCAGGCACTATCCTATCTCTTTAATCTTTCTCATTTCAAGCTGGAGTCTTGTTTATTGATATGGTTGACATGTTTTTACATTTCAATTCAGGTGCTTGTTCTTTTTAAATGGGATTGAGATACAAGTATACAACGAATGGAATGAGTGGAATTTGAAGTTCTTCTATCATTTGACCAAAACAAATTGGGGGGGGGGGGGGGGGGGGGGGGGGGGGTGTAAAAAAAAGGCCTCCCATAAAATTTCAGTGCAAACAGTGTTGCCCCTTTTGCTGAGTAAATGAAAGTTCGTTGTATGCTTTATTCAACGCAAAATATATATATATATATATATATATAGAGATGGGTTCAAGTTACATCTTTTTTAAATAATTGGATTTAAGTAAATCCAACGGTAAAAAAAAGACCCTCATTAATGCTAATATTCTGATTATTATCTCATTAATTATTCCTTATTTATTGCATTACATACCTATCTCTAACCCTATAAAAACACAAAAAAGTATACGTATCTCTCTAATTTTTTTTCCCACCGTTTCTCAAAAAAAAAAAAATTATCCACTACACGCCTCTCTGTCTCTTTGTCTCTTTCTCCTCCACTGCTCTTCCCCCTCCACTGCTAGATCGCCGGTAAAAAAAAAAAAAAAACCGCTAGTTGCACTACTGGTTAGTCTCCCACTTTTTTCCCTTGTTATAATTTCTTAGATAGAACTATTTTATTGTATTCAACTGTATTGTACTGCAGTCGTTTTAATGGCTATTGTGGTTCTTTTTATATGCAATAGTAGTCTTTTAGTTCTTTTTATATGAATGAGGGTACACTACTTTTACACAGACTATTCCTTCATTTAATTTCACATGTTACTGAATTTTTATTCCAAGTTTCCACTGACAAATATTACTACGTATCTTGATTTAATATGAAAAAAATGGAGATAAACAGATTTGTTCTATCAAAAACTTCAACATACTCTATGAACCTATCAGGGGCTGTAATTTATGCTGAATGGCCAGCAATATGTATGTTTAATTGTTAAAAGGAATTACCATTTTCTATAAATGGTCCTTTGGGTCTAGCACCGTAATTTCAATTTGAATAGTTGTGGTTGTATATACTTCTGAACAGTTAAAAGGAATTACCATATTCTATTAAAAAAAAAAGTTTTTTTTATATGCAACTATATTTTCCGGAACAACTTGCTATTGACTAAATCTATTGGGTCTATTAGTTCTTTTTATCTGCAATAGTAAATATAAAGTATCAAAACAACTGCTACATGTGTAGATATAATTGCCACCTCCCTCTTTTTTATTTTTGGGGGTGGGGGTGGTGGTCATTTCATCTGAAGATAACAACACCTTATGAAAGCAGTATTACTAACTTGCTCTAATTTTTTAAATAGGCTCTTAAAGATTGATTTATTGCTTATAGCTTATTGTGAAAGACTTAAAACAAACACTTCATTTTGCAGGGAAATGTTAGTAGGCTCACTGACAAACGTTTTGATGGGGATACAAAATGTATTATAGTGATAATGGAGCAGCAAAAATGATCCTTAGACCTCTGCTTCACCTGGTATTGGAGGGATTATGGAGGTTTGAGAGTGATTATGGAGCAGCAAACGCTATTGTATCTGTTGTTAGTTGTTACTGCTAAATGTATTTATGTTAGTTGTACACTTAAGACTTCAATTGATTGAATAAAATCGCTTCTTCATATATCAATTTTTGTAATCAAAGATGTTTGGATTAAGAGATGCTGTAAGTCTGCTACCTATGAAGCTGCTAATTTTTTTTAACATGTGTATTTTATCTTTAGATCAAAATACGATTTTGTTGATCAATTTCTATAAGTGAAAGAGTCCTGAATCAGGATTACAAGCAGGTTGCTAATGCATTATAGGACAACATGTTGACCATGATTAATTGAAAACCATCCTTGAGACAGTAACACATTTCGGGAAAATTGTTAATAGGTTTCCTCCAAAAAGTTTTCATTATTCTAACAAATTGCTTATCACAATCTCTATGAAAAATGAATATAGGACTAAACAAAGAGTCTAGAATTGCTTAAAAATCTGAAAAATGTGCCACAAACACACCATTAATCGCATTAAATTAAAGCAAAAGTAAATGAGTAGTTTGTAACCAAAACTATGGCTGCATTGCTACTACCCTCCATATATATGTTGTCATGGATCAAAGACTAATAGCTAAGGTTCTTGATTAGCTAGAAAATTCCAAATAGTATTCCAATATAGGTCCTTAAAAAAACAAAACAAAAACAAAATAAAATAACCAAAATGTATTGTTTCGTCATGATTAACAACATATGTCCTTAAACACTTATATTTTAAGCTACTTAGACTCTATATATCTCAATTCCACCAAGCGAAGCTCATTTTGTGATTCTCTTCAGCCACATTTACCTAAAGTAGAAAAAAATGTATAAGTAAATTTGAAACAAAAGATATATATTATTACAATCAAAATTAAAAATATATATAAAAAAAAAGACTAGAAATATGAAATGAAAAAACTCACTTTATGCTAAGTCATCAATATTATTGGCATCAAATGCTATCATGTTTTCTTTTGCCTTGCCCTTCAGTACAACATACATAAATACGACTTGTTATATTATCACTTCTAGGTGGTCTTTTACTGATATGAACACAGATTCCAAAACCTTCTTTTTTTTGCAAATTTTTTGTAAAAAGTTTCAACACCATCAAGGGAGTCAAATTGTATTCCAACATATGGCTTGGATTTCAACTCACAATCACCAAAATCTTCAAGTGGTAACTCTTGCTCTAATAGCTCTGGATTGTTTGGGGCATCATATAACTCTTCACACTCCATTGGCTATTTAGTAACTATAACAACCAATATAAACAATGAACAAAAATATAAAATATGTAAATATAATAACCAATATATTTACATAAATAAAAATTTGAATAATTCCATATCTAAAAAAATAATCACTTTGAGCCAAGTACTATTCGATTTAGTAGCCAATATCTGTAGCTACAACTAATAGACCGAATATAATATCAAAGTTCCCTCTCATTAGTGTGTAAACATTCAGCTACAAAACATATGTACTATCTAAGAAATTATAAAAAGGGAAAACAAAGGTTATATCTAATAGACACAATGGTAAAACTAATAAAATTTAACTTCACATGAGACAATAAAATTTGGAACAACCAATAGACCCAATAGAAAAACAGAGGTTATATCTACACATGCAGCAACTATTTTGATACATTATATTTACTTTATATAAAAAGAACTAATAAACCCAATAGATTTAGTCAATATTAAGTTGCATATAAAAAGAACTAAAAGACTACTATTACATATAAAAAGAACCACAACAGCCACCAAAATTTTCAACGTCTTACAATATAGTTAAATACAATAAAATAGTTCTGTCTAAGAAATTATAACAAGGGAAAAACAGTGGGAGACTAACCAGTTGTGCAACCAACGGCTTCTTCCTTCTTTTTTTTCTTTTTTTTCTTTTTTTTTTTCTTTTTTTCTGCCATCGCGGTGGAGCTGGAAGAGCAGTGGAGGAGAAAGACAGAGAGACAAAGAGGCATGCAGTGGAGGAAATTTTTTTTTTTTTTTTTTTTTTTGAGAAACAGTGGAAAAAAAATTAGAGAGATACATATACTTTTTTGTGTTTTTTTAGATTTAAAGATATGTATGGAATGCAATAAATAAGGGATAATTAATGAGATACTAATCAGAATATTAGCACTAATGAAGGTCATTTTCTTTACCGTTGGATCTACTTAAATCCAATGGTTTAAAAAATGTGTAACTCTTTAGAGTTATACCAGGTGTAACTTGAACCTATCTCATATATATATATATATATATATATATATATATATATATATATCTGAACATCTACATCCTATATTTCAACAAATGTTCCAAAAAAAAAAATCTAAACAAAATAAACTCATCCAACATTCCAACCCAATCTTCAATACTATATGATTATATATAGTTAAAAATACATAAACTAACATATGGTTAATCTTATGGTTTGAATTCATCTCTCCCTTACTCCTAAGCTCAAATATTTTATGTATGAAAATATGTTAATTGAACTATAAGACTTTTGATTAATATTATACCCTTTAGATGTGACTCATATTGAGTAAATAGATGAGATATGGCCCATATGGCTCATATAAAGAAAAAATTAATGCCCAACAAATGTCATAATACCAGGTGTATTAGTGCATATAATCTGGACCCTACAGATTCCCTTTTTTTTCCTTTAATATTAATATCCTTTTGGATTAGTGGACCCTTCATATTCTATTTCAATATTCAGTCAATTAAGTTTTTTTTAAAACGTAAACAAATAAAAACACCAATTTTCATAGGTTAGTGGGTCTACTTTTTCACAATGTGGAGTCTGATTGTACGAGGTCTCACTTCTGATTGCGAAAGGAAAAGCACAACTAAGATAAAATTTCAGGAAACGATGTTTGAAACCACCAAACAACAGTCATTTTCACCCCATTTTCATTTTTCGCCCCCGTCACAAATTTAAGGTATTCATTCCCGTTCCCAAATGGACTCTTTGATATATGAAAATTAGTTAACAAATTTTTCATCCAATGCAAACCATAATACATTTAAAGAGATTTTATATATTATTATATATACACTAGTGGTAGAGTCAAAAAAGTTGATGACCCTAAACAAATATTTTATTTCATAAATTAATAAAATTATGTCTTACGCTCTTTCATTGTACTAAAATAATTTATAATTGAATCTAAATCAAATTTTTTAACCATCTCTTTAAGTACATAGTTAAACAATCACTAAAAAAACGTATTTAATAATCTTGAATTCTGTATTTATATAGCGAACAAAGTTTCTCTTCAAACTAGTTTGGAGAGAAACCCTTCAAACTTATCATATATCTCTTTTTTTGTGTGAATTTTGAAAATCTAACCGTTGAATTTCATGTTCCTTATGTTCTTAACATGCATATCAAATTTCTTTCAAATCGGTTGTTATTTACTATTCGATCAATAAACTTATTTTTTATACACAATTTTATATTACAAAAAACTTGAAATTTTAACATTTGTTTGATAACATAGCAATTGATATTTGATCTTCTTGAAATTTTGCAAGCATGAATGATATAATAAGAATATGCAATCTAACGGTTAGATTTTCAAAATTCACATTCAATATAAAAATATATGATAAGTTTGAAGGATTTCTCTCCAAACTAATTTGGAGAGAAACTTTGTTCTTATATAGCCTAGTTTTGAGATAAACTTGACGGATTTCATCCAGTTAATTGGTAGTCATAATTTAGGATCACATTGGGTAGTAGCTTCTAAGTTTTGAATATTTTTTTCTCTTAAAATATTCATCAATTATGGATTATATTCCCATAAATTATCCACATTTTAGAACTTAAATATTCAATACATCACACAATATATTACAATTTACAACACTATCTATTATATCTTTTCACAACTGACTCTACCATACAAGCAAGAGAGGCAGTCGCCTAAGGCACCAAATAAAAAAAGGCCATCTAATTTTAACCAATAAATCTATTTCTTTTATTTTAATAGTATTAATTAAGCCCAAATATTAGCCAATAAATAAAATAATATTTTTTATCAAAAGGGAAATTCTACGTTCACAAAATTTTTTACAATACTTTCACAATAAATTTTAAGTGGTAGGTTGTTACTAGCTGTTATTAGTGGTTAAAAAAGTAATTTCAATGGTAGGTTCAAATTAGAACTAGTAACAACTTAACACTTAGAATTTGTTGTAAAAATATTATAAATATAATAGTAACACTTCTAAAAAAATAGCAATACACAAAAAATTTTACTACATTTTTCATAACAGTTGAGTTAGCAAATTTTTATTAGTTCTCATATAAGTCCACCACTAATATCATTTTTTTAATTACCACTATTAATCTTCCACATTAACAAGTATGAAAAGTTTTGTCAAATTTTTTGTGTTTATTGACTTTCTCCAAAAAAAAAAAAAAAAAAAACTAAGTAGTTCATGTTAATTAATAAATTTGCATCTAAAACAAGAAAATAGAGTTTAAGCAATATTAAAAAAAAAAGTCATTTTTAAATATATAAAATGCCTCAATTTATTTTTCGCCTTAGGCTCCTAAATGCATCAAGGGCGCACTGTATCTTATATTATATATTATTCTTATTAAATAAACTCAACCACACTATTATTACTATTATATATAATAATATATTACAAAGTCATATACAATTACTTTTCAAAAAAAAAAGTCATATACAATTACATAAATATCCATTCACCTGAAGTGTTGAACAGCACTAAAAAAGGTAACTTGCTTTTTAACCACACATTCACCTAATAGCTTTTAGGGTAAAATATCATTTTCGTCCCTAAACTATCACAAAAGTTCGTTTTTTCGTCCTTAAACTTTCAAAAGTTCTATTTTCGTCCCTAAACTATTACAAAAGTTCGTTTTTCGTCCCTAAACTTTCAAAAGTTCTATTTTCGTCCCTAAACTTTTCCAAACGTATTGATTTTCGTCCCTCCCACATCAGCACTTTGTCAAGCCACGTCAGCACTCCGTCAGAACTTTTGAAAGTTTAGGGACGAAAATAGAACTTTTGAAAGTTTAAGGACGAAAAAACGAATTTTTGTGATAGTTTAGGGACGAAAAACGAACTTTTGAAAGTTTAGGGACGAAAAACGAACTTTTGTGATAGTTTAGGGACGAAAATGATATTTTACCCTAGCTTTTATTATAAAAAACAATAACAGTTCAAAACAACACAAAACTGAGAGACAGCAAGAAAGAGAGAGAAAGAGAAAGAGAAATAAAGATACTTTTTTTTTTGTTTTGTTATTATTATAGTTTTGTGTACTAATTTAATTTTGTTGGGCTTTACTTTTATATTAGTTTTTACTGCACATTAAATACACACTACCTAAATACACTAAAAACGTAATTTTAAGTCACATTTTCAGTATATTAACACATTGTGTGCATTAGTCCTTTCCTTTATTTTTATTAGACTAATTCAATAAGACTAGTTCTAAAATTTGAGGTGCCCATGGCCCCAGCCTGACTTCACCACTAATAAATACTATAGTATTTCAAATTTATTGTATCCGCTCTATAATAATTACTCTTTATCATTATACCAAAACATTAATTTTTAGTATAGATAAGAATTTAACTCCTAATCTTTTAATTGACAAAAAAGATATTTTACGGGTAATTAGGCCATATAAAACCCACAAAAGAAAGAGATCATTTTTAGTCATGCAATTGAGTTAATTTGGCGATTTGTTTACTTAATACAGAGCATACAGACGTAAACAGACCGAAAGTAAATAAGTTAGGTGCTTGATGACAAGAGCACTTAGTCATGGTCATTGAAATTTTAGCAGTCATCACTCACCACCTTTTCTCTTATCATGATAATAGCTGATTGCCTATTATTACTCTACTATATACAACGTCATTTTCTGTTTCTCCATTTTCCATGTAAGGTTACAGAACCGAAAGTGGAAGGAACACTAGAGAATCACGTTATGTCGTTTTTCCTTGATGCCCACTCTAACCAGCGTCCAGCAAAAGCGACTTATAATAAGCCTAAATAAGCTTACTAGTCACTACCTACCTGAACTTGTAGTTGTATTTGTATGTACAGTGACTACAGTCTAGTAGTTTCATGGCAAATATACAAACTATATATGAACTGTCTTGCACACAATCCATGCACGTACCATAATAACAGGAAACTACATAAGATCTTGACCTTCCAATTAGATTCATGGTCTTGTAATAACAAGTGGTTTTTGTCTCTCTTTTTTTCCTTTTTTAATTGCACTATATCTTGTAATTATGGTGCAATTACAATCTTCTCCTAAACTTCAAAACTAAACAATGTCATCATAAACTTCAAAATGGAGCATTATTGCCCTTGTCCATTGTTAATAAGCCCTTTTCTCCAAAAGTAAATTCCCCTCAAAAGCTTGTCTAATAGAAATTGAAAGTTTCTGTTATATTTGATGGAACTCCTAATGACATGGAACAAGGCACTTATTCCTTTATTAGTTTTTTTTTTTTTTTTTTTTTTTTTTTTTTTTTTTTTGGTAATAGGGAAATATGTAGATAGAAAAAACTATACCGCATAGTCAATTACAACCAAGACCAAAAAAGTCATATAACAAGACCAATAACAAAGTCTTGTTGCAGGAGAACTGCCATCTTCGCAAAGGCATCAATGCAACAGTTAGCTTCCCTATAACAGTGGTTAAACTTCCAATGGGGGATTCGGTTCATCAAGTTTTTGTAATCATCAACAATTGGTGCATATGAGGCTTCATAATTGGTGAGAAAGGCAATAACAAAATTAGCATCAATTTCAATTTCAAATGCTTGAATTTGAAGGAGAATACATAAAGTAAAGCCATCCCTCACGGCCAGCAAAGCTCAGCTTCTAAGCTATTTGACTAGCCTATAGCTCTAGTGAAGCCTTTCAAGTTTCACCCATCTTCCTTGGTGGTTCCTAATGAGACCACCTACAAAACCAAGGCAGCCACGAGCCGATCCATAGTATTTAACTCATGCCAATGTTGCTGAGGAGATCTCCAAATCACATTCGTGAGGATTTTTTGTCTAGAAACAGGAAGGTTAAGGGCAATACAATAGTGTTCTGTGGAAAGGTATCAACCTCATGTCCTCATCAAGGAGGAAAGTATATATTAACAGATGATGATAAAGATTTCTTGTGGGTTAGGATGACATTGCGATAAATTACACTATAGTTTATGATGAAAAATGCTAATAAGTTGAAAAGGAAGGAGGTTAAAATCTTCCTCTGGCTACTTTATTGTAAGAAAAACTAAAGTTAATTTAAACAAAAACAATGGTTTAGACCCGTGTCAAAAGATTCCATGTAGGCCTAACTCTATACGTCATTAGACCAGAATTTCTCAGCATAATGGAAAACAAAACAAAAAAAAAAAAAAATACTTATTTATTTTGTGTTCAATTGATGAGAACCGTTGACTTGTTGTGTCCTTTCAAAAATGCACTATCTTTGTAGCATCAGCATGGGATGAGATATGCGTCAACTTGGGAGTTTTGATTACCTGCACTCACTTATTACATGCACTACAAGCAAAATACCAAAGTGAATCAATCACACGGCTAAAATTTGTCATATCAAAATGATTGCTAATATAATTAGATATACCAAGTAGGAACCATCACAAGTTGGTCCCAAATTCACAAAACTGACGTGGAAAATTGATGAGGTTCCACGTGAACAAGGTGGACACAACCATAGGTGATTGAGACCTTTAACTGAAAGAGACACAACGACCAGAGCATCCAATGACACAAATTTTTTTTTTGAGAAACTGACCCCAAAAACCAGGGGAAGGGAAATACTATTCATTAATAATTTTTGCTAAGTAGTCAGCAGCACAAAATACAGGAATTTCCTCAATCCAGGTACAAAAAGGAGAGAATTTACAGGCTGCTCTAGCTAAGTTATGGGCGACTTTGTTCCCCTGTCTTCAAGTGTGCCTAAACACCACTTGCCTGAAATGAGTAGCTAGGGACTTTATGTCTGAAAGGATATGATCGAAGCTTGCAGCTGAGTAAACATCACTCGTCATAGCACGGATGGCAATGTCAGAATCACCCTCCAAGATGATGTGATCAAAGGTGAGCTCTTGTGCGAAGATAAGAGCCCTCCTTGCTGCCAACACTTCCACCATCTCCACCGAAGTGGGTAGAGGAATAACTTGTGTTAATGTAGCCATAACTAGACCATGGTCGTTGCGGATGATGATACCAAAACCAGCTTCGTTTTTTTCCTGAAAGACGAAAATTGATTTTGAACCAGTCCGTGGGGGGAGGCTCCCATTTAGTTTGTGGACGGGTAGAAAGAGGAGATGGTTCAATTGTATGAGCATGCTGAAATTCCATAAGAGCATCGCGTGCCAAAGAGTTAAGTAGACGCAAATCGGGCACTTTTTCACCCATCCTTAGCTTGTTCCTTCTAAGCCAGACTTGAGATGTTAACAGAGCCAGCAAATCCGAGGGTAGGCCTTTCTCCATGCACATTTTAAATACTTCCAGGAAAGACACACACATTTGCTTCAGCCCTTAGTGACTTGAAGTGCATATCCCAGACCCTGAGCAAATTCGGACAAGACCAAAGGGCATGTAATGTAAACTCCTGTCCAAGCCCACAAAGTTGACAAGTAGCATCAGTAAGGACTTTCCTCTTTACTAGGTTGAGCCGAGTTGGAAAAGCATCCGAGAGAGCACGCCACATTAGCGTTTTAGTTCTGTTAGGGACATTCAGTTTCCATAGCCCCCTCCATGTACTTTTCGGGTGGGATGGAGGCGATGTATTTACACTTGGGAGTTGCGCTTCGTCCACCAGAAATCTGTAGCCAGCCTTGACCGAATAAGCCCCATTCACCATGCTCGGCCAGTACAACTTGTCATCTTCCCCAGTGAAACACAAGGGGATGGATTTGATCATCCTAGCTTTGTGTGGAACAAAGTTGTTGTCCATTGCATCTTTAATCCAGCAGCATCTCTCCCTATCAATCAACACTGACACCTGTGTATCACAACCAAAGAAGAGGGGGGGAGATTGAATATTAGTGTAATGGGGAGATGGCAGCCACCTATCTTGGTAGATGAGGACATTCTCGCCATTTCCAACCCTCCAATTGGCTCCCTTTTTGATGACCTCTCTACCTTTGAGGATGCTTTTCCACACAAAGGAGCCACTGCCTTCCTTTGCAGTAAAGATATTCCCATTTGGAAAAAAATTTTCCTTGAAGAATCAGTGAAACAAAGAGTTTTTATTCTCAAGTAACCTCCACACTTGCTTTGCCAACATGGCATCGTTAAATTTCTGTAATTCCTTGAACCCCAAACCACCAAGATCCTTAGGGAGGCAAAGTGTGCTCCACTTTGACCAGTGAATTTTTCTTTGGTTCCCTCGATGACCCCACCAAAATTTTCTGATTAGCTGCTCAATGTCATTGCACAGGGTGACGGGGAGTTTGAAGCAACTCATGGCGAAGGTTGGAATAGCCTGCACTACTGCCTTTAACAACACCTCCCGCCTCGCTTGAGAGAGAAGTTGTTCCTTCCATCCTTGTAGCTTGGCCCAAACTCTTTCTTTGATGAACATAAGGCTGGCTTTTTTTTTTCTACCCACAAAGGTTGGCAGGCCGAGGTATTTTTCATACTGTTTGACCTCTCGAGGTTTTTTTTTTTTTTTTTTGGTTTGTTTTGTGCTTTTTGTTTTTTTGTCTTTTCTTTCTTATTTATATACAATGCTTTTGGTTTAGTTAACCGGTACTGAAGCTACAGTCCCTAAAGTTTTTTTTTTTTTTTAAATATTTATGTAAGTTGGTATATATATTGTTATACTGACGCAACAAATTTCACAATTATTGACCGACACTGTAGCTACGGTGCCTAAAGTTTTTTCTTTTTCAGTAATCGGTTTGTGTTTTTTTTATTTCTTTTAAATATTTATGTAAGCTGGTATATATATTGTTATACTGACACAACAAAGAGCATGCACTGTAGCATTGTGACTACAACAGTGCTTTTGGTTTAGTTAATCGGCACTGTAGCTACAATGCCTAAAGTTTTTTTTTTTTTTTTTTAGTAATCGGTTTGTGTTTTTTTTTTTTTTTCTTTTAAATATTTATGTAAGCTAGTATATATTGTTATACAGATGCAACAAATTTCACAATATTTTCACAATTATTGACCGGCACTATAGCTACTGGTATATATATTGTTATACAGATACAACAAATTTCATAATTATTGACGTGTCAATTTCTTACAAGTCGAAATAAAATAATAAAATATGAGACTGTGACCAACCACAATTAAAAATAAATGTTTTGAGAAAATGTTACAACACTTATTGTGTAGTGCTTTTTCTTTATCGCGAATGCGCGTATGCAAAGTAGCTACAGTTCTTTTGGTTTAGTTAACTGGCATTGTAGCTACTATATATAAAAGCGCAAATGCGCTAAATTACTGTAGCTACAATGATTTGGTTTTGTGAGCCACTTCCTTTTTTTTTTTTTTCCTCCAAGTTTTGAACAATAACTACAGTGCCACTTCTACAATAGCTATATTTTTATTTTTATTTTTTAGTAATCGGTTTTTGTTTTTTTTTTTTTCCTTTTAAATATTTATGTAAGCTGGTATATATATTGTTATATTGACAAAAAAAATTTTACAATATTTTTACAATTATTGACGTGCGCGAATGCACTAAAGCCCTGTAGCTACAGTGCTTTAGTTTTGTGAGCCACTTTTTTTTTTTCCAAGTTTTGAACAGTAACTACAGTGCCAAGTGGCATTGTAGCTACAGTAGTTACAGTTTTTTTTTCCTTTTAAATATTTATGTAAGCTGGTATATATATTGTTATACTAACACAACAAATTTCATAATATTTTCACAATTATTGACGTGTCAATTTCTTACAAGTCGAAATAAAATAATAAAATATGAGATTGTGACCAATCACAACTAAAAATAAATGTTTTGAGAAAATGTTACAACACTTATTGTGCAGTGCTTTTGGTTTATTCAACTGGCACGGTAGCTACAGTGCCTAAAGTTTTTTTTTTTTTTCCAGTAATCGGTTTGTGTTTTTTTTTTTTTTTCTTTTAAATATTTATGTAAGCTAGTATATATATTGTTATACTGACACAACAAATTTCACAATATTTTCACAATTATTGACGTGTCAATTTCTTACAAGTCGAAATAAAATAATAAAATATGAGACTGTGACCAACCACAACTAAAAATAAATGTTTTGAGAAAATGTTATAACACTTATTGTTATCACAATATTTTCACAGTTGTTGAGATCTCAGTTTCTTATAGATCAAATAAAAAAATGCTAAGTCTACAGCATTTTAACATTAATTTCTACAGTGCCTAAAGTTTTTTTTTTTTCCAGTTATCAGTTTGTGCTTTTAAATATTTATGTAAGCTGGCATATCTATTAACTATATAAAAAGAGCCAAAGGCTCATGAATAATTTTTTTTTTTGGTCTATTCAATTAGTGAGGTGCACTTTTTCTTTTTCTTTTTTTTCCCCCTTTAAGTATGCCAGTTGGTTTGAGTTTTTTTTTTTTTTTTTTTTTAAGATCTTTATATGTTTACTTTGTACTTGCAATGCAAGTTTACATTGTAAATACACAAAAGTGGTTAATATTATACACATTTGCACAAAAATTGGTAGATATTGTACAAATTTTGTAAATGTGTACAAAATTTGCCAATTTTTTTGTGTCTACAATATAAATTTAGATTGTAATTAAGTACAATGTATACATAGAGATACTATGAAAATGTTGGGATGCATGTGTCAATTTCTTATGGGTCAAAATAAAATAAAAAAATATTATACCGAGATCTAGTACAACTAAAAATGTCGTGACATTTTGTTATTATTACAATATATTCACAACTATTGAGGTGTAAGTTATAAGTCAAAATAAAATAATAAAATATTGGACTGGGATCTATCACAGTCTTATACGAATGAGATTAACTTTTTATGACATAATTATCAAAATTCTTAAAATTAATGTCTCTTTTGATTAATGTAAATCTCTATATATTTTAACAATCAAATGATTTATATCTTTATTTTGTGATACAAATAAAATCTAAAATTGATCCTAATCACTATTTTTTTTCCCATAGCTAGCACATGCCTTGCACGTGCTGCCCTGACTAGTCTTTATAATAAAATCGGCTATGCCGCTACAGTGCTTCAGCACTGTGCATCCAAAGTGTTGGCACTTTGCAGCACTGTAGCTGCAACAGTGCTTTGGTTTCGTGAGTTTGTTGTTGTTGTTGTTGGTTTTTTTTTTTTTTTTTTTTTTCAATAATCGGTTTGTGTTTTTCTTTTCTTTTAAATATTAATGTAAGTTGACATTTATATTGTTATACTGACACAACAAATTTCACAATATTTTCACAATTATTGACGTGTCAATTTCTTACAAGTCGAAATAAGATAATAAAATATAACACTGTCGCCAACCACAACTGAAAATAAATGTTTAAAAAAAATGTTACAACACTTATTGTTATCACAATATTTTCACAATTATTGAAATCTCAGTTTCTTATATATCAAGTAAAAAAATGCTAAATCCACAACATTTTAACATTAATTTTACAACAAATCATAGGCAAGCTATTATTGATGGATAGCACTGAAGCTACAGTGCTTTTGGTTTATTCAACTGGCACTGTAGCTACAGTGCCTAAAGTTTTTTTTTTTTTTTTTTTTTTTTTTTTTTTTTTTTTTTTTTTCAGAACTCGGTTTGTGTTTTTTTTTTCTTTGAAATATTTATGTAAGCTGGCATATATATTGTTATACTAATACAACAAATTTCACAATACTTTCACAAGTATTGACATGCCAATTTCTTACAAGTCGAAATAAAATAATAAAATATGAGACTGTGACTAACCACAACTGAAAATAAATGTTTTAAGAAAATGTTACAACACTTATTATTATCACAATATTTTCACAATTGTTGAGATCTCAATTTCTTATAGATCAAATAAAAAAATGCTAAATTCACAACATTTTAACATTAATTTCTACCGTGCTTAAAGTTTTTTTTTTTTCCAGTAATTGGTTTGTGTTTTTTTTTCTTTTAAATATTTATGTAAGCTGACATATATATTGTTATACCGATATAACAAATTTCACAATATTTTTACAAATATTGAAGTATCAATTTCTTACCAGTCGAAATAAAATAATAAAATCTGAGACTGTAACCAACCACAACTGAAAATAAATGTTTTGAGAATAACAATAACAATGTTATCAGCTTAAAACCAATAATAACTTGTCATTTAGAATTTGTTCTAAAAATGTTATGAATGTAGCATTTCTCTCAAATAAAATAAAAAAATATCTATTCGGATCCTAAAAATGAAGATATTGTGAAAATATTTGTGATATTTTGTTGTATTCTTAGACTTCTTTTTTAATATAATCAAATTGAGTGAGCCAAAATTTACAGTTTCACACACAAAATCTATATTAATTTTCTCACTATTGGGGCAGCACGTGCCTTACATGTGCAGCCAACGCTAGTCTTATACAAAAATCTTGGAGCCACCTCGGAAAGTCACACGTCACAATTATTAATGGGATATCCCTCTACGGCGCGATACTACAGAGAAACAATTTGGAGTTGGAAGTGTACTACTAATTAGGTTGCCAAAGAAAAAATGAAAGCCACATTAGTGTCGTTAATTTCAAGAAGACTTTTCTTAGGTGTGAGGCACTTATAGGTTAGTCTAGGGTAGTACTTAGGTAAAAGACCTTTTGCTCTACTTTTATGAATTGATTTTCTTAATTAGTCATTAAAAAAATGAAAGAATTTATTTTCTTAATCTTTTACAAAGATTTTGTTTCTTTACGCGTATTTAATTGAATGAATTTGAGAAAATTAGAAAATTAGGGAATTATAGAAAAATAGGAGAATGAAGAAGATTTTAGTTGTTCATCACGTGTATTTAATTGAATTTTTTTTTTTTTTTTTTTTTTTTGGTTGGAAAGACAAATTAGATGAGAAAATAGTTTGCTTTTCTAACCTGGTGCATGTGGGACCAGGGGACTGCATACATTGACAATAATTATGAATTGATATTGTATATGTAGTATCTAATAGTGATTTTAAAAATTATATACGTAATAACAATGTAATAAGAAATTTGGCGTAAATGGGAAAATGAAAGCCACATTGGTGTCATTAATTTCAAGAAGACTTTTCTTAGGTGTGAGGCACTTATAGGTTAGTCTAGGGTAGTACTTAGGTAAAAGACTTTTTGCTCTACTTCTATGAATTGATTTTCTTAATTAGTCATTAAAATAAATGAAAGAATTTATTTTCTTAATCTTATATAAAGATTTTGTTTCATTACGCATATTTAAATGAATGAATTTGAGAAAATTAGAAAATTAGGGAATTATAGAAAAATGGGAGAATGAAGAAGATTTTAGTTGTCCATCACATGTATTTAATTGAATTTTTTTTTTTTTTTGGAAAGACAAATTAGATGAGAAAATAGTTTGCTTTTCTAACCTGGTGCATGTGAGACTAGGGGACTACATACACTGACAATAATTATGAATTGATATTGTATATGTAATATCCAATAGTGATTTTCAAAATTATATACGTAATAGTAATGTAATGAGAAATTTGGCGTAAATGAAAATTGTAAGGAAAAACTATTTTAGTATCTCTAAATATCCTAGTCGAATTATGTCCTATATGTTTAATAACTCAAACTAACATCAATAACACAACTACAATTCATCACTTTGTACGTAAGCAGTTAGGTTACTAATTGCTAAGGCTTGTGGTACTAACATTAATTTAATAAAGAAAACAATTTCGTCCCACCATAATGGAATGAAAATCCTCCATCACTTGTAGAAGTCAAATTAAATGTAAAAAATAATAGTAGTGTGATTTATCGAATTAATCAAAGTCACACATCACAATTATTAATGGGGTATCCCTCTACGGCACGATACTGCAGAGAAACAACTTGAAGTTGGAAGTGTACTACTAATTAGGTTGCCAAAGAAAAAATGAAAGCCACATTAATTAGTGTCATTGATTTCAAGAAGACTTTCTTAGGTGTGAGGCACTTATAGGTTAGTCTAGGGTAGTACTTAGGTAAAAGACATTTTGCTCTACTTTTATGAATTCATTTTCTTAATTATTCACTAAAAAAAAATGAAAGAATTGCTTTCCTTAATCTTATACAAAGAGTTTGTTTCATTACGTGTATTTAATTGAATTTTTTTTTTTTTTTGGGAAAGAAAAACTAGATGAGAAAAAAGTTTGCTCTCTAACGTTACTATTAATGCATTATTATGTAGAAACTAATTTTTTAATAGTATATAATATTTAAAATCTTTCTTTATTATATATGGGAAAAAATTTACCACTTAAATTAGTAAAGATATCGTCTTATAAAAGTAGCAAATCACCGTATTATATTATTTTATTTTTATTTATCATTCAATTTAAATGTAAAGAAAAAAAAATGTGATTAACTAAATTTGTTAAAGTGGCACATCAAAATTATTATATAATTTTAACTTCTTTCCCAACTCATTCATTTTATATCTAAAAAGAAGCTTACTAACTAAAACCATAATGCACTTTTTTTCTTCATTAAAAAGTGAAAAACAGGGAAAATAATGTTATAATTAAAATGAATTATATTAAAGATGTAACAAAACAATTTATATAAGAGCACTAACATCGGGTGTGCTAAATGCTAAAATTTTAGCATTTAGCACACCAAACACCAAAAAACTATCTACGTCACATGTTCTAACATTTAGCATTGGTGAACAATTCTGTTCTATTAGTAGAACGATTAGATGAAATGCTAAAAATATGTCTTTATTTTTTTATTCTACCTTTCTCCTCTAGCACAAATCTCTCTCTCTCTCTCTCTGGTTATCCTCTTCCTCTCTCATCGCCGCCAATCTCAGGCGTTGCCGATCTTGCCACCAATCTCGCACGTCGTTGTCCATGTTTCTAAATGTTGTGAAAGAGTAATGTAAAACAATCAAAGCCCTTTTCATTTATAGAAATTACATCCAACCCAAATCATGTGGCTCCTATATATATACTAGATGCTTACATGAAGAATTGCAAGTGCACAATCCAAGTATATCACAACTATATTTATTCGGAAACAATACTTTCAACTATATATATTGGGTGACAAGGAAAACTCCCTTGCCACCAATGAGCTTTAGCAAGTAGTACAATTTCTTTGTCAAACAAATCTTTTGCGGATTCTCACCTTCAAACCATGCTTCATGTGAAGTATAACCGAGATGCTAGGTGATACAAGATGACCTTCAACCACTTGAACACAGTAATTCCAAAGGATGGCACTTGCGATTATTTTCATTTGAATGAAGGTTATATCCTTACCTAGACAAGTCCTTGGCCCTGCATTAAATGTTATGAACTTGAAAGATGGTACATGCACTATTCCTCCACGCTCTGAAATCCATCTCTCTGGCTTGAAGTCCAAGCAATCTTGACCCCATATGCTCTCCATCCTTCCCATTGAGTATAAAGAGTATATCATTGTTGTATTTGGCCTGATAGAGTGACCACTAGGAAGAATATCAGATTGAACTGAACATTTGTGCTCGAAAGGTACGGGTGGATAAAGGCGTAAGGATTCACATATCGCTCCATGGAGATAAACTAGCTTACTTAGCTCATCTATGTTAAAATCTTTCAACTTTGCTTTGTCCAACAGATGCTCCTTGATCTCTCCTAGAATTTTAGCTTCCACATATGGGTGTGTTGCAACAATCCAAAAAAGCCAAGTGAGGCCTGCACTTACAGAATCTCTCCCAGCTGCCATGAGATTAAATGCAGTGTCCCTTAGAAACTTGTCAGATTTTATAATACCTCCAATTTCTTCTACTTGTTCCCCAATGGCTGTCAACAAGTCGAACTTTTCTTCCTCAGTCTTTGGGGCTCTACTATGGCTTAGTTCTTCTTGCCTGGATGAGATGCATTTGTATATAAATTGATCTAAAATCTTCCCAGCAATGCTGAACTTCTTCTCACTTCCGATTTGAAGCCATCTTTGTAGCTTCCAATAGCTTTCTGGCACAATGTGTCGGTAGTGTTAGGTTCTAAAGGTTTCGGAATTTATGTATTTAGAACTCTAATTTGTAATGTTGGCAAACCATGATCAAAACAACATGTTTAGACTTGTTAAAGTATGCTCAAAGTTGATTAATTATTGTAAAGTTGGAATCGAGAGACTGTAGTTGCATTTGGGCAATTCAGTCTGACTCGATCGATCGAAGAATAGATTCGATCCATCGAAAATCGACCAGATTGCGTTTTCTGCAGTTTTTCAACTCAGCCCTAATTCTTTAAAACGTTTAGGGTTTTTATGTTTTTGCCCTAGGCATATAAGGCAAAACCCTAGCACGTTTTAGAGTTGCTCAAGTTGTATTGTTGCTCATACATTGCGGTTTTGTGTAAATCTCTTGTGAGATCTAGAGGAGCTTTCCTTTACACAAAGCTTAGGATTTTCTAGATGGAGATTACTTCAACATCCTGATGATCAACTTGGTTGCTGCCTTTAAAGCTTAAAGAATATCAAGCGTGGGTGCTTGTAGCTGATAAAAGAATTCAAGAAAGAAGGAGTCCGTGGATTCGGAGCTTGCACGGGGTCGTCTAAGTAAGTTCTACAGGTAGGTAGCATTAGGAAGTCGAGCGGGGAGCTTTTAAGTCCTTTTGTAAGAACTTCAATTCTTTCATAGTGAATTCAGTTTTGCCTTGAGGATCGGTGGGTAAAATCCTCTCCAGGTTTTTTACCGGTTTGGTATTCCTGGGTGATCATATCATGTGTTATTTATTATTCCGCTGCTATATATTTTCATGATATGATTGTTTGATTGTTTGATTGTTTTAACCTAGTATTACATAATTTGACTAAGTAACAACTTGGCTAATTAACTAGGCTACTCAATCTGGTTGTGTGTTAAGGGGTCTAAAACTGTTCAAGTGGTATCAGAGCGGGTAGCTCTTTTTGTCTGAGATTTTTTATCTCTGAGCTGATCCTTGACCCCTGTTGTCATGGATTCTTGGAAAATCTTTTTGCTTATTTGTCAACTTATCTATTTGTCGTCTTTGCCTTTTGTTGTTTTTGTTAAATCTTTCTTTAAGTATCTTGGCATAATCACATGTGATAAGAATTATGTATGTTATACTGCTTTAACCGCCTTAAAGGAACGTGATTCTTGTCTTTGGTATTTGGATAGTGGTTGTTCCAGGCACATGACAGGAAATAAAGGTTTATTCAAAACACTCTTTGAAGGAAAGATTGGGACAGTCACTTTTGGAGATGGAAGTAAATCTGTGATCAGAGGCATTGGTACTGTGGACATTCCAGGATTGCCAGTGTTTGAAGATGTTTGGTATGTTGATGGATTGAAGGCCAATCTACTCAGCATAATTCAGATTTGCGACAATGGATTAAATGTTCTTTTCACCAAGTATGAATGTGAGATACTTGATGGAGGAGGTGACTGTATGTGTGTTGGTGTAAGGACAGCTGACAACTGTTATGGCATAACACCAAGTGTAAACAACAAGTGCTTTAGTGCAAAGATTGATCAAGTTGATTTGTGGCATCAACGGTTGGGACATGCCAGTCATAAGCAGTTGGAGAAGATTTCCAAGAGTGAGGCAGTTATAGGTTTACCTAAATTTGAGAAGATTGATAAGTGCATTTGTGGACCATGTCAGATAGGTAAACAAGTAAAATCCAAGCATCCGTCTGTGACTAGTGTTCAAACTTCAAGACCTTTAGAGTTATTACACATTGATCTCATGGGTCTTGCCAGAGTTCAAAGTTTGGGTGGAAAGAAGTATATTCTAGTTGTTGTGGATGACTTTACTAGATATACTTGGGTTGTGCTTTTGAAGGATAAAGCTGAGGCTCCTGAGAAGATGATACATCTATGCAAGAAATTGCAGGTTGAGAAAGATACTGTGATAGCCAGAATCAGAAGTGATCATGGAAGAGAATTTGAGAATACCAAGCTGGCTACTTTCTGCAATGATCAAGGCACTCACCAAGAGTTCTCATCACCCAAGACACCTCAACAGAATGGGATTGTGGAGAGGAAAAACAGGGTTATTTAGGAGATGGCACGAGTCATGCTACACAACAAAAAGTTGCCAAAGTCCTTCTGGGGAGAAGCAGTCAACACTGCTTGCCATACACTCAACCGGGTGTATTTTAGACCTGACTCCAAGAAAACTCCCTATGAACTCTGGAGAGGGAAGAAACCTGTTGTCAAGTATTTCAGGATATTTGGCAGTGACTGTTACATTCTACGTGATAGAGAGAACCTAGAAAAGTTTGATGCAAAGAGTGACAAATGATACTTTCTAGGATACTCTTCCAACGGTAGAGCTTATAGAGTGTACAGTCTGAGAACCAAAACAGTCATGGAATCTTCAAATGTTGTGATAAATAATGAAGTGTGTTCAGAAGCATCTTCAGAAAGCACTATTCCTGCTCAAGATAAGTCTTTAGAAGTTAATGATTCTCCTCTTACTGAGTATGTTGGGAAACATAGTGAGGAAGAGCTGCTGGTGTTGAATGATACAGTCTCAGTACCATCAAGTTCAGAACCATCCACTCCAGTTCATGACACTCGACAGGTACAAAGTGAGCTCAGTCCTCCATTTGAACAGAAAGGTACCACAACATCTCTTGTTAAACGTCCATCCTCTAGAGTGAGATTGAATCATCCTTCCACAAATATATTGGGTAGTCTGAATGATAACATGAAATTGAGATCAAAAGCCTTGAATGTGATCACTCACTCATGTTATCTATCCCAATTTGAACCAAAGAAGGTAGATGAAGCACTTCAAGATGCTGATTGGGTAAATTCCATGCATGAAGAACATCATCAATTCATTCGGAATGATGTGTGGGAATTAGTTCCTAGGCCGGAAAATGTAAATGTGATTGGAACTAAATGGATCTTTAAGAACAAGTCAGATGAACATGGCACCGTGATTAGAAACAAATCAAGACTTGTTGCACAAGGGTACACACAAGTGGAAGGAATTGACTTTGATGAGACCTTTGCACCAGTTGCAAGATTGGAATCCATTCGGATACTGTTAGCCATTGCAAGTCATCTAAACTTCAAGTTGTATCAAATGGATGTCAAAAGTGCTTTCTTAAATGGGATGTTACAAGAAGAGGTGTATGTTGAGCAACCTAAGGGATTTGTGGATCCTCACAGACCGGATGATGTATACAAGTTGAAGAGAGCCCTCTATGGTTTGAAGCAAGCTCCTAGGGCTTGGTATGATAGATTGACTGCATATCTCACTGAGCATGGATTCAAAAGGGGATCTGCAGATACAACTCTCTTCATAGGAAATGATAAGACTGGTTTTGTTGTAGCTCAAATTTATGTTGATGACATTGTTTTTGGTGCTACTAATGATTCTCTTGCTCATTCTTTTGCAGATGAAATGAAGGCAATGTTTGAAATGAGCATGGTTGGTGAATTGACTTACTTTTTGGGATTGCAGGTGAAGCAAACAGAGTCAGGAATCTACATCAATCAACCTAAATATGCAAGAAATTTAGTCAAGAGATTTGGACTGGACAAGGCTGCTCATGCTAGAACACCAATGGCTGCCAATGTGAAATTCACAATTAATCCATCAGGTGAGTCTGTTGATATTACTTTGTATAGAAGCATGATTGGATGTCTTTTGTATTTAACTGCTAGTCGGCCCGATATCTCTTTTAGTGTTGGTGTTTACTCTAGATTTCAGTCTAATCCTAAGGTTTCTCATTTAAATGTTGTTAATAGAATTATTAAATATGTGAGTGGAACCTGTGATTATGGATTGTTTTATAGCAAAGAGTCAAATTTGTCTCTAGCTGGCTTTTCTGATTCTGATTGGGCTGGGAATGCTAATGATAGAAAAAGCACCACTGGGGGGTGTTTTTATGTTGGAGCCAATCTTGTGGCTTGGATGAGTAAGAAACAAAATTTTGTTTCTTTATCCACTGCTGAGGCAGAATATATTGCTGCTGGGAGTTGCTGTTCTCAACTCCTTTGGATGAAAAAGCTTTTGAGTGATTATGGGATTCCTCAAGACACCATGGTTGTCTATTGTGATAATTCTAGTGCTATAGATATATCTAAAAATCCTGTTCAGCACTCTAAGACCAAACACATTGAACTTAGATATCACTTCATTAGGGATTTGGTTGAAAAGAAAATTGTTGTCCTTGAGTATATCCCTACTGATCGTCAAAACGCTGACATCTTTACCAAACCTCTTGATGGAAGTAAGTTTGAGACACTTCGTCAAGTGATTGGTGTTCTTCGGTGTCCCTAAGTTGTTTTTGGCTTTCTTGGTCCTTGTGCTTCATTGCTCATTCCTTTGTGACCATTGTTCTTTGATTTTTGTGTTTCTTTTGCTTTTGTTTCTAGGATTTGCATTGCATTACATTCATGCATTTCATTCTAGGATTTATTTGTTTTCTCTTTTAATAAAATAAAAAAAAAATAAAAAAAAAATAAAAAAAGGAGAAAAGGAGAAAGCAAAAATATTTTGACATTATGTTTCTTGGTTTTTGAAAACAAGGTTGGTCAATTTATTTACACATAACATGTCTTATGTACCTTGTTTAGCTTTGATGAGCTTATTTATTGCACTTGACTAGTTGAAACTTTGTAGTGCATGTTGTGTGGGAAAAATGTTTATGATATTAATCACTTTGTCTTAATCTTGAAGTCACATGTTATTTGACTGTCGGACTTGATCTTTTTGAGAAAGGCATAAATAACCATCTCACCACTGTTCACTAGCCAATATGAACACCTTAGTGCATATCATAAGATTTTGTGCTCGAGAAAGTGTAGCACATGCACAAAAAGAACATAAGGTGTAGCCTCTTTAAATGCTTAATGCTTAAAACTGGTGTGTACTATTAGGTTTGATGCCAATTCACTTAATCTAAACTGGTGTGTACTATTAGGCTTGATGCCAAATTTCACCTAATAATGGGGCAAAATACAAGAAACTTACATGATTGCAAGCTTTTGTTCTAGGAGATGTGGGAGTTATAGGATGTAACTCTTTAGGTGATAGTCTCTTTTGAATTCTATGTGATGAATTTTGTAGACTTTGTGATTGATTGCTATTCACATATCACCTCACATGTTTCTCAAAGTTTTTGCTAGTTGCACACACTACACAAGTTACTCTTTGCTAAACTTTGTACATGTTATTGTGTGTGTTTTTGGTCTGACCAACCAAGTTTGAAAATACTTTGAGAATTATGCAAAACATTTTTTTTTTGCTTGAGAATTTGAAAGGAAGAATGGCTGAAATTATATGTGAGGAAACTGGGATTAAAATTTGGGTTTTTGAAAAATCATTCCATCTCATACTCATGCATTTTGTTTCTGTAATTTAATGCTTTGAGGAGTTATTTTCAAAATATGGTTTATGTTTTTCAAAACTGTGATTTTTCTCAAAAATTTTGTGAGCCTCTGCCCATTTCGATCGATCCAGTCAGATTTTCGATCAATCGAAAAAGAGCTTTCATTTGTCTCAAAATGACTGTGTGTTTCGATCAATCGAATCTGATTTTCGATCAATCAAAAAAGTGTTTTAATTTGTCTCAAAATGACTGTTTGTTTCGATCGATCGAATGTATTTTCGATCAATCGAAAGTCGCGAATCAGGTTTTTAAAAACACTGTTCTTGACTTTTTCAAACACTTTTTCAAAAAGTTTTCTCTCTCTCCGACTTGGCAAGCTCAACTATTCCAATTTTTTGTCGTTTTCCTCCGGATTTTTTGCAAGAAAACTCTTTCCTCAAGCTGGTATGTCTATCTTACCCCTCATTTTTGAGTTTATTTACAAATTTCATGCATTGTTCATGCATTTTTGCTCAAATTTTTGGAACCTTTTCTTTTTGGGATTGTTGGAAATTTAGACCCTATTTTTTGTAATTGATCAATGGGTTTTTGTGGGGACACACTATAAACATGTTCTTAATGGATTAATTTGATCAATTTTGGGTTTAGTGGACAATTGAAAATTCTAGGGTTCCTAATTTATCCAATTTGGGGATTTTGTTCAATTAAGGTTCAATTGATGAAATTGGTTATTATAATCTGTTTTCAACCTTGTGTAATGATCAATTCACCAAATTTGTTGCAAAATTTAACAAGTGGTTTTCAAATTTTTAGGGTTTTTGTTAGAAACTCTATGTTCGAGCCAATTTTGTGTAATTGAACTTAATTTGAACTGTCTTTACTGCATTAGTTCATGCATCACAACATTGTTATTGTTCATGCATCATATAGATTTTTGTTCTATATTTTTTATTGTGCTAATTTGCAGTCTGCCCTTGGTTTTGTTTTCTTGTTCTTTTGGTTTTCACTTTGTGTATCTGTCCTTTCCTTAGCACTATGCCTAGGAAGACTAGAGCCCGTAGGACTGTTTCCTCACCTTTTCCACCTCCTCCCTCCTTTGACCGTGAGAAGTTTTCGAGTGAGAAAAACCAAGAGATTTATGAGAAGCTAAACGTTAGGAGAAAGATTTGGGCTGAGCGTTCTGTTCACTTAGATGAACTTGATCCTGCCATTAGGGCAAACTTTGAGCGTAGGGGCTGGTTACCCTTGGTGGATATTTCTGATCCTCCTCCACCTTCTGCCTTGATTAGAGAGTTCTACTCGAACATCTCTATCCGCATCTATGATTCCAACACTTTAGTCAAGAGTTGGATACGAGGCGTAGAGTACTCCATTACTCCTCAGATAGTGGCTGATGCTCTAGGGGTACCTTTGGTCCAGAATCCTGTCTATCCTTATGATGTGTCTCCCGAGATTAGTGATGTCTTGTCTTACATCACTGGGACTACTGTCCAGTGGGGTTCTGATCCTCGGATCACTTCTGCTGAGCTCTCCGGGTTGCACTATCTTTTCTTTAGGATAGCTTGTCATTCTATCTGGCCCATCTCTCATGTTCACACCATTCCTCTTGAGAGGTGTGTATTTTTGTACGCTCTAGTTACTGATGCTCCTATCAGTTTTTCCCATCTTTTTCTTCGTTCTTTGAACGATGTTTATAAGAGTTCATCTTCTGCTCATGCTCTTGTTCATCCTATTTTCATTCATAGGATTCTCCTTTATCTTGATCTTGGTGGCTTCCCTTCCTCTGAGCCCATTCATGTGATAGCTCCTATAGGTGCGTCTTTTCTTAGACAAAGGGCTGCTCATCTTCGAGCTGGCTCTAAACACCCTAGGTCTGAGCCGTCTAGTAGCGCACCTCCTCCTTCTTCTTCTGCAGGTATTGCTGGTGAGGATGTTCCTGATCCAGTTGGTGATGATGCTGCTGCTACTGATGTTCCTCCACCTCCTTCGACCGACTTTGATGTTCGTCGTATCCTGGAGACTGTCATGACCGTTTAGGCGGCTCATGTTCAGATTTTGGTGGACTTGCTAGATGAGTTTCGTGCTCTACGAGCCGACTTGGCGCGTCTTCATTCACCCTCACCACCTCCTTTTGATGGCGACTTGTGATTGTCCTTTGGCATTCCGTCACAAAAAGGGGGAGTGAAGTTTTTGACTTGTAGAGGAGTTTTTGTTGTTAGGGGGAGACTTTTTGTTGTTGAGGAGCTTGTGGAGTTTTTAGATTGTATCTAGGTGCTTCACTTTGTATATCATTTTTGGAGTTATTCATGTTAGGGGGAGTAACATTGTTTGATATACATGTTATATACATTGATTCTTGTTGCTTTATGATTCACTGCTTATTGACTTATATTTATGAGTTGTTCATTCATATATGTCTTTATTTTGTGTTGTGTGAATCTTACAAGAATGTTATACCTGTTGTTTTACTCTTTTCTGTCACACATGCGTTTATGCGTTTGTTAAGTATTTCAGGAATATACAGGTTGATTCAACAAAGCTGCTGTCTACACTTGCAACCGATGGATAGTAGTTAGGTTTGAATTTGAGTTTATGAGCATTATTTTTGTAAAGGGCTTTTTACTTGTAAACTTTGAGCTTTTAATTAGGGTTTTGTCACGGATTGCCAAAGGGGGAGTTTGTTAGGTTCTAAAGGTTTAGGAATTTATGTATTTAGAACTCTAATTTGTAATGTTGGCAAACCATGATCAAAACAACATGTTTAGACTTGTTAAAGTATGCTCAAAGTTGATTAATTATTGTAAAGTTGGAATCAAGAGACTGTAGATGCATTGGAGCAATTCGGTCTGACTCGATCGATCGAGGAATATATTCGATCGATCGAAAATCGATCAGATTGCATTTTTCTGTAGTATTCCAATTTAGCCCTAGCTCATTAAAACGTTTAGGGTTTTTATGTTTTTACCCTAGGTATTTAAGGCAAAACCCTAGCCACGTTTTAGAGTTGCTCAAGTTGTATTGTTGCTCATACATTGCGGTTTTGTGTAAATCTCTTGTGAGATCTAGAGGAGCTTTCCTTTACACAAAGCTTAGGATTTTCTAGATGGAGATTACTTCAACATCTTGATGATCAACTTGGTTGCTGCCTTTGAAGCTTAAAGAATATCAAGCGTGGGTGCTTGTAGCTGATCAAAGAATTCAAGAAAGAAGGAGTCCGTGGATTCGGAGCTTGCACGGTGTCGTGTCAGTAAGTTCTATTGGTAGGTAGCATTAGGAAGTCGAGCGGAGAGCTTGTAAGTCCTTTTGTAAGAACTTCAATTCTTTCATAGTGAATTCAGTTTTGCCTTGAGGATCGGTGGGTAAAATCCTCCCCAGGTTTTTTACCGGTTTGGTTTTCCTGGGTGATCATATCATGTGTTATTTATTATTCCGCTGCTATATATTTTCATGATATGATTGTTTGATTGTTTTAACCTAGAATTGCTTAATTTGACTAAGTAACAACTTGGCTAATTAACTAGGCTACTCAATCTGGTTGTGTGTTAAGGGGTCTAAAACTGTTCAGGTAGAACACACTTTCCTCTAATTGATCAAACGCTTTTGCATGGGAAACATGTGGGAATTCAATGGAGAGGCATTTTGATCAAAACCCAAAGCCACTAAGCAAACACTATCGAAGGTGAAGCGGTGAAAAATGTCTTGTAAATCCACCTCAATTCCGAAACTTGAGACATGATCAAGGAGTGGAATGAGGCTGTTGTCCACAATTCCCTTGACAACTTGCTGAAAGAACAGCTCAAACTTTCTGTGCTTTATCAATGACTGAAGTAGCTTCCTCTGATATCTCCACGAGTCTGACTCAGAATTGAAAATCCCATCTCCCAGAACATCAAAATTTTCATGGAATTTCTGCCCTTTTATGTAATTAGAGAAGTTTTTGCTCAACATGTGGTGGATGTTCATGGGATCACACGTGACCATGAAGTTCATGTTAGTGAACCAAGGGCCATTAAACTCAAAAGTGCCCCCATTTTGTTTTAGGACCCAAGTAGCATACTCGTGCAGATTGTATGCATTTTGAAGTAGGCCCGTGAGCATTCCGACAACAGGCCAATTTGTGATGGCGCTTCGGGTTTTGCTCCATCTCCATTGACAAAGAATAAGGAAGCATAGAAATATTGCTACAAGTATCTCTGGGTACAAAAGTAGTATGGCCATTGGAGTTAATAGAAGCTTTGTGGTTTCATAATAAGTCGCAGAGGTGGATGGATTTTATAATAGGCATACCAAGAGCATTTATATCAGAAAATCATCCACGTCACTTCATCAATTTACGCCAAAAGTCAAAGAAGTGTAAATTTGTAAAGTTATTATAATAGTAATTGCGTAACACTAATATTATTCATTTTACATTTAGTTTTTTCATTTTTTTTTTTTATGTATCCTATAGATGTAAAAAGAGAGTGGGTGGTGGTTGTTACGTGTGAAGAAAAATAAACAATTAAAAAAATTAAAAAATTTTGATATTTTAATGAAATGTAGTGTAAAATAGATAATCTAATGTAAGGTGTTTTAAAAAGTGAGAAAGTAAAAACGAAAAAAAAAAGTATGTTTTTATTGTAAAGTAAACAAAATTTTTGCGCGACTTGATATAAATGCTCTTAAACTAGGTATATTTATTTTCCGCCGAGCGTAGGAGGGTTAGGAGAAATTATACAGTCATCTAGTGAACCACGTCACTTGTTCACCATTCCACTAAAAAACTCTCACTTGTTTAAAATTTGTTGAGTCAGTAATTAATTTCTGTTTAAAAAAAATTTCTAACTCAACAATTTTAAACAAATAAAAGTTTTTTAATGGAATGGTAGATCACGTCACTTGTCCACCATGTGGACCTTATAATTTCTTGAGTGTTAGGCATACGGTTTGGTTTCAAAGCACACCTATTTCATAGGTAGAACTTTGTACTATTTGAATTTTAAAGTACGTACTAACATTAATTTAAGTTTAAATTTGAATTTTGAAGTACGTACTAACATTAATATAAGTTTGAAAACAATCTAGTGAAACAGAATTGAAATCCACCATTATGTTTAGAAGTCAATGTAGAGAGGGAAAATTCCCGACCTATCACAAGCTGACACGTCACACTACCAAGTCCACAAAATACAGCCAATTACAAAGCGCCACATACTGCTGCTAGGTTTTACTATCACTATTCAGAAGCCAACAGAAATTTGCCAAGTGTCATGCAAGAACCAATCATGCATCGGCTCGTGTAAGCGATGACCCAAGCAACCTCACACGTGAAAGCGATGACAAAAGCAACCTCGCACGTGTAAGCGATGACAAAAGCAACCTCGCACGTGTAAGCGATGACCCAAGCAACCTCACACGTGTAAGCGATGACACAAGCGGACCAATCAGATTGTGACATGTGTCACCAATCAGACTCCGCCACGTGTCGCTCATCCACCCCAAAACTCCTATAAATAGAAGCCTTCCTGAGACATTTAGGAGGACATCAAGCCATCAGAAGCATCAGAAGTACAGAAGCTCTGCTGGAACCAAGCTCTAAAGCCTCCAAGAACTTCAAGAACTTCAACCTTCGAATAAGAAGACAACTAAATTTCTTAGTTCGAAATAAATCAAACAAGTAAAATAGTTGCACAAATGCGAATTTGTATTGATGATTGTGGTATAATTCTCTGTGTTTACAAAAGAGTGATCCTCTGATTCGATCTCCTTGCAAGACTTATTGATTTGGATTTGTGGTAATGTGATTGTGACTTGAACACAAAATATCCTTCAATTTGATTGAGGAATGGATCGAAGATTGCTAAAATGGAATTACAATGAATCTCTGGCTATGAGCTTGTTAGAAATCCTTTGTTCTTCCCGTTCTTCGTGTTCTTCGTGTGTTCTTCGTGTTCTCGGATTTGTGGTGGAAGTTCTTCGGGGCTTTAGAGGCTTGAATCCGTAGAGCTTCACTGATTTGTGGTTTGTTGATGTTTTCGGACACTTTAGGCTTGATTCCCGTAGACTTTTGGATCTAGGCGGATGATTTTGAATGAGTTTCGAAAACAGATTTTTACACTTGGCTCTTCAAATGAAGTAATTGAAGGTGGTAGAGCTTTTAGCAGGATGAGATAATTTCCGAGGAGTAGACCCACCCATATGAAAGGTTTTGATGAGACCGAAAAGGGGTCTGCCTGTATTTGAATGTACTTGCATGACCGAGCCTTCTCAGCAGAGATTAAGTCGAAGTAGTTTCAAAAGAGTATTTTGGTACTTGGAGTGGGTTGGTGAGGCCGAAAGTTATTTGCAAGAAGTTGGATGTACTTGCAAGATTGAATCATTTCAGCAAAGGTTAAGCTGAGGTAATTTCAGAAGCTTATGGATTCTGGAGATGATAGTGTTGGTGGTGAAGAAGACGGGGATGAAGCAAAGCGAATGGGTGAAACACACACCACCATGGTGCTGGCCCTGTATGTTGCTTGGGGTCTGACAGTAAGTCATTGAATGTGCGTGTGTAATGGGACCAAACCGACAGACATTAAGTTGAAGTAATTTCAGAAGAGTACTTTCTGAAATACTTCAAGCTAGCTTTAAGTTTGAGTAATTCCAGAAAATGTGTTTTGAGGTACCAGCAACGATGACCTTTGAGTCCCATAGTGGTGGGGACATGGAATAAGGCTCTGGTAACCATTTACCAGCCCCAAAGGCTGAACTCTGATGAGCTGGTGCCTTGAAGGTTGTCTCAAATGTTGGGTGAAAGACAATTTGTAGGATACCCCAACACTTTTTACCATCTTCACTTACTGCTTCTTGTTGGAAAAGCACAGAAAAATGAAAGATGGAGCTAACTTGTGATTCTGGTCTTAGAAACCAACCAAGTTGCTGTTTGTTCCGAACCGCTGCCTCTGCTGGAAGACCAAGCAATTGGAAAGAGACTACGGGAGCCCTGAGATTAGGAACAGGTGTGTCAACTGGACTTGGGTTTCCTGGCCAACCAAGTCTGAGGAAGCATGGAACCAAAATGCAGACCTTGTTATGAATAATTTTATGGACAAAGGCGGTTGTTAAGTGGAGAAACAAAATTTGTTTGGATCTCAAAACTACAATGATGTTGTGAAAAAGGTTTCTACCGAACCATGAGAGGGTTGATCTCAAACTGATTATGAAGCAATATTGGTTGCTAGGTGTTGAGAATGATAAGGCCATAGTGAGAAATGGCTATGAGAAGGAGGACTTGAAAATTTGAAAGAAACAAATCTTCATTTCATGACTCAGTGTATTTTTTTTTTTATGAGTTCTTGATGAATCCGGCCCTTCTATTTATAGTGGAGAGACGAAGAATGGTAGATAGGTAGTTGAGAATGACGGTTGAGAATTTTTGGTGAGAATGGTAGATTCCCGACTGGTAGGTGCCGAATGGTAAGTGGGAATGTTTGGCACCGAAAGAGGGATAGTAGGTTGGACGGGTGACCCGATGTAATTTCAAGTTCAAGACACACTTGTGAGAGTTCATCTGTACTTTGAAAGGGAAGCCTTGATGGAGTCTGGAGAATAACCCTGAGGGGATCCAAACTAAATGGATGAATCACAAATTTTGATATTGAGAGCTTTAGTTTTGGACATTGTCAGTACTTCGGAGAAGTGAGTTAGATTGGTGATTTCCAAGTCACGAAAAACTATGCATGACAAGTCTGGCTCGAAAATCTTGACTTTGGGTTGATTTCAACACAAAAGACAACTATCTTGTAATTGAGTTATTTGTGCAATTTTCGAGTCTCAAATGATGAAACGGACTCCAAAATTGGAATGTACGCGAAAAATTGAACAAGATAGGTCCATCTTAAAAATTTTGACTTTTGGTCAACATTTACGCAAAAGTCAACTTTTTGGAAATTGGACGTTTGCACAATTTCCGAGCTTCGAATGGAGAAATGGATCCCAAAATCAGAATGTACTCGAAAAACTGAGTGGGACAGGTCTGTCTTGAAAATTTTGACTTTTTGGTCAAAGTCAAAGGTCCACTTGGTCAAAGCATTTTTTTTTTTTTTTTTTTACGGCGTTCGGACCAGGTCAGATTTTCGGGTCGGTCCAACGGGTCAAACCGTAGTGGGTGGTGACGTCATCCACGACGTCATAGAGCTGGAAGGCTTGTGCAGCGCGTGAGGAGCGTGAGGCGCGTGTACGCGTGTGGCGAGTGTACGCTTGTGGCGCGTGTGGCGAGTGTACGCGTGCAGGGCGTTGAAGCTTGAGCGCGTAGCAATCCTTGTCGGCGCGTGTGAGCGCGTGAAATGACGATGGTGATCATCGGACCTTCTGGTGGCGTGTGGAAGTGCGTGGCGGCGTTTTTGGGCTTGAAATTTTGGGGTTTGGCCGATCTGAGGCTGTAGAATCTGCCGGTATTGTCTGTTTTCTGAAATTGTGGGCAGATTTTCACAGATTCGAAGGACTAAACCGTTAGTCATTGCGAGCTTATGGCAGCGCGTGGTGGCGCGTGGTGGCTCCGTTGATGATGATCTTTCTGGGTTTTGTAGATCGAAGTCCGTTTAAGGTCCCTGTGGGTTCAGTTTTGTGAAATCCTGAACAGATTTGCACAGATTTTGAAAGACTACTCCGTTGGTCACTGTGAGTTCGTGGCCGCGCATGGGAGCACGTGGATAGTCTACTGAGTTTGATTTTTTTCTGGGCCTTTGCAGCTTGAAGTCCTTAGAAGATTTATGTGGATTGACTTTTGTGAAATCTTGTCAGAAGTTTTAGAAATCCGGAAGAGGAGACGGCAGGCATTGTTAAACTTGTTGCCATTTCAGTCTACGTTGTGGTTCTGACAGTGTTTGACATTCCGGGCAGATTTGGTTAATCAGCAAATATCTCTGCTTTCAAGGTCGGCAGCACAAGTTGCGTGCAGTATTTTTTGACTTTGAGTGCATTCGAGTTGTAATGTCTGACTTTAAACTATTTTATTTTTGTCAGTTACTTCAAAAGTTTTCTATATAAAGCCACACGGGGCATGCACTAATTTGTACAAGCAGTCTCCAGAGTAGCATGATACTCAGAGAAATTATGCTCTTTTTTTTTTTTTTTTTTCACAGGCTAGATATTAAAATTGAAGCTTTCTCTTTATCGTTTTTTTTTTTTAGGACATGCTATGAGATTTTCTTTTGACAAGTTCTTTGTTATTGCTTGTTTTTGTTATGCAGCATGCTTTCCTTGTTCTTTGGGCTTTAACATCGAGCTTTACACCAACGTTCATATGGGTGGGTCTACTCCTCGGAAATTATTTCATCCTGCTGAAAGCTCCACCACCTTCAATTACTTCATTTGAAGAACCAAGTGTAAAAATCTGTTTTCGAAACTCATTCTCACACCACACTCTAAAACTGTGTGCGTGAACGAGTCTCGAGGGGGCATTTGTAGAGAGGGAAAATTCCCGACCTATCACAAGCTGACACGTCACACTACCAAGACAACAAAATACAGTCAATTACAAAGCGCCACATACTGCTGCTAGGTTTTACTGTTGCTATTCAGAAGCCAACAGAAATTTGCCAAGTGTCATGAAAGAACCAATCATGCATCGGCTCGTGCAAGCGATGACCCAAGCAGCCTCGCACGTGTAAGCGATGACATAAGCGGACCAATCAGATTGTGACATGTGTCACCAATCAGACTCCGCCACGTGTCGCTCATCCACCCCAAAACTCCTATAAATAGAAGCCTTCCTGAGACATTTAGGAAGACACCAAGCCATTTGAAGCACAGGCAGCATCTGAGAAGATTCAGAAGCATCAGAAGTACAGAAGCTCTGCCGGAACCAAGCTCTAAAGCCTCCAAGAACTTCAAGAACTTCAACCTTCGAATACGAAGAACATTCGAAGAGAAATCATCCAAATCATCCGCCTAGATCCAAAAGTCTACGGGAATCAAGCCTAAAGTGTCCGAAAACCTCAACAAACCACAAATCAGTGAAGCTCTACGGATTCAAGCCTCTAAAGCCCCGAAGAACTTCCACCACAAATCCAAGAACACGAAGAACACACGAAGAACACGAAGAACGGGAAGAACAAAGGATTTCTAACAAGCTCATAGGCAGAGATTCATTGTAATTCCGTTTTAGCAATCTTCGATCCATCCCTCAACCAAATTGAAGGGTATTTTGTGTTCAAGTCACAATCACATTACCACAAATCCAAATCAATAAGTCTTGCAAGGAGATCGAATCAGAGGATCACTCTTTTGTAAACACAGAGAATTATACCACAATCATCAATACAAATTCGCATTTGTGCAACTATTTTACAAAGCGCCACATACTGCTGCTAGGTTTTACTGTTGCTATTCAGAAGCCAACAGAAATTTGCCAAGTGTCATGAAAGAACCAATCATGTAGCGGCTCGTGCAAGCGATGACCCAAGCAGCCTCGCACGTGTAAGCGATGACCCAAGCAACCTCGCACGTGTAAGCGATGACATAAGCGGACCAATCAGACTGTGACATGTGTCACCAATCAGACTCCGCCACGTGTCGCTCATCCACCCCAAAACTCCTATAAATAGAAGCCTTCCTGAGACATTTAGGAGGACATCAAGCCATCAGAAGCATCAGAAGTACAGAAGCTCTGCCGGAACCAAGCTCTAAAGCCTCCAAGAACTTCAAGAACTTCAACCTTCGAATAAGAAGAACATTCGAAGAGAAATCATCAAAATCATCCGCCTAGATCCAAAAGTCTACGGGAATCAAGCCTAAAGTGTCCGAAAACATCAACAAACCATAAATCAGTGAAGCTCTACGGATTCAAGCCTCTAAAGCCCCGAAAAACTTCCACCACAAATCCAAGAACATGAAGAACACGAAGAACACGAAGAACGGGAAGAACAAAGGATTTCTAACAAGCTCATAGCCAGAGATTCATTGTAATTCCGTTTTAGCAATCTTCGATCCATTCCTCAACCAAATTGAAGGATATTTTGTGTTCAAGTCACAATCACATTACCACAAATCCAAATCAATAAGTCTTGCAAGGAGATCGAATCAGAGGATCACTCTTTTGTAAACACAGAGAATTATACCACAATCATCAATACAAATTCGCATTTGTGCAACTATTTTACTTGTTTGATTTATTTCGAACTAAGAAATTTAGTCGTCTACATATTCTGGCACGCCCGGTGGGACATCTCTGCCTCTCATCTCTTTCTCCCTCAAAAGAAAAGAAATTCGACATCATCTTGCTACCAGCTTCAATGGCCTCTAGCAAGAATGCCCAAAAATCAGTAGTTGATGCTTCCAGTGATGAGGATTACGTTGGCCCAATCACTCGCAGTCGATCCAAAGCTCTTGATCAACTTCAACCCCAACCAACTAAAGAAAGCCAACCTCCTACTGTCATCTCTCTGGACTTTCTTGCAAATAGGAAAGCTACCACTAAGGATTCATATGTCTCGAAAGAGTTGGAGAGCAGTAATGAATCATCCCCAACGAAGACCTTTTCTATCAACTCTTCACCTGTGATGAGAAACTTAAGGAATAAAGTACCTTTGACTCATCCTATTTCATCATTTTCTCCATCATATCTAGAAGTCATGCCAGTAATGATGACTAACACCTCTACCATGGAAGAAAAGATGGCTGAAATGGAACAAAGGATCATCCTCCTCACAAAATCACTTGAAGAAAAGGACGTCAAAATTGCAACCCTAATGAACAAGCTGGAGGTAGAAGATTCGGGTGAATCAAGTCATGGCCCTGAGCGCCCACCGGGCTTTACCTTGAAAGGAGAAAATGCTAAGGGTGATAAGGGAAAAGGAGGTGAAGGCACTTCTCAACACGGACATTCCACCTCAATGGCTTCGATATCTGTCCAACAATTGCAGGATATGATAACGAACACCATCCGAGCACAATATGGAGGTTCTTCTACAAGTTCTCTCATATATTCGAAACCTTATACAAAGCGCATCGATAATATGAGGATGCCAAATGGGTATCAACCCCCCAAGTTCTTACAATTTGATGGCAAAGGAAACCCTAAGCAACACGTGGCTCACTTTGTAGAAACGTGTGAGAATGCAGGGACTCAAGGAGGCCTCTTTGTAAAGCAGTTTGTTCGTTCACTGAAAGGAAATGCCTTTGATTGGTATACAGACTTAGAACCCGAGTCAATCGATAGCTGGGAACAACTTGAAAGAGAGTTTCTCAATCGATTCTATAGCACACAGCGCACGGTAAGCATGATGGAGCTTACCAATACCAAACAGTGGAAAGATGAGCCCGTCGTTGATTATATCAATCGGTGGCGTTCTTTGAGTCTAGATTGCAAGGATAGACTTTCTGAAATATCTGCTGTAGAGATGTGCATCCAAGGCATGCATTGGGGACTTCTTTACATCCTTCAAGGGATAAAGCCCCGAACATTTGAGGAGTTAGCAACTCGTGCGCATGACATGGAATTGAGTATCTCTAGCCATGGAAATACAAAACCTCCCGTACCTGAGGAAAGGAAAGAAAGACGGGAAATAAGGAAAAATGACAGGAATCCGAAAAGTAATGTCAAAGACTCAATGAATGTCAACCCTGCCCCAATCAAAATTTCAACAAGAAATGCAAAGGCTAATGAGAAGAGGCCCGAAGGAGGCCAACAGCGTGAGACGCGTCACTCATCACTTAAGGAATGGGAACAAAAGGTATATCTTTCCAAGATGCTGATATGCCCGAAATGCTAGAACAACTGCTCAAGTTGAAATTAATTGAATTGTAACCCAAACTATTGTAAGTATCATCGCATCATAAGCCATCCAATCCAAAAATGCTTTGTTCTTAAAGAACTCATCATGAAGCTCGCTAAGGAAAGGAAAATTGACTTGGATTTTAATGATGTTGCTCAGTCAAACCTTGCAACCTTTGCTTGTGGGCTACCCAGTTGCATGTCTTCAACTACTAAGCAGGGGGCAAATACCACTCTCGTTCAGTTTGGTTCTCTAGAACCTGTTCAAGTTCAGCTCTCACAAAAGGTATCTGATTATAATTCAAATGATGATAAAAGGTCAACAATGGATGAGGTAGAAGGCTGGACGGTGGTTACTCGCAGGAGATGGAAGAAGAGGCATACATTCCCTCTTCATTTGATTTCCCAAGAGTCTAGAAAAGCACAAAACCAGATTCAGCCTTGGTCAAGAAGAAGGAGTGATAAAAGGCAAGAAAGACCGGGAACAAAAATGTCTGACGATTTAGCACAAACCCAAAAACTTCGAAATCTCATCACATTGGAAGAATTCTTCCCCAGAAAATTCTTTCAAAATGACTCAGCCGAGGCCGTTCACACAGTCTCTCATTGCGAAATTCAGGATGAAAAGGAGGATGTTGACCATGGTGGTCCAAACGAGATTTTGCCATCTGTGGAAGAACTCCAATCTCGAGTTGATGAAGTTGAACCCTTGCAATCCCCCATCTCACCAAAAGAAGCACTCACTCAAGCTCTTGAAAAGCCAGAGATGTACACTCCTTCTGCCAACACGCTTCAACAAACCCATGAATGTTACGCGTGCTTTCCAGACTTAACTTTCACTGATGAGGATCTGTTGTTAGGCTCTAAGCCCCACAGTCGTCCACTTTATGTCTCTGGTTATACTCGCGAACAAAAGATCGATCGTATTCTCATTGACGGAGGTTCAGCTGTTAATATACTACCAAAAATGACAATGAAACGACTTGGTCTTACTATGGAGGAATTATCGCACAGTCGTTTGGTCATTCAAGGTTTTAACCAAGGAGGACAACGCGCAATCGACATGATACACTTGGAATTAATCATTGGAGAATTGACAAGTAACATTTTGTTCCATGTCATCGATGCCAAGACAACTTACAACATGTTGTTAGGACGTCCATGGATCCATGGAAATGGAATAGTGCCATCAACTTTGCATCAATGTTTCAAGTATCTTCAAGGTGGAATAAAGAAGGTCAATGCCGACTTAAAGCCTTTTGCTGAGACTGAAGCTCATTTTGCTGACGCAAAATTTTATGTAGAAGATAACATTGCTAGTGAAGTCCTCCCAGTTGAGATCCCGTCTATGGAAAGCAAGCAGAGTGAAAAGAAGCATGTTAGATTCATCACTGAAAAGGATAATCCTTCCTCAAAGAAAGGTCCAGAATGCGGGAATGATCATTCTAGTGAATCTACCAGTAATTCAATAAGAGCTGAAATTTCAACATCTTCCAATAATCCTCCATTCCTCCGTTATGTACCATTATCACGCCGCAAGAATGGACAGTCACCATTTGTGGAATGCCTTCAATCTACAAAAGACATGGAAAAGCCTCCTGCAAAGCTTACAATGGAGGATGTAGCCATATTGAAAGAAAATCATGTCATGCCTTTAACTTCATCCACAAATCCTTTGCCATTGAAACCACTAAATGGATTCACGAGGTCTTCACAAACTCTGACGGAGCATGGTATTCTACCAAGTGAGCGAACAAAAGAATGGTTCGACCCAAAGGCATATTGGCTGTTAGCCAAAGCATGTTACGATTTCTCAAAACAAGGGGACTTAGGGAAACTAATTCCGAAAGCCACCGGAGAAAAGATGCATGGCCTTAGCAAAACACAAAGGAAAATGCAGCTTGAAGGGCATAAGATTCCTATCCCAAAGACCAGATTAGGTTATACTCCAGAACAACCAGCTCAGATATGGATCAAGAAGAGAAGCAATGCTTCAAGTTCCCAATACATAACAGTGGAGGTCGGCAGAAGGTCGGATCAAAGAAAAGATCACTCTTCATTGCGTGTCTCAGTGTTTGATCACATCAAGGCCTCATCGTCACGAGTCACAATGTTCGACAAGTTAAATACAACTTGCTTAACACAAAATCGTGACACTCTTGCTGGTAAATCAGTCTTTGATAGATTGGGGGCAACAAAAAGGCCTGTTGATAGTCATTCTCAAAATTCAATAAATTTTGAGGTTCAAGGGGAGAAGAAAGCTAATGATGAGATCCGCAGTAGCATTCCTTCACGCATGAAACGTAACTTTACCTTAGATATCAGCACTGAAGGATCGCTCAAAGTCAAAAGACGAACGATTGTACACATAAGTCAGTCACTTGCCCACAATGAGCAAATTGAAGAGGTATCATCCTCGTTTCATATTACAATAGAAGAGGATACACTTTCAGATGCTGAAGCTGAAGAGGTTGATGAAGCTCCTCCAGCCTTGGAAGATGGAGGACAAGCTACAATTGATGAACTTAAAGAGGTCAATTTTGGAACTACTGAAGAACCCCGGCCAACTTTCGTCAGTACGCTTCTCACCCCTGAAGAAGAAGAAGGGTACCTCAAGCTCCTAGTAGAATACAAAGATGTGTTTGCTTGGACTTACAAGGAAATGCCCGGGCTCAATCCAAGTATTGCTTTACACCATTTGGCAGTAAAGAAAGGCGTGCGCCCAGTTAAACAAGCCCAAAGACGCTTTCGGCCGGAACTTATCCCTCAAATAGAAACTGAGGTCAATAAGCTAATTGAGGCGGGCTTCATTCGTGAAGTATAGTACCCGGAATGGATCGCTAACATAGTCCCTGTCAAAAAGAAGAATGGACAAATCTGGGTGTGCGTTGACTTCCGTGATTTGAACAGTGCATGTCCCAAGGATGATTTTCCATTACCCATCACGGAGGTCATGGTTGACGCCACTACTGGTCATGAAGCTTTATCTTTCATGGATGGTTCTTCAGGCTACAACCAAATTCGAATGAATCCTAAGGATGAAGAGCTCACAGCTTTTCGTACCCCTAAGGGCATTTACTGTTACAAAGTAATGCCTTTTGGACTAAAGAACGCTGGTACTACTTATCAACGGGCCATGCAAAAGATCTTTGATAATGTACTTCACAAATACGTGGAGTGTTATGTCGATGATCTGGTGGTTAAAACAAAAAGGAGGGAAGACCATCTGATAGATCTGCGATCCGTGTTCAACCACCTGAGAAAATATTAGCTTAAAATGAACCCACGCAAATGCGCTTTTGGCGTAACATCTGGGAAATTTCTTGGTTTCATTGTGAGGCATCGCGGTATTGAAATTGACCAGTCCAAAATTGAAGCTATCCAAAAAATGCCAGAGCCCAAGAATCTGCGAGAACTTAGAGGCTTGCAAGGAAAACTAGCCTACATACGACGATTTATCTCGAACTTGGCTGGTCGATGTCAACCTTTCAATAGATTGATGAAGAAGGATGTGCACTTTGAATGGGATGAGGCTTGTAGCAATGCTTTTGCGTGCATCAAAAGATACTTGCTTAATCCTCCAGTTTTGGGTGCTCCTATTCCAGGAAAGTCTCTAGTCTTGTACATTGCGGCACAAGAAAAGTCTCTGGGTGCTCTTATGGCGCAAGAAAATGAAGAGGGGAAAGAAAGAGCCCTTTATTATTTAAGTCGAACCCTCAATGGGGCTGAATTAAATTATTCTCCTATTGAAAAGATGTGTCTCGCTCTTTTCTTTGCTATAGATAAACTGGAGCACTACATGCAAGCATACACAGTTCGTTTGATAGCAAAAGCGGACCCGATTAAGTACGTTCTTTCTAGGCCAGTGGTCTCGGGTCGTATAGCTCGATGGGCGGTCTTGCTACAACAATATGACCTTGCATATGTTCCACAAAAAGCTATCAAAGGACAAGCATTGGCAGATTTCTTAGCTGACCACCCAGTTCCATCTGATTGGGAATTTTCCGATGATTTTTCGGATGAAGACGTGTTTTACATTGAGGTAATGCCACCATGGATGATGTTTTTCGATGGGGCTGCACGTCAAGAAGGAGCGGGGGCAGGTGTAGTGTTTGTTTCTCCACAACGGCAAATACTTCTGTACTCGTTCTCATTAAGTGAACTTTGCTCTAACAACGTAGCCGAATATCAAGCATTGATTATTGGTCTACAAATGGCCATTGAGATGAGCATATCGCAACTTGAGATCTTTGGGGATTCCAAAATAATTATCGACCAAGTCTTGGAGCAGTATGACGTTAAGAAGGAAGACCTCATCCCCTATTGCAAATATGCGAAGAGATTGTTGACAAATTTTGAGGCCATCACATTGGAGCATATACCAAGGAAGGAGAATAGACAGGCCGATGCTTTAGCTAATTTGGCTACTGCCTTGGCATTATCCAAAGAAGAGACCACCAAAGTTGCTATTTCCCAAAGGTGGGTGGTACCTCTCGTGATCAAAGAAGAAGAAGAAGAGCAAGCCAACATCATTTCGGTATGCCTTGTTGAAAAAGAAGATTGGCGACAAGCGATCATTGAATACCTTCAACATGGAAGACTCCCGGATGATAAACGCCACAGGAGTGAAGTTCAGCGAAGGGCTGCTCGATTCATTTATAATAAAGACATTCTCTACCGCCGTTCATTTGATGGATTGTTTCTTCGTTGCTTAGGAGAGGAGGAGGCTAAACAAGCCTTAGAGGAGGCTCACTCAGGAATATGCGGCGCACATCAGTCAAGTCCTAAGTTACATTATAGGATCAAACGAATGGGTTACTATTGGCCTACAATGGTGCAAGATTCCATGGAGTGCGCTAAGTAATGTGAAGCTTGTCAGTATCATGCGAACTTCATCCACCAGCTGCCAGAACCTCTACACCCAAATGTAGCTTCTTGGCCTTTTGATGCGTGGGGGCTTGATACGATAGGACCATTACCAAAGTCATCCGGTGGCCATTTATACATCTTGGCTGCAACTGATTACTTTTCAAAATGGGTGGAAGCTGTGCCCCTTAGGGAAGTGAAAAAAGAGACGGTGGTCAATTTCATTCGAACTCATTTGATCTATCGGTATGGTGTCCCGCGGTATATCATAACTGATAATGGAAAGCCGTTCTACAATAGGTTGATGACAGAATTATGCGAGAAGTTTGAGTTTAAACAATACAACTCCTCCATGTACAATGCCCCGGCAAATGGACTAGCTGAAGCATTTAACAAAACGCTTGGCAGTTTGTTAAAGAAGGTGGTATCCAAAACAAAGAGGGATTGGCATGAAAGAATCGGAGAAGCATTATGGGCATATCGAACAACATTTCGAACGCCTACTCAAGCGACACCATATTCTCTTGTCTATGGAGTGGAAGCCGTCCTTCCTTTGGAACGTCAAATCCCGTCATTACGGATTGCCATTCAAGAAGGATTGACTGGAGAAGAAAATGCCAAGCTCAGATTGCAAGAATTAGAGGCACTTGATGAGAAAAGGCTCGAGGCCCAACAACGCCTTGAGTGCTATCAAGCTCGTCTTTCAAGCGCCTTTAATAAAAGAGTTAAACCACGATCATTCCAAGTTGGTGACTTAGTCCTTGCCGTTCGAAGACCTATCATCACAACTCATCGTACAGGCAATAAGTTCACTTCAAAATGGGATGGACCTTATGTTGTGCAAGAAGTCTACACCAATGGAGCTTACAAGTTGATTGATAATGATGGTGTAAGGATCGGCCCCATCAATGGGAAGTTCCTCAAACGCTTCTATGCTTGAAAATCGAGGATTGCTCCTCGGTAAGAGCTTAAACTGCCCACTGTAACGCTGCAAGATTACATGATGTCTTTCCATTACATCTGAAAGCGTACCAATAAGAAGGAATTAATCCCACTCTATGTCACCAATTGCTAGTGTGGCGTAGTGGTTGGATGCCCAAGTCGCCCTTGAGAGGTCTCGGGTTCGATTAGTGGTGATACCCATTATTACACACTGAGCCCCCCTTTTTTGTGCAAAAAAAAAAAAAAAAAAAAAATCTTTTGAACTACGTGATGACTTGATCCCTCTCAAGGGTACGTAGGCAACTTAGTATCTTTTGCTAAGTTCAGTCACGCACTAAAAAAAAGTTATCAAATTATGAAAAAAAAAAAAAAAAAAAAAAAAAAAAAAAGGAAAGAAAGAAAGAAAAAAAGAAAAAAAAAACAAAAAAACAAAACAAAAACAAAGAAATCATCCAAAAAAGGAAATATCAAAAAGAAAATATCAAAAAAAAAAAAAATCATCAACAAAAAATAATATATATATATATATATAACTAAAAAAAAAAAAAAAATGTTGAACTACGTGATGACTTGATCCCTCTCCGGGGTACGTAGGCAGCTTAGTACTTGTCACTAAGTTCAGTCACATGAAAAGAAGAAGGATTGTCAGTCTGGCTTGAAGAGTTTTGCAACGGTTGTCAATATGCTTTTAAGGTCCCTTTGGTTGGCAAGGCATTGCTTAAAGGTAGTCAACTGCTCAATAGGATGATCGAAGATCGTTGTAGTCGAAGATGAAGGTTGGCAAGGCATTGCTTAAAGGTAGTCAACTGCTCAATAGGATGATCGAAGATCGTTGTAGTCGAAGATGAAGACTGTAAAGAGTTAACGTTGCTTAGCTTTCCTTGAAATGATGATAAGCATAAGTTGATTCTTGGTTATGGAGCAAAATAAAATCTTCAACCTCTTTTGCAAGAAATAAAGTCTGCATCGCATTGCTCATTTTCTATGGACATTCTCCTACGTTTCTGAAGTATGCTTTCCATCACTTATCTCCTGGGGGCATCTTCTTGTACCTTGCAAGTCTAAGCTACATCGTCTCTCTTCTAGGTTGTGCCACTTCATAGCTCTGAAATTTGAACCACATCATCTCCCTTCTGAGTGGTGTCGTTTTACATCATGTCTCTGAAATTTGGAGGACGTCAACTTCCTCCAGAATGATGATAGATTATATATCCGAAGTCGGTGTTGCATCATCTCTCCTCTATGGGCATGTTCATGCAGTGTCGAATTCTTGGTGGCATGTTCTGACATCTTCAAAGTATTGGCATCATTCTTTCCCTCACCTTCAAGGTTTTGTTGGCCTTTCCTTGCATCTTCAACGTCTTGTTGGCATCTTTGAAATCCTGATGTCTAGCTACAGTGCTATGCACCTCGATGTCTGAGCTATGTTGCCTCTGAAAATTGATGCTGTTGTAGCTTTATTATAAAGGCAAATATGGGTGCAACTTCAAATGCGAGTGCAAATGCTAGTGTGAAGTGTTGTCGTGTCTTCATGGCAAAGATGGATGTCGGCACAGCTTTGGTGCGAATGAAGTGTTGTCGTGGCTTCATGGCAAAGATGAAGGTCGGCACGACTTTGGTGTGAATGAATTGTTGACATGGCTTCATGGCTAAGAGGGGTGTTGACATGGCAAAGATGGATGTCGGCACAGCTTTGGTGCGAATGAAGTGTTGTCGTGGCTTCATGGCAAAGATAAAGGTCGGCACGACTTTGGTGTAAATGAAGTGTTGACATGGCAAAGATGGATGTCGGCACAACTTCGATGCAACTGAAGTGTTGACGTGGCTGCAAGGCAAAGATGAATGTTGACATGGCTTCAGTGCAAATGGTGGTGCGACTTCATGACATATGTAAGTGCAAATATTGCTTCATGACAAAGATGAATGTTGGCATGGCTTCAGTACAAGGACAAATGTTGGCATATCTTCATGGTAAAGACTCTTGATGTGGCTACGTTGCAAAGACTCTTGAGATGGCTGCGTTGAAAAGACAAATGTTGGTGCGGCTTAATTGCCAAAGAAAGCATGCTACATGACAAAAACAAGCAACAACAAAAAAAAAAAAAAAAAAAAAAAACTTGTTAGAAGAAAATCTCACAGCACGTCTAAATAAATTAAAAAAAATAAAAAATAAAAATCAGAGAAAGTGAGAGCTTCAATTGTAATCTCTAGCCTGTTATTAAAAAAAAAAAAAAAATGGAAAAGAAAAAGAAGAGAAGGCATAATTTCTCTACACTTCAGAGTATTATGCTACTCACAGAAACTCTGCTTGTGTGATTTAGTTCATGCCCGGATGGCCTTATATAGAGAGGTTTGTGGAGTTCAAAGTCAGACTTTGAAACTCATGCACTCATAGTCAAAGAAAACTGCACCAACCTTGAATGCAGAAACAATTGCAGATTAACCATTGTCAAACAATGTCAGGATGGCCACCGCCAAAGCAGACCAAAATGGCAACAATTCCTGCAATGCCAGCCGTCTCCTCTTCCAGATTTCTAAAACTTCTGACAGGATTTCACAAAATTCAACTCACAGAAGTCTTCTACAACCTTCGACATGCCTAAGCTGAAAAATCCATGTTCAGATGGTTGGCCACGAGCCGCCAAAAAAAACTCCCAACGTCCCGCAGGTTTCTCATTTAAATCTGCACAAATCCGAGGAAGTTTTTACAAAACCGATGACACCACTAGATCCATCGGCCCTCGATCTACAAAACCCAGAAAGATCATCAACAGCGGAGCTACCACGCGCCGCCACAAGCTCGCGGTAACCAACTGTTTAAATTCTCAAAACTGTGAAAAACTGTTCACAATTTCAGAAAACAGACAACACCAGCAGATTCTACGGCCTCAGATCTGCAAAACCTGAAAATTTCAGGCCCAAAACAAGCAGAACGCGCCGCCACGCGCCGCCAGTAGTGGCTGCTTCAGTACACGCGCCGCCACGCGCCACTCCTGCCTTCTACGCGCTCACACGCGCCGGGACCGTCTCACGCGCGTACACGCGCCACGCGCCACGCGCTGACGCGCCCTCAGGCCCATGACGTCATGGATGACGTCACCATCCACTGACCTGACCCGTTTGACCAAACCGGACCGGTTTGACCCGTTGATCCTGACCCGGTCCGAACCACCAAAAAAAAAAAAAAAAAAAAAAAAAGAAAAGAAAATGCTTTGACCAAGTTTGACCTTTGACTTTGACCAAGAAGTCGAAATTTTCAAAAGGGGCCTGTCCCACTCAGTTTTTCGAGTACATTTCGATTTTGGGATCCGTTTCTTCATTCGAAGCTCAGAAATTGTGCAAACGTCCAATTTCCAAAAAGTTGACTTTTGCGTAAATGTTGACCAAAAGTCAAAATTTTTAAAATGGACCTATCTTACTCAATTTTTCGCGTACATTCCAATTTTGGAGTCCGTTCCATCATTTGAGACTCGGAAATTGCACAAATAACCCAGTTCCAAGATAGTTGTCTTTTATGTTGAAATCAACCTAAAGTCAAGATTTTCGAGCCAGACTTGTCTTGCATAGTTTTTCGTGACTTGGAAATCACCAATCTTACTCACATCTCCGAAGTACTAACAATATCCAAAACTAAAGCTCTCAATATCAAAATTTGAGATTCATCCATTTAGTTTGGATCCCCTCAAGGTTATTCTCCAGACTTCATCAAGGCTTCCCTTTCAAAAGTACAGATGAACTCTCACAAGTGTGTCTTGAACTTGAAATCACATCAAGTCACCCGTCCAACCTACCATCCCCCTTTCGGTGCCAAACATTCCCACCTACCATTCTTCGTCTCTCTCACCTACCATTCTCGTTCTCTACCGGTCTATCACCTACCATTCTCATCCACCGGTCTCACCAAAAATTCACATCCGCCATTCTCAACTACCTATCTACCATTCTTCATCTCTCCACTATAAATAGAAGGGCCGGATTCATCAAGAACTCATCAAAAAAAAAAAAACACTGAGTCATGAAATGAAGATTTGCTTCTTTCAAATTTTCAAGTCCTCCTTCTCACAGCCATTTCCCACTATGGCCTCATCATTCTCAACACTTAGCAACCAATATTGCTTCATAATCCATCTGAAATCAACCCTTTCATGGTTCGGTAGAAACCCTCTTCACAACATCATTGTAGTTTTGAGATCCAAACAAATTTTGTTTCTCCACTTAACGACCACAGTTGTCCATAAAATTACTCATAACAAGGCCTGCATTGTGGTTCCATGCTTCTTCGGATTTGGTTGGCTTGGAAATCCAAGTCCAGCTGACACACCTGTTCCTAGGCTCAGGGCTCCTGTAGTCTCTCTCCAATTGCTTGGTCTTCCAGCAGAAGCAGTGGTTCGGAACAAACAGCAACTTGGTTGGTTTCTAAGACCAGAATCACAAGTTAGCTCCATCTTTCATTTTTCTGTGCTTTTCCAACAAGAAGCAGTAAGTGAAGATGGTAAAAAGTGTTGGGGTATCCTACAAATTGTCTTTCACCCAACATTTGAGACAACCTTCAAGGCACCAGCTCATCAGAGTTCAGCCTTTGGGGCTGGTAAATGGTTACCAGAGCCTTATTCCATGTCCCCACCACTATGGGACTCAAAGGTCATCGTTGCTGGTACCTCAAAACACATTTTCTGAAATTACTCCAACTTAAATCTAGCTTGAAGTATTTTAGAAGGTACTCTTCTGAAATTACTTCAACTTAACGTCTGTCGGTTTGGTCCCATTACACACGCACATTCGATGACTTACCGCCGGACCTCATTCAGCATGCAGTCAGTCTCGGATCCAAAGTTGTGCTTCCTAGAAATATCTACACCAGAGGATCCCCGACGTACAGGGCCAACACCATGGTGGCGTGTGTTTCACCCATTCACTTTGCTTCATCCCCATCTTCTTCACACAAATACCATCTCCACTTCATTTTCATCGTTTTCTTTTTGCAACCATCAGTATAATCGGAATCCATAAGCTTCTGAAACTACCTCAACTTAACCTGAGTGAAACAATGACACATGCGCACTCAACCACTTTCCCACATGGCCTAGCCTTAATCCTAAGTATACTCTTCCGATATAACTTCACCAGAAGTTCTCAAAAACACAAGGCCGGCCCCATGGCTCTGCATGCTGTACCCAGCCACCATCCTCGCGTCTTCCCCATCTTCTACACCCTGTGATCGCCGCCAACGATCCAAAAACACTCTTCTGAAGTTACTTCAACTTAACCTCTGCTGAGAAGGCTTGGTCATGCAGGTACATTCAAATACTCGCAGACCTCTTTTCAGTCTCAACAAAACCTCTCATATGGGTGGGTCTACTCCTCGGAAATTATTTCATCTTGCTGAAAGCTCCACCACCTTCAATTACTTCATTTGAAGAACCAAGTGTAAAAATCTGTTTTCGAAACTCATTCTCACACCACACTCTAAAACTGTGTGCGTGAACGAGTCTCGAGGGGGCATTTGTAGAGAGGGAAAATTCCCGACCTATCACAAGCTGACACGTCACACTACCAAGTCCACAAAATACAGCCAATTACAATGCGCCACATACTGCTGCTAGGTTTTACTATCACTATTCAGAAGCCAACAGAAATTTGCCAAGTGTCATGCAAGAACCAATCATGCATCGGCTCGTGTAAGCGATGACCCAAGCAACCTCGCACGTGTAAGCGATGACCCAAGCAACCTCGCACGTGTAAGCGATGACACAAGCGGACCAATCAGATTGTGACATGTGTCACCAATCAGACTCCGCCACGTGTCGCTCATCCACCCCAAAACTCCTATAAATAGAAGCCTTCCTGAGACATTTAGGAGGACATCAAGCCATCTGAAGCATCAGAAGTACAGAAGCTCTGCCGGAACCAAGCTCTAAAGCCTCCAAGAACTTCAAGAACTTCAACCTTCGAATAAGAAGAACATTCGAAGAGAAATCATCAAAATCATCCGCCTAGATCCAAAAGTCTACGGGAATCAAGCCTAAAGTGTCCGAAAACATCAACAAACCACAAATCAGTGAAGCTCTACGGATTCAAGCCTCTAAAGCCCCGAAGAACTTCCACCACAAATCCAAGAACACGAAGAACACACGAAGAACACGAAGAACGGGAAGAACAAAGGATTTCTAACAAGCTCATAGCCAGAGATTCATTGTAATTCCGTTTTAGCAATCTTCGATCCATTCCTCAACCAAATTGAAGGATATTTTGTGTTCAAGTCACAATCACATTACCACAAATCCAAATCAATAAGTCTTGCAAGGAGATCGAATCAGAGGATCACTCTTTTGTAAACACAGAGAATTATACCACAATCATCAATACAAATTCGCATTTGTGCAGCTATTTTACTTGTTTGATTTATTTCGAACTAAGAAATTTAGTCGTCTACAGTCAAGCAAGGAAGGAAAAAAAATAAAAATAAAAAAGGAGGAAATTATTACGTTGCCAATGTCAAAAGTTGATAGGTTAGTCCATAGTTGTTAAAACGTGAATCATATTATAAATTGATTTTTTTATTTTTTTTTTTGTATCGTAAGAAACACAAAATTTTAATAAAATAAAATAAAAATTTGATATACATATATAAAATGTATATTCATTATAAATTCGAAATATATTCAACTAATAACTAATTTAATCATTACTTATGTAATAATATTTAACAAAGCTAAATAAATAAATCAAATTAACATGTGTTTATAAAATACACATTCAAGTTGATTAAACTCAAAAGTGATAATACATAATATATAAGCCAAAATAGTAATTTCATTTTATCATCTTACCTAATCAATTCTATTTAAGTCAATGTTATTATTATGTTCATCATCTTGTAAAATTATTTTTTCATTAATATTTTTTTATCATCATCAACATTTACTATCTCTTTTCTTGTTCTTTAATTTTAATAATTTTTTGTTCATATTTCTTCTTGGCATTCTAGCTTCTTAGACTTATAAAATAATAACAAAATAAAAATAATTATATTTTCTTTTAATACATTATTCATAGTGTGGGGCCTAAATAATCTGATGACCCCGGCCCAACTTGTATTCGGCCCAGGGCCGATGCCGAGAAGGAAGTATAGCCCGAGGAAGGAGTGTGAAGGTCCGAACGGCCAGGAATCCTACCGAGGACGATCCTGCCCTCGGCAAACCAAGACCGACACGTCAGCCATAGCAGCATGGCTGGGGAACACGTCCAGGATAAGCTGTCACCTCCACACTAAATGCACCCACCTAACTCCACAACCGCATTAATGAAGATGCGACCTCTGGGCAGGGCTACCTTGGTTGCTGCGACTCACAGGAGTCTGATAAAGTGGTTGATGGGACAGGCAGTCAGAGGAGAGGGGCGTGGATGATCAACAAGTGGAGGAAAGAGGTTGTGAGAGAAAGGACTATATATAGGAAGAAGAAAGAGATCGGAAGGGGGGATTTTTCCCCGGAAGGAGTCCCCAGAAGCAAGCCCATCATGAAGTTCCTCGGACAGGTGCCGAGGACAGACGCTAGAGAATTACATTGGCCGCCCAGCCTCCGACGAACGAGACACTGGACGTTGTTTGCTTGTTAAGGCCTAGTTCTTCAACCCGCTCTCTATAAATTCATTGTACTACGCTAACTAGGCTTGGGTCCACTCTCTCTCAATAGCAGAAGTGCTCAAACCTGGTCCCTACAATTGGCGCTGTCTGTGGGGAGAACTTGTGCACCAGCAGGCGCAGCGGACAGTCATTCCTAGATGGCTAGTTTGCGGAAGGTTAACAATGACACGTTTGCAAAAAAAAAAAAAAAAAAAGAATGATTGCAGAAAAGTAAAAGATTCAAAGACAGCGAAAAGAGAACAAATATTACAACGTTTTTATTACATGAAAAGGAAATACAAGATACAAACAGAGGCTCAGACAGGCTTGTTTTAAAGCTAACTATACAAACAGAGGCCCAGACGGACTTGTCCTAAAGCTAACCCTAAAAGAAAAGGGGCTGAGGCAGGCTTGCTTCAAAACCACCAACAACCCCCGGGCCGGTATGGATGGTACCGGCAAGAAGAGAGGAGCAGATGCAAAGGCGCCGGATGGCCCCGCCCCATGATGTTCCCTTGATGCTCCTCCAGCCTCACAATGCTTGAACATTGGAGATGGCAACACTCAAGCACCAAGCATGACGTAATCTTGCAAGCCTCCACCGGCAAATAAGCTGGGAACGAGACACCACCGGCCTGAAGGGCAGGCATGGACGCGCACCGGAGAAAGACGTTATGAGCTTCATGGACCTCCCTCCCGACTGCCAGGCACGATACCACCAGCATGACGCCCAAACCTCGCCGCGTCGGAAGTCTGACTCGGACCACAACCGCAGCGGTTCTCAACCGAGGGAGGAGGACCCTGAGCTTGCTTGCCTCCGCCCTCATCCAGGGCCGTCCCATTCTGCCAAGCTCTGATCACAATCCTGGCGAGGTCATCGAAGGGGCTTAGGGGGTGGGAGAGTCATGTTTCTTGTTTGACTGGAGGATTCGTGAAGTGTGGAAGGACGATTCCCCCAGAAGGCCTTTTATAGAGGGCGAAGGCTGGTGGAAATTGGTCCAACCAGAACTCGAAGGAAGAGTCATCAACGACATTAATCCTGGCCAAATTCCAAGGAGGCCTACAGCCGCTGGATCTGCATTAATCCACGAGGATATTAATGAGGGCGCGCCTCGCGCACCGAAGCGTCAAGCGCAGAACACGAACAGTCAGGGGACGCCTCGTAATCGAAGAAGGCGGAAGGTTGGAGCGAAGAAGGGGCTGCTGCCACGCGTGAGGACAGAAACCCGAGCCACCCCTGCCCGAGGCAGCTCGGGGTCAAGAATCCAGTCCGACGAATAGTCCATCCTCGGTGAAGCAAGGCCGAGGCTGCCACCACGCAAAAAACAAACCCCCCGACGATGAGGGCAAATCCCTTCACTCCAAGCAAGGAGTACCTGGGTACTAGACTGAGCCAGGGTCTCCCGCGGTCCTCGGACCCAAACCTGCGGCGAAACTAGTTACTTACAGAAGAACACCTGGGTGCTAGACTGAGCCAGGGTCTCTCACAGTCCTCGGACCCAAACCAGCGGCGAAACTAGTTACTTACAGAAGAACACCTAGGTACTAGACAGAACCAAGGTCTTGCATGGTCCAAGGACTCAAACCTATGGGGAAACTAGCTACTTACAGAAGAAAACAAGCGTTAGACTGAACCAAGGCCTTGCATGGTCCTCAGACTCAAGCCTCTGGGAAAACTAACCACAGCAAGGAGTACCTGGGTACTAGACAGAACCAAGATCTTGCATGGTCCAAGGACTCAAACCTATGGGGAAACTAGCTACTTACAGAAGAAAACAAGCATTAGACTGAACCAAGGCCTTGCATGGTCTTCGGACTCAAGCCTCTAGGGAAACTAACCACAGCAAGGAGTACCTGGGTACTAGACAGAACCAAGGTCTTGCATGGTCCAAGGACTCAAACCTATGAGGAAACTAGCTACTTACAGAAGAAAACAAGCGTTAGACTGAACCAAGGCCTTGCATGGTCCTCGGACTCAAGCCTCTGGGGAAACTAACCACAACAAGGAGTACCTAGGTACTAGACTGAACCTAGGTCTTGCATGGCCCAAGGACTCAAACCTATGGGGAAACTAGCTACTTACAGAAGAAAACAAGCGTTAGACCGAACCAAGGACTTGCATGGTCCTCGGACTCAAGCCTTTGGGGAAACTAACCACATCAAGGAGTACCTGGGTACTGGATCGAACCTAGGTCTTGCATGGTCCAAGGACTCAAACCTATGGGGAAACCAGCTACTTACAGAGGAACAAAAGTGCTAGACACAACCAAGGTATTGTGCGAAACATCAAAGTGTAACAAATAACAGGAAACATCATCGAGGAACTAAAAACAAGCAACTGAATATATTATAAAGGGAAAATACATAGTCTTGTTACAATGTCGCCGAAACAAAAGGCGAAGTGAAAAAAAAAAAAAAAAACAAAACAAAACCAAACAAACAACAGCAAAATCAGAGTGGCCCCGGCCATCAGAATGGGATGACCCGACAAGGTGGCCTACTCCCCAAACTCAGTAGATGGCTTGTCCTGAGGAGTCTGCTGGAGAGCTTTTGCTGGTACCTCGGGACTCTGGGTCGGAAGGGCTACTTCTGAGGATCCTTCCTCAGCAGGAGGGATCTGGGGGACGACGAGTGTGGCTTGGGAATCAGCATGAGGCTTCACCACATCCTGTGGCACCTCTTGACTACCAGCTCCCGCCCCCTCCAATGCTCCATGACGCTCGGCCCCCTCAACAGGTTTATCAGCTGGAATTGAGGCCTTGACAGCATTAGTCTGGCCCTTACCTGTCGCTTGTAAAGCGGAGCCAGCCTCAAGAGCAACGGAGGCAAACTCTCGGATAGCAGAAGGGTAATACACCCTCTCGGCCCTCTTGAGGTCAGACGAGGCCTCGACCCCCGCTTGGTTAAGGGCCTCTTCCCAGGTCTCGGAGCAGAAGCACCTGCATACTTCAGGGATTTGAGCCTTAAGGGCGGCCTCAGTCTTAGCCACCCCCTCTGCAAAGGCCTCTTCCTCCGCTTCCTCTACGGAGCGCTCAGCATCTACTCTTGCAAACTCGGCTTCGTATTTGGCCCTCACAGCCTCGTCCCTAGCGTAATCGGCAACGCCTCTCTTCGCCACGGCCTGGGCCAGCTTCTTCTTCAGATCGACAGAATCCTCTTTGGCAACCTGCAGCTGACCCTCGACATCCTGCAAGCGCCCTGCCTGGTCTTTGGCATGCTTCAGGGCGCCGGCCAGGTCGGACGCCGCCTTATCTCTAGCCTTTGTCATCTCCTCCAAACCGTCCACTGCCTTCTTGAGGTCCGCCTCAGATTTCCTAAGAGTGCTCGCAGCACTTAAGTACTTATGGCGCTCCTTATCCAGAGCCTTACCCTGGTTGTCGGCCTCCTCGTCCAGCCTAAAGGCTGCCTGGATAGCCTGCAAACCAAAACCAAAGCACTGTATGTTAAGTACTAAGCAATGAAATCGAAACGAAAGAACAAGTGTCAGAAGGCTTACCATGCCCAGGTACCACTTAAGGTTGCGGGCCACTTCCTGCCTCCTCATGCTCCCTAACTCAGCCATGTCGACGGGAAGGAGGAGGGACCTCTCCAGGGCATCGGCCACGCGAGCCCCCTCGCCCCCTTGGAAGTCCCTGAGAGTGGCATCGTCCATCAGAGGCTTCCCGTGAAGCATGGGAGTGGGCAGCTAGGCTTGGGGCTCGAACGCCTGGACAACCTCTTTCCCTTTGTCGTGACCACCAATCCTCAGCTACTTAGAATGTCGGCGGGCTTCACCCTTTTCCTGGGAGGAACGAGGCTTTCCCCCATCCACTGGTTCTTTGTCCTTAGAAGACCTCTTCCTCTTCGGATCAGAGGACTCGAGCCGAGGATCCGAGACGGGCGGAACGGTGGATGACCTGGTCTGCGCAGGTAAAGGCTTAGGTGGGGCTGGAGGAAGCTTGGGCCTAGACGAAGGGGGCTCCGGTTGCGTCTCCCTCGGCGCGCCCTTCCCCGTCTTGCCCTCAAGCAAGTCCAGCAAGTTGGTCTGGGGCAGTCTCCTGGAACCCATCTCGACCTGAGCACCAACCCTTGGAGGCTGAAGATCGGCTTCGGACAAGTGGGGATCCCCCAAGTCACCAGAGGGATCCTCAGACAGATAGGCCCGGTCGAATGCAGCAAATTCGTCCTCGGACGAACTTAGATCCACCACCTCTCTCTCTTTTTCCAAATCCTCTCCCTCGGCCTCTGCAGCTTGATGGGACGAGGAGGAACCAGCCAACGGGATGCCCTCCGGGATGGATAACCCATCAGAAAACGAAAACCCGCTGTCCACTACGGTGATTTGCCTAAGCCGAGGGTCACGAGCCCTGATCACGTGCTTCGGGACCGGAAACACCTTTTGGGCCGGATCGCACCCGAGGATCTTATGAGCAGCCCTAACTTGGTTGTCCCCGTCGTTCACAAAAATCTCCGCCCTACGAACGGATTGCAGGTCTTCCTTGTTGACCAGGGTAAAATGGCATGTGAAGGCGTACGGATCTGTAAAGAGAAAAACAAATTCCTATCATCAGCCAAACAAAGCAGGTTTACAACAAAGCAAAAGAAAAAAAAAACTGGACCCTCTCCTACTCCAAGTACCCTACCCGGCGCTCATTCTGTTGTCGGGCAATGGAGACCATCGTGCCATTCCCCTGACACGATGAGAAAATCAAGGTTTAGTCCCTTGCTAGAATCGGGGAGACACTAGATTAGATGGACCCTATTGTCCCTTGTCTTCATATAGTATGTCTTGCCCTTCAGGTGTTGGAGGTTATAGCACCAGTTTACATCATGGTGGGTTAACCCCAACCCCAACTTCTCATTCAAGGTGTCTACGCACCCTAGTATCCTAAACATATTGACAGCGCACTGGGTGGGAGCTAACCGGAAATGCCTAAGGTAGCCGCTCGTCACCGGCCTCATTGGGATTCTCATGCCTCCCTCTAAGAAGGCTATTATGGGGATCACAACTTCGCCCTCGTTCCTCCTAATGTACCAATCCCCTTCCTCGCAATACCTCAAGCCTACATTGCGGGGTATCCCGTGATCAACGATGAATTTCTCCATCGCCTCCTCAGACTCGACTAGCTTCTTAAATTTACCCATCCCCAACAACGACTAAGGGATTCGAGAAAGAACGAAGGGAAGAAAGGAAGCAGAGAAGAATTTGTGCTAGAGAGAGAAGAAGACTTACAGGAATGAGGAAAACCTCCTCGGACAGGCTTTTTATGCTGGAAAGGAGCGCTCGTTGATGTGGAGATTTGACCGGATTCAAAGTATGTGCACCAGGGTCCTCGAGTGCACAAATGAGGAGGCAAATCGGTTCAGACAAGTATTTATATCCTCAATTAAGGATAACCAGGCGGAGTTTCCCGCCCATAAAGGCAGGAAATCCCCACCGACCGATTAGCATCACACCGTTGAACGTGGGGAGTATGGAGCCGCCAGAATTTAATGCGGGCATTTAATGCGGGTGCGCACCGTATATCGAGGCGCCAGAAACGTGCACTGGGCAGGCGAAAAGACCCCGACGCTGACGTAGGCCACTGATTGGGCGAGTCGTGACTAAGGCCTGAGGACATCAAAATCCTCCTCCCCGTCCGAGGAGCCGGACAGCAGCATTTTGAGGGGCTATTGTGGGGCCTAAATAATCTGGTGACCCCGGCCCAACTTGTATTCGGCCCAGGGCCGATGCCGAGGAGGAAGTAGAGCCCGAGGAAGGAGTGTGAAGGTCTGAACGGCTAGGAATCTTGCCGAGGACGATCCTGCCCTCGGCAACCCAAGGCCGACACGTCAGCCATAGCAGCATGGTTGGGGAACACGTCCAAGATAAGCTGTCACCTCCACACTAAATGTACCCACCTAACTCCACAGCCGCTTTAATGAAGATGCGACCTCTGGCCAGGGCTGCCTTGATTGCTACGACTCACAGGAGTCTGATAAAGTGGCTGATGGGACAGACAGTCAGAGGAGAGGGGCGTTGATGATCAACAAGTGGAGGAAAGAGGTTGTGAGAGAAAAGACTATATATAGGAAGAAGAAAGAGATCAGAAGGGGGGATTTTTTCCCCAGAAGGAGCCCCCAGAAGCAAGGCCATCATGAAGTTCCTCGGACAGGAGTCGAGGACAGACGCCGGAGAATTACATTGGCCGCCCGGCCTCCGACGAACGGGACACTGGACGTTGTCCGCTTGTTAGGGCCTAGTTCTTCAACCCACTCTCTATAAATTCATTGTACTGGGCTAACTGGGCTTGGGTCCACTCTCTCAATAGCAGAAGTGCTCAAACCCGGTCCCTACACATAGCATAGAAAAAGAATTGAAAAAATTACACTTTACCATCCTAATCTATACACTATATTACACTTTACACCCTAAACTTTTCGAATGAATATTTTACGCCTAAATTATGACATTTTTTATACTTTACACCTCAACATTAAGATCACTATGGACGGAATGCTCAATCACATGACTCCCACATGCCTATTGCTTAAGTGTCACCAAGTCAAAAGACCCAAATGCCCTCTTCCAATCCCAAAGACCCAAAAGACGTTGCACAGATCCTCGGTCTCAGACTCAGTCCTTCCCTCTCACTCACAATTTGGTGCCATGCACCGATCCACACAGATCGGCAAAGATAAAGTTGGTGTCGATGGTGGCTGGGTCCGATTTGGGTTTTGTTTTGGTCATGACTCAGAATTAGTATGGTCAACTCCAAGAGCTCACAGTGGCATCCATGATCTCAAAATCGATTAGGTACGATTCATCTCCTCTCTCTCTCTCACTTTCACGACAGATCTTGGTGATGGATCGGTTGAGATTTGTGTTTGTGATCTGAAATTTTGAATGCGTTGATTAGAAAGTGGGGATTTTGTTTGTGGATCTTGGTCGGTCTGAATTTGTGCTTGTGATTTGGTGGTTGTGCGACGGTGTGTGTGGCCAAAAAAGGGGTATTTAGGTCTTTTGACTTAGTGCCACTTAAGCAAGAGTCACATGGGAGGCATGTGATTGTGCTTTCCGTCTAACATATAAGCGAATTTAACGTTGGGGTGCAAAGGGTAATAATGGTTATAGTTTATGGTACAAAACATGTATTCGAAAAGTTTAAGATGCAAAATGTAATCTAAAGCATAGTTTAAGGTGGTAAAGTGTAATTTCCCCAAAAGAATTTGTAAATATGAAAGTGAAGTGTCAAATGTGTAGTCCCAAGTTTTTAGAAGAAAGGCAAAAAGGGGGGGAAAAAAAAACTCATGGACATGTTATTTTATTAGGTTCAATTAAGTATTCCAATAATTTTGTATTAAAAAAAAGTCTAACAACTTGTTTAGATCAAATAAAACTACAAATTTTAACCAAAAAAACTCAATATTTGTCCCTAAAGTTTACCTTATGAGTGCAATTAGTCCATTAAATTTCAAGTGAGCATTATTGGTCCCTTAAATTTTAAAACTTAGTGTTGGTAGTCCTTTGGTTAACTATCATTTGTGTTATTGTCTATGTAACTAATAAGACAATAACATCACCTCTTTTTACTACAACTATTTTTCAAAATTGACATGGCAATATATCGCATTAGCTTTAAAATAATAATAAATAAATAAATAACTAACAGATCAGATTTCTTTTTTTAAATAGATTTAAAATAAAAACGCCAAAACGCCAAAACATCAAAACATCAAAATTCTCAAATGTAAGCCAACTGTTCATCTCCATTCTACCTTTTATGCCTCATCATAGATTATCCATTCTGCCATGAGTTGCATTTGCTTTATTTGAGATTTTATTGATTATGTTTTTTCTCCCTAGTTTTTTGTTTGGGGATGAAGGGGGGCGAGAGTGGATTTATTGATAATGTTAGTATTTGAACTTTCAAACATCATTCCTGGTTTTCTGTTTTAGTCCTTAACTATCATTGAATCTTCTTTCTATTTCTTTTTTCTTTTTTCGTTGAAGCAATTGTATCTGAAACAATTGTGGTCCTTTAGTTCAAATCGGATCTAAATTTGGATGTATATGCTTTGCTCCTTCTTTTTCCCATATGACTTCATCATGCCTTGTGAACACTTACATTTGGATTTGAGAAGAAGATTAAGGTTAGATTTGCCAAAGGCCTTGTAGCTAAATTAGCACCTCCTAATGTACAAAGTACTTGGGGGTCTAGGGGGGAAAGGGTTTGAATTGCGGGGTTAGTAGCATGTTGTAATTATTTCTTAAAAAAAAAAGATTAGATTTAGATTAGAAACCCAGTGAAATTGAAACTAAAAGGGTGACTTAGATTAGATTCAAATTTGAGAAGAAGATATTTTAAAATTGAAACAATTGTATTCAATGCTTACTCAAAAGGAACTCTGGTATTGTGCAAATGAACCAACCAGGTTTGAGTTTGATTTTGGGTATTGCCAACAAATGGAGAAATTATAGAGTCTTCTGGTGGACCACGTCATTTGTCCACCATTCTACTAAAAAACTTTCACTTGTTTAAAATTGCTGAATCAGTAATTAATTTCTGTTTAAAAAAATTTTCTAACTAACAATTTTAAACAAGTGGCAGTTTTTTAATGGAATGGTGGACCACATCACTTGTCCACCATGTGGATCTTATAATTCCTCCAACAAATGGCAGAGGAAGAAAGTGAGAGAGAAAAGGGGAGACTTATCCAGTTTTTATTTTTAAGTTTTTAATGGAATGATGTATTAATTAATTAATTTAATTTAAGCATGTGTACGTGTACTTTAAAGTTAATTACATGGCATAATACATGTAAAATATAGTTTTCTTCTTTTTAATAAAAAGAAATGTCACCTCAGTAAAAAAAAAAAAAGTAGTCATGTCATTGTTCTATTTGCCACATAAGCAATAACAGTAACAATAGTTAACAAAAAGACTAACAACGCTCATTTTTTTTAAATTTGAGAGATTAATAATTCTCACTTGAAACTTGAGCGATCAATTACACTCACAAGGTAAACTTTAAGAACCAATAATATAGTTTCGTCTATATTTATTCACCGCGCCACCACGGAGTGTGGGACGGTTAGGCTTGTGGTTTGGTTTCAAAGCATGCATATTTTATGGGCAGAACTTGGTACTTTGAATTTTGAAGTACGTACTAATATTAATTTAAGTTTGAAAACAATCTATAGTAACGGAATTGAAATCCACCACCACGTTTAGAAGTCAAGCAAAGAAGGAATAAAAGAAAGAGGAAATTATTAGGGTGTCAGTATCAAATGTTGATAGGTTCGTCCATAATTGTCAATACTGAATCGTTTTGTTAATCAATTTTTTATTTTATATTTTTTTTATAGTAAGAAACACAAACATTTAATAAAATAATAAAAAATTGTGGATATAAATATATAAAGTTTATATTCATTATAAATTTGGCATATATTCAACTACTAACTAATTATCATCACACACTCTTGGTGCGATGGTCATTCTACAAGTATAAGTACTTGTGAGGTGTGGGGGATAAAGGCTGAGGTTCACACACATATATACTTAGTTTAGGTTAGAGTAGAATTTCTATCTTGTGTAAAAAATAAAACTACTAACTAATTTAAGCCTTACATGAAATATTGCAAGTGCACAATCCAAGCATCTCACACAACTATATTTATTCGGAAACAATACTTTCTAACTATATTTTATTCCGATAATGACAAGGACAATTACTTTACCACCAATGTGGTTTAGCTAATACTGTAATTTCTCTATCAAACAAATCTTTTGCTGATCCTCACCTTCAAACCATGTTTCATGTGAAGTATAACGGAGATACTAGGTGAAACAGGATGACCTTCAACCACTTGAACACGATAATTCCAAAGGATGGCACTCGCAATTATTTTCATTTGAACGAAGGTTATATCCTTACCTAAACAAGTCCTCGCTCCAGCATTAAATGCTATGAATTTGAAAGATGGTACATGCACTATTCCTCCATGCTCGGAAATCCATCTCTCTGGCTTGAACTCTAAGCAATCTGTGCCCCATATGCTTTCCATCCTTCCCATTGAGTATAAAGAGTATATAATTCTCGTTTTTGGTTTGATATAGTGGCCACTAGGAAGAATATCAGATTTAGCTGAACTTTTGTGTTCGAAAGGTACGGGTGGGAAAAGCCGCAAGGTCTCACATATTGCTCCATGTAGATAAACTAGCTTACTTAGCTCATCTATGTTTAAAACCCTCCATTTGTCATTGTCCACCAGATGCTTTTTGATCTCTTCTAGTATTTTAGCTTCAACTGATGGGTGTGTTGCAACAAGCCAAAAAAACCAAGTTAGTCCAGAACTTATGGTATCTCTCCCTGCGGCCAAGAGATTTATCGTAGTGTCCCTTAGAAACTTGTTGGATTGGGTAATATTACTACTCATTTCTCCTTCTTGTTCCTCCATAACTATAGCTGTAAACAAGTTGGATTTTAGTTCCTCCTTCTTCACGAGGCTCTGTTCTTCTCGTTTGGTTGAGATGCAATCATATACAAATTCATCAAAAACTTTCCATGCATGTAATAGCCTCTTCTCTGATCCAATCTGCAGCCTTCTTTGTAACTTCCACCATCTTTCTGGCACAAGGTGTCGATATAACAGACTTTCCTCCACTTCATCAAACGCATTTGAATGTGCAACTTTAGGTAATTCAATGGAGAGGCAATTTGGATCATGACCTAAAACCATTAAGCAAACACTATCAAAGGTGAACCGTTGAAAAACGTCTTGTAAATCAACCTCAATTCCCAAACTTGAGACGTGATCAAGAACTGGAATGAGGCCCTTTTCAACCTTTCCCTTGACAACTTCCTCAAAGAACAACTTGAACTTCTTGTCCTTTAACAATGTCTGAAGTAGCTTCCTTTGATATTTCCACGAGTCATGATCAGAACTGAAAATCCCATCTCCCAGAATATCAAAAATCTCTCGGAACTTCCTCCCCTTTCCGTAGTTCGGAAAATTTTTGCTACAAATGTGGTGGATGTTCATGTGATCACTAGTGATCAAAAGTTTAATGCCAGTTAACCAACCACCCTGAAACTCCAAAGTGCCCCCATAAAATTTGAGAAGGGAAGTTAGGTACTCATGCACATGCGACGCATTGAGAAGAAAGCCCGGGAGCATTCCGATGATTGGCCAGTTTGTGATGAATGAGGTTTTGTTCCATCTCCAATGGTAAAGAAAAAGGAAGCTTAAAAATATTGCTACAGGGTACAAAAGAACTATGGCCATTGGAGTTGATAGATAGAACCTTTGAGATTTCCACAAAGTCGCAGATTTGGATGACTTTTATAAGTATATTTAGTGATATAAAAATAAATGTATTTTTCATAATACTCTCTTTTTTTTCATATAAATTCCTTACATATAAATAGTTCATGCACCATCAATAGATAATTACATGAAAATAAATGAATTTACCCATTTAACCGTGATAATTAATATGTTTTCAAAAAAAAAAAAAAAACGTGATAATTAATATATCCATTGACATAAATTTTGATAAGTTGGAAGGTTACATGAAGAAAATTTTAAAAAATGTGTCACTTGGCAAAAACTTGGACGGTTGATGTTTTTATTTTTTTTATATGCTAGCTGATATCCCACTCAATACACATTTATGCCTTAAGTTCATTTTGAAAGTTTTAATAGGTACTTATTGATATGACACATGAACGATACTCATTATGTGATATAATATTTTAGGAATTAATTTCAATTAAATCACACGTAATTGAAATAGAATAATGTAAATTACTAAGAATAATATAGTTAAGAGAATAATCGTATTTCTTAAGTGAATTGTCAAATATTTAATTATTTCCACTAATTTGAGCACACAATTTTTGAAATTATTAATTTCATATGCTTTTAAAAATGCTTTTCTCCTTCGGGTTTGATTTTGTTTCCATTGTTATCAAGGTAACTTAACTCAAACAAGAATATCATAATGCTAATCAATAGTTTCCCTTAGAAATTTAAGAAAATATAAATATAGAAATTTCTTTTACGTAAATAATTAATGTACCAACTATACATAATTAATCATAATAATAAAAATGCATTCATCCCAGTAAACACATCTTAATGACATAGCACAAATTTAGGGTACTATAGTCCTAGTTCAAAAAATAATGCTAGAGATGCAAACTATTTTATAAAAAATTTTACAAACTACTGATGTGTTGAGTAATTATTGGTAAATAAAAAAATGATATTAATGGTGGGGCTAGATAAAAACCATCAAGAGATTGGTCACATCAACATTTTGTAAAAATATTGTAAAATAGTTTGTGGCTGTAGCATTACTTTGGTTCAAATTACACCTCTTGTAATTTGTAATAAAGTACACCTCTTAATAATTTTTTATTAGATCTATATTTTGATTTTGGATAAATCCACCATTAAACTATATATTCATTTAAAACCTTTCTTGCTTCTAAAATTTCAAGATAATCTAAGATCGATAGATATCTCATCTATAAAAAAATTTATATATTAAAATTATGTATAAAAATGAGTTTATGAATCAAATAGTAAATAAAATCTTATTGACGTGAAATTTGGAGTGTGTTACTGACATAGAGAACATGTAACCTAAAAGTGAGATTTTCAATATTTTTCCAATCAAAATTTATTAAATAGTGTAACATTAGGTTACACCATCTATACTTGATCATCTCATAGATATATTACTAGTCAGTAACCCATGCAATTTATGAGAAATTTTAACAAAATATAAAATTTTCTCTCTTTTATTTTTTTTCCTTAAATATCAATTTAATAATTATGGTAGTTATTAATAGGCATTTATTATGATCAATTTGTATGTGGAACTATTGATTCTACCATTTAAAGAACATATGATGTAGCAATATTCTAGAGGGAGGATAAATATAGAATAAAATCAAAATTCAATTAAAAAATATAAATTAGAAGAATGATATGTAAAATTGTGAGGTTTTACTAAGGTGGAAGACATTTATTATGTATATATAACTATTGATTCTACAAGCATATAATGTGACAAGTGACAACATTCTAATAGAGGGTATAAAAAGAATAGAATCTAAATTCAATTAAATAATACTAAATTAGAATAATTATTTGCAAAATTGTGAAGCCTTACAAATTTAGGTGGCAAGACAATTATTATGATTGATTTGTATATGAAACTATTAATTGATTATACCATTTAAAGAACATATGATACAACAATATTAGAGGTCAAGCATTGGTGTGATGACAAGTGTTGTCCACTAAAAGTGACCAATCACGAGTTTAAGTCCGAGAACGATCATCTCCAATAAATTAGAGGTAAGGTTACCTACCATGGCCTCTTTCAAATTACGCAAAAGTTGGAGTTTTGTGCAGTAAATAAAACCTTTTATATGATGTAGCAATATTCTAACGAAGGGTATAAATACAAAATAAAATCTAAATTTATTTTTAAAAAATATAAATTAGAATAATGACATGTAAAATATTGTGAGCGTCAAAAACTTAGGTAACAAAATATTATAAAATCAGTCAAAAGTCAAGCGTCTTCGGTTTTATATTTAGTAGTTGGTAACCCTTGCAATACATGGGAAAGTTTAACATAATATGATTTTTTTTCACTCTTTTTTTTTATCTAAATATAAATTTGATAGTTATGGTAGTTATTAATAGACATTATTATGATTGGGAATTTATTATAATTATTTTTGTATACGAAAATATATATTTCATTATTTAAAGAAAATAAAATGTGAATATATTCTAATGGAAAGATTATATATATATATATATATATATAAAGTTATGTGTGAAATTGTGAGTTCTCAAAAGCTTATATGGCACAATAATAATAATAATATTTGTGGGGCCGAAGAATTTGGCAACCGCAGCCCACTTTATACTAAGCCCAAGGCCCACGCCGAGGAGGAAGAAATGTCCGATAACGAAAAAAGCAAGTCCAAAGTACCCTAAAACGTCGCCGAGGACGATCCTGTCCTCGGCGAACCATGATCACAGAAGGGAGGAGCGTCATGCCATCAAAGGCAGCCCCCCAGAGCATCCCAAGGAAAGGGACAAGTACAATGGGCTAGCCATGGGAGCACGGTGGAGGAGCAATTCAAGGAGAAACCGTCACTTCCGCATTAAATGCCCACAACTAACGTCCTAGCCGCATTAATGAGGAAATGACCCCTGAACAGTGCTACCTTGGTTGCTGCAACTCACAGGAGGTTTAGGAAGGTGGCTGATGGGACAAACACTTGAGTAGTGACCTGTATGGTCAACAAATGGAGGGCCAAGATCAACTGAAAGGGAGTATATAATGTAAGAAATCTTCCATGAAAAAGGGGGGTGAGAACAGAAAGGATAGGAACCTTTGGAATTGTCTTCGAAACCCTTGTAGCCAGACATTGAAGAAATAAGAAGAAGGACAAGCCCCTCAGGGGAGGGCCGAGGACACGTTTCTACACTTTAGTCGACGTTCTGGTTATTCGGTCTATCCATAACTGTGTTTAGTTGTTGTAACCCTCACTAAGGCCTAGTTCTTTAACCCATTCTCTACAAATTCATTGTATTGGGCCAGTTGGGTCTGAGTCCACTCATCCAGTAATAGAAGTGCTCAAATCCAGTCCCTACAATTGGCGCTGTCTGTGGGAAGAACTTGTGTTTTAGCAAGGGTAACAATCAAGCATGGTAGGATCAGGACCTCATCAAGCGGGCTCCCATCAGCCTGGACCGGTTGGATCCTAACAACAAGGTAACTTTCACAACCCTGAACGTGACCGAAATGAGGAGAATGGAAGGTTTCGAGAGGGAAGTGTGCACACCACCCAAACCAGTAGAAGCCACTCTCGCGTGGGCAGTCACGTGCTCCAGAGACAAAATGACAACCGGCCCATGCAATCAGAAGACGTTAGGAGTCACGTATCCCAGAGACAGAATGATAAGCAGGCCATGCAACGAGAGATAGATGACTTGAAGAGAAAGTTGTGTCGTGCACAACGAAAGCGACCCCATTCTAGCCCTGACATGCCCTCCGATGATGAAAGCGATGATGACTATAGGCAAAGGTCAAAAACTCCCCCAAGAGAGACCTTATCTCACGAAGAAGAGCACTACCGGAGGCGTAAACGTGAAAGCCCACCTCCAAAGGGCTTGGGAAACGATGCCATGAGCAGGGCACTGGATCAACTCTCCAAGTCTCCTTTCACACGCCACATAGAAGGGGCTGCACTTTCTCGACGGTTTTAGCAGCCAACCTTCACCATTTATAATGGCAAAACAGACCCCGTGGAGCATGTGAGCCAGTTTAACCAATGGATGGCCGTCCATTCTAAAGACAAGGTTTTCCCATCTAGCTTGGGACCGGTGGCGATGAGGTGGTTCAACGGCTTAAAGACGAACTCTATAGGTTCGTACAGGCAGCTAACCCAAGCCTTTGGTTCCTGTTTCGTGACAAAGAGCAGAGCTCCTCGGCCCTTGAGTGCGTTACTATCTTTATCCATGCATGATGGAGAAACTCTAAAGGCCTACTCGGACAAATATTGGGAGATGTATAACGAAATGGACGGCAATTTTGACGATTTCGCCATTAGCACCTTCAAAAATAGTCTCCTCACCGAGCACGACTTGAGGAAGTCTCTGACTGGTAAGCTTGCCACCTGTGTGCGCCAATTGATGGATCGGATCAATAAGTATAAACGAGTAGAGGAGGACCAGCTGCAAGGCAAGGGAAAAGAGAAGGTTATCCCTCAAGAGAGGAGGGATTTCAGGTCGGACTGATACAATAACAACCGCCCGAGGAGAGATTTCGTAGGGCAATCTGGAGCAGCCAGCACACTGACTGTCAACGCTGTATTCTGAGAACCAGTACACTGGGTGTTGGAGAAAATCAAGAACGAGCAATACTTTGAATGGCCAAATAAGATGGCTGGAGAGTCCACGAGGCACAACTAGAACTTTTATTGCCAATACCACCAAGACCACGGACATACCACGGAGAGCTGCAGGAACCTCTGGAACTATCTGGACTAGCTAGTCTGAGAAGGAAAATTGAAGCACCTTCTGCATCATTCCAGTGGTCATCAGGGCCAGACCCACCAGGAGCCCTAGAGAGATGCCATCCTAGGGCCACTCGTAGGGACGATCAATATAATCTTGGCCGCACCAGGAAGAATAGGCCCGCGCCCATCACGAGTGTTATCTATGGCTCAGCTGCCTGCCGAGGAGTCCCAACCGGAGCCGAAGAGGGCCAAAACGAAGTCTCATCCAATCTTGAGTTTTTCAGAAGAAGACAAGATTGGAACTATTCAGCCTCATGATGATGCACTGGTGATCACCCTCAGAATCGGGGACTACGACATAAAAAGAGTGATGGTGGACGATGGCAGTAGGGCTGAGGTCATGTACCCCGACCTCTACAAGGGGCTAGGACTAAAACCGAAAGATTTAATGCCCTATGATTCTCCTTTGATGAGCTTCGATGGGAAGCTCGTTATCCCGAATGGCATGATTAGATTACCCGTCCAGACCGGCCCGGAGATAGTGGAGGTGAACTTTATCGTGGTGGACACTTACTCTCCATATACGGCCATTGTCGGTAGGCCCTAGCTCCATACCTTAGAGGCTGTTGCATCCTCCTTGCATCAAAAAGTGAAATTCCCGTCAGGAGACCAGGTTCTCAAAATTCGTGGTTACCAATCCATGGCAAGGCATTGTATGGTGGCTTCCATTTCACATCGGCTCGATACGGAGTCCTCGACCCCTGCTAAAACAGGCTTATAACAATCAAAGGCCCCGGTGTCGCCTCCTGATACAACGGCCGAGAAGGCAAAATGCGAGGACCTGGAAAAGGTGGTCATTGGTGATAACCCAGAGAGGTTCTTTCAAGTCGGGGCTCAACTGCCTCTTCAGGAGAAGGAGGAGTTGATTAAGTTCCTCAAAAGAAATATCGATGTATTTGCATGGGATGCCTGTGATGCTCCTGAGATTGATCCAGCCTTCATCTGTCACCACCTCAACGTCAACCCGACCATCTCTCCCAAGAAGTAGCCACCTCGGCGCCCATCAAGAGAGCACGTCGACGAGATTAGGGATGAGGTAAAGAAGTTTAAGCATGCAAGGGCTATCAAAGAGGTTTTTTACCCCAAATGGCTGGCCAACACCGTAGTGGTCAAGAAGAAAAGTGGAAAATGGCCGGTTTGTGTGGACTTCACGGACCTAAATAAAGCGTGCCTAAAAGACCCGTTCCCCATGCCTCGGATAGACCAGCTGGTGGATGCAACCACGGGCCATCCTCGGATGAGCTTCTTAGATGCCTTCCAAGGCTATCATCAGATACCACTAGCCTTGGAGGATCAGGAGAAAACAGCCTTCGTGACACCCGTGGGGAACTACCACTACAAAGTAATGTCGTTCGGCCTGAAGAACGCAGAGTCCACCTATCAAAGGATGATGACGAGGATGTTCGAGCCGCAGTTGGGCAAGAGCATCGAAATCTATGTTGATGATATGGTGGTGAAGAGTAAAGTGGTATCCGAGCATTTAGGAGACCTCGGCAACACCTTTGATGTCTTAAGGAAGAACAAGTTGCGCCTAAATGCTTCCAAATGCTCATTTGGTGTGGGATCAAGCAAGTTTTTAGGCTACATGGTTACTCATAGGGGGATTGAGTTTAACCTCGACCAAATCAAGGCTATTAATGATTTAAGACCACCTCAAAATGCCAAGGAAGTCCAGAAGCTTACTGGGATGATCGCAGCCTTGAATCGATTCATTTCCAGGTCGGCGGATAGATGCAGACCATTCTACCTCTTGATAAATAAGTGGAAAGGGTTTGAGTGGTCCGAAGACTGTGTCGTGGCCTTCCAGTAACTCAAGGAGTACCTGTCACGACCACCTATCATGTCCAGTCTTGAGGCCGATGAAGTCCTATACGCATATATTGTTGTGGCTCCTCATGCTGTAAGCCTGGTGCTAATACGGGATGACAATGGCCTTCAAAGGCTAGTCTATTACGTGAGCAAGTCGTTACATGAAGCTGAGGTCAGGTACTCGCCATTAGAGAAAGCCATACTAGCCATGGTTCATGCCACACGAAAGCTTCCCCATTATTTACAAGCCCACACAGTGGTTGTCCTAACCCAACTACCCTTGAAAAGGATCGCCATATGGAACACAATCCTTGGAGCTTTTGACATAAAATACATGCCTCGGACCTCTTTAAAGGGTCAGGTCCTGGCTGACTTGCTGGCTGAGTTTGTTAAACCACCTGTAGAAAAAGCAGCAGAGAAGCGAAACAGGGATGGAAAATCCGTCGGGGTAATCTCTATGCCAGGACCCCCATGTTGGAAGGCGTACGTTGATGGCGCAGCAAATCAAAGGGGGTCCGGAGTGGGACTGGTCCTAGTGTCTCCTGAGAAGACTATCATAGAAAAATCCCTAAGGCTTGGGTTCTCGGCCACGAATAATGAAGCCGAGTATGAGGCACTGTTACAAGGGATGACCATGGTGCAGAAAATGGGAGGAAAATCAGTAGAGATATTCTCGGACTCGAGATTAGTAGTGGGGCAGGTAAAGGGAGAGTTAGAAGCCAGAGATGCGAGGATACAAGAGTACTTAAGCCAGGTCAAATGCTTGCAATCAGGTTTCAATCTCTTCAGCTTGTCACACATCTTCAGAAGTGGAAACACCCATGTAGATTCATTGGCCACGCTTGCTACTTCCTCAGTAGAGGGCTTGCCTCGGATTATTCTTGTCGAGCATCTGGATAGGGCAAACGAGGTCACAAAAGGCATGATTCATGTCCACCAAGTTAGAATGGGTCCTAGTTGGATGGATCCTATAGTGAGATTCCTCAAAGATGATATTCTGCCCGAGGAGAAGTCAAAGGCTGAGAAAATATGAAGAAAAGCTCTTTGGTTCTGGTTGTCCGAGGACCACAAATTGTATAAGCGCTCCCATTCTAGGCCATATTTATTGTGCATTCACCCTGAAGCATCAGAATTACTGCTTGAAGAACTGCACGAAGGGATCTGTGGAAGCCACACAGGAGGAAGATCTCTGTCACATCGAGCCATTACCCAGGGATACTGGTGGCCGGGGATGCAGAAGGAAGCTCTAGAATATGTTAAGAAATGTGACCAGTGCCAAAGGTTCGCCCCAAATATTCATCAGCCAGGAGGGGTCCTCAACCCCCTGTCCAGTCCGTGGCCATTTGCCCAATGGGGCCTGGATATTGTAGGTCCTTTCCCCAAGGCAGTAGGAAATAAGAGATATCTGTTGGTCGGCACGGATTATTTCACCAAATGGGTCGAAGCTGAACCATTGGCCAACATCAGAGATGTAGATGCTAAGAAGTTTATCTGGAGGAACATTGTTACACGATTCGGGGTCCCCCACACCCTCATTTCAGATAATGGACTCCAATTTGACAGTAAAGCCTTCAGAAGATACTGTTGCAAACTGGGGATCACCAACAGGTACTTAACTCCAGCTTATCCTCAGGGAAATGGGCAGGCCGAGACTGTCAATAAGGTCATAGTCAATGGGCTTAAGAAGAGACTGGATGACGCCAAGGGAAGATGGGTAGAAGAGCTACCACACGTTTTGTGGACTTACCGAACTACACCACGGCGGTTAATAAGGGAGGCACCTTTTGCCATGACCTATGGTGCCGAGGCTGTTATCCCTCTAGAAGCAAACTTCCCAACGCTGAGGACGAGCTCCTTCACTCCAAGCAGTAATGATGAACTACTAGGGAAGAGCCTAGATATGATCGATGAAAGAAGAGAAAAGGCAATGATCCAGTTGGCCTATTACCACCAGAAGCTCAAGCAGGGATATGATGCCAATATGAAGTTGAGACCACTAGCACCAGTGGACTTAGTGCTGAGGAAAATTGTGGGTGCTACCAAGAACCCATCATTTGGAAAGCTAGGACCCAATTGGGAAGGACCATACCGAATTACCTCAGTAGCAGGGATAGGTGCATACTACTTAGAGGACTTAGACGAAAAAGCTGTACCTCGTCCATGAAGTGTAAATAACCTGAGAAGGTATTATTATTAATGAAAGCATTTCTATATTCCAAATTTTAAGTCTATTATTATTATATGTCTTGTATTTTGGTAACAATCTAAATACTAGACAGAACCAAGGTTTTGCATGGTCCTCGGACTCAAACCTATGGGGAAACTAGCTACTTCAAGAAAAATCTAAGTACTAGACAGAACCAAGGTCTTGCATGGTCCTCGGACTCAAACTTGTGGGGAAACTAGCTACTTCAAGAAAAATCTAAGTACTAGACAGAACCAAGGTCTTGCATGGTCCTCGGACTCAAACCTGTGGGGAAACTAGCTACTTCAAGAAAAATATAAGTACTAGACAGAACCAAGGTCTTGCATGGCCCTTGGAATCAAACCTGTGGGGAAACTAGCTATTTCAAGAAAAATCTAAGTTCTAGACAGAACCAAGGTCTTGCATGGTCCTCGAACTCAAACCTGTGGGGAAACTAGCTACTTCAAGAAAGATCTAAGTACTAGACAGAACCAAGGTCTTGCATGGTCCTCGGACTCAAACCTATGGGGAAACTAGTTACTTCAAGAAAAATCTAAGTACTAGACAGAACCAGGGTCTTGCATGGTCCTCGGACTCAAACTTATGGGAAAACTAGTTACTTCAGGAAATATCTAAGTACTAGACAGAACCAAGGTCTTGTATGGTCCTCGGACTCAAACCTATGGGAAAACTAGGTACTTCAAGGAAGATCTAAGTACTAGACAGAACCAGGGTCTTGCATGGTCCTCGGACTCAAACCTATGGGGAAACTAGCTACTTCAAGGAAGATTTAAGCGGTAAACGGATCCCAGGTGTTGTGTGACTCCTCGGACCACAACCTTTGAGGAAATTAACGAGCTTGAGCACTCATCTGAATTACAAAATACGACCAAAGTGGAATCTGCACCTCGGACCACTTGTCCTGTCCTCATTCGATAAAGATGTAAGCAAACACAAGCCCATGAGCATCGCTTAAAGCACTTTGAGGTACATTGAACTTAACTCCCATGCATAGTCAATAGCTGACTGTTTCCTTAAGGTCAATGAGTTTTTAGAACATTCCTATGGGTACCTTTGCACATTGTGCAGTGGCATTAGATCTTAGGACCTAAAGGTTTATCCTTATAAGTGCTGCGCGTTTAGCATTTTTTACCCGTTATGATAACCAATTCATAAGGCATAGGATTCACGTTATAAGGTTATTGCCTTTTATAGTCTATTCAGCAAAAGCAAGTCATAGTAATGAAGTGGCTCAATTGTTAATCAAAGTCTAAGTAGAAATTACTATTATTATGGACCTTACATTTTTTGGCTGTTGTTTCAAAAATGGAAAACAAGTCACACTGTTGAGACTGTTTAGCTATTAATCAAAGCACAAGTTATCTAAACGACAGAACCCATCATAGCAACAATTAACATATGAAAAGGGAATCGCATACATTCATTCCAAATGTTTCATTACAACGGTTCAAATATCTAAAAAAAAAAAGAAAAAAAAAAAAAAGAAACGAACATAAGGCAAAAGTACAACAGTGGCAGCCTGTTTTTTCAACTTAATCTTTTTTCCCCCCTTGGGATGCTGGTCTGAAGCGACCTCAGGGTCCTCTGAGCTTTTATATGGGGAAACAGCCTGCAGAGGCACCACGCGAAGAGCTGTCCCCTCGACATGGGGGGCCTAAGCATCAGCTGAGGACTCTGCAGCCTCCTGAGGTACTTCCTGGTTAGGGCCTTTGTCTGTTTCAGTCACCCTAGGAACCTCAGCTTCCTTGGCAGGCTCATCTGGAGTAGTTGAAGCAAGGGCAGCGTCAGGATGGTCTGCCTCAACCACCTCGAAAGAAGTACCAGCCTCAGAGCTGGGAGGGCCTTGCTCTCGAATGGCAGGAGGGAAGTATACATTCTCTACCTTCCACAGGTTAGATGAAGCCTCAACCTCAGCTTGTTTGAGAGCTTCATTCCAAGTCTGAGAGCAATAGAGTCTGCACACCCCAGGTACCTGAGCCTTGAGAGCGGCCTTGGTCTCAGCCACTCCCGAGGCAAAAGCTTCCTCCTCGGCTTGCTCCTTAGAGCTTTCAGCCTCGGCCCTTTCAAACTCCGCCTTTGCTTTAGCCCTCGAGGCCTCATCCCTGGCAAACTCCGCAACCTTCTTGGCCCCCTCTGCCTCGGTCAGCTTCTCCTTCAGATTAGCGATTTGCTCATTGGCAATCTTCAACTGATCCTCAGCCTCACGCAGGTGCCTTGTCTGGTCCTTAGCCTGTTTCTGAGCACCAGCCAGGCCTGCTACGACGATATCCTTGGCCCTTATCATCTCTTTTAGGTCTTCCCTCGCCTTCTGGAGGTCGGCCTCGGAGTTTTTGAGGGTCCTTGTAGCATCTAGGCGCTTGTCACGCTCGAGATCCAAGGCCCTGCTCTGCTCATGGGCTGCCTCTTCCACCCTGTAAGTGGCCTGGACAACTTGCCAATTGAAACAAGCACACAATAAGTTAGAAACCAGAGAACAAAAATCATCGGAGTCACAAGAGTTAGATGTCTTACCATGCCCAAATACCTCTTGAGGCTGAGGAAGACCTCCTGCCTCCTCAAATTCCCCAACTCGGCCATATCGCTGGGGAGCAGCAGGGCCCTCTCCTGCGCGTCAGCCACGTAGGTGCCTTCACCCCCTCGGAAGTCCTTAAGGAAGGCGTTATCCATCAGAGGCTCCCCATGGAGCATCGGGGCGGGGAGCCAAGCTTGTGGCTCGGACTGCGCTGCAATCTCTCTCTCTTGGCCCTGATTGCCGATCTTGAGTTGCTTTGAAGCTCGTTAGGCTTCATCTTCCTCCTGAGATGAGCGAGATCTCCCCCTATCCATTAGCTCTTTGCCTTTGAAAATCCTCTTCCTCTTTGGGTCGGCGAGCTCTGGCCGAGGAGGTGGAGTTGGCTGCGTGGAAGACAACCTGGTCTGAACAGGCTAGGACTTGGGTGGAGGAGGAGCAAGCTTGGATTGTGACTTCCCCGGCACGTCCTTCCCCGGTTGGCCCTCAATTAAGTCAAGTAGGCTGGTTTGGGGTCTTCTCTTGAAACCCATCTCGGCCTGGGAAGAAACCCCTATTGATAGGAGATCCACTTCGATCAAATTGGGGTTGCCCAAATCACCAGAGGGATCCTCGGGCAGATTGACCGGGTCAAAAACACCAAATTCGTCCTTGGACGGACCCAAATCAGCAACTTCTTCTTCTCTCTCCGCTCTTTCTCCCTCGGCCTCTACAGCCTGATGGGACGAAGAAGGGCCCGCCAATGGAACACCTTCTGGGCTAGGAGATCCTTCAGGAAGCAGGAACCCGTGTTCTGCTATAGTGATCTTGTGAAGCCGAGGATCTTTGGCTTTGATCACGTACTTGGGAGCTGGAAACGACTTCTGGAGGGGATCGTACCCGAGGATCTTGTGAGCGGCTCTGACTTGGTTGTCGGCCTCATTCACAAAGATCTCCGCCCTAAGGATGGTTTCTAAATCTTCTCAATTGACCAAATGAAAGTATTGTTCAAGGCGTGCGAATCTGCAAAAAGAGAGCACATTCATATTAGCAACTGAACAATGCAAAATGTGAGAACACAAAAGATCAACCCTTTCCTACTCTGAATACCCCACTTGGTACCCCCTCCTCTGTCGGACAGTGAAGGCCGTCGTGCCACTCCTAAATTATTCAACCCCTTGTTGGACTCGGGGAGGCACTGAATAAGCCGAACCTTATCGTCTCTCGTCTTCATATAATAGGACTTGCCCTTCAGGTGCTAGAGGTTGTAGCACCAGTTTACATCGTGGTGGGTTAACCTCAACCCCATCTTCTCATTTAAGGCGTCCACGCAACCCAGGATCCTAAACACGTTGGTGGCGCACTGGGTGGGAGCTAATCGGAAATGCCTAAGGTAATCCCTCATCACTGGCCCTATAGAGATTCTCATACCACCTTCTAGGAAAGCGATTATGGGAACCACCACTTCCCTCTCTTGCCTCCTAAAGTGCCACTCCCCCTCTTCACAGTATCTTAGACCTACGTTACTTGGTATCCTATAATCGGCCATGAATTTCTCCATTGCCTCTTCAGACTCAACCAACTTTTTAAACCTACCCATCCCTAGGAACGGCTAAAGGACTCAGGAAAATGGGCGAAAGAAAGAGAGAAAACGTGAATTAGAGGGAGAAGAAAACTTACAAAAATGAGGAAAAGCTCCTCGGACAGGTTTTTTATGCTGAAATGAGATGTAAGTCTGGTTGGAGACTTGACCAAATTCAGGGTATGTGCGCAAGAACTCTTGAATGCAAAAGTAAAGAGGCAAATCGGTTCAAATGGGTATTTATATCCCCAATTAAAAAGGACCGTGTGGGTTTCCCGCCCATAAAGGCAAAAAAACCCCCCATCGTTAGATTACCATCACACCGTTGAAAGTGAGGAGCACAGAGCCGCCAGAATTTAATGAGGGCGCGCTTCGTATACCGAAGCGCCAGAAACGTGCCTTGGATAAATGAAGAGACTCTAGCACTGACAGATGACAAGACTTGACAAGCCATGACAAAGGTCCGAGGACATCAAAATCTTCCTCCCCGTCCGAGGAGCCGAACAGCAGGATTTGAGGGGCTATTGTGGGGTCAAAGAATTTGGCAACCGCGGCCCACTTTATACTAAACCCAAGGCCCACGCTGAGTAGGAAGAAATGTCCGAGGATGAAAAAAGCAAGTCCAAAGTACCCTGAAACGTCGCTGAGGATGATTCAGTCCTCGGCCAACCATGATCACAGAAGGGAGGAGTGTCATGCCATCAAAGGCAGCCTCCTAGAGCATTCCAAGGAAAATGACAGGTACAATGGGTTAACCATGGAAGCACGGTGGAGGAGCAATTCAAGGAGAAACTGTCACCTTCGCATTAAATGTCCACAACTAACATCTTGACCGCATTAATGAGGAAATGACCCCTAAACAATACTGCCTTGGTTGCTGCCACTCACAGGAGATTTAGGAAGATGGCTAATGGGACAAACACTTGAGTAGTGACCTGCATGATCAACAAATGGAGGGCCAAGATCAACTGGAAGGGAGTATATAATGTAAGAAATCCTCCATGAAAATGGGGAGTTAGAACAGAAAGTATAGGAACCTTTTCCATTGTCTTCGAAACCCTTGTAGCCAGACACTGAAGAAATAAGAAGAAGGACAAGCCCTTCAAAGGAGGGTCAAGGACACATTTCCACACTTTAGTCGACGTCCTGGTAATTTGGTCTACCCATAACTGTGTTTAGTTGTTGTAACTCTCACTAAGGCCTAGTTCTTTAACCCATTCTCTACAAATTCATTGTATTAGGCCAGTTGGGTCTGAGTCCACTCATCCAGTAACAGAAGTGTTCAAATCCAGTCCCTACAATATTATTATTATTATTATTATTATTATTATTATTTCTTTTTTTGATATCTGATAGTTAAGAAAGAGTAATTTAAACCCTAGATTTTTTTATAAAAAATACCAAAAGGATATGACACAATATTATGAAATCACTTACAAGTATATTGTCGTTTATCTAATAGTTGAGAAAGAGTAATTTAAACCCTAGATTTTTTTTATTAAAAATACCAAAAGGATATGACACAATATTATGAAGTCACTTACAAGTATATTGTTGTTTGTTATATATATATATATATATATATATATATATATTGAGAGAGAGAGAGAAGTGAATCGTTGCTTTTTCCTGAAACTAGTTCGTTAAGTTTTGCCATCTATATATATATAAAACAGAAACTTTTGAAGTTCTCACAATTTTCCACGTCAGCATAATATTAAAAAAAAAAAAAGTAATAAAACTTTTTTCTGATTTATTTCTTTTTATTAAATATATATACTCTCCTTTCTCAAACCAAATACTCTTCCCAATATAATTCTGAAACCAAAACACACCAGGCAGAACCTCTCCTTTCAACAAAACCAAACCCAGCACCTCTCCTTCTAACATTACTCACCAAACGCAGAACATCTACACTCTCTCAAACACAGATCCAAGCTATTTCGCAGAAAGCTTGCAAGGGCACGACCATGGGAGCCAACGTTTTCAATCTCCGACCCAGCCTCCATATCAAAGCATTCTCTCTCAGTATCTCTCAATTAATCTATGAATAATCTCTTTTCCTATTGTCTTTAATTAGGTTTTTTTGTCAATTTAAAGATTTCTTCTTTAAGTAGTTTTTTTTTTTTTTTTTTTTGTCAATTTAGGGATTTCAATTCCTATCCCCTTTTTCTCTCTATTCTTTTTTGTTGAAGTCAGGGAAACACTCATAGAACATAAAATTCTACAGGTTTTGTAAGAAAGTGGAGATAGTATTGAAGAGCCTCCCAACCTTCAAAATCTGACAACAATCCTACAGGTTTTGCTTTACCTTCAAGTTTTGCTTTATTTTACTATCTAGGTTTTTTAGCACATCTGATTTAGCTTAGCTTAATCATTTGATTGATTGAATAATTATTTGGGCACCTAAAACGTTAGCCTTCTTTGTCTCCACTCAGTCCCCTGTTTTTTTTTTTTCAAACCTTCTACCTCTTCTGTACAAGTGTACGTCTAATCAAATTTGTCAAATTTGTTTAGAAATCTGTAACTACAAACAATTTAATTAGGTCTCTATAACCATTATCTTATAAATAGTTTTTACGATAATGTTTATTCTTTTTTTTTAATATGTATATTTTATGTGCACCAAACCAATTCACGACTGTTCAATTTATAATTCTTTGTACATTTGTGTTGTTCCTTCCCTGCAACAGATTTCAATGAATACCAAACAGCAACAGATTTAATTCTTTGTACATTTGTTTGCTGTTTTAAAGCAGGTTTCATTCTTAATTTTTGCTCTTCCATTCACTTTTATTTAGATTTAATATTCCTGATTAATTTCTGCTTTTTTTATTGCCTTTCTCTTCAGTTTTTTCCTCCATTCAAATCAAGGTTAAAGGTATGGTATTCGTTTGCCTCTGTACTAAATTTCTGAATTTTTTTTAAGTATAGGGTTAACTATTTGTCTATGTACATCTAATTTCTAAATATTGTAGTGTTCTCTTTACATTTAAAGAACTCACAAAACTCAATTTGAATTGGTACTTATCATGTATAAATTTTTTTTTTTGAATTTTAAGTAATTAATAATTGCATTGGTATGCTATTGAGACACACAATCCAAATAAAATTGTAAGTGTCATGAAGGTTGGTTGAATTTTACTCTGTTTTAATGATCATGTTGATTATATGTGTGCTTTACCTATAAACAATTGCATTGTTGTATCTTTTGGAGTTTTATTTTTACAGACTTAACTTGAATGTTTTAAAGCTAGAACTCGTATGAGAAAATTATATATATATATAGACACACACACACACATACATACATATTTAGAAATCTTGCTCCCACAATGATGATTTCTACAAAATATATATATATATATATACACACACACATAGTGATGACTGCACAAGTATGAATTATATATATATATATACATATATATTTTTAAATCAAATTTAACCAAAAACCTAGCCACCGTACTCTCTCTACATCAATATAGTACCCATTCTCTTTGAATCTCTATATATTATGCTTCAATCTCCATATTGCTCAAATCTCAGTACCATTAATTTTTTTTTTTTATTTTTATTTCGTTCTAGGCTTATGGTTATTGGTATTTTTTGGCTATGATAGAGCAGGATTTTGTTTGAATTTTTAGATATTGTTGTATAAAACAATACTAGGGATTATGACATGTTCTAATTCTGCACCTAATATGAAGATCATTGATGGAAAATGTGATAATAACTTTTTTTTTCCCTGTAAAACCATCCAGAGTCCAGACCAATTAGATTATTTCAATTTTGTCTTGTAGAAATGAGAGAGGGAGTAAAGTGTCAACCCAATCAAAATGATCAAAGGATCAAATGTCTTGATGAGTAACATAAATGTCATGACTATAGAGTATGTCTTTTAAAAAAAAAAATTTATTTTCAATACATGCGCTTTTTATTTTTTATTTTTTTGATAAGCCAATACATGCACTTATATTATATGAACTTACACGGTAACATTGGAAAATTTGAACAGAGGAAATGAAATAAAGCTTACACTTTGGGGATCAGTTGTAAATCAAATTGAGGAGAACTACTTTACTAAAAATCCAGACCCTTTTATCATAATAGCTACATGTTTGACTGTCAAGACTTTTAAAGGCATGTTCATTTCTCTTTTCTATTTCTTTTCATTTGTGAATTTGAAAATTTTGGAGTGGGAGCTGGTATGGGGCCCAAAAAGACTTAATTGAAAACAGAAATTTTTTATTATGTTTATCTTTTACTAGTGAAGAGGGACTGAGGGAGAAGATTTAGGTGTTGAGGTTGTTGGAGCTGGGGTTTTTCTCAAGCTTTCAAGCCTCTTTGTGAAGATACATAGGTGGGTTTTGGTTAGGATGTCTCTAAATTGTAAGCTCTCTGGCCTTAATGGTAGATTACCAAACTGTTCCAAGCTGAAGAAGGCAACGGAACCTTTACATGGGCCTAATTCTATCAGAAAATGGAGAAGAAAGCTTCTGTTTTTCTTCTGTCTTTTAGTTTCTACTGTTCTGAAATAACTTTTAGATCAAAGTTGTGAGCTCCCATTAATTCAACTCATAATGTTTTAGATCAAATTGCTTCCTACTTTAGGATCCCCTCAAATTGATGCAGTATTAAATAATAATTGATTGAGATCAAAGTATGAATCCCTTTACTATTTATGTGTGTGTGTGTGTGTGTGTGTGTGTTCTAAAGATCTAAGGTATGTTATTATAATACGTGAGAGATTTGCTAAGGCCCACTTGGTTTATTATAATTTTGTATAGATTATAAACCACCAGCTTCATGCTTTAACTTATTATCTGAATCAGATCAGGTACTGTGTTTATAGCTTTTAAATTGCATCTTTAATAGCTCTAGACTCTTACTGTGTTAGTCTTGACTGTTTCATTTTACTTGAATTGTCTTTTGCGTTGCTTTAAATACAAATTTTGTATTTGTAGAACCAATTTTGTAGTCAACATATGATCTCTAAGTTAATTACAGTTTAATTGGACTATAGTGAAAATTGGAGTTCTTATAAAATAAAAAGAATAGAAGAAGAAAAACATTTTGAATTGGACTAGCTTATTGGAAGCATGGTAGACAGAAGGAGTATGTTCCATCTCATTCTTTATTGTGATGTCTTTGTGATCTTCTTTCAAAGCAAAGTTGGTAATATCATATTAAATTTGGTACTTTTCTGTAGAGTTTTTTGATTTGTTAGATAGAGAGGTTTTTCTGTGCTTTTGTTGTTGGAATTCTGGATTTTAAGTTTTAGTCTTGAAATTCAATCTCAAAGTAAGCAAAAATAGAAATACATGTTTGATTTGATTCTCTCTCTTATATACCTACAACTGTTTTTGTTGTCTCTTTGGGTTTTTGTTATAATATGTAACATTGGTTACACATTTTTGGATTGGATATTAGCTTTAGGATGTTGATTATAATGACAAAATTTTGTATAACCTTATACACATTCTTATGCAGTGACCACATGGCACTTTTTAAAGTTTTTGAAGGATAGAAGAATGCAAACCGTAATCAAAAAGTCCTTTCACCTTGCAAATGGAATTTTTTTTCTAAATAACAATAAATATTAAAAAATTTAGTTAGTTGTCTCGTCGCAAAAGAATGTTGAAAACTAGCATCTCGAGTGTCTAAAACTCGAGTTCCAAGATAAAAATCAAGTTTTTAAGTCTTGATTTGTAAAAAAAATCCACGTGAAAATCGAGTTTTAAAGACTCGAGTTCGGAAAACGCCGCTATAGGGCTTAAAAACGTCACTATAGGGCTTAAAAATGGAGTAATAAAAAAATTTAGCAGAAAAACGCCGCTATAAGGCTTTAAAACGTTAGTTTAGGGCATAAAAACGCCACTATAGGGCTCCCTGAACTTGGTATTGAACACTTAATAAAAATTTTTGCAGGAAAACACCACTATAGGGCTTTAAAACGTCACTATAGGACTTAAAAACGCCACTATAGGAGCGATAAAACTAAAAAAAAAATTGCATGGAACTCGAGTTTTTAAAACTCGAGATCTATGTAAATGGATCTCGAGTTTCTAAAACTCGAGATGTCTACTTTCCCTTATAGTTTCAAGCGTTGCCTAATTAACTATATACAAATCTTTTGCACAGCTATTCTGCACATTCCCCCTTGCAAATGACAGAGAATATGAGAATGCAATTTGTAGATCTATCTAGCATTGGCTTTGTAAACAAATTGATGAGTGCTAATGTAAGTTCTCTAAGATTTTCAAATTTTAAGGCATTTGATTTGCTAAAATCTTATAGTTACTAAAAACTTTTTCAGGCATCGCACGAGTTAGCGACTAGTTGTAATTTATTTCTGTTATTTTTGTTTATACTTGTGAAGCTGTTTCAAAGTAATAACACTGAACTCAGTGGCACAATTGCACGCTCAGACCCTCAAAGCTTGCCTTTTTCACACGACAGTTTTTTTGCCACCAAACTCATTTCTCGTTTTGCTAAATATACTTCTCTTCAGCATGCGCGCAAACTGTTCGACGAAACGCCTCACAGAACTGTTTATCACTGGAACGCTATACTTGGGAGTTATTTGAAAGAGAAACAATGGGAAGAGACTTTCGCATTGTATCTTGTGGAATTTCCACTGAGGACAAACCTGATCATTCTACAACACCCATTGCTCTTAAGGCTTGCACCAGGTTGCCGGCGCTAGAGTATGGCAAGGTGATTCATGGGTTTGTGAATAATTAACATAGGATTGGAATGAACATGTATGTGGGTTCTGTGTTGATTGAGTTTTATTCGAAGTGTGGACAAATGGGTGAAGCTTTAAGAGTGTTGAAGGAACTTTCTGGACCGGATGTGTCATTATGTGGACTTTAATGGCTGGGCATGAGCAGAATGGTTGTCCTGAAGAAGCCATTGCATTTTTCTCTCCAGTGGAGATGGTGGAGCGCTTTAATCCTGATCTGGTGATGCTTGTCAGTGTTGTTTCTGCTTGTGCACAATTGCTTAATTGTATGCTTGGAAGCTGTGTACATGGTTTTGTGATTAGAAGGGGGTTTGATATTGACTTATCTTTGGTAAACTCATTGTTGAATCTATATGCAAAGACAGGACCTGTCGAAATTGCAGCTAAATTGTATAGGAGGATGCCAGAAAAAGATGTTATATCATGAAGCTCAATGGTTGCTTGTTATACTCATAATGAGGCTGCTGTTGAGGCCTTAGATTGATTCAATGAGATGATTGATGGGGGAGTTGAGCCAAATTCAGCTACCTGTGGTTAGTGCATTACAAGTGTGTGCAGTTGCTTGTAGTCAAGAAGAGTGTAAGATGATCCATGTATTTGCTGTTTGGAAAGGTTTCAAGTTAGATGTCTCAGTTGCCACTGCTTTAATTGATATGCATATGAAGTGCTTCTTGCCTGACAAAGCAATTGATCTCTTTGAAAGAATGCCCAGCAAAGATGTTGTTTCGTGGGCTGCTTTGTTACGTGGGAATACTCAAAATGGGATGGCACATAAGTCAATGGAAGTCTTTCGTAACATGCTATCAAATGAAATGCAACCTGATGCTGTTGCTATGGTGAAGATTCTTGCAGCTTGTTCAGAATCAGGGATTCTTCAACAAGATGTTTGCCTTCATGGATATATAATTATAAGCGGCTTCAACAACAACATTTTTGTTGGTGCTCCACTTATAGAGTTGTATTCAAAATGTTGTAGCATAGATAATGCTACAAAAGTATTTGAAGGGATCATACACAAAGATGTTATTTGGAGTGCAATGATTGCAGGATATGGAATTCATGGGCAAGGAGAATTTTTTTTTTTTTTAATATTTGATCAGATGGTTAAGATTGCAATAGTTATACCAAATAATGTAACATTTCCCTCAATCCTTTCTGCTTGTAGCCATGCAGGTTTGGTTGAAGAAGGGATAAAGATATTTAATATGATGTCACATGAATACCAAGGCCTGAGTCGGAACATTATGGGATTTGGCAGGACAGGATAGCTTGATAAGGCCATCGACATTATTAACCAAATGTCAAATCCAGCTGAGCCCCATGTTTGGGGAGCTCTACTAGGTGCTTGTAGAATCCATAAAATATGGAGATGGGAGAGATTGCTGCAAAGAATCTTTTTCCAGTTAGATCCCAATCACGTGGGGTATTATGTACTGCTATCACATATTTATGACGTGGAGAAGAAATGGGACAATGTGGCTAAACTTAGGCCTCAAATAAATGAGAAGGGGTTGAAGAAGAGTTTTGGCTGAGTGTAGAGATAAGGAATGAGGTCAATAGTTTTGTAGCTGATGACAGTTTCTACCCAGCCTCTGAGCAGATATATGGTTTTCTAAGAAATTTGGAGTTGTAAATTAAAGGGGAAGGCTACGTTCCTATTATAGAATTTCTGTTACATGAAATGAAGGAAGATTTACAGTGTCGATGAATCAATGTATGACATCTTAATTTTACTCAGGGAGCTGAATCCATCTAGTGTTTTAAGGACTTAAGTTAATAATCAGATATATGGCTATTTGTCAGATTAGCTTGAAAATATCTCACACTGGTAGGAAATATACGAATTGAGCTTCATTACTTTCAAAATTATCTGATTCTTGGATTTGGATGCTAAGGAGCTGGGTATGTTCCTAGGTATCTGTTGGATGGTTCTCAGCATTCAAAGTCAGAACCATGGAAGGACTTTTATCTCCCTTGACAATTGGCTCTGGATATCTCCTAATCTTACTGCAATGGACAGTGGAATAGACTTGGACATCATGCCCAGGTGGTTGCAAATGAAATTATTTTTTAGTTGCTCTATTAGCTCTGGTTCTAGCATCTAACAAAATCTTCATATTTGTGCCATTCCATGGACCTAGGAAACCTGTAATCTTGGAATGGCCAAGTTCATCTTTGCGAAGTCTGTTTTAATTGCTTTGCCTACATGAACCTGTAGCAGCCTCCAGATCAGAGCACTCAGTGCTGTAAATTTAGCTGAATCTAAGGTTTTAGCTCTTTTCTACTATTTTATTTTTTCTAGTTAAAGATTTGATTAGCTTATTTTCTGTCCCTCAGATGAGATCAATATCAAAGTTCCGTCGCTGAAGCATTCTTTTGCAAATGGAGTCCTACTTTCTGAAGAATATTTGGAAGGCAGAAAAAGCTCTTTCTTTAAGTGCTTCTTTATTGATCTCAATATACCAGCCTATTCCCGCTGATCTTGTCCACCAGTTGATTGGAGGGAGATAAATCATATTTAGACGGAAACCATTATCTCAAGGATGGTTTCATGCTAATAGCAGCTGAAATGAAGTGTTTTCTCAGAGGTAAACGGAGAAGTGTTCCACATTCCCCCCCTACATACTTCCATAAGATCTGCATCGTGCTCGCAAAACTCCCAATCGTTGAGACTTGTCAGAGATGCAGCTTTGAGCATATACCTAGTGAAATAAGAAATTAATATGATCACGAATACTAGGAACTTAAAAAAAAAAATTTAAATTGAATGCAAATCAGATTAGGAATATGATGGCAAAATTTGTGACTGTCATCAGTAGTTCAAGTTTCTCCTCTAATGTTAACATGGCTGTTGAAATTTTCCTTGTGCTTCTCAGTGACTATATGTTTGATAATTTTCAAATGTAGGAATTTGCCTTTGTTTCTCAGAGACCTGACTCTCTCTCTCTCTCTCTCTCTCTCTCACACACACACACTCACAATTTGTAGTAATGTCCTCTTTATCTCTCTGGTGTCATTAATGTTTTTGGCAACCTCAATGGCCATTGAGGGACACTCTTTGTTTTATTGTTTGAAACTTTGTAGAGATCGCAGCCATCAAATTGAGAACTATTTAGAACATAAGTGGTCAGGGGCGTAGCCAGGAATAAATACTTAGGGGGGCCGGGTTGTAACAGATATATACTAAATATAATTCTTAATTTTATTGAATACAAAATTATCAACTTTCATATATCATCATATACTTGAACATGTTGGGAATTCAACCGAAATTCCAAACCTGTGAGAAACAAAAAAATAAAGAAAATAAAATGCTAAAAGAAAAACAATCACACGCACAAGACAGTATTTACGTGGTTTGGTAATATGCCTACGTCCATGGAGTTGCAGAAATTTCACTATCATCAAAGAAAATTACAATGTGCAGCTACAATATGACTCAAAAATTAACCTAAAAAGAATTTTAAAAAATAAAATTCTAATTAGAAATTTTTTCCTTAGTTATATGGATATTATTCATACTCAAGAAAAAATAAAATTTTCACTATAATTTAAACAATCAAACCCATCAATCATCATCATTCCTATTATTAAAATTTTCCTGTATTTTAATTTTTTTAATACAACTTTAATTAATAATAACCCCTTAAAGGCTTAAACAAAAACAAAAATTAAACAAGGATTTGTACACAACATAAACCAAACAATTTAACAACTTCTACCGCCACATGATATCTAACTAATCAAAAATATGTAATATATCAAAATAATTTTACCTGTCTTCACAGAATCACAAAGTGCAAAAATGGGTGGGCCGTGTGGCAATGCTTATTTGCTTACAACTGTAGATATTCTTCCCTTCAAGACTCATCAGTCATCACAAACAAATTGAAACAATCTCCTTATCATTGGTTAGTGACCATCCAAGGCTTGATAGATAGACATTTCTTTCTTGCCTTTCCAAGTTCTCTACTTGAAACAAAGTGCTCACACAATCCAACAAAAACAGCAACAAGTAACTGCAACGGAAGCACCCTTTTCTATTTCATTTTGGTAATAAAAAAAAAAAAATAGCAATAACGAAAACAAAAACACCCTCTTTCTCTCTCTCTCTTTCTCTAACATTATTTTTATTTTTATTTTCAGAAAGCAGGAAAAAAAAAACATTTTCATGTTCGTAGAAAGGCACAATCTTTCTTCTGTGTTCTAAACCAACTGATCAATAAAACCCATTTCTCGTTTTCGTTTCTAGTCGTCAAAAAACATGGAGCTTCGGAGATCAATTATCTCCATCCCAATTCCTTCAATCATATATTTCTCTAAAAATTTATGAAAATATAAAAAGCATGTGAATATTTAGGTGTAGATAGTTGAGAAAATCAAAAAAAGACACTGAAAATAGATGTAGGTCTAGTGCTTAAATAAGAGAAGAAAACTCACCACTTCACCAGGCAGTCACCAAGTTCCAAATCCTAAAATTTGACAATGAAATATACTGAGTGATTTGTTTTAGAAAGCAAGAAAAAAAAAATTGATCAGGATTTTTTCTTTTTTTTTTGGGACTGGAGGACTGATGCTGCTGAGTTTTGGGGGCTGGTAGGCAGTACTGGGAAGTGTATCACAGAAGACAAAAAAGAAAAGAATAAGGGATTTTGTGGGGGACCGTGGGGTGGGTTTTTGAGATGGAGAAGTTATGTGTTTGGATTTTAGTATTTAAATGTTTGTGGGTCAACTTTGTGTTTTATTTGGAGTATGAGAGGCTGGAAGCCCAGTAGAATAGAGGCCTAAACTATAATTGGGAGTGGGAGAAATATGGGGGGGTCGGATGTCCAAGAGTGGGGGGGCCCAAAAAAATTTTATACCTACTCTCTAGGAAATTTTTTTTTTTTTTGCAGGGGCCACGGCCCCCCCAGGGGACAACGTGGCTCCGCCCCTGTAAGTGGTGCCCATTTCAGGATCTTATGAGCATGTCATAGCAATTCGCAGGCACTATCCTATCTCTTTAATCTTTCTCAACTCAAGCTGGAGTCTTGTTTATTGATATGGTTGACATGTTTTTATATTTCAATTCTGGTGCTTGTTCTTTTTAAATGGGATTGAGATACAACGAATGGAATGAGTGGAATTTGAAGTTCTTCTATCATTTGACCAAAACAAATTGGGGGGGTGGTAAAAAAAAGGCCTCCCATAAAATTTCAGTGCAAACAGTGTTGCCCCTTTTGCTGAGTAAATGAAAGTTCGTTGTATGCTTTATTCAACACCAAAAATATATATAGAGATGGGTTCAAGTTACACATTTTTTAAACCATTGGATTTAAGTAAATCCAACAGTCAAAAAAAGACCCTCATTAATGCTAATATTCTGATTAGTATCTCATTAATTATTCTTTATTTATTGCATTCCATACCTATCTCTAACCTTATAAAAACACAAAAAAGTAAATAAATAAAAAAAATCTCCACTGCACACCTCTCTGTCTCTCTGTCTCTTTCTCCTCCACTGCTCTTCCCCCTCCACTGCTAGGTCACCCAAAAAAAAAAATAAAAAATAAAAAAAGAAGAAGAAGAAGCCGCTAGTTGCACAACTGGTTAGTCTCCCACTTTTTTCCCTTGTTATAATTTCTTAGATAGAACTATTTTATTGTATTCAACTGTATTGTACTACAGACGTTTTGGTGGCTATTGTGGTTCTTTTTATATGCAATAGTAGTCTTTTAGTTTTTTTTATATGAATGAGGGTACACCACTTTTACACAGACTATTCCTTCATTTAATTTCACATGTTACTAAATTTTTATTCCAAGTTTCCACTGACAAATATTACTATGTATCTTGATTTAATATGAAAAAAATGGAGATAAACAGATTTGTTCTATCAAAAACTTCAACATACTCTATGAACCTATCAGGGGCTGTAATTTATGCTGAATGGCCAGCAATATGTATGTTTAATTGTTAAAAGGAATTACCATTTTCTATAAATGGTCCTTTGGGTCTAGCACCGTAATTTCAATTTGAATAGTTGTGGTTGTATATACTTCTGAACAGTTAAAAGGAATTACCATATTCTATTAAAAAAAAAAAGTTCTTTTTATATGCAACTATATTTTCCAGAACAACTTGCTATTGACTAAATCTATTGGGTCTATTAGTTCTTTTTATCTGCAATAGTAAATATAAAGTATCAAAACAGCTGCTACATGTGTAGATATTTGCCACCTCCCTCTTTTTTATTTTTGGGGGTGGGGGTGGTGGTCATTTCATCTGAAGATAACAACACCTTATGAAAGCAGTATTACTAACTTGCTCTAATTTTTTAAATAGGCTCTTAAAGATTGATTTATTGCTTATAGCTTATTGTGAAAGACTTAAAACAAACACTTCATTTTGCAGGGAAATGTTAGTAGGCTCACTGACAAACGTTTTGATGGGAATACAAAATGTATTATAGTGATAATGGAGCAGCAAAAATGATCCTTAGACCTCTGCTTCACCTGGTATTGGAGGGATTATGGAGGTTTGAGAGTGATTATGGAGCAGCAAACGCTATTGTATCTGTTGTTAGTTGTTACTGCTAAATGTATTTATGTTAGTTGTACACTTAAGACTCCAATTGATTGAATAAAATCGCTTCTTCATATATCAATTTTTGTAATCAGAGATGTTTAGATTAAGAGATACTGTAAGTCAGCTACCTATGAAGCTGCTAATTTTTTTTAGCATGTGTATTTTATCTTTAGATCAAAATACGATTTTGTTGATCAATTTCTATAAGTGAAAGAGTCCTAAATCAGGATTACAAGCAAGTTGCTAATGCATTATAGGACAACATGTTGACCATGATTAATTGAAAACCATCCTTAGAGACAGTAACACATTTCGGGAAAATTGTTAATAGGTTTCCTCCAAAAAGTTTTCATTATTCTAACAAATTGCTTATCACAACCTCTATGAAAAATGAATATAGGACTAAACTAAGAGTCTAGAATTGCGTAAAAATCTGAAAAATGTGCCGCAACCACACCATTAATCGCATTAAATTAAAGCAAAAGTAAATGAGTAGTTTGTAACCAAAACTATGGCTGCATTGCTACTACCATCCATATATATGTTGTCATGGATCAAAGACTAATAGCTAAGGTTCTTGATTAGCTAGAAAATTCCAAATAGTATTCCAATATAGGTCCTTAAAAAAACAAAACAAAAGCAAAATAAAATAACCAAAATGTATTGTTTTGTCATGATTAACAACATATATCCTTAAACACTTATATTTTAAGCTACTTGGACTCTATATATCTCAATTCCACCAAGTGAAGCTCATTTTGTGATTCTTTTCAGCCACATGTACCTAAAGTAGAAAAAAATGTATAAGTAAATTTGAAACAAAAGATATATATTATTACAATCAAAATTAAAAATATATATATAAAAAAGACTAGAAAAATGAAATGAAAAAACTCACTTTATGCTAAGTCATCAATATTATTGGCATCAAATGCTATCATGTTTTCTTTTGCGTTGCCCTTCAGTACAACATACATAAATACGACTTGTTATATTATCACTTCTAGGTAGTCTTATACTGGTATGAACACGGATTCCAAAACCTTCTTTTTTTTGCAAATTCTTTGTAAAAAGTTTCAACACCATCAAGGGAGTCAAATTGTATTCCAACATATGGCTTGGATTTCAACTCACAATCACCAAAATCTTCAGGTGGTAACTCTTGCTCTAATAGCTCTGGATTGTTTGGGGCATCATATAACTCTTCACACTCCATTAGCTATTTAGTAACTATAACAACCAATATAAACAATGAACAAAAATATAAAATATGTAAATATAACAACCAATATATTTACATAAATAAAAATTTGAATAATTTCATATCTAAAGAAATAATCACTTTGAGCCAAGTACTATTCGATTTAGTAGCCAATACCTGTAGCTACAAGCCTACAACTAATAGACTGAATATAATATCAAAGTTCCCTCTCATCAATGTGTAAACATTCAGCTACAAAACATATGTACTATCTAAGAAATTATAAAAAGGGAAAACAAAGGTTATATCTAATAGACCCAATAGTAAAACTAATAAAATTTAACTTCACATGAGACAATAAAATTTGGAACAACCAATAGACCCAATAGAAAAACAGAGCTTATATCTACACATGCAGCAACTATTTTGATACATTATATTTACTTTATATAAAAAGAACTAATAGACCCAATAGATTTAGTCAATATTAAGTTGTTTTGGAAAATATAGTTGCATATAAAAAGAACTAAAAGACTACTATTGCATACAAAAAGAACCACAACAGCCACCAAAATTTTCAACGTCTTACAATATAGTTAAATACAATAAAATAGTTCTATCTAAGAAATTATAACAAGGGAAAAACAGTGGGAGACTAACCAGTTGTGCAACCAGCGGCTTCTTCCTTCTTCTTCTTTTTTTTTTCTTTTTTTTTCTTTTTTTCTGCCGACGACTTGGCAGTGGAGCTGGAAGAGCAGTGGAGGAGAAAGAGAGAGAGACAGAGAGGCGTGTAGTGGAGGATTTTTTTTTTTTTTTTTTGAGAAACAGTGGAAAAAAATATTTAGAGAGATACGTATACTTTTTTGTGTTTTTTTAGATTTAAAGATAGGTATGGAATGTAATGAATAAGGGATAATTAATGAGATACTAATTAGAATATTAGCATTAATGAGGGTCCTTTTTTTACCGTTGGATTTACTTAAATCCAATGGTTTAAAAAATGTATAACTCTTTAGAGTTATACTAGGTGTAATTTGAACCTATCTCATATATATATATATATATATATATCCGAACATCTACATCCTATATTTAAACAAATTTTCCAAAAAAAAAAATCTAAACAAAATAAACTCATCCAACATTCCAACCCAATCTTCAATATTATATGATTATATATATATATAGTTAAAAATACATAAACTAACATATGGTTAATCTTATGGTTTGAATTCATCTCTCCCTTACTCCTAAGCTCAAATATTTAATGTATGAAAATATGTTAATTGAACTATAAGACTTTTGACTAATATTATACCATTTAGATGTGACTCATATTGAGTAAATAGATGAGATATGGCCCATATGGCTCATATAAAGAAAAAATTAATGCCCAACAAATGTCATAATACCAGGTGTATTAGTGCATATAACCTGGACCCTACAAATTCCCTTTTTTTTTCCTTTAATATTAATATCCTTTTGGATTAGTGGACCCTTCATATTCTATTTCAATATTCAGTCAATTAAGTTTTTTTTTTTAAACGTAAACAAATAAAAACACCAATTTTCATAGGTTAGTGGGTCTACTTTTTCACAATGTGGAGTCTGATTGTACGAGGGCTCACTTCTGATTGCGAGAGAGGAAAAGGACAACTAAGATAAAATTTCAGGAAACGATGTTTGAAACCACCAAACAACAGTCATTTTCACCCCATTTTCATTTTTCGCCCCTGTCACAAATTTAAGGTATTCATTCCCGTTCCCAAATGGACTATTTTTTTTTATAGAAACAAACGGACTCTTTGATATATGAAAATTAGTGAACAAATTTTTCATCCAATGCAAACCATGATACATTTAAAGAGATTTTATATATTATTATATATACACTAGTGGTAGAGTCAAAAAAGTTGATGACCCTTGTGGGGGTGAAAGTCTAAACGCGTATGTTGGGCCTCCGGCCCCATTTAAAGATATAAGTGTTTTCCAGGAGGGGTAAAGGATTGAGAAAGACTCCAGAATGGAGAATCACGTAAGGAAAGTGTGAGGGAGTATAGTCCGAGGAGTATATCCTCCTCGAACTTGAAGAATTTCGATCAAGTAAATACCTGGGCAGCTTAGGTGAACTTCCAGGAGGTTCCAGCGATAAAGATGAACTTCTTGCACGTATAAAGATGGTAGAAATAGAGAAATATCTAGAAAAAAAGCTGCTACCACTGCGTTTAATGCACTGCAGCAACTTTTCTGGCCGCATTTATGTGGAGAAGGCCCCTGAACAGTGCAGCCTCAACTACCGCCACTCATGGAGAACTAAAGAAGATACCTGATGGGACATATACTCAAGTGAATGCTTAGATGAAGAACAAGTGTACGGTCAAGATGGAGAAAAAGAAAACTATATAAATGTAAAGGACCTCTCATGAAGAGGGGATAAAAAAATAAAAAAATAAAAAAAAGAGAGAAGAAGAGAGAAGAAAGGTTTACTGTAGCTCTAAGAATTATATAAACAAAAGCTTGTCTCCTCGGACGACAATTTATTCAAGTTTCAAGTTTGTACTTACACTTATCTATCTGTTGAATCGTTGTTAAACGTTGTTTAGTTCACTATCAGCCCAGCTCTTCTACCCACTCTCTACAAATCTATTGTATTGGGCTTGTTGGGCTCGTATTCCATATCTCTTGGGTTTGGGCCACAAATATCAACCCTACAATAGGCGCCGTCTGTGGGAAGAGCTTGAGCTAGGGTGGAAGCAATAGTTGACGATGGCCGAACCAGGGCAATAACCAGCAGAATCCAAGGCATCCCAACACGTCGATCCTTTTCTCAACTTGGAGCAAAGACATGATCGTGAAGGTAGTGTGCATGCTACACATACTGACCGAAGCCAGTCACAAGGGAGAAGTCACATATCTCATGTAGAGAAGAACAAAAACATGCAACTAGAGATTGACCGGTTGAAAAGGGAGTTGCGCCATACAAAGAGGAAGCGGATTTCTTCGTACTCTGATGACGATTCTGACGACGAACAAGACATCACCTATAAACGGAGATCTCGAACACCGGTTAGTGAATCCTTTTCCTATGAAAAAGAACATCATCGTAAACGACAACCTCGAAGTCTATCACATGGAGGCGTAGGGAACGATGCTATGAGCAGGGCCTTGAACCAAATTTCCAAATCGCCTTTCACACGCAGGATTGAAGAGGCAAGGCTTCCTCATCATTTTCATCAGCCGACATTCACTATCTATAATGGTAAAACAGACCCTGTGGAGCATGTGAGCCATTTTAACCAGAGGATGGCTGTCTACTCCAAGGATGAAGCTTTGATGTGCAAAGTTTTCCCCTCCAGTCTTGGACCAGTTACGATGAGATGGTTTGACAGCCTAAAAGCAAATTCCATTAGTTCCTTTAAAGAGCTCACTCAAGCATTTGGTTCCCGTTTTGTTACCTGCCGAAGAGTCGCTCGGTCCTTAGCTTCATTGTTATCCATGAGCATGCAAGAAGATGAGACCTTGAAAACGTACTCAGATAGGTACTGGGAGATGTTCAATGAGATGGAAGGCGATTTTGATGGAGTGGCCCTTAATACATTTAAGCTCGGCCTTCCATCCGAGCATGGTTTAAGAAAATCCTTAACTGGTAAGTCTGTTACTAACGTGCGTCAACTCATAGACCGTATTGACAAGTATAAAAGAGTTGAGGAAGATCAGCAGCAAGGAAAAGGAAAGGACAAGGTTATCCCCCAGGAGAGGAGGGATTTCAGGTCGAACCGTTACAATAACAATAAACCGCGAAGAGATTTTACTGGACAGTCTGGATCGGCGAATCCTCAAGCAGTCAACGCGGTATTCTGAGAGCCAGTGCATCAAGTTTTAGAAAAGATTAAAAATGAACCATTCTTCAAACGACCGAACGCGATGATAGGAAATCCTGAGAGACGTAATCATAACCTCTACTGCCAGTATCACCAAGATCATGGGCATACCACTGAAGATTGTAGAAGTCTTTGGGATCATTTGGAACAGCTTGTCCGCGAGGGTAAGTTAAAACAACTCTTGCATCACTCTAGTGGCCAGGGAGGACAGGTGAATTCGGATCCTCAAAGGGATGATTCTTCAAGGCCCCTTTTGGGAACTATCAATGTCATCTTCGCCGCACCAGGGAGAACAGGATCCTGGCCATCTAGGGTAATGTCGGTAGCCCGTCTACCCACAGGAGATGTTAATCACGATCCGAAGAGAATTAAAGTGAGTACTTCAATCTTAGGGTTCTCGGACAAAGACAAGATTGGAACTATCCAACCCCATGATGATGCTTTAGTAATCACCCTCAGAATTGGAGGGTATAATGTGAAGAGGGTAATGGTGGACCAGAGCAGCGTAGCAGAGATAATGTACCCTGATCTCTATAAGGGGCTGAACTTAAAACCTGATGACTTAACTCCATACAGTTCACCCTTGGTGAGTTTCTAAGGAAGAGTTGTTATCCCGAAGGGTCAAATATGATTACCCGTGCAGACTGGTACAGAGGTAGTAGAGGTAGATTTCATTGTTGTAGACACTTATTTGCCCTATACTGCAATTGTGGCTAGACCTTGGCTTCATACGCTAGGGGTTGTTTCCTCTACTCTACATCAGAAGGTTAAGTATCCGTCTGAAGGTCAGGTTAATGAAATCCTAGGAGATCAATCTATGGTGAGACAATGCTTGATGGCTACTATCCAGCATAAGCCCGAAGTTGTGTCCTCGGCCCATGCTGGAAGGGATTTATAGAAATCAAAACCCCTGTTACTGCGCATCAATGATTCAGCCGAGGGTACGAGGTGTGAAGATTTGATAAAAGTTACTATCGGAGATGATCCAGAGAAGTTCTTTCAAGTTGGATCTCAATTACCTCTTGAGGAGAAGGAAGAGCTTATAGAATTCCTTAAGAAAAATATCAATGTATTCGCCTGGAATGCTTACGAGGCCTCAGGAGTGGATCCAGAATTCATATGTCACCATCCGAAGGTCAACCCATTAATCACCCCTAAGAAACAGCCTCCTCGGCGCCCATCTAAGGAACATGCTGACGCGGTGCAAGAGGAAGTAACAAAACTCAAACAAGCTGGAGCTATCAAAGATGTTTTTTTATCCTGAGTGGCTAGCGAATATTGTGGTGGTAAAGAAGAAGAACGAGAAATGGCGAGTATGCGTAGATTTCACTAACTTAAATAAGGCTTGCCCTAAAGATCCATTCTCTATGCCTAAAATAGACCAGTTGGTGGATGCAACTGTTGGCCATCCTCGGATGAGTTTCCTAGATGCTTTCCAAGGCTATCATCAAATACCATTAGCCTTGGATGATCAGGAGAAGACTACCTTTGTCACCCCTACTGGGAACTACCACTACAAAGTGATGCCATTTGGTTTGAAAAACGCAGGATCCACCTATCAAAGAATGATGACGAGAATGTTTGAACCCCAATTGGGTAAAAGTATTGAGATCTACATAGATGACATGGTGGTAAAGAGTAAGATTGTTTCTGAGCATGTGAGAGGTCTCGGAAACATTTTTGAAATTCTCAGAAGATACAAGTTGCGTTTAAATGCATCCAAATGTTCATTTGGTGTGGGATCAGGCAAATTCCTGGGTTACATGGTCACTTATAGAGGAATTGAGGTCAATCCAGATCAGATAAAGGCCATCAGCAATCTACAACCTCCTTAGAATCCCAAAAAGGTCCAGAAGTTGATTGGAATGGCTGCCGCTCTGAACCGATTCATCTCTCGATCAACAGATAGGTGTAGGCCTTTCTTCTCTCTTATGAATAAGTGGAAAGGATTTGAGTGGACTGAAGAATGTGCTTTGGCTTTCTAGCAACTTAAAGACTATCTAGCTCGGCCACCAATCATGTCCAGTCCTGAGCCAGATGAAGTCTTGTTTGCCTAAATTGCTGTAGTTCATTACGCTGTAAGCTTGGTGTTCATACGAGTGGATTGTGGTGTGCAAAGGCAAGTGTATTATGTGAGTAAGTCGCTGCATGAAGCGAGGTTCGTTATTTGCCACTAGAGAAAGCTATCCTGGCAGTAGTGCTTGGTACACGAAAGCTGCCTCATTATTTCCAAGCGTATACAGTCGTTGTTCTCACCTAGCTCCCACTCAAAGCTATACTTCGAAGTGCTGACTACACAGGGAGGATTGCTAAATGGGGCACGATCTTAGGGGCTTTTGACATCAAATACATGCCTCGCACATCAGTCAAGGGCCAGATCCTTGCGGATTTGGTGGCCGAGTTTACAGAGCCCCATTTAGAAGAAGTAACGCCAACGCGAGACATGGATGAAAAATCAGTTGGTATGATTTCTCAACAAGGCCCCTCACATTGGGAAGTATACGTGGATGGCTCCTCGAACCAGAAAGGTTCCGGAGTGGGGTTAGTGCTGATATCCCCTGAAAAAATCGTCATTGAAAAGTCATTGAGGCTGGACTTCTCGGCTACAAATAATGAGGCCGAATATGAAGCTCTACTAGCGGGAATGACCATGGTTCAAAAGATGGGCGGAAGGGCAGTGGAGATGTTCTCGGACTCAATGTTAGTCGTTGGTCAAGTGAAGAGAGAATTTGAAGCTAAGGAAGAAAGGATGCAAGAGTACTTAATCCAAGTTAGGCACCTTCAATCAAGGTTTGAATCTTTCGCTTTACTGCATATTCCCAGAAGTGGAAACACACATGCGGACTCCCTAGCCACTCTGCAACTTCCTCGATGCAAGATTTGCCTCGGGTTATCCTCGTGGAAGATTTGTACAAACCCTCGGATGTGAGAAGGGGGACAGCCTGGGTTCACCAAGTTATGGCAGGACCTAGTTGGATGGATCCTATAGTTTTATTTCTGAAGAATGATACTCTGCTTGAAGAAAAGGCAGAAGCCGACAAGATGCGAAGAAAAGCCATTAGGTTCTGGCTATCCGAGAACCAGAAATTATATAAACGTTTATTTTCAGGTCCATATTTGCTATGTATACACCCTGAGGAGGCCGAATCAATCCTTGAAGAATTACATGAAGAAATTTGCAGAAGCCACACGGGGGGTAGGTCCTTGGCGCATAGAGCCATTACCCAGGGCTATTGGTGACCAAACATGCAGAGGGAAGCCCAAGAATACGTGAAAAAGTGCGATCAGTGCCAACGTTTTGTACCAAACATACACCAGCCTGGGGGAGTCCTTAATCCATTATCTAGCCCATGGTCATTCGCTCAATGGGGCTTAGACATTGTGGATCCGTTCCCTAAGGCGGTAAGAAACAAGAGATATCTGCTAGTCGGCACAGATTATTTCACTAAATGGGTTGAAGCCGAACCTCTTGCTAACATCAGAGATGTGGACGCAAATAAGTTTGTTTGGAAAAATATTGTCACAAGATTTGGGATTCCTCATACACTCATCTCAGACAATGGCCTTCAGTTTGACAGCAAATCGTTCAAAAGCTACTGTTGTGACTTGGGGATCATAAATAGGTACTCTACTCCTGCTTACCCCCAAGGAAATGGATAGGCGGAAGCTGTTAACAAAACCATAGTAAACGGACTAAAGAAAATGCTGGATGATGCAAAAGGCAAATGGGTAGAAGAACTACCACACGTACTCTGGACATACAGAACTACGCCTCGTATGTCTACTAGAGAGACCCCCTTTTTCAATGACTTATAGGACTGAGGCTGTTATCCCTCTGGAGACTGGGTTCCCAACGTTGAGAACTAGTTCATTCAATCCGAGCAGCAATAACGAATTGCTAGGGAGGGGCTTGGATTTAATTGAGAAACGGAGGGAAAATGCAATGGTCCAACTAGCATATTACCAACAGAAACTCAGACAGGGTTATGATGCCAACGTGAAGTTAAGGCCTTTAATACCTGGTGATCTAGTGCTCAGGAAGGTTGTGGGCACTGCAAAAAATCCAACTTGGGGAAAATTAGGACCCAATTGGGAAGGGTCATACCGCATTACCTCAGGGGCTGGCATTGGGGCATATTTTTTAGAAGATTTAGATGGTCATATAATACCACGTCCTTGGAATGTAAACAACCTTAAAAGGTATTACTATTAATCGAGTTTTTTCTTTTATCAAAATGTTTATTTGTTGCATAAAGATGTCATGATAAGTGTTTAAACTTAAATCCAATCATGCCTGAAATCCTCGGACCAGATGATATGGGTTAGTTAACACTCTCTTACAATTCTCATAAGTGTTTAAACTTAAATCCAATCATGCCTGAAGTCCTCGGACCAGATGATATGGGTTAGTTAACACTCCCTTACAGTTCTTATAAGTGTTTAAACTTAAATCCAATCATGCCTGAAGTCCTCGGACCAGATGATATGGGTTAGTTAACACTCCCTTACAGTTCTTAAAAGTGTTTAAACTTAAATCCAATCATGCCTGAAGTCCTCGGACCAGATGATATGGGTTAGTTAACACTCCCTTACAGTTCTTATAAGTGTTTAAACTTAAATCCAATCATGCCTGAAGTCCTCGGACCAGATGATATGGGTTAGTTAACACTCCCTTACAGTTCTTATAAGTGTTTAAACTTAAATCCAATCATGCCTGAAGTCCTCGGACCAGATGATATGGGTTAGTTAACACTCCCTTATAGGTCTTATTAATGTTTAAACTTAAATGCAATTACACCTAAAGCCCTCGAAGATATTTAAATAGACTCTAACTTATGATAAGCCTCTTCGGTTATGTATTTGGTTTGGAAACAGTGCTCAGTAGCACTCTTTGTACGTGTTGTACCAGAAAATGTGTAAAACCTTCATACCAATCATTGTTCCTTATATTCATTAACAATTCTTATACGATCTATTTCTTCCTAGTATTTGTATAAGTTATTTGCATAACTGGCAGGATATCGTTGTTAGGTCTATTCAGATTACAGTAGCTATCAGCTAGTATCATTTGCAATAACAATGAATATTCTAATATGTGCAGTGAAGACATAGAAAATAAAAGAACAATTTCATTGATCAGAAAAGAAAGTACTTTTCAATACCTTACACTGTAAAGAAAATAATAATAACAATAACAATACTAGACTAGTACAGATGAAATAAAAATCCTAAGTATCTAAGCCTTGTTGGACTGGCTGGCGGTAGCATCTTGGGCTTGATCCTTGGGTTTAGGAGTTGCCTTCTTACCCAAGTCTTTACTCTTGCCTTGAGGATCCTCAGCCTGCTTGCCTTGACTACCAGTCTGCTTAGACTCTATGGGAGCTTCAGGAGGGGCAAGGGGAGCTTGGCTTACCAAAGGCTGTTCTGAGGCCTCCAGGGGCAGTTTGGGTGGAGAATAGGCAGGACTTGGAAGTGGACGAATTTCAGGATCGTAGTAGATGCTCCTAGGTCACCTCAGGTCGGATTCTGCAGGGACCCCAGCAGCGTCAAGGGCTTTACCCCAGGATATATCGCAATAATCTCTGCTAAGTGCAGAGAACTCCTTTGTGAGTTTGACTTGGGTCTCCTCCACCCCCAGCTTGTATGCCGCCTGCTTTTCAGCCTCAACTGCCTCCTTGGCCAATTGGGCAGTTTCCCTGGCTTTCTGAAGTTCAGCTCGAAGACCTTTCACCAGCTCTTTCTCTATTGCCAAATTGATCTCTGTCATGTGCAATTGCCTGCGTTGGTCTTCGGCCTGCTTTTCTGCAGTTTTAAGGCCAGCATCAAGGCTATTCCTCTGATTGGTCATTTCTTTTAGCTGCTCGAACAGCTTATCGTAGTCCTCCTTTAGACTACCTATCTTCCTCTCCACCTCGGACCGAGAATAGGCCTCCGCCTGGGCTTCATTGCGAGCGTTTTTATTCCACTCCTCGGCCACATAGATTTGTTGGGTAGTCTACAATACAAAATGAAGAATTGTAGTATAAAGCAAAGAAAAGGAATGAATAAGTATGATCAAAATCTTAATTAAAAAAGTGGATTAATTCACTTACCATGACTAAATCCCTCTTAAGGGATAGGAATAGTTCATGTTGGCTGAAGTGCTGGTAAGCCTCCATGTCCTTTGGTAGGAGAAGTGGCTGCTCTAGGGCTTCAGCAATGAGGCCTGCCTTGCCCCCTTGATAATTTCTAATAGAGGTCTCCCAAGGGAAAGGAGCGCCATCCAATTCCAGCTTGGGATACCAAGTGCGTTGTCCTCGTCGCACCTCAGCAATGAGAAGGTCTTCTCGGCTCTTAGTAGACGAAGCTCTTTTGCTCCTGGAGTCCCTGACCACTTTCTATTGCTTAGTCCCTTCTGGAGGCACCAACTCCCCTTCTTCAGTATCTGTCACAGGCCTTTTCTTTTTCAGATTAGGGTTTGGCTTTAAGCCGTGGTCAGAAGGGACCTGAGGAGGTGGTGGAGGAAGGTTAATAGCTGGCTGAGACGGGCCGATCCCTTTGGCCTCAACTGCTGTTTTCCTGGCCTTCATTAAGTCCCTTAGGCTTGCCATGTCTTCTTCTTCCGAGGAATCGTCTAGAAGGGCAGTGATGAGGATAGGAGCGTGGACGCTGGACTGTCTATCAGTCTCCTCCTCAGTGTCCGAAACTAGGATTACCTGAGCTTCCCTTGGTGCCTCTTCTTCAAATTGGAACCGATCAATCTGTTCCTCAAGTGAAGAGGCCGAGGAAGCAACTCTTTCCTCTGCTGCGACTGGTTCAAAAGGAACCTGTTGAACCGGTTGGATGAGTAGAGGCACACCCTGCGGGTTTGGATATGAACGGGGGCAAGATCAAATGGAGATAAAAAGTTTCTCCGAGCAACGTCTATCCGGTTTATGCGACGGTCTCCCTGCCTTATCGCGTTGCCGATTGGTTGAAATGTGTCCAAGAGTGGCTGGAAATCAAGAATGAGATGTACGGCCCGAAGTTGCCTGTCTTCACTTACGAAAATCTCTGATCTCAGTAAGTAGTTGAGCGCGGCAACGTTGGTTAAACTGAGCCGAGGAGATACATGCCTTTTATCTGTTAACACCACAACAGAATAAAGCAATCAGCAAGTAAAATACGAATATAAAAAGAAAAGGTACAACGCTAGTGATGAAGATCCTAAATCTATTTCTTAAGGAACCTAGATCTGGGATATCCCACCTGGCTCTCCTGGTTGGGTTGGGCAATGAAGACCGTCATGCCACGCTCCCGAGACGATCAGATAGTCGTCTTTCATCCCCTTGTTAGATTTGGGAAGACAGGATATGAGCCTAACGATGTTGGATTGGGATTTAAGATAATATCCCGCCCCCTTTTGTTTATGACACTCATACATATGTACTATGTTGAGCCAGGTGAGTCCCAAGCCTAGATGTTGGTTCAAAGCATCGACTGCTCCTAGGATCCTAAAGACATTAGGCGCACACTGATCGGGACTAAGCCTATGATTACGAAGGTAATCTCTGGTAATGCGACCCATAGGGATAGTCACTCCCCCTTCTATAAAGGCTATGACAGGGATTATAACTTCTCCCTCTTCTCGGTCTGTTAATAATCTTTTTGGGGGACAATACCGCAAGCCTACATCCTGTGGTATGTGATACGTCTCTCTAAATATCTCCATCTGGGTAGGACTATCCACTAAATGCCTAAATCTACCCATTCCGGATGAGCAGAAAGAGGGAAACACTACGAACAACAACTAGGAAATAAGAACTTGAAGGCCGAAGAGGTTGGCCGAAGAGAGAATAAGGGTTTGAAGAAATCGAAACTTACGCAAACTGAGTTAGGGAGTGATCTTTAGATCCTTAAAAGGATTCTTGTCGATTCGTAAGAAAATACTACTAATGATTTGAAGAAAAATTGTGTGAGATTAAGTGCTTGAGTTCGCTAGAGAGAGAAATTTTGAAGTAAAGGAGAAATGATCTCCTTTGAGGCTTTATATAGGGGTCAGAAAATGGGTGGAAGTTATCCCGCCTAAATCCTGGAGAAAAATGCCGTTCGTTGGATCGATTGGTCACCGTTGGATGCCAAAAACATAACGCCGCCTGGAACAATTCATAGCGCCTCGTAAATACCGAAACGTCAGACGCAATAATGAAGCGCCTAAATTTATACTCCCACACGCGTAAATTTAGGTACTTTTACGTCTTCAGCTTTTATTTCTGTTTCAATTCAAAATCCTATTTTTTCTCCTCGGACACGAGAGAAAAATTAAAATTTTGAAGGGCTATTATGGGGGTGAAAGCCCAAACGTGTATGTTGGGCCTCCGGCCCCATTTAAAGATATAAGTGTTTCCGAGGAGGGGTAAAGGATTGAGAAAGGCCCCAGAATGGAGAATCACGTAAGGAAAGGGTGAGGGAGTATAGTCCGAGGAGTATATCCTCCTCGGACTTGAAGAATATCGGTCAAGTAAATACCTGGGCAGCTTAGGTGAACTTCCAGGAGGTTCCAGTGATAAGGATGAACTTCTTGCACGTATAAAGATGGTAGAAATAGAGAAATATCTAGAGAAAAAGCTGCTACCACCGCGTTTAATGCACTGCAGCAACTTTTCTAGCCGCATTTATGTGGAGAAGACTCCTAAACAGTGCAGCCTCAACTACCATCACTCATAGAGAACTAAAGAAGATATATGATGGGACATATACTCAAGTGAATGCTTAGATGAAGAACAAGTGTACGGTTAAGATGGAGAAAAAGAAAACTATATAAATGTAAAGGACCTCTCATGAAGAGGGGATCAAAAAAAAAAAAAAAAAAAGAAGAGGGAAGAAAGGTTTATTGTAGCTCTAAGAATTATATAAACAAAAGCTTGTCTCCTCGGACGACAATTTATTCAAGTTTCAAGTTTGTACTTGCACTTATCTATCTGTTGAATCGTTGTTAAACGTTGTTTAGTTCACTATCAGCCCAGTTCTTCTACCCACTCTCTACAAATCTATTGTATTGGGCTTGTTGGGCTCGTATTCCATATCTCTTGGGTTTGGGCCACAAATATCGACCCTACAACCCTAAACAAATATTTTATTTCATAAATTAATAAAATTATGTCTTACGCTCTTTCATTGTACTAAAATAATTTATAATTGAATCTAAATCAAATTTTTTAACCATCTCTTTAAGTACATAGTTAAACAATCACTAAAAAAACGTATTTAATAATCTTGAATTCTATATTTATATAGCGAACAAAGTTTCTCTTTAAACTAGTTTAGAGAGAAACCCTTCAAACTTATCGTATATCTCTTTTTTGTGTGTGAATTTTGAAAATCTAACCGTTGAATTTCATGTTCCTTATGTTCTTAACATGCATATCAAATTTCTTTCAAATCAGTTGTTATTTACTATTCGATCAATAAACTTATTTTTTATACACAATTTTAAATCACAAAAAACTTGAAATTTTAACATTTGTTTGATAACATAACAATTGATCTTTGATCTTCTTGAAATTTTGCAAGCATGAATGATATAATAAGAACATGCAATCTAACGGTTAGATTTTCAAAATTCACATTCAATATAAAAATATATGATAAGTTTGAAGGATTTCTCTCCAAACTAGTTTGGAGAGAAACTTTGTTCTTATATAGCCTAGTTTTGAGATAAACTTGACGGATTTCGTCCAGTTAATTGGTAGTCATAATTTAGGATCACATTGGGTAGTAGCTTCTAAGTTTTGAATATTTATTTCTCTTAAAATATTCATCAATTATGGATTATATTCCCAAAAATTATCCACATTTTAGAACTAAAATATTCAATACATCACACAATATATTACAATTTACAACACTATCTATTATATCTTTTCATAACTGACTCTACCATACAAGCAAGAGAGGCAGTCGCCTAAGGCCCTAAATAAAAAAAGACCCTCTAATTTTAACCAATAAAGCTATTTCTTTTATTTTAATAGTATTAATTAAGCTCAAATATTAGCCAATAAATAAAATAATATTTTTTATCAAAAGGGAAATTCTACGTTCACAAATTTTTTTACAATACTTTCACAATAAATTTTAAGTGGTAGGTTGTTACTAGCTATTATTGGCGGTTAAAAAAGTAATTTCAGTGGTAGGTTCAAATTAGAACTAGTAACAACTTAACACCTAGAATTTGTTGTGAAAATATTATGAATATAACAGTAACACTTCTAAAAAAAATAGCAATACACAAAAAATTTTACTACATTTTTCATAACAGTTGAGTTAGCAAATTTTTATTAGTTCTCATCTAAGTCCAACACTAATATCATTTTTTTAATTACCACTATTAATCTTCCACATCAACAAGTATGAAAAGTTTTGTCAAATTTTTGTGTTTATAGACTTTCTCAAAAAAAAAAAAAAAAACTAAGTAGTTCATGTTAATTAATAAATTTGCATCTAAAACAAGAAAATAGAGTTTAAGCAATATTAAAAAAAAAGTCATTTTTAAATATATAAAATGTCTCAATTTATTTTTCGCCTTAGGCCCCTAAATGCATTAAGGGCGCACTCTATCTTATATTATATATTATTCTTATTAAATAAACTCAACCACACTATTATTACTATTATATATAATATATTACATATTATATAATTAAAGTCATATACAATTACTTTTCAAAAAAAAAAAAGTCATACAATTACATAAATATCCATTCACCTGAAGTGTTGAACAGCACTAAAAAAGGTAACTTGCTTTTTAACCACACATTCACCTAATAGCTTTTATTATAAAAAACAATGACAGTACCAAACAACACAAAACTGAGAGACAGCAAGAAAGAGTGAGAAAGAGAAAGAGAAATAAAGATACTTTTTTTTTGCGTGTGGGTGGTTGGGGGGAGGTGTTTGCTATTATTTGGGGAGGCATGGGCTGAGGAACGGGCAATGGGGATTTATTTTTTGGGTTTTTTGGTACCAAATTTTATTATTATTATTATTATTATTATTATAGTTTTTTTGTACTAATTTAATTTTGTTGGGCTTTACTTTTATATTAGTTTTTACTGCACATTAAATATACACTACCTAAATACACTAAAAATGTAATTTTAAGTCACATTTTCAGTATATTAACACATTGTGTGCATTAGTCCTTTCCCTTATTTTTATTAGACTATAAGACTAGTTCTAAAATTTGAGGTGCCCCGGCCCCAGCCTGACTTCACCACTAATAAATACTATAGTATTTCAAATTTATTATATCTTCTCTATAATAATTACTCTTTATCATTATACGAAGACATTAATTTTTAGTATAGATAAGAATTTAACTCTTAATCTTTTAATCGACAAAAAGATATTTTACGGGTTAGGCCATATAAAACCCACAAAAGAAAGAGATCATTTTTAGTCATGCAATTGAGTTAATTTGGCGATTTGTTTACTTAATACAGAGCATACAGACGTAAACAGACCGAAAGTAAATAAGTTAGGTGCTTGATGACAAGAGCACTTAGTCATGGTCATTGAAATTTTAGCAGTCATCACTCACCATCTTTTCTCTTATCATGATAATAGCTGATTGCCTATTATTACTCTACTATATACAACGTCATTTTCTGTTTCTCCATTTTCCATGTAAGGTTACAAAACCGAAAGTGGAAGGAACACTAGAGAATCACGATATGTCGTTTTTCCTTGATGCCCTCTCTAACCAGCGTCCAGCAAAAGCGACTTATAATAAGCCTAAATAAGCTTACTAGTCACTACCTACCTGAACTTGTAGTTGTATTTGTATGTACAGTCTAGTAGTTTCATGGCAAATATACAAACTATATATGAACTGTCTTGCACACAATCCATGCACGTACCATAATAACAGGAAACTACATAAGATCTTGACCTTCCAATTAGGCCAATCAATTCATGGTCTTGTAATAACAAGTGGTTTTTGTCTCTCTTTTTTTCCTTTTTTAATTGCACTATATCTTGTAATTATGGTGCAATTACAATCTTCTCCTAAACTTCAAAACTAAACAATGTCATCATAAACTTCAAAATGGAGCATTATTGCCCTTGTCCACTGTTAATAAGCCCTTTTCTCCAAAAGTAAATTCTCCTCAAAAGCTTGTCTAATAGAAATTTGAAGTTTCTGTTATATTTGATGGAACTCCTAATGACATGGAACAAGGCACTTATTCCTTTATTAGTTTTTTTTTTTTTTGGTAATAGGGAAATATATAGATAGAAAAAACTATACCGCATAGTCAATTACAACCAAAACCAAAAAAGTCATATAACAAATGGGAAAACAACTCCACAGGCGGAGTGTCCAAAATAACAAAGTCTTGTTGCAGGTGAACTGCCATCTTCGCAAAGGCATCAATGCAAGAGTTAGCTTCCCTATAACAGTGGTTAAACTTCCAATGGGGGATTCGGTTCATCAAGTTTTTGTAATCATCAACAATTGGTGCATATGAGGCTTCATAATTGGTGAGAAAGGCAATAACAAAATTAGCATCAATTTCAATTTCAAATGCTTGAATTTGAAGGAGAATACATAAAGTAAAGCCATCCCTCACGGCCCGCAAAGCTCAGCTTCTAAGCTATTTGACCAGCCTATAGCTCTAGTGAAGCCTTTCAAGTTTCACCCATCTTCCTTGGTGGTTCCTAATGAGACCACATCCACCTACAAAACCAAGGCAGCCACGAGCTGATCCATAGTATTTAACTCATGCCAATGTTGCCGAGGAGATCTCCAAATCACATTCGTGAGGATTTTTTGTCTAGAAACAGGAAGGTTAAGGGCAATACAATAGTGTTCTGTGGAAAGGTATCAACCTCATGTCCTCATCAAGGAGGAAAGTATATATTAATAGATGATGATAAAGATTTCTTGTGGGTTAGGATGACATTGCGATAAATTACACTATAGTTTATGATGAAAAATGCTAATAAGTTGAAAAGGAAGAAGGAGGTTAAAATCTTCCTCTGGCTACTTTATTGTAAGAAAAACTAAAGTTAATTTAAACAAAAACAATGGTTTAGACCCGTGTCAAAAGATTCCATGTAGGCCTAACTCTATACGTCATTAGACCAGAATTTCTCAGCATAATGGAAAACAAAACAAAAAAAAAATACTTATTTATTTTGCGTTCAATTGATGAGAACCGTTGATTTGTTGTGTCCTTTCAAAAATGCACTATCTTTGTAGCATCAGCATGGGATGAGATATGCGTCAACTTGGGAGTTTTGATTACCTGCACTCACTTAGTACATGCACTACAAGCAAAATACCAAAGTGAATCAATCAACCACGGCTAAAATTTGTCATATCAAAATGATTGCTAATATAATTAGATATACCAAGTAGGACCCATCACAAGTAGGTTCCAAATTCACAAAACTGACGTGGAAAATTGATGAGGTTCCACGTGAACAAGGTGGACACAACCATAGGTGATTGAGACCTTTAACTGAAAGAGACACAACGACCAGAGCATCCAATGACACAATTAAAAGTACATCATAGTTGGATTTCTTTTCCTTTGGTATCCTTCTATCTGTAACCCATGTCTCTATCTCTCTCTCTCCAATATATATTTATAAAATCTATATATGTGTATCATGGACTTGTCACAAACTCAGAGTTGTTGAATGGTTCTTCTTTAAACTATTTTTTTTTGCTGAATTGGTTCTTCTTTAAACTCGAAGCCGATATACACAATCTTATAATTATAAAATATAATAATAATAGCATTAAAAGTAAGCTAACCCATCTCTTTCTTTTACGTAGTAATCTTATTACTATGTGTATGTTTCTAGTTAATATATTTGGTTTTTTTTTTTTTGTTTAATTGGTTCTTAAACTTGATGGTTCTTATTTTCTGACAAAAGGGTGTTTAGAGATTATGTTTTTATGTGACTATTTTGGTTTAGTACATATATATACATGGATGTTTGTGGTACTGAAGTACATGTTTGCTATGTTGTTGGGGTTGTGTTGGTTTGGTTTGTGTGCAGCTGGAGCGGAGGAAAGGAAAAGTGAACCCATTTGTGAGTAGCATAAGGGCGAGGTTGAAGCCAAGGCCGATGCCGCTCAATATAATTCATGATACAAATGGGTTGCCCCGGACTATTCTGACTGAGCCAAATGGGTCCTCGGCAGAGGTTGGTTTTTTACTGTATGTTTGATTGATTTAATGCTGTGAAACTTAGAAAATGATGAATGATATAACGTATGGGATGCAAAATTTTGAGTGATATAATTGGATCATGAGTAGTGGTTATGTTATTTTTGTGTATTATATTGTTGGTCAAATTGATTGATTGTATGAAAAAAAAAATTGTGGTGGAATGAATAGTAATTAAAGCATAAATGAAGAATAAATGGTAATTTACACTTAAATTATAGGCATATTGTTACAGTGACGAGTAGAACCCTTCCAAATTCTTTTGAAGTAGGGGAAACAAGGCCATTTTTGGAGAAATATACTTGGAGATGCCTATGTAGTTTATTATTTAGAGTCAGTCCTCACCATGGTGAACTCTGTGAATTCGAAAGGTGGAACTGATGGTTCAATCTAAATCACTTGAATGATCAAGAAAATTAAGAGTTTCTTGATATTGTTTAACACATATAAAGCACTTAGTTTTTTTTTTTTCTTTTAATTTGTCCCATCTTTACAATTTAGCCATGTTTATAAAACGAATATAATATGGTGATCTCAGCTTTAGTTATCAATGGTTTGACATAGAATGGTTTCAGGTGCTTCTTTATGGAGGACAGGTTGTTTCTTGGAAGAATGAACAAAAAGAAGAACTGCTTTTTATGAGCAGCAAGGTAAAGAAATTTTTTTTTTTATGTTTGATTTTAGATATGCCTAGTTGGATTAGTGAACATGGTTGTATTTGATGCTCAAATGCAAATTTTTGCATTCTGCAAATATGAAATTGCTTTCAATGGACAATCCTCTAGAATAATCTGTTAGGGGTAAAGCTTAGCTTTTCCGATGTTCACCTTCTCTTCTATATTTCATCTTATACATGGCCAGATGGCCTCAAGTAGTTCTTTCTTCACAATTTGCCGCAGTTTAGAATCCAATGCTTACTAGCAAAGTAGTTAAGGGGACATAAAATATGGCTAATTGATTCAAAAAGCTTGCATTTTTAATAATAAAAAATCAACCAAATTGTAATTTCCTGAAGTTCAGAATCCAGTGCTTACTAGCAAAATGGTTAAGGGTCATAAACCATGGCTACTTGATTAACCAAGCTTTTGTTTTCACTAAATAATCAACAAAATGATACTAGAAGAAACTTATATGCACAAGGGAACTGTGTCAACATGAGCACAAACAACTGCAATGCCAATGATCCTAATTGTGTAAGCATGCAGCAAAGTGTTTCATAAAAAGAAACTTCTACTTAGAAAAGATTTTTTTTTTTTTTCATTTTTCATATTATCTCATCTTTATTCAATTAATATCAGCTCCGCTGCAGACGCAATTCATGCTTTTCTTTACTATTGCTCAATACAATACTGAACTTGTCATAAAGAACATGCACTTGTGCTTCAAATATAATTGCCCTTGTTTGAGTTGTTTACTTTTACTGAAGCAACCGTTTGAAACCAGTCTTTTTTTTTTCCACATTTATATCGGGGCTTTCCCTATTCTGCAGGCTATATGGAAGCCACCTAAAGCCATTAGGGGAGGTATACCTGTCTGCTTTCCACAGGTCTGTCAGTAGGAAACTAGCAGAAACTTATTTACCTTTTTTCTACTTGTTGGAAATTAGGCATTCTTAGCTGCTATTGCCTGTTGTAGTTTGGAAATCTTGGTTCACTGGAACAACATGGATTTGCAAGGAACAGAATGTGGTCATTTGATGGTGACACTTCGTCTTTGCCTCCAGCTAACAATCAATCATCAGTGGATCTGATACTGAAATCCACAGAAGATCTAAAGACGTGGCCACGTAGGTATGCCCTTGAATTATGAGACAACTTATTTTGGGTAGATAAATTATATGACATTGTCATATGTTATGGACTGATTTAAATATTTGAATGTTGGTTTTTCTGCAGCTTTGAACTGAGACTTCGTATTTCTCTTAGTGCGGGAAAGCTAACCTTAATCCCCCGTGTTAGAAACACAGACAATAAGCCCTTCTCATTTACGTTTGCACTGCGCAACTACTTATCTGTATCAGATATCAGGTCAGCCTAGTAAATGTAGAAGCTATATGTTTTGAATGCAGTATTTATTTATTTTGTGTGTGTGTGTGTGTTGGGGGGGGGGGGGGGGGGGGGGGGTGAGTGTGCAGTTGTGATTTGAATGCAATGATCATGGCCAGATGTTTGTTACAAGAGATTCAAACCTGTAGGAACTTTTGCAGAAGCACAGTTTTACAGTCAAAACTATGACTTGTTTTATAGTGCACTAGTAATTGCATGTCCCCTACTAATAGCTGAGTTTGGAAGCATACTTCATTGTTATCCTTTTTCAGAGGGTTGCATGATGCTGTTTGATTTGCAGTGAAGTGCGTGTTGAGGGCTTGGAGACACTTGATTACTTAGATAATCTGGAGCACAGAAAAAGGTTCACAGAGCAGGCAGATGCTGTTACCATTGAAGGCGAGGTACTAAAATTTTCTATTCCACTTTGCCTTTCACTCTGGGTGTGAATTTGAAGTACATAAACTAAATTTAACCTGCCAATTATAGTCTCTCATGTGAACTCTCTAAGGATAAATCGTTATTCCCCTGTAGATTGACAGAGTTTATTTGACAACCCCAACAAAGATTGCTATCATTGACCATGAGAAGAAAAGAACCTTTGTACTACGAAAAGAGAGCATGCCAGATGCAGGTTTTTATAATTAATGTTAAAAATTCCATGTTAGCGTTCTATCTCATCATTCTTCAATATATCAAAATGCTTTCCTTGCACGATCTTGAAAATCAAGAGTTTGTGATTTATATGCTTTCCTTATCATTTTTTTTCCCAGAAGTCACTTTAAAGCTATAAACTTTTGTGCTTTGCAGTTGTTTGGAATCCTTGGGACAAAAAGGCCAAGGCTCTTCCTGATTTGGGGGATGTGGACTACAAAACCATGTTATGTGTGGACTCTGCAGCTATTGAAACCCCAATTGTCTTAAAACCCTTTGAAGAGTGGAAGGGCTATCAAGAACTCTCAACTGTGTCATCAAGCTATTGCAGTGGACAGTTAGACCCTTGGAAGGTTCTTCATGGCTATCACTCACCTCATCCAGTCAATCATTAAAGGTTTTTATGTCAGCTTTATTATTTACTGTACAATAAAAACTCCCTTGCTTGTCCGTATATTATCATTGTGGCGACACTTGGGCTTCCCAGCAAGGACTAAATTAACTGCATGTAAAACATGAAAGTATACATGTCCAGGTCAAGATTCAAGTTTAAGCAATAGGACCTTTTGTATATTTCCAGGAATGGAAGTGTAGACAACTGGTTTCCATTACCATTTTGTATATTGCCACTTTGAAATGGTGAGAAATGCCCTTTCGTATGAAAGTGTAAACAACTTATTTACATGATGTTGTAACTATTTTATTTATTTGTCTATTGGTTCATTCTTTGAAGGAACCACACAAGTTAATGTAAACTTTTGGCTGTTTGGAATCCTAATAATGTTTCTAATGCATGAGCAAGTTCCATTTGTGACAGTTGGATTCTACAGTAGAAAGCAGAACACATTCTCATTATCACACTTCTTATTTAGCAATTTCCTAATCTCTACGGGATAGAATCTTCTGGCATTGCCATCTCAATGTTTTTCTCTTTGTCCCATATGCTATATTCAAAAAAATCAATTGGCAGCACTTATAGCACCAAGTCTCAAGTGCTTTTCATATATGTGGTTTTTGATACTGCCTGCCAATGCAATTTTTTTTTTTTTTAAAGAAAAATTGAGAATGCATTTCTACAATTTCCTTAGGAGGCTCAACTTTTGACGAGACCTTGAGAACATTTGCAAGGAGCAATGCTTATCCCCCAACAGTTTCTGAAACCATATGGCTTTTTGCAGTATTTCTTCCTATTGAGTCGATATTGCAAGCTAGTGGTGATAGTGTTCCTTTTAAGAACTTTTTCCTTATAAGCTGTGTTAGAAGCCTAGGATTCTCCTTAGGGAAAAGATAGTCATTCACCCGCCCTGTCATCGACCTAGTCGTTATTGCCTAGAAAAAAAAAAAAAAAGCTGCAGCAAACTGATAATTCAAAATGAGGAAACAATTGGCAAGCATGACATTTAAGATGTCTTATAAGAAATCACTCTAGCATAGTCAACATATTGAAAAATTGGAAATGAATACCCACAATTTTGTGAGGTCCTGCCTATAAGATTTCTTATGTCAAGAAATTCTATAGTCGCTACATAAGATCACCCACATGATTTTAAGATCAACAACTCGAGGTGAGTTTCAATACTTAAAATAAACACAACATCTAACAGGACAGGACCGCCAACTCAAGGTGGACATGTCAAAACTTCTTTTAGTACTTTTCATCATATAGAGAATAAAGTTTCATATACTGTAAGGCCAGCCACAGGTGATTAAAAGAATATTCGTCCATGAAATTGCCAGACCTCAAATGAGGATGTTGATAGATGAGTGGCAAGGGAAAAAGTTAAAAATAAAGACCACTAAACATAAGTGCCAAGTTTTCTTGGGGCCAAAAGCTCACTAATAAATAAATAAAAAATCAAGTCCCAACTTGATGAGCACAAATTTTATAGCTTTATTAATTAGACAATGAACAATCTATCATTGGCTCACTTTATTTACACACTAGGATGCTTTCCCAATGTCACATGAGTTTTCAATCTGCACATTACTTTAGATCTCCTGAATCACATATTCTCTCACCTACTTGACAAAGATAGGAATTTTATAACCAAGAAGCAAGAATGGTGTGGATGATGTTCCATGAAAGATTTCTATTACTGGATAGTGTAAATCACCCATTCCATTTGTACTGATTGTAAACAAATTATTAGTAAGTTTTTAATGACTGTCTACAAGAAAGAACTATCTGTTAAGTGTTAAATATTAACAGCAGGATATGGAAAGACAACAGTAGAATGGTTGAAGACTCTTTTCCAAACATTAAGATCAATCTGTCCACTTGAAATATATATTTTCTTGAGCGAATAGCAAGTGATCTTTCATGGATGGTCCATATAAGTCTATAAGAGCTACTGACTTGAAAGGTTCCTGCACAAAACTGTAACTAGTAAAATCATTCATTTTAAGTGTATTTAAATATAGTTTTTTGTTTTGCAATCCATAAAATAGTGGGTCTCACACTTGAATTTATTGTTTGGCTAATATTTTCTAAATACAATTTTCAAAAACTTGTATCTTATTTTCCTGATTTAGAACAGGATTTTGAAAATGGCTAAAGGGGTGTTTTCAGGATACAGAAAATGTTTTTAATGACATAGTTGTAAATAAATTGAAAACAGTGGACCTTACATATTTGTCCAAACTCTTTTATCACTTAAATTAAGGGGCTTATCTTTATCACAAGAAGAATTCTCACACTTCAAATTTGAAACTTATTATTAAAAAAAATGATGAGCTTATCATTATCCAAAAAAAAAAAAGTAATCTACAGATTTTATACGTTACTTTTTGTAAATGTTTTTTTTTTAAATCTCAAAATAGAAATGGTCTCCCAAACAATTATTTTTTATTTTTAGTATTTTGAAAATTGTTCTTAAAAGTGGGAGCCAAACTCGTAAAATATAAAAATTATTATCTGAAAACTAGTTTCAAATTCAATTTTTAAAAAATTGTTTTTATACTGTTTTGAAAACAAAAACAAAAATCCTCTTACCAAATCAGGCCCTTAACATCATTGGTAACATATTTGGAAAAAAATTGATATAACTAAAGAAAATTAGAACACACAAAGATCAGAAAGAAAAAAAAAAATGAAACTCACATAGGAACATAATCAGGGTGATTACATTCACTGATAAAAGGGTCCATGAGTTTTCATTAATTTGTGACCGTTAAAATAGAAGGTTTAAAGTGTGAATGAGAGAGCAAAAGCAAGGGATTTCCTTACTGATGGGTGGAAAACCTTAGGGCCTATTTGGTAAGAGGATTTAAATATTGTTTTTTGTTTAGCAAACTATAAAATGGTGGGTCCCACACTTGAATATATTGTTTGGCTGATGTTCTCTAAATACAGTTTTCAGAAAATTATATCCTATTTTTCTTATTCAGACCAGGATTTTGAAAATAGCTGAAAGGGTGTTTTCAATCTACAAAAAAACGTTTTTAATGGCATAATTGTAAATAAAACAAAAACGGTGGACCCCACAGATTTGTCCAAACTCTTCTATCTCTTAAATTAAGGAGTTTATCTTTATCACCAAAAAAAAAAAAAAAAAAATCTCATGCTCCAAATTTGAAACTTATCATTATCCAAAAATAAAAATAAAAAATACATGAGCTCAATCCCCTTATCATTATTAAAAAAAAAAAAAAGGTAATCTACAGATTTTACACGTTACTTTGTGTAAACTTTTTTTTTTTAAATCAAAAATAGAAATGGTCTCCCAAATATCATTTTTTGTTTTTAGTATTTTGAAAATTGTTTTTAAAAGTGGGACCCAAACACATATAATGTAAAAATTATTATCTTAAAACTAGTTTCAATTTCAATTTTTTGAAAATTGTTTTCATATTGTTTTGAAAACAAAAACAAAAACAAAAATCCTCCAACTAAACAGACCCATAGTAAAAGGACAAACGTCATGGTTGTTTGGTCCAAATTTTCTAATTTATATATTAGAAGATGAACTTAAAGCTTCAAATAAGCAAAATCATAAAGTGCCTTCTTGGAAAAGAGATTGTCTATAGTGCAATAAATCCATCTTGAAAATCTATGCATAGTAATTGGTGGATCTACCACCTAAGAGTTTGAAAGTTGATGGAATTATTGACTATTACAAGGAAAGACTTGTTGTAGAAGGCTATGAAGAAAAGGTATGCTTTTAGACTTCTGTAAAATCTATGTGCCGAAGTATCAAACGTTTGATTATTGAATTCTGTGCAAGATTGCAATGGCACTAGTCTATGGCTTGTAATCTATGAGTAATATATTCATCAAAAAAAAAAAATCTATGAGTAATATAAATATATAGAAACTATGGTTACGTGAAATTTGAAAAGGAATGAGGAGATTGCACACTGGTTGGGCGGTTTTATGGGGCTTCACTCTAAGTTAGAGAGTGTACATTTCACCCGTTGGCCAAAGGTGTTATTTATTTATAAAGTTTAAGGCTCAATTGTTTGTATTGATAAGGAGGACACATGTTTATTGTATTTGAGCACATATAGCCTTATATTAATTGCATACATGTACATATAATTTTTGAGTATGTGTGAACTTGATTGGATATTAATGTGTTTAATCCCAATATATGTTTTGTAATATTTCTTTAGTTACAAAATTGGTTATAGCTTAAGATTACAACCTTACTTAATAAAATAAACATTACTGCATATTTTGAAAATCTATTAAATTGTATGTTCTTTACGCTCTTAATACATATGTCAAATTTTGTGTCAATCGGATATTATTTACTATATCATCTATAAGCTTATATTTTATGCGTAATTTTAAACTACAAAAATTTGCAATTTAAACAATTTATTGATCACATAGCTATTAATTTTTAATTTTTTAGAAATTTTGCAAGTATGATGAAAATAAGAAGAAGATGTAATCTAATAGTGGATTTGTCAAAATTCACTTCCAATAAAAAGATATTGAGTAAGATGTAATCTAATAGTGGTTGTAGCCTAAAATTCACCTCCAATAAAAAGATGTAATCTAATATTGGTTACAACCAATTTTTAGCTAAACTTTGTCCATTTTTAATATTCTAAATTATGTATTACAACCCAATATAGGGCATATATATATGAGCAATTAATTATGCATTAATAAAGGATATATATATATATATATATATATATATAATTGATATGTCTTGATTCAAAGCAAGATAAGGGGTCATGATCAAGTTACATCTCTATCTTTTTTATTTTTCCTTTTTTGGGAAAAAGGTACTTCTATACCTATATCTATCTATCTATCTATTCATATCTATATCTATGCATAATTATATCTAAAAGTTGAAATGTTAGGAATCCATATAGGTATAGGCGTATAGCTAGTTAGTTGGTTAGTTAGTTAGTTACAATTTCAAGTATGTTAATCACGTTTAACACGTGTTGATGGGAATTGTAACTAACTAATTAAATGCCTAGCTAACTAAATGCAACATTATAACAATTATTATCTATATATCTATAGGGGTAATTATAGAAATGTTTGACTTACCTCCAGTACTTTTTTAACCGGACATGCCCTTTTATTTTAAATATACAATGGCAAGTGGTAGTGAGTTTTAATCTCCACATTTTATTTAGTTTGTGGGTGATTTGGCAGTCTCTCATTAAAACAAAAAGATATTAATTTTTAAAAAGTATTGGAGGTAAGTCAAACCCATTATAGAATATTCCTGAAATACCTAAAAGCATACTCCCCCCTCTCCACTAATTAAATTCATGGTGGGGCCTACAATTCATGTAAAATGGGTGAGTACGAATTTATAGTACTCTCGGAGTATTCAATAATTTTCCATCTATAGGGTTCCTAACATGAAGCATAGCAATTAATTCTGCTATTCTCTCATTGTGCCACATCACCCACCTATTTCTAACATTCTCTCTCTTATTTATAATTCTTCTTCTTATTAATTTCCTAATTTATTGTTACACTTTTTTCAACATTTTCCCCTCACTTATACCTTGTCATCTCCCCTACTACTCTCGACTTAGTGTCACTTTTCCTCTATCCCTTTATCATTCTACATTTTGGCTCTTCTTTTTCACATCCTCTTAGTATTAATTTTCATTCTCTTTTCTGCATAGTTTTCCCACACAAGAATGGTTCTCTCTCTCTCTCTCTCTCTCTCTCTCTCATTTTTTGGTGGATTTTTTTTCTTGCATCTCTTCTTTAACTGTCCATTTGGGACAAACTGAAAATTTCAGCTTATTTGCAATTTCAGCTTTTTTTTGCTACTATTCATGGGTCTCACTGCACTTTTTGGTATTATTCATAGGTCTCATTGTACTATTCAGCTAACTTTTATCTTTATCTACAGTACTTTCAGCAAAAAGTTTTCAATTTTAACTAAATAAGTCGTTTTCAAACGGATACTAAATTAATGATTTTTTGTGTTTTTTAGAAGTCTACTTTGGGTTGATGCGGAATAATTTTATGTTTTTAAGTTGTATCTTTTTTACTTTTCTTTGATTGTTAGATATTATCCTATTACATTATAAAGATATTATATAAGAATATAAATTTACATAGCAGGATTTTGATAATTTGGTATTTATTACTATGTCTTTAATTTTTACTCTTTTTTTTCTCATCTTATTTTTTATAAATTTGCTATTCTCTTTCACATTCTCCTAGAAAAGAAAAAAAAAAGTGATTACTCTCTCTCTCTCTCTCTCTCTCTCAATTTTTTATTTTTCTTGTAACTCTACTTTAGGTTGATCGATGAACCATTAAGTTTGTTATAACTATATTTTGGGTTAATACATTTTGGTGTTGTATTTTTGAGCTCCCCATCGCAAGTAACCTCTCTCTCTCCCTCTTAAAATTTTGGTTTGATTTTTATTTGAGTTAATATATTTAGTTAGTTTGGAAGTAAGAATTTGAATTTATATAATAACACAATCTTGGCTATCCATTTGAATGTGCATATCAAATATTTGAGTAATATTAAGTGTAATTTTGTTATAAGTTTTTATCTTCATAATATTTATCTCTGTGGGGGCTCAAGAACACAAAAGCCAAAAAGAACTAGTATGGTTCTTGATCTACACAACTAATTGATGAAGAATAGGAGACGGAAATCCGCAATGGGGGAATTAGATAAATGATTAAGGACAAAAGAGCCGAGCTACTACTAACAACTGAAAAGAGTGGTGCTCTTGAGGGAGTTACAAGAATAAAACAAAGTTGAACTCTCCTAAAAAGCTCCTCTCACTTTCTTTCTCCTAGTTTTTCTCTCAATATTCTTGGATCCCCTTTTCCTGTTGATCCTCTCCCCCCTTTTATAGCCCCTCTCCTCCTCCAGTTGTCCTATTCTCTAGCCAAATTTTTGGGGTGTGGCATGTTCCATCAGCACACCTTTTTGCCATTTTGTGATCATTAGGGCAGGTTTTAGGGCTATTCTCCCTGTTCAAGCCAATCCATTAGCAATTAATGCAACTGACATTCGGTGAGGAAGGTCTTAAATACGGAGGTGATGGCTGCATTGGATTCTGTGTTTTTCCTAATGCATTCCTGTGGTAATCCGATGAAGTGAGGCTACTTTGGTCAGCTAGCAGGGTGTTCCTTAGTAGAGTTATGCCTCTTGGGAACACAGGCTCCACGTGCGTCCCAGGCTCGGTCCTCAACTCGATCATGTTGGACCTCAAGTTCCTTTAATTTCCTCTGAGCTTTAAGGCAGGTGTCCTACCATGGGAGGAGTGCCATAACTTGACCTCTTGAGGCCAATGTCTTGAGGGGGTGCCCAAGCATGTCCCCCCACAATCTCCTTTAAGAAAATGCTTGAATAACTTATTTCATATTCAATTAAAATGTTTAGCTGTACAAAAAGGGAAAAAAAATTAGAAAAACATATATTACTATAACATAATTTCAAAGAATATGGACCATGTCATAAAGGAATTATATCAATCAAACACACCCAAAATAATAGAATGATATGTTGGTAAAGATAAAAAGATGGAAAATAATTTTAAAATTTGTTTAATTTTAGGGAAAACAAACTATCTTCAACAAATTTTAGAGAAAAAATTATACACTATTCCATAATTACAAAATAATTATCAACATGGCAAATAGTCATATATATTATGTCATATAAAGCATGTGCATATAATAACATCACCCCCTCAAACTATGTTTGATGTTCAAGTTTTATTTATTTTCTTGTCAATTAAACAATATAACGAACATATTTGTGAGTTAGTTGTTATATATATATATATATATATATATATATAATCACCACAATGAAAAATTTTATCACTTCACAAATCTATACTAACAATTAATTAATTAAAGTTAAAATTATATTATTTGATTAAATTAGATAAAATGATTTTTTTTATAAACTTATTAAATTAGAATCACCAACCTCTTGTATTGTTAAAAATTATGTATAACTTTTACTATGAAGTGGACTATTTATATTATCAGTAAATTAAATAATAATTTGACATGTTGTGAACTCATTTACAATTACACACTCCAATATCAAGTTTATGTAAGTATAATTCAATACATGTGAATATATAAACATATAATCTATATCTATATATATTTAAAAGCTGAATTGTAGCATTTATTGTTGTTACGCTCCAATTGAGCCACATCAGTATCCACGTCATTATCATTTTTCTTTCCAATTTTCCTATAATTTTTTTTAACATTTACTCATTTTTTAAATATTTACAGTTTCTCCAACCTTTCTCTATCCTTTGCCTTCTCATCTCCCTACTACCCTCTACCTTAATATCACTTTTCATCTTCCCACTACCCTCTACCTTAATATATATCACTCTTCATCTTTCCCTTCATCTTCAATTTTTTTTGTCATTTCTTATTCACACTCTCTTACTATAAATTTGTCATTCTCTCCTCCATTCTTTACATACTTTTCTCTCACCAAAAAAAAAAAGTTCTCTCTTTCTCTGTCTCTCAATTCTTTGGGGGATTTTTTATTTTTCTTGCATCTCTGCTTTAGATTGATAAATTGTTGTGTTCTTTAGAACTTTATATTGAGCTGATGCGATTTAGTTTTGTGATTTAAGTTTTTTTTTTCTCTCTTTAATTGTTAATTTTATTACATGTGTTTTTCTTTAAATTCTTAGTTTGGGTTGCTTTGAATTCACCTATTTAGTTGTTCTATATATGTTATTTTTTGTACAGCATGACATTTGTTCTATGAAGTTCCCGTTAGACTTAATACATTGTCTATTCAATTTTTTTTTCTCTCCTCATGTACAGTGATTGACTTCTAACAAAAATTATTCTATTTATATATTTAGAAATCTATTTTTTCTTAATTCCAACAGTTTAAATTTTGTATAGGCCATAAGGAACAAAGGGGTCCATAATATATTCATGTTCTCCTCACATCATGATAAATCTGAGTAATTGAATAGTATTGTTGTTTAATTTACCACTACTACATATTTTTTCCTAAAAGCTACATACCATCGATCATAACACCAATTGGATATTTCAAAGTTCATTTGCATGATTACTTTGCTATGTGGTGAGTTGAAACATTGTTGAGTAATGATGTACGTTAGATTGTATGGATAGCCTCTTGACTTGGAAAAGGTAAGTACTGATTTATGCTAAGTTTTTGTTATTGGTATTCTTTAGAGCTATATAGGTATAATCAGGCTCCATTAATTTATGCAAGGCTTCAATCTCACCCAAATGACAAGTAATTAATAAAACAAGACAATTCATGTTCAACTTTCAAGTTTATTCTTTTTATAATAAAAAATGCTTAGCTTTCTGGTAACCACAAATTCATTTTGTTAACTCAACATCATAAAGTAACTTTAATTTAGTTATATGGATTAGGGTTTATCATTTTTTATGTTGCAAAAAAAAAAAAAAAATATATATATATATATATATATACTCAAGCTAACATCAATAGCATTACTACAATGATCAATTTAAATTCAATCATATCCTCCATCTCATTAAATTATTAATATTTTCTCTCATTTTTTTAATTTTGAAAAATTAAACATATAATGTTTTAATTAAATACAAATAAATAAAAATTTCCTTATAAAAATTGTACTCATTTTTTTTTAACATTTACACTTTCTCCAACATTTTTCATTCCTTTCACATTTTATTTCCCCACTACCCTCTACCTTAATATCCCTCTTCATCTTTCTCTTTATTTTCATCTATTTTGTTTCTTCTTCTTCTTCTTATCCTCCCATTATAAATTTTTCATTATCTTTTCTATCCTATATTTCTATGCATAATTTTCCCTCACAAAAAATGTTATTTCTTCTCTCCCTCAAATTTTTGGTGGATTTTTTATTTTTCTTGCATCTTTCCTTTATATTATTAATTTTTTGTATTTTTAAGAACTCTACTTTGAGTTGATGCAATTTAGTTTTGTGTTTTAAGTTTTTCTTTTCTTTTTTCTTTTTTGTTCTCTTTGATTGTTTATCCTATTACATTATAAAGAATATAATATTATTGTATTACATAGCATGATTTGAATAATTTTATCATATAAGAATTTTACATAAGTTACATATATAGATAATAGTAAAACAACAACAACAACAATAATAATAAATATATATATATATATGAGATAATTCTAAAAAAATTATCACGCGCAACGCGTGGGTCTGCGCGTGACTAATATTAAATATACTTAAATCAAGCCTCATATGCACGAACTTGTTCATGAACATATTATTTTATTTGAACTTTGTTTATTTAATAGTCAAACATAAACTTAGACATGGAGTTTCCTCATTTACTAAATAAATAAACATAAATAAATGTTTTCTTAAGCTAAACTTGAATTGTTTATATTTTTATAAGAGCATTATTATCGGGATTTCTAAAAAAATTATCATTTTATATTTTAAAAAATCACTGTCTATTTATTTTACGATGTACACTAGGTCATTGGAACTTTCTGTGTTTGGAGGTTCGAAAATTTGTCATTGAATTTGAGAAAAATTTGAACTGGTCTTTCCGTTTTCAGTAAAGGTAAAAGTTGTGAGTTGGCATAAACATTCTTAAAATAGAGCTCTTTCTTGTTAACCATATGACCTCCGAAGTGATAGCCTTAAAAAATGGGGCGGGCAACCACTAGAACTAACTGAATTCCTTTTCCTTTCTTCCACATTCCTCTCATTTCTTATATAACTAAAAAAACAAAAAACAAACAGAGAATATATACATATTCTTCTTTATCTATCTCTTTGTTTCCAAAGAAAGAAAGACCAAGTTTTTGTTTTCGTTTTTTTTGTTTTTAACTTTCCAGTTTTGCTTGGACACTGGTTATGTTAATGGTAGCAGTGGTGACAAAAAATTGTTGAGTAATACACATATTCAAAAGGCGTTTGTGGCAGCAGCAGTGGTGGTGGTGTTGAGTGGCTTTGAAGATTAAAGCAGTGGGAAAAAATGGCGCAGGTAGTGGTACCAACGAACACAACAAACGACACATTAGTCTGCTATGCACCAACCATGATAACAACAAATGGTATATGGCAAGGTGATAACCCTCTAGATTATTCTCTCCCTCTCTTCATACTGCAATTGACATTGATCGTCGTGACCACTCGGGCTCTGGTTTTCCTCCTCAAACCCTTTCGCCAACCTCGTGTTATCGCAGAAATTTTGGTACATCTTATATCTCTTATCATCTATATCTAACATATATATGAATTGCCATTCCTGCTTTTTTCTCAGTTTCCCATCATTGTTATGTATAAAGTTTCAAGTTTCTACATGCAATTTCTTGGTCTTTTTGCAAATTTAAGAACTTTCCTATCAAAAAAATGTGTTTACTAATGTATATGATTAGCCTCGTATATATAATTCTTTTTTTGTTTTTGATAATTCAATAGTTTTTTTTTTTTCATAGGATAATTCAATAGTTAATAATGGATGAGTGGGGATGGATCTAGGATTTGAACTTTGGGGGTCAAAGCATGAACCATAAAAATTTCAGGTAACATGGTTTATTAAAGAAAGAAAAATCATGGTAAACAAAAAATTGCACTTTATTAGATGAATGTTTAAGTCACAAAGGAAATAACATGAACCAAACAAATTAAAGTTACCCTTTTCTGTCTTACAGCTCCTAGGCCAAGTTTCTTTTGTATACTGTTTCTCTTTCTTTATTAATATATTTCTATCATTGATGTCAAAAAAAGTTACGACATGGTATTTTAACCCTTATTTAAAATAAAATAAAATAAAAATGGAAGACTTGGTTCCAGATTTTGGGTAATTTGAAAGAGTGTTGATTTTATCACACAGACTAACATGATAATCTCATACTTCTGGATGCAACTCGGATTACACTAATGAAGTTTTCCAAAATTTGTTTGAGGATTTTCAAAAATTGGGATAATAATATTAAGGTTTGGCAATGCTACATCATTAATATTGGTTTATAAGGGGCTGTTTGGTAAGAATATTTAAATATAATTTTTTGTTTTGCAATCCATAAAATAGTGGGTCCCATACTTGAATTTATTGTTTAACTAATATTTTCTAAATACAGTTTTCAAAAAACTATATCATATTTTCCTGATTTAAAATGGGATTTTGAAAATGGCTTAAGGGGTATTTTCAAGATACAGAAAATGTTTTTAATGAAATAGTTGTAAATAAATTGAAAACAGTAAATCTCACATAATAAATTGAAAATAGTGGATCCCACATATTAGGCCAAACTCTTTTATCTCTTAAATTTAGAAGTTTATCTTTATCACAAAAAGAATTCTCACACTTCAAATTTGAAACTTATCAATAAAAAAAAAAAAATGATTTACTCTATTCCCTTATCATTATCCACACAAAAAAGTAATTTACAGATTCTATGCGTTACTTTTTGTAAATTTTTTTTTTTAAATCTCAAAAATAGAAATGGTCTCCCAAAAAATTATTTTTGTTTTTAGTATTTTACAAATTGTTCTTAAAGGTGGGAACCAAACACGTAAAATATAAAAATTATTATCTGAAAACTAGTTTCAAGTTCAATTTTTTGAAAATTGTTTTTATAATGTTATGAAAACAAAAACAAAAATCCTCCTACCAATCAAACCCTAAAGAATTTGAATTATTTTTTCTTTTGAAAAAGAGTCAAATATTGTAATTGACTTTCTCATAATTTATAAATCAATTAAAAGGCATATAAATTATCTCATCTTTTATTCTCTAACCAAAAAATTAAAGTAATGTTACATTCACAAATTTTCATTTTTCACAACAATTTCCCAATAAATTTTAGGCGGTAACTTGTTACTGGTTCTAATATGGGTTCACCACTTACATCACTTTTTTTATCCATCGTTAATAATTTGTAATTTAGGATTTGTTGTGAAAATGTTTTTGACGTCACATTAGTAAAAAAAAAATTTAGTTAGTATATTGAGTCTATTAACACCCAAAGTGATCTCTGGGGTTGGGTGTTTTTGTTGTGTTGTATCTAGACAGTGGAGGGTGGTGATTAATTTCTTTTGGATTTTTTTAGACTAATCCAAAATTTTTGAGGGGCCAATTATAACAATCTTACACCCACACGCTAAAATATGAGTATTTCTATATACTATTTAAGTTTTTCAAAAAAACAAAATGGGGACCATGGTCCAAGATCCTAGTAGATAGCTGCTATTTCATCTGCATGATCATAATTTTTGAAAAAGTAGGATTATATAATATTGGCCAATGTGCAAAGATTGCATATTTTCAAGTTCTAGTTCAATGCTTATCGCAATGGATCAATGGAAACCTTGAAGCCTACTGTTCTGTATATTATTATTGTTGTAACATTGATTTGATATGTACAAGGTCTACAGGGTGGAGTGCTATTGGGGCCATCAGTGCTTGGAAACAGCGTAACCTTTGCCAACACAATATTTCCTCTAAGAAGTGTAATGGTGATTGAAACAATGGCAAATGTGGGTCTACTTTACTTCCTCTTCCTGGTTGGAGTGGAGATGGACATTACAGTAATCCGGCGTACCGGAAAAAAGGCATTGAGTATTGCACTTGCTGGTATGGTTTTGCCATTCACCATAGCTATCATCTTCTCCTTCATTCTGCACAGAAAAGATACAGGCATGTCACAAGGGACATACATCCTCTTCCTTGGTGTTTCCGTCTCTGTCACCTCATTCCCAGTGCTTGCTCGAATTCTTGCTGAGCTTAAACTCATAAATACAGAGCTTGGCAAGATGGCCTTATCATCAGCTCTAGTTAGTGATGTGTGTGCTTGGATTCTATTAGCTTTAGCCCTTGCCTTGTCTGAGAACCAAAATGTAACTCCTTTAGCTTCCCTATGGGTGATACTGTCATGCATATCATTTGTTGCCTTCTTCATTTTTGTTGTCCGTCCAGCAATCATATGGATGATCCACAGAACCCCAGAAGGCGAAAGCTTCAGTGACTTCCATATATGTCTCATTATTACTGGGGTTATGATCTCAGGCTTTATTACAGACGCCATTGGAACACATTCTGTGTTTGGAGCTTTTGTGTTTGGCTTGATAATTCCAAATGGACAACTTGGAGTTACTCTCATAGAAAAGCTTGAGGACTTTGTTTCGGGCCTTCTGGTCCCTCTCTTCTTTGCCATTAGCGGGCTGAAGACTAATGTAGGAGCTATAGGGGGACTCAGATACTGGATCTTTCTAATGCTTATCATTTTTCTTTCCTGTGTCGGCAAAATCGCAGGAACTCTACTCATGTCATTCTTTTACCAGATGCCGGCACGTGAAGGCATTACTCTTGGTTTGCTCATGAACACAAAAGGCCTTATTGAAATGATTGTTCTGAATGTTGGGAGGGAACAGAAGGTATGTACTCTTCCTCTATTGCTACAACTAGTAACTGGTGTCATAATAAAAAACTGTGTTACACTTAAAGTATTCCAACCAAAATTTAAAATGAAAATATACTCAAAAGAGAGTTACAAAGGATTTTTATTCCTAGTCTCATTGCTCTTTTTCTCTCTATTTGAGCACAAATTTGATGAAAATTAACACAACTAATTAATGACTTTCAGGTGTTAGATGACAGGTTATTTGCACAACTGGTGATAGCAACTATAATTATGACTGGAGTCGTCATGCCCTTTGTAACATCAATTTACAGGCCAGCAAGGAGTTACACATCATACAAAAGGCGAACTATCCAAAGTTCAAAAGAAGATGCAGAATTAAGAGTACTTACTTGCATTCACACTCCTCGAAATGTCCCAACAATCATCAACCTCCTTGAAGCCTCTCACCCCACCAAAAAATCTCCAATATGCGTCTATGTGCTCCACTTAGTGGAACTCACGGGGCGTGCATCTGCTATGCTTATAGTCCATAACACCCGGCAAACAGGTAAACCAGCCCTCAACCGGACCCAAGCTCAGTCTGATCACATCATCAATGCATTCGAGAACTATGAGCAGCATGCTGCTGGTTGTGTCTCTATTCAGCCCCTCACTGCAATTTCCCCTTACTCTACCATGCACGAAGACATCTGCAGTTTAGCAGAAGACAAACGAGTCGGCCTCATAATCATCCCTTTCCACAAACAACAAACTGTTGATGGCGGGATGGAAGCTACAAACCCAGCCTTTCGAACTGTGAACCAGAATGTACTAGCAAATGCACCTTGCTCAGTTGGAATTCTTGTTGACAGAGGCCTAAATGGCTCGACTGTACGTATGGCTGCAAACCAGGTATCTCACCACATAGCTGTGCTATTCTTTGGCGGACCAGATGATAGAGAAGCACTATGCTATGCATGGAGAATGTCCCAACATCCTGGAATAAGCCTAACAGTACTGCGGTTCATTCCTGGTGAGGATGCAAATGAGCCTGCAGTTCAGTCCAGAAGCAATCATAACAACCCAAGGACGTTAACAATTGAAACAGACAATGAAAGAGAAAAGAGACTTGATGAAGAGCTTATAAATGAGTTTAGGATGAACACCTCGAACGATGAATCAATCGTGTATACCAAGGAAGTAGTGAATAATGGGGAGGAGACCGTGGCGGTGATAAGGTCGATGGAAAGCCTTCATGACCTGTTCATTGTTGGGAGAGGTCAAGGAACGATATCACCACTTACAGCAGGACTAACTGACTGGAGTGAGTGCCCGGAGCTGGGCGCAATAGGGGATATGCTAGCTTCATCTGATTTTGCAGCCACTGTTTCTGTTTTGGTGGTGCAACAGTATGTTGGGCCATGGCTGCAAGGGGATGAGCTGCCTGGCTCTATCACACCTGATAGCACGGGACATGTGAATGAGCAGCACAACCGCCGCTCAATGGGGCAAAATGCATTTAGCCCATGACACTGGTTAGTCAATTATATTTTTCTCAAAAACAATGATATTATTGTTATGGACTATAACATGCAATCCCATGGTCCCATGTCAGGTTCTTGAAGTACAATCCTCCTGTTGGGAAGCAGGTAGAGATCAGAAAAAAATACTTCGACATCAAAATATATGAAGATTCCAAGTGATACTTTTTTTTTTTTTTTTTTTTTATATGTGATAAATAATTGTGAAGACAATGTTCAGTCACAAAATTCCACTAGTTCTTACTGTAGGCTACATAGATTCGCACTCATACTGTTGAAGTGTATATTACATGAGAGTTAGAAGCAAGACCTATAAGGAACAACTCTGGAACACCCAAAATGAGTGCCACCTAGAACATATTCTGTACAATTAAATCAACCAGATTATGCAGACAACTCCAATATATCAAGATTTCCAGATTACTTATTTTCAGTACCAAATGGCAATACTTTCCTTTGAAGAATAATATAGGCACAGGCCGTTTGTGAATTTGCTTTAATGGAAGTACTGAGATGACCAAGCTTACCTAAAAAAACAAAAATTTACTAGGGAAGTTTAGGCTATGAAATAAACTAGAAAGGCAAATAGAACAAACCTCTCCAGCAATTTTATTCAATGTCCAATTAAAGGCAAGCTGATCGTTTGATTTCTTTGCTTTGGACCATGGCTGCAAATGAAGTTCCTCAATCCACTTCTTCATAACCAATTTTGCTCCACTAGTAGGGTGAAGGAAAATCATGCAGCTACATGTGTAATTGCACCCTTTTTCCCTCGGAGGTAGCAATTAATTTATGATTTTTTACATAACATTTATGTTGGCTTTATTACATGACAAAAAGTGTTGTAATTTCATTAATTTATTTCCTTGTATTCTATGGGATTTAATTACATGTAATGGGTTTAGTATTAAGTTGGTGAAAATTGCTCAAAACAGTTGATCTCGCAACTTGGCTCGCTACTAGCTCAAGACTCAACACCCGCAAAAAGCCATGTGAGGAGCACATGTGGAAGTTGAAGATTCATTCTCCTTCACTTGATGTGATCATGTCAAGTACAGGTTAAGCACAAACCCAACTCGATCTGACTCATGGACACTCCTAGTATCAAGTAATTTAGGTATGAGTTTTACTTGGGAAAAAAGGAACTCATTTAAAGTGAATTTATGTTAGAAAGTACACGTGACTTCAAGTCAGGAATAATCAAATTACACATCATTAAAAAGAAGTCACCTTATTTTTTCGTTAATCATAAAAATAAAATAAAAGTAACAGAATATGATGGAAGAATCAAAAGAATTCATTATATATTACTAACTAAAATTGATCAAAAGAATAGGGACAATATAAAAGCTCAAAATATAAATTTCAACAATGTATATCAGTCATAATATAATACTAAATTTGTTGTCTACTCCCCAGTTCAAGTCCGGGCAACAGCACTTAAAAAAAAACTCACTAGACCAGCGATTTACCCCGCTATAGGTTCACCCGTCACGAACAGTGATTAGTCTCTAGTTGAAAGTTTTAAGGAAACACTGTGGGAAACCAAAAAAAAAAATTGTTATCAATACCTACCCAAAAAAAAAAGTACCGTTTACCATTAGAAAGGAGCCCTAGGCTAGTCCAAAAGGGCCAAAACCAAAGATTTGGTTCGAACTCACTGAGCTACAAAGCAATGGAGGGGGAGAGAATGCAGAGCAAAAAGCAAAAGAGGAACAAACCTCGCAAATCTCAGAACAACAATAACCCTTCTCATAAAAAATAAATAAATAAAAACAAAGTAACCCACGAACCCAACCAATCTTCTTCTGCTCTTGCCCACCCCACTAATCCTCCACCTTTCTCGACAAAGTATGAATCTTTCTTCTCTTTTCTTTTCAGCCATGGATATTTGCCATAGGGTTCTCAAAATAAACCAAAAAAATAAAATAAAATGAACCAAAAGCTTTTAGAATCAAATGCTTCAACCTCCAAAACGTTGTCATTGTCAAAAAAGAGCTTTAACAATTTGTAAATGCATGATGAGGCCATAGGCAATCTCTACCAACTTGGTGTCATGGATCCTATTTGGTCCTCAAGATGTTGTCTTTGCTTGAATATATATCATTGGTATAACAATCGAAGAGCAAATTATGGGGAGAGACATCACAACTTTTCTTTTCTATGTTTCTCATGAAAAAGTATATAGGAAAATGTTTTTTTTCCAAATTTGGTAGGCAGTGGCTGGTCATGATTATTGAGAGTTGGGGTTGTTTGGTTGTTGAAGATGAATGGGTCAAGAATGTTTTTAAGGTTTGACATGTTAGATGTGAGTTGGAGCTTATGTGTGTGTTTCTAATTATTTAACACTTTGTTATTGGAGCAGTTGTTACTTTGTAGGTAGTGCAGCTCTCAAATTTTACACATCTAATTCTCCAACTTGTCCCAACGAAAACTTATGTATTTACTTTAATAATTAAAGTACTATACAAAGCACAAACAGAGAACTTGTGATACTTCTATGTATTTAAATTATAGGTGGGCAATATTCTCCAAAAAAAAAAAAAAAAAAAAACATATCTCATTTATGGCTTTGTGGACAAAAAGTGTAATGTTTTCAGAAAATGTAGCAAATATGCTCTTGCAATCTCGCTTTGGTTTTTGAGTAGCTATTCGTTTATTTTATTTTGGCCATATGAGGAATGTAGGGTTGTCCAAGGACTCGCCAGACCCGACCCACCAGCCGCCGCCGACCAAACCCGATCCACCGCTAACCGAACCGATTACTCCGGCGGTCGGCGATGGATTTCGTTCTCCAAAAACTAAGATTGGCGGGTCGGATATTGAATCTCCTCCTCTCAAATTCGATAAACCCGAACCGACCGACCCAGTTGTGTTTTCTAGCGAAACTGGGATTTTTTTCGAGAAGATCTAGCTAGATCCGGATCTCGCTAGATCTGGCGAGATCTCGCCGGATTTAGGCCGTTTTGCATTTTTTTTCTCGCCGGATTTTGGCCGTTTTTCATCTTTTCTCGCCGGATTATTGTTGTTTTCCATATCCTCAACCCCAACCGATCCGCCCGACATCTGTTGAAGGTCCGATCAGCCCAATCCGATTCTCCTCCTATTCGGCGATGGGTTGATGATGGCTACACTCAATCAGTTCGGGTTGGATGCGGGTTGAGCCCAAACCCGATCCGACTCAAACCGTGGACAACCCTAGAGGAATGCACACTGCATCGAAGTGTGCATTGTTATTCATTGTTGGACTAATACATTTTTCACATAAGCTATTTTAGTTCTAATTTTAAAGATCAATGAACACTAGCTTTTTTACATATTAAATTCAGTCTTCCAATGGTATACTTGCTATTTTTCTACTTGAAATTTCCAATGTAATATGAATTTGGTACTTCTCTTTAAGGAGGTGAATGAATAGCCAGCCAAGGAAAGAAAGTTCGACCCACAACCCGATAAACCAGCTTGTTTAAAATGACCCTTTTTTACCAGACTCATTTTTTTACTTGCAACCCAATTGGTCCGACTCAACCATTTTCCATATCTTTAAGATTGTACATTTTATTTTATTTCAAACACAAACTGGGTGTAATCTCATCATCATACTATATTACACATTCAAGCTTAGTTCATTTTCTTACAAAACAAGCTCAAACTTTTTTACGAATTATTTGACTAACTTGTTTTTTTCCTATATATAATAAACCATATGACTAATAATAATTGATAACTAGATTATACTTGAAAGTATATTGTTTGAGTTAATTATAAAAATAAAAATAAAAAATAAAAAATAAAAAATTAGTAGATGAATTTATAAAAATTAGATTTACCAACCTTGTATTGCTAAAAATTATATATACTACGAAGTGAACTATTTATATTAATTGTAGGGGTATTGGGCCAGGAGCTCGTTATTTATGTGGATATTGGGCCTAAGGCCCAGTCCGAGGTCGAGAGGTTGTCCGATGAGGAGTAAACATTGTCAAGGGAGTCTGTGTTAGTAAATAAAGAAGTTAGTTTTTGTCATAATTGCCTAGGAGGGTGGACCAAGGATGAATGCCTCGTCGGATAATAAAGGCCGAGGTCAAGAGAAGTGGTCTACCATTCAGGGGAACATTCTAAGAAGTTCTATTGGTATGGATAGACATGGCAGAAACATAGGACAGGGGGAAGTCCTAAAATATCTAAAGAGAAAACTACTACCACCACATTAAATGCATTGCAACTAACTCTCTGGCCACATTAATGGGGAGGTGATACCTGAACAGTGGTTATCAGCCTTACAGCTACTACATGAAGACTTATGGAAGGTGCTGATGGGACAAATATCAACACCAGCCATCTGGCGTGCGTGGAGGACAAAGATGAAAGGAGAAGAGAGTATAAAATAAAGAAGAGGCAATGGGAGAAGGGGATCGAGAAATCAATGGAGAAACACTGTAGCAATCAGGAACCAAATTTGTAATCAAACATAAGAATCGTATATAAGAATCAGTCTCCTCGGACTTTGCCGAGGACAATTTTCTTCAGTTTAGGGTGAGTTTGGTTCAACTTTTTGAAGTTGGGCTTTTTGAAAAAGTGAAGTTTTCAAAAAGTGCAGTATGAAAAAATGATTTTTCAAAAAAGCTGAGTGTTTGGTAAAAGCTGTTAAAAGTGTTTTTTGAAAAAGTTGAGTGTTTGGCTAAAACTTATAAAAGTAGCGTTTTGAGTTGTAAATTACCAAAAATGACAATGTATATATAAGAGCATCTTAGGCAAATTTTTGTACTGTTTGGATAATCAATAGTGAAATTTACCTTTTGCCTATCCACTTTTTTAATCTTTATTTTTTAATCAAATTTATTCTTTTTTAATCTTTATTTATTCTTTTTCTATTCATTCTCAACAATTATATTTTTTAACAAAAAATGTTACATCCACAATATTTTTTGCAATACTTTCACAAGAATCATAACAAAATCTTATATGGAAAGTTGTTACTAGTTCTAATTTGAACCCACCACTTAAATTATATTTTTACTCACCAATATTAGCTAATTACTTAAAATTTATTGTGAAAATATTGTGGCATTATTTTTAAATTGTGATTTCTTATTCTTTGCCTTTCCTTTCATCCATACGTTTCCTTTTTTTTTTCTCTTGCATTTTGTCCACCACACATGTATACCCATCATTATTACATCCTCTCCTTCTTCTTTTTTTTCTTTACTTCCACTTGATTCTAGAAGCTCCCTCACTCTTTCTTTCTCCAGCTCTCTCATTTTCTACTTTTTTCTTTTTCTTTTTCTTTTTCTACTTGATTCCATAATTCTCTAGCTCTCTCTGTGATATGTCTCACATAATCTTGCTTGCCTTTTGGTGTCCTTATCTTCAAACACACACAGACACGCATGGAGAGAAATGAGAAATCGTCTTTGCTCCACCACACTGCCACCGCTGCTCCTCCTTCTCACTGCAGAGTGCATGCAACCAGGGGTCATATCGGTTTCTATTTTTTTTTCCTTGTTCTTGATTAGTTGTTGTTTCTGATTTTAGATTTGTCAGATCGGCTTCTATTTTTTTTTTCTTGATCATTTATTGTTGTTCTAATTTTTTTTTTTTTTTTCCTGTTCTTGATCCACTGTTGTTGTTGTTTTGATTTTAGATTTGTTGTTTAAATTATATCAGTTTTATGAGGGCAAGAATTTTTTTGCTTTTATTGTTGTGGTTTGATTAATTTTAAGATTATGTTTTTGAGTTTGTATTTTGATTATGCTTGAGTTTATTGAAGGGTAATTTGGTAATTGCCCAAGATTTTCCAACGGATATATGAGAACGCGCACGGACTTTTGGCAAAATGGACCTAAAGAGCTCCTTTCAGTGTTTGCGCGTTCTCTTCACAAATATAAAACGCAACTTTTTCTAAAAAGTTGCGTTTTATGCTGAACTAAACGGACATTTTGGGCTGGCTTTTTTCAAAATGGGCTTTTTGGGCTGAAAAAGTTGAAACAAATGGGCACATAAACTTTTTTTTTATTTTCATCCTTTTCAGATCTGAATCCATTTTAGTGTGTGTCTGATTCATTAAAGCCCAGTCTTTCCAACCCACTCTCTACAAATTCATTATTTTGGGCTTTTTGGGCCTAAGTCCATCCATTTTTTAGGCTAGGGGCTCAAATCAGGTCTTTACATTAATATCACAAATAACAATTTGATAGGTTACGAACATATTTTACAAATTTACACAATCTTATCTCTGAAGTCTATATAAGTATATTTTAAACATCAATACATATGAACATATAATATTATATATTGTTTTATCAATCTTCGTAATCACAAATTTATTGAAGAGGGCATTATTATGATTGAGCTTTGCTTGCTTAATAATTGAGCCTAAACTAATTCACATGTAGTGGCATTTTAGGGTTCAATCGTAATAGGTGGATGTGTACCAATTAGGGCTGTCTACAGACCCAAGCAAACAGACCCCATGTGACAAATCCAATCGAACCCAAACCAAAAATCAACCAATCCAATGATCGCAATGATCAACTATGAGTTTCCTCCTTCAAAATTTGACAAGCCTAATCCAACCAATGATATCACCAAATCCGTTGGAGATCTACTAGATCTGACGAGATCTCTGCCTGATCTTTGCTGATTTAGTGAGATATCCTCAAGATCTTAACATCTCTGCCTCTCCTCATCATTAGCTGGTGTTCGAATTTGACCGCCACTCGTGAAAAACTTGATTCGTCTGAATTGTCGTTCCTTAATGGTTGATAGCGGGTTTCATTCTCCTCCACTTAATGTGATCAAATCAAGTACAAGTTAAGCACAAACCCGACTCAATCCGACTCATGGACACCCCTAGTATCAGGTAATTTGGGTATGGATTTTACTTGAGAAAAAAGAACTCGTTTAAAGTGAATTCATGTAAGTTTAATGGAGTACTCATTAGTTCAAGTGGCGAATAATCAAATGACACATCATTAAAAACAAGTCATCTTATTTCTTCCTTAGTCATAAAAATAACGGAACATGATAGAATCGTGGAAGAATCAAAAGAATTCATTTAGGGTTTGTTTGGGATCCACTTATTTTACTGAAACTGAATTTTTTTTTACTAAAAGTATTGTAAATAAAAGTAAAAGTTAACTGAAATAGTACAGTAAAACTCATTAATAATACCAAAAAGTACAATAGGACCCATGAATAATAGCAAAAATAAGCTAAATAGTAAAATAAGTTGGCAAAAATAATATTTGCCAAACGAACACTTAATATGCGTTTGGATTGGGCTGATGTGCCTTGCGTTTTTGCGTTTTTGGCTTCTTCTTTTTTTACCAACGCCTCTTGCACTGTTCATGGGACATGAACAGTGCATTAAGGCAAATGAACAGCATTTTCATTAGTGAATAATAACCGTAAATTATTTTTTTATTATTTTCAGTTTTCAGCAAAATAAGCAGTATCCAAACGCACCCTTAATATGCGTTTAGATTGCATTTCTCCATGCTGTGTTTGCATTTTCCCTTCTTTTTTTTCTTTTTTTGAGACCCGTGTTTCACGTGGGACACGGTATTGTCAGTGGGTCCCGTGTACTATTCACGAGACCCACAAACCTCTTTTTTTAGCAACTTTTTCATTAAAAATAGTCTCACGGTACTATTCACACATTTAAAAATTATTTTGCTACAGTATTTTCAGTTTTCAGCAAAATAAGTTGTATCTAAACGGACAATTAATAACTAAAATTGATAAAAATAATTAGGACAATAAAAGCTGAAAATGTAAATTTCAAACTATCTCTCATAAAAAAAAAAATAAAAAAAAATTGTATATTGGTCATAATTACAGTGTTTTCAATTTTCAGCAAAATAAATGGTATCCAAACGGACTCTTAATAACTAAAATTGATAAAAAAAAAATTAGGACAATAAAAGATGAAAATATAAATTTCAAACTATCTCTCTAAAAAAAAATTGTATATTGGTCATAATAAAACTAAATTTGTTGTATTGTATATTGAAAAAAAAAAAAAAAAAACGCACGCACACAACACCCCTTTACCGTTTTCTAGTAGAAAGGAGCCCTAGGCCAGCCCAAGTGCCCAACACCAGAGATTTGGTGCGAACTCACTGAGCAGGGACGGACAATCAAGCATTAACCACCACCACAACCACCGGCCACTGAGCCACCGACCACGCCGCCGGCCTCTCCAACCTCCAATTTCAAGTATTTATTATTATCTCTTTTAAAACCTAATACTGATATGATACATATATTCTCTGATGCTCTTTCTCCACACCATACGTTTATAGTTTGTGCTGAGGATGATTGTGAATTGAATATATGAATAACTGATCTGTGATTGTGCTTGTGAGTCTGTCTCTCAGAGACTGAAAATTATATTTGCTGTGTGTGAGTAAAGTTATATCATATGCAGAGAGAGTAGGGGCTGTAAAAAATAATGTTTATTTGTCTGACTGCAACAATAGGATTAGGAACATGCACAAACAGAGGGTAGCGATTCAGGAAAACAAAATCCTATAGTTAGGAAAAGTGTGTTAGTAGTTCGTTTTATGGATTTTGTTATGTCGTTTGCTTGGCTTTTGGATTAGGTCCATTTAGGATTTAACAAGCCTGCTTGGGTATTGCATTTGCTGGTTAATTTTGTCTTTTGAAATATGGATGTTTTTAATGTGTTTTTGATATTATCGGGTATGGTAGTGTGAGTTTAGAATGCTCAAAAAAAATTCATAATGTCAGTAGTGGGTAAGTAAGGGTGTGTTTGGGGCGTGGGTGAGTAACAAAGATAAAAATGACAAATAATTAATATAATTTCTTATATTTCAGCCCCCCCTAGCTTGAAATCCTGGGTCTGTCTCTGTCACTGAGCTTGTGAAGCAATGGAGGAGGAGAGAACGCAGAGCAAAAAGCGAAAGAGGAACAAACCTCGCAAATCTCAGAACAACAACAACCCTTCACATCAAAAAAACAAAGTAACCCATGAACCCAACCAATCTTCTTCTGCCCTTGCCCACCCCACAAAATCCTCCACCTTTCTTGACAAAGTATGAATCTTTCTTCTCTTTTCTTTTCTTTTTCAATTCAAAGTACTTCTCAATTTTTTATGATTTTTGTTTTAATTGTTTTGGGTTTTTTTTTTTTTTTTTTTTTTTTTTTTGAATTTTGAATTTTGAAGATGAGAGCTAGATTATCAGGAGGGCATTTCAGGATGATAAATGAAAAGCTCTACACTTGCAGGTGATTTTTTATTTTTTTATTTTGTTAGTACTCACAAACTTCAATTTTTGTTGAAGCCCATTTGATTTTTTCATGTATATTCTTTTTGGGTATGTGTTAACACTCACTAACTTCAATTTTTGTTGAAAGCCCATTTGATTTTTTTTCATATATATTCATTTTGTGGTATGTGTTTTTCTCAGTGGGAAAGAGGCTCTTGACTATTTCAAAGATGACCCCGCATTATTTGATATGGTAAGTTTTGTACCCAACAAATAACGAAATGTCTTTTTCATTCAATGAATTATTGATTTTGATGGGTGATGTGTTTGCAAAGAATTAAGACTATTGGTTTGCAAATTGTGTCCAAAAGTGTAGTCTTTGTGCTTATATGATTCATGTTATGGATTGGAAAGTAATTGATTTGCAGACCCTTTTAAGCATCACATGCATTTTGCTCAATGTCATATGATACAATACAATTGTTCCTTGGACTTTAGGCACTGCTCTTTTATAATTTGGGTATGGTTTTTGTTTGTGAATGCATTATACATATTGGAGATTATGGTTTCTACTTAAACAATTAGAGATGTAGGCTGTAGCTCAAATGTGTAACCTATGAGTCTAAGATAATGAGCATCAAAACTGAATCTAGATTTGGTCTTGGAATTTATCTGGATAAAGAAGCTATGACTTCTAAGATAATGAGCATTGAAATTGAATCTGGATTCGGTCTTGGAATTTATATTCTATCTAGATGAAACTATGACTCTAAGATAATGAGTATCCAAATTGAATCTATATTCGGTCTTGGAAATTTAAATTCTATCCGGATGAAGCTATGACTCTAAGATAATGAGTATCAAAATTGAATCTGGATTCGGTCTTTGAAATTTAGTTTCTATCTGGATGCAGAACAAAATGTTAAGTGTGTAATAATTTGCTTGCCTATAATAGTGAAAGGGTTCCCAAAGTTTTGAGGTCAATGGCTGGTATAAGACCATTCATTTTCCTTGTAGGGCTAAGGTCATAGAATATCACACATGCATTCTAATCCTTTATCTGTAAATCTCTCACAAAGCCTGTATATTACCTTTTTATTGTCTTGTTTGTTCCACAAAATACTTGAGCATAAAAAAATTCCGAGTAAAAGACTATTTGGATGACTTATTCTTTTATCTCGTGTAGATGTATCTAAACTTGTGTTTTACTTACCTGGCAGTATCATACAGGGTACCAGGAGCAAATGTCTCACTGGCCTGAACAACCGGTTAATATAATCATGAAATGGCTAAAGAATCACAACCCTTCTTTGGTTGTAGCTGATTTTGGCTGTGGTGAGAGTTATTGAACTCTTTTTCTAATGCTCACTGTTGCTATGAAAATTTACTGAACATTTAGAGTGTAATCAAAGTATCTAGTGCTTGCTAATATGTTCTTTTGTTACATTGTATCAGGGGATGGACGCCTTGCTAAAAATGTGAAGAATAAAGTATTCTCCTTTGATCTTGTCTCAAATGATCCCTCAGTAATTGCTTGTGACATGTCCAAGGTGTGTGCTTTCATTTGAAGTAGGGTTCAAGAGGATTATTTAGAACTGAAAGGTTTTCAGAATGTTTATAAACAATTTTAAAGAGTCCCTCACTTTTGAATGAAATATTTGTGCTTATTGGCAGACACTCCTCGATTCTTCAGTCATTGATGTTGCTGTTTTCTGCCTTTCGCTTATGGGAACTAACTACCAAAATTACCTTAAGGAAGCACACAGAGTCCTTAAGCCATGGTTTGCACCCCATTTTGTCAAACACTTTCACATTAGGTTATTTGTTTTTTCAGTTAGTTATCTCACTTGTGCTGGCTCTTTACAGTGGTTGGCTTTTAATAGCTGAAGTAAAAAGCAGGTTTGATCCAAATACTGGAGGAGCAGACCCAAAAAAGTTCTCAAAAGCTGTCTGTGACCTAGGCTTTTCCTCTGTGTTAAAGGTCTATTCATGTTCTCCTCCCATATGTTTTTCTGACCGATAAAAACCAATTCTTTGTCCTAACAGATAAGTATATTTGCAGGACTACTCAAATAAGATGTTTGTATTGTTATACTTCAAGAAAAAGGTACATACATGGCCTTTTGTGGCTTGAATAATATATATATATACAAACAAGGAGCAGTGTTTTATTTATCTTATTTTGTTGTAGGATAAGCAAAAATCAGAGATGAAGGAAATCGAATGGCCTGAGCTAAAACCTTGTTTGTACAAGCGCCGCTGACACCAAGGGAATTTTTCATTTTTTCTCTTTTATCACCATCCTGGAAAAATGAGAGTGCCCAACTGTAATATATTAGCTCAGTTGCCAAGTTTAACAAAGTTTATAGATGAAATTTTTATTCAGGTCAGATACATTTTTGTAGTTTTTATCATTTATGAAACTTTGGTGCAATAAAGCACTTTTCCCCTCTCAATAACAAGTTTTTTTTGTTCTTGCTCTCTCATAAACGTTTCAGACAATAGTGTTTTTGAAAACACACCTAAACAGGTGCCCAGATTTTTTTGTTGTGGGAACACTTTTTTTGACCTTAGGGAATAGGGATCGCACACACGTAACTACCACCATTTTTGTTAAGTAAGTATCAAATTGTAAATGTCATTTTCACACCAGTAACTACTGATTTATTTTACCCCAACTCACGCATGTTATAAAATAATAGCTACTGTGGATTTTTGGAGGACTATGCGCCCTAGTCAATGGCGTGTCAAATAGGTAATATATGAAAGCAACAAGTCATGGAAGAAAATTAGGTCCTACAAAGTACTTGAATAAATAAGACAATTCCTCAAATTCAGCTTCCATGGAAAAGGATTACAAATAAACTGATATGGATTGATAAGGAATAGGAATAAGACAGTTGATAAACTAGCTTCTTTTTCCCATTTAATAATAATAATAAAACTAGCTTCTTTTGGTTTAATATTTTGATGATGAGTATGTATGGATTGAAGATCCATCTGTTACGTGGAATTCTTAGAGATAGAAAAAAAATGTGGGTATTATTTCTAATGAAAGATTTTTTTTTTTTTTTTTTTTTTAACATAATTTCAACAAACAAACAAAAAAAATCAATGGCAAATAGTGAAAACAAATTTTCAAAGATAAACTTTTGTTACACCACACCAAGACAAATTAATAACTTTCTATTTTTTGTATAATTATAAAAAGCTATAACAAAACTATGTTTTTACAACCACTCTTGATTAATGGTTGAAAAGCTTAGACGGGAATGAGAGACAACAGGTGCTCTATCATATATAAGTATAGGTAGAATCGTTGTCCCTAATAAAAGACTATAAAATATCAAACTTCAAACTCATCACCTGTCTCATTTAAGTCATATCAAAACCTTAACCATTATTAGGTCACGCAAGTTGCAAACGCATCCATAGCCACTGTTAATATTATATTGTGTAATAAATATCCAACAATAATTTTTCCTCAAAATTGGGTAGGGGAAACATAAAAATAAGACATGAATAAACAAAGAGCCAATAGGCTATATTTAGAAGTCTCAATGTAGCACCCCTTTCTAATACAAGAACCAATGGAAGGCACAAATGCTTGAATTCATTGACTCAAGGACAAGTCAATGTTTATGTCATAGCAAACTGCAAATAATAAGAAAGTCTAAGACTCAATGCCTATTTGGTGGTTTAATTTTCTCAATCATTTAAAAATGAACTCTTTAAAAAAAAAAGTTACACATTTAAATAAATATAAATTAAAAAAATGTGAATTTATAAGTTCTAGTTAATTCAATTGTTAAAACCTCTTATTTATCGAATAAGAAAATTGAAATTCAAACTTCGTTTACACCAAAAATCAATCGATATCAAATTATCATAATACCAAGTAATCCTTATAATAAGTAGATTTCTGACCTTCAAATCAACAATACTTAACAAACATCACGTTCATGGCTGTTAGGAACTTAGGATTAGAGTCAAATAGGGAGGCCAACCCCACCGACTACCTTCACGAAAGATGTCCAATTCTCTCTTAAAAAAAATGTCCAATTCCCAATAGTCTACCAAACCGACAAGAAAACAAACAATTTTTTTCCCTTTCTAACAAAACAAACGTAATAATTAATACCCCGTCAATCTTTTTATTTTTTTTTTAAATCTACCAAATCCCTCTAGACATATTAGATTCAGCCTAATAAATGAGAAAAATAGAAAACCTCACAATTATTGAATTGCTACACAAGTACATGGCACCGTCATGTCCCACAGTAATTGTCTAATTGACAGTACACACACACTCAAAGACAAAGTTAATTTCAACCTGTCTGTCGGTGTTGCTAATTAGTCAAACTTGAGATTATCCACCATTGTGATGATTTACCAATCTTTAGGTAGAATGGCATTACTTAATTCACTAATTTCTTTTATAATTATATAAATTACTTCCTAACTCCTAACTTTGATTAATTTGCAAGGTAGGTTGTAGAATGTCTATTTCCATTCAATCCGTACCGTTAAGTTCATCAAAATGATATCGTTTTAAAAAGTGAAAAAAAAATACTAAAATTAACAACAAGATTAGATGTATTACTATTATACAAGGTAACTAATTTGAAACCGTTTTAAAATTAAATTATTGAAATGAACAAAAATAGAATTCAAATGATTAGATTGAAAATATGTCAAAATTATATAATGTAATTTGTTATTTAATCTTGTGGGGCCCGTGGGCCTGGAAGTCTCGGCCCACCTCTAGGCTGGCCCAAGGCCCACGCCGAGGATCGATGGCTGTCCCAGGCAGTTATCTAGGGGCTTCTAGCCCTCTGGGCCACGCCGAGGACGACCCTTTCCTCGGCGTGCCTATCCTGATCCCAAGTGGGGGACAAGCCCAGTACAGGCGGTCACATCCACACTTAATGCATCTACCTAACTCCCCTGGCAACATTAATGCTGAGGGGACTCCTGAACGGCGGAACCTTGGGTGCTGCGACCCACAGAAGGTGGGGAACGTGGCTGATGGGACAGGTCCCTAAGCGATGGTCTAGATGATTGACAGTTGGAAGGCTAGGATTGGCCAGAGAGGATATATATAATGCAAGGGGCCCTTCAGAGTAGGGGGCTCCTCGGCCATCCGAGGAGCAACCCCCAAGCCAAAAAGAACAAAGCAAAGCCCTCAAGAAGGAAGAGCACTTCCGGCGAACCGGTGGCAAGCCTGTTAGCGCCAAACCCTACGTCCCACTCTCTAAACAAATGTATATCTCTTTTTTCAATCTGTTTTTTCTTTTTCTTTTTGGAAAGAATTTTAACATATGACATCTGCTCTTAATAATAGTTTTTTATCATCAGACTAAAACACTAATTAATTTTTGGTGTAAGCGGAGATTAAATCTCAAATCTCTTATACAACCATCAGAAATTTTTCCAATCTGTTAGAATAAATAAAAATAGCATCATTCTATATAAAAGTGATTGTTTATATTAGTTACCACCTCAAAAGATTATAAGGCCAAAGAATGGTCTTCTAGAACTTGGCTTGGCCTTGAGATGACATATACTTTTTTGTATATGAGCTAAATTTTCAATCTACGATGTTCATTATTATGATTACTCTAGTCATTAAGTTAAGACATTAATTTATTTTTCATGTAGTCGGAGATTTCGAACCCTAAATTTCTTATATGATTAGGATAAATAAAAATAGCATCATTCTATATAAAAGTGATTGCTTATATTAGTTACTGCCTCAAAAGATTATAAGGTCAAAGAATAGTCTTCTAGAACTTGGCTTGGCCTGGAGTTGACATATACTTTTTTATATATGAGGTAAATTTTCAATCTACAATGTTCATTATTATGATTACTCTAGTCATTAAGTTAAGACATTAATTTATTTTTTATGTAGTCGGAGATTTCAAGCCCTAAATTTCTTATTTGATTACAATAATTTTTATCAATTGAGCTAACTAGATACTATACCTTTGACAAATACTTTGACAGCAAATAAACTTCTAGTAACAAATAAGATCTATGGCTTATACTCAGCACCAAAGGAACAAATAAAATAAAATAAAAGGAAATGATTTATGAAAAAGAGAAAAGGGTATAATTGCCTCAGCCAGTGAGCACCCAATAGTAAAAATGGCAGCCGTAATTAAGTATTCGATTGCCATTTTCAAAAGTGAACCTACTTTTTCATTTAGAATGGAATTGAAAGTCACTTTGACAAATACAAACATAGCAATGAAGAAAGTTCTAGGGCAATAACGTTTGGCATTAATCTATTAATGGATTATTACATGGGCCATTGCTTAAAAGAGTTTCTTCTACCATTTTCTTGAGCTGAAAGGCTATAAAAACTAGAAGAATTCGGCTAGTAAGGAAGACTTTTTTTACCTACAAGTTTCAATGTATTCAACCATATATCCCATCACTAGTGTGAACTCAGATTAGTTCTTTTGGTAGCCACATTCACCTGTCTTAATCCAACACTATATGCCTTTAACAATTTCATAGAAGGATTAAAGACTAAAATGCTAAAAACTGCATTATTGAGATTTGACATATGAATACTCCAAAATTCTAGTATCTTTTGCTTTCAAAAGAATCAAGGGTATAAAGTTAGATCATTGAGCCATTCTCCCTTACCTAATGCTTGAAAGGAATAATCCATGTTTCTTACCGTACTTCTAAATTTCTAATTGATGCACTATATAAGTAACACATGATCTAATAATCCCTTTCATTTGACAAAATTTTAAGGTATGATGGAATACAATTTTTAAAAAATTAATTGTAATTATATCAAATTTATTATTTAAGCAAAATAAACAAAAGAAAATGAACTAATCCCAATTATACTTGCAAATGTGTTGAGTAGTGCTTGTTTTCATGCCCAAAATCCATGTCCACGTGCAACTGATTAGTGCTCTTTGGCTCTCCTGCTTTACAATAATCTAATTAGACCATTTTTACCCTTGTTACCTCCCCCTTCCCTTTTTTTTCCGAATAAAAAAGAGTAAGGATGGCCATTATCCCAAAAAAGAGTAAGAGTTCATTTTCTTCTTTTTTTTTAAGTACTGATGTTTAAGAGTTTCTTATTTATTATACTAATAATACACTAAAGCTCTTGTAGTTCAGTGATATATCACGTGTTTCTTTGTTAAAAAAAAAATCAAGATTCAAATCTTCATTCCCTCATTATTATAACTATCAAATTATTAAAAAGAAAAAACTAATTTTTTAATATATATATATATATATATAGAGAGAGAGAGAGAGAGAGAGAGAGAGAGAGTTTCAATCTATGGCGTCTGCTTATAATGTTTGTTTTCTTTATCGTTAGATCAAGACACGAATCGGATTTTGGTGTAGGCAAAGACTGAATCTCAAATTTCTTATTCAAGCATCAAAATTTTACCAATTTAGCTTGAGTAACCAAAATGAATATAAAGCTGCAATAATATCTTAGTTATTGACATAAATGCATAACACACTCTAGTATCACATATAAATTGTTGTAACCATTGAATTATAAAAAAATTTGGAGTAAAACACCAGCCCAACCTCCTTCGCCCTCCCTTTAAAAAAAAATCCAAACAAAATTAATTAAACACTTCCCATCCTATCTCTTATAATCCCCTCCATCCAAACACACTATTAATTAGCGACATAAATAATAATATACTCTAATACAACCTTTTTATTTTTTCTTTCTTATTTAGGAGTATAACTAATGGGAGTGCAACAATAGCTTTGTAATTGGTATTAAAATAGTACATTATATACTCTGGTATTTTTATTTTATTTTTAAATTTCTTGTTTAGGCTAGTACTCTAGTAATTAACTACTAGGGCATGTTTGGTAGACTGTAATAGGCGCTGTAATGTAATAATTATTCCTATGGTTTAGTTATTCTTTAGTTTGGTTATGTTTTTATTACAATGAATAATCATTCCTTATGAATAGCTATTCTTCAAAATGAGGAATTACTATTCCTTTTTAAAAGGTTGTATTAGTTATTCTTTAATAAGTGCAATAATTTTAAAACTTAATATATTTCCAAGTAAACAAACTTTCCATATACATCCAACAATTATAAAAATAAAAAATTATAAAAAATAACACATATCTCTCTTAAATTTTTAAAAAAAAAAAAAATTAAGGAAATATAATTGTATGAATAAGAAATTTCCTAAAATAAATGTTAAGTTTCATTCTAATGTTATAACTCACAACCAAACTAATGAATAGATTTAGTTATTACATTACAACACATTTTATTCCTAGTAATAAAGATTACAATTCCTGTTGTAATTCTCATTTAGTGTACCAAACGTACCCCTAGTCTTTTTTTCTTCTTCTTTTTTAAGAAGAGTTACTACTAGTCTAGTTAGTATAATGCAACAATAACTATTTTAACTAATGGAAACAATAAAAGTTTCTTGTCAGTCTAGAGTCTAAACCCTTGTCGGTCAGTGATAGTATTATTTAATCCTTTTTACGAAGAAAACTGATATTCATATATCCCCCTTTTTTTTAAAAAAAAAAAAATCCCATTTTCTATTTATTATCACAGCTGAATTATAAATAAATATAAGTTTCAACGGATATGTAGTTATTTATTTTGAATTCTTTGAAATCCCGTCAACGGATATGTAGCTATTTCTAAATCTAGACCTCATCGATCATTATTATGATAGAATCTGTATTAATGTGGTAGCTGAACTTTAATTTGCTGTTTTCAATTCTTATTTATTTATTTTGGATAAACTGGCAATTCATTTATTTGTATATAATAGAATTGACACACCATTTTGCATCATAGTAAAGGTAGCTTTTAGAAGTAACTACGCCCCTTTTGATCATTAACAAAAGTAGGTGTCACAAAAAAATGGCCATGGCCATTATATCTTTAGATGGTCTTAGTGATCTCTTCTTCAGTTTCGCCAAAGCATCCGCACATCTGTTATTCTTGTTAAAAAAAGTGATGTAAATGCACCCTTTATGAAATTAAAACTAAATTAAAAACTTATTTATAAGAAGCATTGAAATGCATTGGATAAAAATGAAGAAATTATAAATAATTTAAAATTGATTGTTATGCATTAGAATTTAAATTTTATTGTAAATTATTATAAACACCATACATATATTATACAATCCCAAAACTAATTCAATAAGTATTGATTAGGATTATGTTTAGTATAAATCATCGAATATTTTTTAATTTAAAAATGTTAGGACAATAGATGATTGGAATGCATTATATATATATATATATATATATATATATAAGGTTTTATAAGAAGCATTTTTTAGAAGTTTTTTTAAATCATATGGATCTCATAATAGTAGAAGATGGCAAGAATTTTGTAGTTCAACTGATTTGCATATTAAGATATTTTTAACAAAAATATCAAAACTTCAAAACTTCCACCTCCAACTATTAATATATAAAATAAAAAATAATAGAAACGTCTTTTTCATAATAATTACTTTTATAATTAGATTAAGAAACCAATTGGTTTATAGTTTAGGTTTTATGGCAAAATATTTTTCTGATTGACCGAACTTTTTTTACTTTTTTATGATATATACTTCTTAAAATCATGATTTATAAGCTCAAATTTTTATTATATAATAATGTAATATATAATATAGATGATATATTTTATTTTTTGGGTAAAAATATGATGATATATGGTGTCATCTAGATTTCCTTTTACACACTCAATCTCTCTCCTATTTCCCCCTCAAAAAAAAAAAAATTCTCTCTCCTATTTATGTTTGTTTATATTTATATAATCTTTTACTAAAATTAAAAGTCCACTGTTTCTGACACAGACTGAACTCCTTCCTCGGCTTTATTCTTATAGATCAAGAAACAGAGTTAAAATTCAACAATACAATAAGCGGAGAATATTATAATATCAATCACAAATCCTACCCCACAACCACCATTTCAAGTGCAACCCAAATTTTCTATCTGGGTCCTTCGTTTTTGTTTTTGTTTCGTTCTAAACTCCAACCCTCCATTAAAGGCTTTTCTTTGTCTACTACTCTGCCATTAAGAGCAACTTTTTTTTTCTTCATCTACTCTGTTTCTGATACAGAGCTTGTTGGGGTTCTTTGAGTTTATTTGGTTTTATTAGTTCAGTTTTAAAATCCTTAATAATAGTTTTAGTTGGGTGGGTGGGTGCCATAGAAGAACATGTGGGGCTTTATTCTTTGTCTTCCAAACAAAAGTACATGTTGAATTCTTTTGGATCTGCAAGCGTGATCTTGGGGATGGGTCTGTGCTGAGTGACCTGCCATTGGTGCAGAACCAAGCATGTCCTTTTGTACTAAGTTCTACTTCTCTCTTTTTATGTTTTTATTATAGCATCTCTTTTATTCGGTGTACTTTAATTGTGTGATGCACAAAAGGGTCTACTTTGGTTAGTCAGTTTATGCTAGTTCTGTTCCTATTTTAGAGAGAGAGAGAGAGAGAGTTTTAGAAGAAGAAGAAGAAGAAAATGGGATCTGGTAATGGGATTTACTCAGAGGGAGAGTTCAATTTGGATGCAAAGTGGCTGGTTGATCCTAAGCAACTTCTTGTTGGGCCAAAGATTGGAGAGGGTGCACATGCCAAAGTTTACAAGGGGCAGTAAGTCAACCTGGGTTCTCTTTTCCTTTTTGGGGTCTGAATTCTCGTATCTCATATTTATGAGGCTTTAGTTATTGGCTTACTGTTTTAGATCATTTAATCAGTGGTATATTGTTATGGTGCAGTTGTCTTAATCTTCAATTTGCTGGAATTTCTGTTTTTTTCAGATATAAAAATCAAACTGTTGCTATTAAAGTTATTCATAGGGGAGAGACCCCAGAAGAAATTGCCAAGAGAGAAGCGCGGTTTGCCAGAGAGGTTGCAATGTTATCCAGAGTCCAACACAAGAATCTAGTGAAGGTTGTTTGATAAGCATATATAGGAAATGATATTTCAATTTTTTAAGCATATGATTCTATCTATATCAGGATCTGAAATTTAAGGATAGTCAGTGAATTGTTAGTGATTAGAAGAAACCATTGAAGTGCGCATTTAATCAATGTCTGACACGACTGTGTCTACTTGTGTATTACCAGTTTATTGGTGCTTGCAAGGAACCTGTTAAGGCTGTTATGGTGATAGTAACTGAACTTCTAATGGGTGGGACGTTGCGTAGATACTTGTTGGATTTGCGGCCAAGCTGCTTGGATATGCGTGTGGCAGTCGCGTTTGCACTTGATATTGCTCGCGCTATGGAATGCTTACACTCCCATGGGATCATTCACCGGGATCTGAAACCTGGTACAGTTATTTTGCTGTTTTGGTTGGAGTTTCTGTTGTTTGTACAGTTGTTGTTAACTCACAAAAGAAAAGAACAGAATATTTTATTAGCTGGAAGCGTGTCATGTCTGTACTAAGTCATTTGTAGTTCAATTCTAACTTCTATTAGAAGGATTCACGACAGTGTTGCATAACATGGTGAATGTGTTACTTGCATATACCATTTGTATCTCCATTTTTCAGTTGGTTGATAATTGCAATTGAATTTTGTTCTTGCAAGTAACTGACATATGAAGAAGAGTATTTAGTCCTGGGATACTTATCAATCGTGATTGTGAAATCCTGTATGGTGACTGGTCGTTGACATTTAAGTAAACAACTTGAGTTGTGGGCGTCGACTAATCAACTTGAGTAGCTGTAAAAAGGGTGAAAGGTGGGGAAGAAGAAGAAAGAAAACAGAAAACAAGAAAGCTTAAGATAATATTTTAGCGGTACTCATCATGAGGTCCAGCTTTCAAAACAGTTACACAAATATGGTTTTGATGTCTGTAGGTTTCAAATTAGTATAAGTTTGCACTAAAATTCTAAAGTAGTTAAGCCAATGTTATTCTTGGAGATCCATGTGGCATTAACTATTCTGCTACAGACATGGGAGTACATGAAGAAACAGGTTGACTTTAACCGTGAGCATGTCCAATGACATATGAAAATGCATACCTACAATTAGCATCAGAAGGTAGCTGCAAAATTTAATTTGGATTTTGAAATCTGATGGGAGGCTTTCCATTGTGTGGTAGAACTAGATTTAGCATCATTGATGGCATTGCTTTGGTTTGTCCCAGATTTATGTTTCCTTGGCTGTCCCTGTACCGCATCTCTTAGCTTCTCTGGCGTGCTGTCTTAAGAGAAGGTCTACTGTCTACCTGTTGATTTAGGATCACATTGCTTCTGTCAAATTCAATTTATAGTAGTTTCTTGACTTATTGTTTTTGTTTTATGTCAAAATCTGATAATCATAACAAATGAGCAAACAGTGTTTGGCCATTCCTAGTTTAACTCTTGCTCATTATAGACAAGGTGAACATGAGATGGTTTCAAAAGATGAATATCTTATATTTTAGATTCTAGCTAGCATCTTAGCTGAAGTAATTTTGAGCACTAGCTCCAAAGTGATATCCACATAAATCAGGTGTAGCCACTTCTTGAGGAACCTAGGTTTGAGCAAAAGTTTGATGACTTTGTTTCCTTTTCTTTTGACAGAGAATTTGATCTTGACCGCAGACCATAAAACAGTTAAACTTGCAGATTTTGGTTTAGCTAGAGAAGAGTCATTAACAGAGATGATGACGGCTGAAACAGGGACGTATCGTTGGATGGCTCCAGAGGTACTCAATTGCTTGAAGGTTTTAGGTTTATATTGTTCAGGCAATTGGTGTTTTGTATTTACTAATGATTCTTTCCCTATTTGGAGATAGCTTTACAGCACAGTCACGCTGAGGCACGGGGAAAAGAAGCATTACAATCACAAGGTGGATGCCTACAGCTTTGCAATTGTGCTGTGGGAGCTCATCCACAATAAATTGCCTTTTGAAGGCATGTCAAATCTACAGGCAGCATATGCAGCCGCTTTTAAGGTAGCTATATGTTTTGATCTTGTCTTATGATATATCTAAGATGGGATGATTTCTTGCATGTGTGTGATCTTAGGGTAGGACTTTAAAATAGCAACTTTAATGGTGTCTACAGTCTCATATGATCTCTTCTAGGACTATAAGACGTCAAAGGTAACAAAAAATATGCTAGCTTTGGGAGCATTTCTTTTTCAACTTAATCCATAGTGTAGGAAACTTTTAGTAATTTAGGAGAACTAGCTGACACCCCTCCCCAGCAGTTTTGTTAGGTTTGATAGGCAACATTTTACACACCTCATTAAAAAACTACAAGGGAAAATTATCAAATTCAATCAGATAGACTTGAAATTTTTCTTAGGATAGTGCACTTGAACAATGCAGCCAGACCATCTTGGTGAAGATCACATGTAGGTTTAGAAAGATTCAGCAGCTGCTGTGTGGTGACTCAGCGGAAAAAATAATAAATGATTGCAAGGCTAAATTGCTCGTGTAGTCCTAACTTATGTCTATCCAGTTCAAACTTTGACATTGAATGGAATGGAATGTACAATAAGCATAATTTATTCTAGAAAGGGGTCTAACATCCTTATTTGTTTTTGTATGAATCTCAATGATTAGGCCATCAGGTAATTTATTTTGCAATGTGTGCCACAAGGATTCACATTGTCCCATTGCTAGATTAAATCTCATTTATTTCTTGGATCTTTTAACATCATCCAAATATTTATTGTTTCAGAATGTGAGGCCCAATGCTGAAAACCTCCCTGAGGATTTGGGTTTGATTGTGACTTCATGTTGGAGAGAGGACCCAAACACTCGACCAAACTTCAGCCAAATTATACAGATGCTCTTGCATTATCTGTCTACTATTTCACCACCAGAGCCCATTATCCCTCCTCGGATATATGCTTCAGAGAATACTGTGTTTCCGCCAGAATCTCCTGGTACAAGTTCCTTAATGGCTGCAAGACATGACTCAGGGGAAACCCCAACATCCAACATAGAAGACAACTCTGTAGGTTTTTTCAGTTGCTTTAGACATTGCTACTGATCCCAATTAATAATCATTAGTCAAGTTCAATAAAATAAAGTCTCAGATATTGCAAAAATACTAAATCTTACTTCAAAAAAAAAAAAAAAATAGTAAATTTGCTCAAACTTAGTTAGTTTAGTAAGTTGACATAGGAAATTATGTTGGAGCTGATGTTATGGTCAAGAGGCCTTCACTGGGTTCTGGAGTTGGGTTGCTGAGATGTTGTTTGACTTGTTTCATTGTAAGATAAGGTCCATCCAAAGGCCTTTACTCCTACTACATGTATGCAAGAAATCTTCCAGATTATGTAATGACTGTTAACATTCTAGTGCTAATGAATTGTATCAGATTTAGTTATATGACCATACACTCCAAAACATGTTCTTGTCAATTCTTGATTGATTCAGAACTTGAGATGATAAAATTAATGGTCAATAATGCTGACCTGTGAGAGAGAGAGAGAGAGAGGATGAAAGCATTGCAAAACAGTCATAAGTTGAAATCAAACTTCTAGAGAGAGAGAGAGAGAGAGACAAAAAATGTTCCGTAGGTTTTCTTATTAAAGTCAAATATATGACTGAATCGAATTTAATTGTCATTTTTTTTATAAGCGAATTTAATTGTCTTTAGAAAAATACATTGTTTGTGTTGTATTAGTCGACGTAAATGAGTAATTTAAGGTTCAACTTAGTTTTTTGTAAAAAAAAAATTTAAAAACAAAAGGAAAAGAAGGGGACTAAGACATATGAGAAGGTAGGTTTGATCTTTAGGTGAAAAGGAAAAAGGAAAACAGTTCTTTCATCTAGAAAGAAGTTAATAAAGTAAGTTTGATCTTATCTAAGATATTCAACTTTTAATTGAAGCAACAGAAAATCATTAATATCTATAAATGTAGAACAGAATTCTTAGCGGTAATGACATAAATTAACATCCTCCAACTGAGTACTGACACATGCCTGAGCTACTTTTTTTATTTTTATGTTTTAAAATCAAGACTCGAGGGGTTGGGTTCTTGTACTTCCGCAGAAGAGCCTTTTTTAATTAATGGGCTGGACTAGTTTTGTTAAACAAGAAATCGGTTTGGGCCAAAATGACCCGGTCCGGATACAAAATTACAAAAAACGAAAAGAAATATCGCCGTTGCCGGGGATCGAACCCGGGTCACCCGCGTGACAGGCGGGAATACTTACCACTATACTACAACGACCTGATCGTGGCCTTTGAATTATCGAATATTATTAGTTCTTTTCTTTCAGTTGGAACATCCAGAGTTATAGCCGTTATAAAAAATCATGATACACAATTATGAGTTTATGACAACTTTTTAAACTTAGATTTTAGTTTTTACCTTACTGGAGTAAAAATAAATACATAATAGTAATTTTTTTTAATTACTTAAGAAAATATTTCACTAGAAATATACTTTAAAAGTTTTGAATTTTCAACAAAACTTACTGTTGTTGAAGTATTCTTTCCACCTTAACCAATCTCCTCTTATATATTATGCATAATAATTGAATCTACAGTCTTGTATTATACTATTATCATCGCTATAAAAGTATAATAAATGGAATACTAATTTAGATTACAATCAAGATTTTCTAGGAATGATTTTTTTTTTGCTAAAAAGAGAACATAAAACTTTTCAACACTATCATTTTTTTTTTTCAAGATGCCATCAAACTTTTACATAATAAATAAATAAATGGATAAAAGTAATTTCATTTATATATATCATTATTAGCATCCGGTTTCTAAAAAATATTTCATTTTATCATCTCAAAAACTACTTTATCTATTATACCATATCATTTTACAATACACCTGTAGGGGCCCAGTTTGATCCACGCCCCAAAAGAGATTTGGACAATGGCCCAATAAGCCCACAACAATAGATTTGTTAGAGAGTGGGTTGGATAACGAACGTTCAATGAGCTAAACGTTAATCACAATGGGAATGAGATAGAGAGCAAAGAAAATGATTAAGACAAGCAAGTTTGAAAGGAAAAACACTCCTTGGTCAAGCCCGAGGAAGGTATATCTTGATATATATGTGTTTCTTTCTCCCTTATACAAATGATTCAATCCCCCTCTACAAAGCTCTCCCTTTTCCTTTTATACCCAGCCATAGATCATCTTCATCTTACACTTGGAGGGCTGAGATTGTACTTCTAGGACTCCCGTCTCATCCGAAACATACTAATAAGCTTTACCCTGCAATATTAGCTGTGTCACCACTGTTCATGGTCATTCCCTCATTAATGCGGCTAGATGAGTGGTTGTCTTGTATTTAATGCGGAGGGGATGGCTTCTATACCATTCTTTCTTCATCCTTCTCGTATTTCGTGCAAAGTTTGCTTTCTTTTCTTCTTAATGTTTTAACTTTATGCATCTCACATAGCTAGTGCTCGTCCTCAAGGTCCAAGGTGCATCCTCGTACTCACAATAGCCCCCTAGAACCTCATTTTTCGTTCCCGACCAAGAAAGTGAGGTTTTGGCTAATAAAAGTTGTTAACAAGGGCACACTCGCAAATAAGTTCCCACGTGAGCACGTCTTTTCAACGGACTATGACCCGCTCCTGACGCTTCGGAATCCCCAGCTTCGCAATAAATGCAACAGGCGCCCTGCTGTTTCCCACGTTCTATAGTGAGATCATAATTGAACAACTCAAAATTTGTCATCAGAAGGGGCGGGAAGATTACCACTCCTTTTTTCCAAGCCTATATATAGAGAAATGTGAGGTCCTTATCTCCATTTCGCCTCTCTAGAAGCAGAAAAGAACATAAATACGCTCCCCACACTTGATAACCTCGTCCGAGTAGTCCTTCTTCTTTGAATTCATAAGTGTGCATTTTTGTTAACAAAATTTCTTCCCTTATTCTTTCATATTAGTAGTTTTTTTTTTCTTTTTCTCAAATGGGTAGATTTTTTAGTTTGATTGATACTCCTGAACACCAAGAGGAGTTTAAGAGATATTATAGGATCCTTAGTAATGTGTCAATACAGCATTGCAACCCAGGTGAGTGGCACGAGAAGTGGTCTACTGGTGCCATTGTAATTCCCATCATTGCCTTCATTGAAGGGGCTATGAGGATTCCTATAGGTAGAGTCACTAGGGATTTTTAAACCTTTTTAGGTTGTGCCCTACCCAATGTGTTCCAAATATGTTTAGAATATTAGGTAGTGTAGATACACTGAATGAAAAACTGGGTATAGACCTTACCCATCACGACATAAACTGGGTGTACAGTTGTCACAAAGGTGTCAACATGGGGTACTACTTAAAAACTAGCGTTCCTGCCGTTAGGCTAATCTCTTGTCTCCTTGAGATGAACAAAGGCATGGATGAGGACTTTCTCATCATTTCAGGGGAGTGGCATGATGGACTCTATTGTCCTACCAAGGATGGAACTCCAAGTGGGATGGCTTAGGGACACTTAAAAAATCTATGTTAGCTTAGGAGATTATAAACAGTTTATTTACATGCCATTTCATCGTTTTACCTTTGTGTATGTATATTTTTCTTTTACTTGTCAAGATTTAGGCTTGTCCGACCTGCAAACTAACATGACTTCTTAACTGTTCTTTCTCCAAGAAGAAAGCCACTACCAAGAGACAAAGCTTGGTGAACTTTGATCTACTGAACCGAGTTCTGAGGTTCGAGATCTTTCTACATTGGGACAGTCAACTCCGCGCAGTTCACGTGATCCTGGACTTCAAACCCATATCCAATCGCTTCCAAGTGTCTAAGCACGTAATCAAGGCCTGAGATTCTCGCCTTGTTCTAGTTGACGTGGCCATTGAAGGCTTCATAAGAAAACCTCCTCCAAAGGGAACACAAGTAGTCGAGCACCTTTAAAGGTCCTTAACCCGACGTAAAGGAAATTACATCCTCGGACGAAGCCGTCGAGACGAAATCTGAAGATAATACTTCAGAGAAGGACACTGAAAATCCCATCTGAGAAGAGGATTTTGAGATCTTTTACCGTACAAACGAGTCCGAAGAGGAAGGACTCAGCCCCCCTTCAGCTACAGCTCTAGTTAGTAAGGATCAAGAGGTTATCAAAGTGCCTGAAGGGATGGTGATAGAGAAAAGATTGCCAAATCTACTTTCTCTACTAGATTCCCACGCTGGGATCGCAGCTCCCGAGGTTCCAATTGTTCCTAGACATCTAACTCCAATCCATCCTGCCCCCGTATAGATCGAAACAGCTGACAAAAAATGAAAGAGGGACAAAAAAGGGGGCAAAGGACTTATTGAAGAGGGCGAAGTCCAAAAGGAAGCCCCTTCTGAGCTCACTAAGGTGGCAAAGATGACTCGAGCCCAACAAAGAAGGGGAAGGGAAAGCTCGGACATTGTCTCTGAGCGACGATCTCGGGTTCCGAATTAGAACCCCGTCTTTGAGTTGGATGACTCGCCTCTCTCGAAGGATGCTTCCATCTGTAATTTTGATGGTGGAAGAGCGGGCTATGTGGCCAATGTTGTGGAACAAGCCCTTCTTCTCCCAAAAGACATGGATGAGCTTCGAAATCTAAAGAAGCATGAGCTCTGAGGGACTTAGCTCTGGTAAGATTTCTTTACACTCATTTTTTTAACCTTTAAAACCCATTCTACACATGCGTTCCCACTAACTTTTATCTTAATTATCCACACACAGGCTACCCAAGCAACACATTTAGCAGAAGAGTGGATTGACCAGGCATTCCGTGACCTAAAGGAGGAGGAATCCAAGCAATATGCTGCGCAAAAGTCTCAGGCCTTAACAGAAAAAAAATCTGAATGAGACTCTCCTTAAGTTGGCCGAATGTGACAAGGCCAGAAAGAGTGCTAAAATTTCAAAAGAAAGTACAGAAAGGCAAGCTCGAGAGTAGCTCTTACAACTAAAAGAGGCAGAGAGTTAACTCACCATTGCTCAGACAACCATTTCCAAACTAAAAAAGGAGCTCAGCCAGAAGGACAAGGAAATGAACAAGGTCGAGCAAACCGCATACGACCAAGGGCAGAAGGAGACTAAGGCCCACCTCAAATCTCAACTCCCAGTCATGTGTCGTAGCTTTTTCCTTCAGACATGGATTGAGGCCCTAAATGCTGCTGAAGTAGACCCCAATTCCGAGCTAAAGAATCCGAAGAAAGCCTTCGACCCCTCAGCAATCAGGGCACGTCTAATCAGCCAGTCTTCTGTCAGTACCTCTGCTCCAACTCCGACGAGCTCTACTGAGAACCTCTAGCCAAAATCCAGCACTGCTTCCCCTGCCCAATCCAAAACAATTGAACAACAGCCAAGCACCATTACTCCTGCCAAACCCAAGCAATTCGAGCCAGCTGTCTCCAAGCCCAGTATAGCTACTCCTCAAAGCACTGAGGTGGTAGCCAAGGCGCCTTAAACAGCAAGAGACTCCTCCACAATTGTTCCAACGACCACAGTGGCTCCTTTTGCCCTAACCTTAACTGCTGAAGTGCAACCCACTACAGGGACAGGGACACAGAAGACTCCCAAAGCCTAAGGAGTATGGTAGTGGGACCTTGCACTACTTTTGTTGTTGTCTCTCTCTCTTTTTTTTTTTCTTTTTTTTTTTTAATAGAAGGCATTTTGTCTTTACTTGCCTTCTCTTCTATATGTATCTCTTTGAACTTGGTTTAATGGAAAAATTTTGTTAAAGCTTTATTGTTCTAACTTGTATTCATATTTTTATGATTTACTCTTTGCTTACCTTGTCCATTTATAAGGAAGTATTTGTACCGATGTTTTTATTTCCCAAGGTAGGTGATATAAGAAATTGAGCATAATCAAGGTTAGATTGAACACCACAAACATAATTTAAGTATTAATTCACCCAAGGCAAGTAACCCGAGGAGTTGAACCTAGCCAAGGTTCTGTTTAACATAAAAACAACCTGAGTGTTAATTTACCCAAGGCAGGTAACCCAAGGAGTTGAACCTAGCCAAGGTTCTGTTTAACATAAAAACAACCTGAGTGTTAATTTACACAAGGCAGGTAACCCAAGGAGTTGAACCTAGCCAATGTTTTGTTTAACATAAAAAAAATTAAATGTTAATTTATCCAAGGCAAGTAACTTGAGGAATTGAACCTAGCCAAGGTTTTGTTTAACATAAAAATAACTTCAGTGTTAATTTACCTAAGGCAGGTAACCTAAGGAGTTGAACCTAGCCAAGGTTTTGTTTTACATGAAAACAGCCGAGTGTTAATTTACCCAAGGCAAGTAACTCGAGGAGTTGAACCTAGCCAAGGTTCTTTTTAACATAAAAACAACTTGAGTGTTAATTTACCTAAGACAGGTAACCTGAGGAGTTGAACCTAGCCAAGGTTCTGTTTAACATAAAAACAAATTAAGTGTTAATTTACCCAAGGCAAGTAACTCGAGGAGTTGAACCTAGCCAAGGTTCTGTATAACATAAAAATAGCCTGAGTGTTAATTTACCCAAGGCAGGTAACTCGAAGAGTTAAACCTAGCCAAGGTTCTGTTTAATGCTTAAATGAATAACTGAAAGTATTAATTTGCCCAAGGTATGTGATCCGAGGAACCAGACATAATCGAGATTCTATTAACACTTAGATGAATAATTGAAATAAAACATACAGTGGTAGAAACAGAAAATGGCAAGACTGCCTTTCATTAATAATAGTACCTTCGTAGATTATTTACATTTCATGGACGTGGTACAACATTTTCATCTAGATCTTCCAAAAAGTAGGCACCTATTCCAGCCACCGAAGCGATGCGATATGACCCCTCCCAATTGGGCCCTAGCTTTCCCTATGAGGGGTTCTTTGCAGTACCCACTACCTTTCTCAACACCAAGTCACCTGGGGCTAATGGCATTGCCCTCACATCGGTATCATACCCTTGTTAAGCTTCTGCTGATAATACACTAGTTGAACCATGGCTGCTTCTCTTCGTTCATCAACCAAGTCTAAACTTCTCTCCAATAACTGATCATTATTATCTAGGGTGAATAAGCTTGTCCTCAGTGTTGGAAACCCAGCCTCTAGAGGGATCATGGCCTCAAACCCATAGGTCATTGAAAATGGTGTTTCTCTCGTTGACCGACGAGGAGTAGTCCGATATGTCTAAAGAACGTGTGGCAGCTCTTCCACTCATCTACCATTTGCTTCATCTAACATTTTCTTAATCTTATTCACTATGACTTTGTTGACTGCTTCAACTTGCCCATTTCCTTGCGAATAGGCTAGAGTTGAATATCTGTTCCTAAAGCCTAGTTCACAGCAGTATCTCCTAAAAGCTTTACTGTCAAACTAGAGCCCATTGTTCGAGATGAGGGTGTGAGGAATCCCAAATCGAGTAACAATGTTCTTCCAAATAAACTTTTTTGCATCTATGTCCTTAATATTAGATAATGGCTTGGCCTCTACCCATTTCATGAAGTAATCAATTCTGACCATGAGCCATCTTCAGTTTCCCACAGCCTTGGGAAATGGTCCTACAATGTCCAAACCCTATTGAGCAAATGGCCATAGGCTAGACAGAGGATTGAGTACACCCCCAAGCTAATGAATGTTTATAGCAAATCTCTGGCATTGATCACACTTTTTAACATACTCTTGCACCTCTTTTTGCATACTAGGCCACCAATATCCTTGGGTAAGAGCTCTATGTGATAACGATTTGCCCCTCGTATGACTTCCACATATCCCCTCGTGCAATTCTTCCAAAAGTGGCTCCACTGCCTCAGGATGAACACAAAGCAAGTATGATCTAGAGAAAGAGCGTTTGTACAGCTTTTGCTCATCGAGCAACCAAAAATGAGGAGCTTTCCTCCGTATTTTTTCTGCCTCCTCCTTCTCGTGAGGCAAAACACATTCTTTCATAAATAAAACTAAGGGATCCAAACTGGGCCCGACCCTGATCTGGTGAATCTGGACTCTCCCCTTCTTCTCCTCGGCTGGCCTATACAGATCCTCAACAAGTATGACATAAGGTAAATCCTGTCCAGAAGAGGTTGCCAAAGTTACCAAAGAATCAGCATGTGTATTTCTACTTCTCGGGATTTGTTGTATGGTGAAAAATTCAAAACCTGTCTGCAAACGCCGAGCTTGACTCAAATACCCCTACATTGTCAAATCCCTGGCTTCCAACTCTCCCTTTACTTGTCCTACAATTAACCTTGAGTCCAAGAACACTTAAACAGCCTTTCCTCCCATCTTCTGAACCATAACTATCCCTATTAGTAGAGCCTCATATGCAGCTTCATTGTTCATGGCCAAGAAGCCCAACCTTAAGAATTTCTCAATAGTAATCCTTTCTGGGGACACTATTACCAGCCCCACCCCAGATCCCCTTTAATTTACCACACCATCAACATATAACTCCCAAGGTGAGGGCCCCTGTAGAGGAACAACCAAAACCTACTTTTCCCTTTATATGTATTCCTCGACTTCCACCTCTACTGGAGATTCGGTAAACTCTGCCACCAGGTCAGCAAGAACTTGCCCCTTGATTGAGGTACGAGGCATGTACTTTATGTCAAACGCCCCCAAGATCGTCCCCCACTTGGCAATTCTCCCCTTATAGTCAGCTTTTCGTAGCAACGACTACAGAGGGAGTTGAGTTAAAACCACAATGGTATGGGCTTTGAAGTAGTGGGGGAGTTTTCGCGTAGCATGCACCACTACCAAGATGGCTTTCTCCAAAGGCAAGTAATGAATTTCAGCATTGTGAAGCGATTTGCTCACATAATAAACTGGTCATTGTACTCCATTTTTTACCCTTACCAATATCAAACTGATTGCATGAGAGGCCACATCAATGTAGGCAAAAATGACTTCTTCCTCCTCGGGTCTGGACATAATGGGTGGCCGACAAAAATAATTCTTCAACTGCTAAAAAGCAAGGGCATATTCCTCATTCCATTCAAATCCTTTCCACTTATGCAAGAGTTGGAAAAATGGCCCATATCTATCTGCGAATTGAGAGATGAATTTGTTCAAGGCTGTGGTCATTCCAGTCAACTTTTGCACTTCTTTAGAATTCTGAAGAGATTGTAAATCATTGATTACTTTAATCTGATCAGGGTTAACTTCAGTCCCACAGTGGATGACCATATAACCCAAAAACGTGCTTGAGTTGACGCCAAAGGAACATTTAGAAGCATTAAGGCACAATTTATACCTTCTCAACACCTCAAAGACACTTCCAAGGTCAGCCACATGCTCGTACACTACCTTTCTCTTCACCACTATGATTGAACAAGCTCAAGAATGTTCAATATTCCCACAGACGGCGTCAATTGTAGGGACCCAGTTTGATCCCCGGCCCAAAAGAGATTTGGACAATGGCCCAATAAGCCCACAACAATAGATTTGTTAGAGAATGGGTTGGATAATGAATGTTCAATGAGCTAAATGTTAATCACAATGGGATAGAGAGCAAAGAAAATGATTAAGACAAGCAAGTTTGAAAGGAAAAACACTCCTCGGTCAAGCCCGAGGAAGGTATATCTTGATATATATGTGTTTCTTTCTCCCTTAAACAAATGATTCAATCCCCCTCTACAAAGCTCTCCCTTTTCCTTTTATACCCAGCCACATATCATCTTAATCTTACACTTGGAGGGCTGAGATTGTACTCCTAGGACTCCTGTCTCATCTAGAACATACTAATAAGCTTTACCCTGCAATATTAGCTGTGTCACCACTGTTCATGGTCATTTCCTTATTAATGCAGCCAGAGGAGTGGTTGTCTTGTATTTAATGTGGAGGGGATAGCTTCTACACCCTTCTTTCTTCATCCTTCTCGTCTTCTGTGCCAAGTCTGCTTTCTTTCCTTCTTGATGTTTTAACTTTATGCACCTCACATAGCTAGTGCTCGTCCCCGAGGTCCGAGGTGCATCCTCGTCCTCACAACACCCAACATTCCAACTTTTATTTTACCATACAACACATTAAAATAATATATCTACCTAATAAAATAATATAACTCAATACCCAAGTAAAACCTAAAGCCCAATAAAATATTATTTTAAAAATATACCATCTTGCTACAATACCATCTTATTTATAAGATGGTACTGTAGCAGAATTAGAAAATATTTTACAACTACCACTCCGGATAATGCTCAATTTTTGTTGATCGATGGTATAAAATACCATTTTGGGGGGTTTACTATCCCCAGTACTAATGCTCTAACCAAATGGATGATAAAATTATATTTTATAATATCCACCAAAGTCTTCTAGAACCATACCATTGACACGATTTGTTGAAGTAATTGATTGTGTGAACTCACCATTTTTTTTTTACACAATAGAATTGTCACCAATTGTGTGAACTCATTATTTTTTTTTCTCTACCGAATAGAATTGTCCTAAAGGTTAGCTAGGTGAGGCTTAGATTTAATGTGTCTTATGCATTGGACCTGATGGGATGCTGCCATGTGGCAATTTATGGACACATGGCAACATTCTGATAATGCTCAATTTTTACAATCCCCAGTACTAATGCTCTAACCAAATGGATGATAAAATTATATTTTATAAAATCCACCAAAGTGTTTTAGAACTATACCACTAACACGATTTTATTGAAGTAAATGATTGTATGAACTTACTACTTTTTTTTAATTTTTTACATAATAGAATTGTCACCAATTGTGTGAACTCGTTATTTTTTATTATTTTTTTCTCTACCAAATAGAATTGTCCCAAAAGTTAGCTAAGAGAGGCTTTGGTGTTTGGTTTGTATTTTCAAACAATTATTTTCAGTTTTTAAACAACATTACACGTATTTCTACACACTTTTTCACCCACACATATTTCCACAAATGTTTTCAAACAACAATTTTCAGTTTTTAAACACATGTACCAGTATGTCTTGTGCTTTGGATCTGATGGGATGCTGCCATGTGACACTTTATGGACACGTGGCAATATCTTATTGGGTTCAATGTACAGGACACTGGACCCAAACTAAACTCGTAACACAATTTTTCTAAATTTTCAAAGAGTCACCGTCACACACGATACAAAAAGTCTAGCAGTGGTCCCATATGTAAGGAACGTAATCTAACCACAAACAAAAATTCTAAGATCACATAAAAAACTACAATTTTTACCATAACTGTTAACACGGTAGATTATGAGTGGCGGAAAAAAAAAATAATTCTATATAAAAGTACTAAGTTGTTGATCAAAATCTGATACATAGACAGTGATGGCTTTTTATATGTTCCTAAAATTACTCAACCACAATTAGAGAAATGTGCAAGTCGTGGAACCGCGTAATTTACAGTAAGATTCTATTTTGCTGAGGTTCAAAGGGCAACCAAGAAAGCAAAAGGTTGGGAGGAAGTCAAATCAAACATAGACCTGAGTCATTTTGTAGAACACGCAGGGGCAGAAAGGGAAATCCGGAAAAGTGTTCGAAACGTTTCTATGTATAGGCTTGGGGAGCAAGGAAGCTAAGCACTGAGTCCCCACAAAAATTCACTATAATGACACTTTTTCTCGGATTTCGAAGTTCCAAGCTTCCCGACATCCTTCGAGCTTCGTTTCCGAACCAACTGCCTTGGACCCAGGTTTAGTCAACGGTGGGCCACACTCAAACCAAACTCCAAAACCCTCATTGGCCATTGACCCAGTCCAACAAAAGCATTTCTATTCCAAACCTTAGCCTCGGTTTACAAGCCTCTCATAACGACACCAAAGCTGTGTTTTCCCGCTCTCTCACACACACACACACACACTCACTCTCTCTCTCTCTCTCTCTCTCTCTCTATATAACTCTCTCTCTCACAGTTCACTTAACTTAGTCCAGTGTACAAAATGCAAAGCTTAACACACACTAACTAAGCTCTCTCTCTCTCTCTCTCTCTCTCTCTGTATAGTTTGTGTTTAGCTTCATCATCGTCTATCTAGCTCTTAAGAACATGGCAAGGTAAGCCTAAGATTATCAACAAGTAAATATATAGATAAAGTTTTTATCTTTTTCTTTTGGGTGTCTCGTTTTTACATTTTTGTTGTGTTATTAGGAGTCTATGATGCCCAGAATACTAATCAATTTTTCTGTTCTTTTTCTTCCTCTTTTTTTTTTTGTTTGTTTAAGTTTCTGGGATTTATTTGGATGCTCCTTTGATTAATTGGGTATTATATATTAGTTGATTTTATAGTTTAAAAATGCTTCTTTTTTTGTACTACTGGAATGGGTTATGAAATTTATAGGTAACCTAACTTGTTACTAGTTTTGGAAACCCATTTGTCAGAGGAAAATTCTCTTGCTAGATTTTGTACTTTATTGGTAGTTACCTTATTTGGTTAAATGCTGATGTTGAAGGGAGTGATAAGAAAAAAGTTTGTGTCTTTCTATTGGAAGCAAATATTAAAGTCCCTTTCTTTTATTCAATATTTTGATGAGGAAACAGATATTTGGATGTATTTTTGAGACACCCATTTCATGTCTTATCAACTTTGTTCCATACCCCTGTAGCTGGGTTTGGTTTGGTGCTGAAACCTAAACTTTCTTCCTACTCCACAATGCAGCAATGTGAGGAGTGTTCTGGATGATGATCACTTTTTGTTGGAATAAATGTTAAATTAAAAATTAATCAATATCATTCAAAGGGGGGGAAAAAGTGAAGATTGGAGTTAGTTTATATGACACATAACAGCCAGTTGATAGGGTACAGAGTACTGATATCTCATTCTTTAATTATACTGTATTCCTTATGCTTATCTATTTGAAGAAGTATTTCAATCATAAATCTTCTCAAGGAAAAGAAAATCAAGCTTAAAAATATAATCTTTTATTGGAGGAAATTGAAAATGCACATATTTTTTTAGCTTCCTTTTAGATATCCATCTGTGGTAAATAAATCCTTAATGAGTTTCATATATTAATATAATATTATATCTTTGAAAGATTAAGAAAATGAGACTTTGTAAGATTTCAATGTACTGATTGGAGTCAATTGTAGATGGTAGTGAATCTTCTATCGTTTGAACTTATTGATTGGGCAGGTCATTCCCTTCCGTATACATTATTATCTTAATAAGTAGTGATCTGCATGTTAGGATATTTATAAATTACTCAGATATCTAGTCTAGTCTCTTAATAAGTTAATATAGTTTCAATTAAAAATCTTTAGGAAGCAACAGGCTTAGAAAAACTACTTGAATGTGTGTTTCAATCTATCAATGTTCAATTTGTTGCGTGTCTCATCTTCAGTGCCTTTCTCTCTTTCATTTTTGTCATACTCTGACTTTATTATCTTTCTGCTCTACTAGGTTGGCTTAATTTTTTTGACTGTGCAAAATATGTATGCTACAATTTTGGGTTTTGTGTTTGCTTGATCAGTGTCAAAGTCTTAAAGGGGCTTTGCCACCACTAGGTTTGCCCAAATTGATTTTAAGTGGGTAGCTATACAAACTTACTCTTAGCATTCCTTGCGACATTGTCCCATACACGTGTTTATCAAATATAATCATACCATTCATGATGTCTTGGACCTCAGTGTTGAGTCATATCATATGATTTGCTGATACTTTATGCATTTCAGCAATGATGTTCTACCCTAATGGTTGACTCCTGCTTTTTCCTTCATGCAAACTCTTCTTTTTTTCCTTCTGGTTCTTGTAATCTTGTTCTATGCAAACCTTTTTAAATATTGGACTTATAGCATATTTCTGCGTATAGATATAGGATGTCTTATTACTGGAATTATAAGCTTATAGCGAATCATTCTTGCAGGGCTTGGCTAATCAATAGCAGGGCATTGGCAAGGAAAGTGAGAAATGTTACGTGTTCTGCTGCTCATCAAATCAAAGACTGTGGGGCGAATCGTGAATGCCCAAATTGCCATTGTCGTATAGACAATAGTGATGTAAGTTGGAACTTGAACATTTACTCAGCTTTTATACCATTCCTTGCTGTTAACTTGTACACTAAATATGCCTAGCAAATTGACTTTAGATACCTCAACATTATTTAATTTTTATCTATTCTTTTAGCACCTATAACTAAATGCATGTCATGCTATTACTTTTTTCTTTTTCTTATGAGTAGAAGGTATTCACCATCTTTATCAAGGAAAGCTTGTAAAACCATTTTTGCAGAATCGTTTGACATGGATATCCTTGACTAGTTGTAGACTTTTGTTGCTAACATCGCTGCTTCTCCTGTGAAGGTTTCTCCTGAATGGCCTGGCCTGCCTGTTGGTGTGAAGTTTGAGCCTTCCGATGCAGAGCTCTTAGAACATTTAGCAGCAAAATGTGGTGTTGGAAACTCAAATCCACACTTATTTATTGATGAATTCATCCCAACACTTGAGGGGGACAAAGGAATTTGCTACAGCCATCCGGAAGACCTTCCAGGTGAGGGAATATATAAAGAATCTGCAATTCCATACTATCATTGGTATCCATGGTAGTGTATTGACTACAGAATCTGCAATATAAATCAAGGATCAAATTAGATTAATATGTGTTAGCAAAAAAAAAAAAGGGATCAGATTACTATCTGAAATTTATTTATTTTTTAAAATCTGGAAGGCTGCTGATTTTGATGCTTCTGTTTTTAAAAGGAGAAAGGGCAATCCAAGAGTTTGAAAAAGTGAGAAGAAAGAAAAGAAATGTATAAAAGTGAAACCTGGCTGAGCGGTTTTTGAATCCTAGCACATGCCATGGTTTCCTCCCCAAAAAAGGGGGGGAAAAGATAGAAAGAAAGCACCTCATCATAACTGGGGTATGTGAAATTGAAATTAGCAGCCAACAGAAAACTTGATCTTGCTAAAATTTTTCTCTATTTCAAATAATTTGATGTGGTTGCTGAATTACTGAGCTTTCAATCATTGAGTTCATTCTAATTTTTTTATTTAGTTCCTACATAAATCACTTCCTCAATTCCTTTTTTTCTTTTATTATTCCTGTGTTGAATGGTCAAATGTAATGATAATGTGGTTGCTCAATTTGAACTGATTTTGGAATCATTGTGCCCCTATTCTCATAAGTTCTCAATCTATATGTAAATGTGTATGTAATTTGACCAAAATTGGACCAACTAATGCAACCTCGTAGAGCTGAGTCAATCAAACTATGATCTAAATTGCTGTTTTTTTTTCCCTTCTAAATTTCCAGGTGCTAAGAAAGATGGAAGCAGTGTCCATTTCTTTCACAGAACCACTAATGCATATGCTTCTGGTCAACGGAAACGCCGCAAGATTCAAAGTGAACATAGTTCGAGTGAGGGGCCTGTCCGCTGGCACAAGACAGGTAAGACAAAACCTTTGATGGAAAATGGATTGCAGAAAGGCTGTAAGAAGATAATGGTACTGTATAAAAGTTCAAAGAAGGGCTCCAAGCCTGATAAGTCCAATTGGGTGATGCATCAATATCATCTAGGAACTGAAGAAAATGAGAAGGAAGGTGAATTTGTCGTTTCAAAAATTTTCTATCAACAGCAGAAGCAGACTGAAAATAACGATGGCAATCTGGTGGTTGAGGATTCTGACATTATGACGCTGAGAACTAGTCCAAGGACCCCAAAAGCAAATCCTCCTAATCCACCACGTCCAGGAATATCTGTTCAGAGTGATGATGTTGGTGATAATAATGACCTGTCATCTCTCCAGGTATGTAGCAATTTCTTTAATATATTTTTGCGTGAAGCAGTCAATATACACCCGGGGTGAACTATTGGTGGTATTTAAGTTATGAGCAAGGGGATATAGGGAAAAGAACATGTTGTAGAAATAAGAGAAAAGAAAAGCAAGACGTGGTAACTGTAAACGAAATTAATTTTTGAGTGGTTTCTCAATTTTAAACTTCTATAGGCAAAAGAAGGTGGGTGAGGGGTAAAATGACCATATTATGAAAAACCAGTAGAATATATATATATATATATATATATATTAATTTCTAAGATGCCTCAGTGTGTTAAATCTTAACTGAAATCAATATTTGTGGATTAGGAAGTAGAGTTTGTCTCAGAAGCATCTCATGCCCCTCCACCAGATATTAAGGCTGAGGACAACATGGACTACCCTGCATGGCTGGCAGGGGAATCTCAGGCTGTCGAGAACTCTGATTTAAACTGCATGAATGATTCATTACTGTGCAGGGAGATTTTTGATAATTATGCTCCTCTAAATAATTCAGGACTGAATCACATCTCTTATACTGGCTCTTCTAGCAACACAAATGAGATGATCTTGAACAATAGTGCATCTTCTGGAATTCCTGACCTTGAGAACATATATCTGGATACTCCACCTGATTTCCAGCTTGCTGTAAGTTTCACTTTCTTCTCTTCTTTCTCTACTTTTATGCAACTGATTTCCATATGATTTCCAGCTTGAGAACACAAATGAGAAGCTTTCTAACATATTGCTGAACTTTGTCATTTATGCTTATAGGATTTGCAGTTTGGTTCTCAAGATAGTGTTCTCAGTTGGATGGACCGGTTATGAGATGACATTACGTAGCTAACCCGGGAATTAAATTGAATTCCCAATTTTGTTCCATCCAAAGTCCGGATGTTGCTACCCTCTTCTCTTTCCAGCATTTTCTTCAACGGCAATGACTTGATTTCGTTGTTTTAGGGACATCGGAGTTTGCCCATCTCTGCTGGGGCAAGGGTTTTTTTTTTTTTTTTTTTAACTCTGCAAGGCTTTAAGATACACAAGACCATGGAGTTGGCCGAAACTTTCAGCTGTCTAGTACCAGAGATCTGGACCTGGAGCTGATACCATGGTCAAGCTGAAATGGCAATGACTTTTCGTGTTCTAGCTCTATCTCGGCTTCTTTGTCTTAGTATCAATGCACCATGTAGGTGCCTGGATCTGGTGAATCCTGTATTTAAATGCTGTTGGTGCTCTTAAGGTTTGAAATATTAAGCGGCTTCTCATTTAGATATTTGTTGCTTCTGTGGTAGTTAAAGCATCTCATTGGATACACACGTGGAAAGCATGGAAGCAGCAACTAAATAGAAACATTTGAAACATTGACATTTGTTAATGTATTGTAAGAAAGCTTATTGCATTGATAAGAATTGGCTTTGTTGTCTGTTGCGTTCTCTTTTCTTAATTTTCTGTTATTATAAAGAAAAATAGAATTGCATTATTTAGTGGCCATCTTGTTTATTCTACTTCATTCTCATGTTAGTAGAAGCTTTCCATCATTCAAGAGTCCTCACATAGCCAAACACTCATGAGAGAAATAGTGGCTAGGGAAGGTAATATATTACGTTGGGGAGTGGTGTCTCTGCGTCAATTTGCTATAGTTGATCAAATGATCAATCCAAGAATCTAAAATAGAAAATAGTAACCGATGCCATGAAACAAATATTAAGATCCATAGGTTATCAATCAAAAGTTACCAGAGCATTGTGACAGAGAGAAAGCGAGAAAAACAGAATGGTGATCTTATTATAGAGCATGGTTGTCAAAATCCCGATCTGGATCTTACGATTCTATGATTTTATGATCTCACGTGCCTAAAAGGATCTAAATCTTTCAAGGATCTTAGCGATCGTTTAGGATTGTACGATTCTGACGATTCCAAACGGTTTTGGTTTCTTGTAATCATCTTTAACTTAACAGAAGGTTCAGTTGGACCAAAATGAAAAATAATATTCCAATAGATCAAGTTTTGCTATTCTAATATAGCGAGATAGTGTTAGTTGAAAACAAACAAAAAATAACATCCCAATAGAGTGTTACGTTTTGAGATTTTTGACATCTTAAATGATGCTTACAAATTGATATAATGATGCATGGTAATTACATCAAATGGATGCAAATTTTTGATTTTTTATGAATGTATAATTTATGTGATTATTTAACATACCAATTTGTTTTTTTTTTTTAGTTTTTTCTCAAATAATGTAAGATTTTACGATTCACGATCCGATCCTATGATCCACGATCCTAGCTACCTCCCACGATCTTACATAGGATCCTGATTTTGACAACCATGCTATAGAGGTGTGATGTTAGTGGTTAACTGTAGTGTTAGGTGTGTAGCCAATGTTTTGAAGTCATTACTAAAGATTTATCTTGGTAATGAACTCAAGTGCTCAAAGAGTTTGTATTGGTATTTAGCCAATGTTTTAAAGTCATTACTGAAGATTTGTCATGGTAATTAACTCAACTGCTCAAGGAGCTTTGAATACTTTTGATCCATTTGGTAAGAGGGTGGAGCTAACATGGAAGTTTTTCTCATCAACTCATTCTACTTAATGGGAACTACATTTATGTTTGTCTCATCTCATCTATATCTATATAATAATATCTAAAAGTTAGTATTTAATGTTATTACACTCTTGTTGAGCCACATCATCAGTTACATCACAATTTTTTTATTGATTTGTTCCTCAAATTTTTTGATAATATTAAATATATTAACCAATTGACTTTACACATTCATCTTGGACGATTTTTCCCTCCTGATATGACTACTAAAAAAATATGAAAAATTGCATACCATATTCTTAAAAAAGGAAAGTAAAAAATAAAAATAAAAATAAAAATCTTTATGGTACGCTTTTTTTTTCAATCCTTTTTACAATACATCAATAAATTTCTCTCACTTCCCAAACAAAGAAAAATAGTATGTACACATGTAAATCTGTCTGTAACTAAATTAATGTCTAGAATTTGTTCTGATACATACTTTCAAATTAGGTCCATTTTAGTCTACTTGGGTCCAATTCGGTCCATTTGGGTCCACTTTAAACCATTTTGGTCCAATTCAAACCACTTCAGTCTATTTCGGTCTATTTGTTCCAATTCGTGCCCGTTTCATCCATTCGTTCTAATTTGATCCATTTCGGTCCACTTAAGTCTTTTTGGCCTATTTTGGTTCACTTTGGTCCATGCCAGTCCACTCGGTCAATTTCGGACCTTTTCGGTCCAAGATGACGAAAGGTAATGTTTTTATTTTTAATTGTTTAATTTAATAATTTGTGATATTATCTTTCTTTATGTTATTTTTTTCCCCTTAATTGATATTAGTATTTTAGTTTTTGAGGGAATCACACAATTTTAGTGTTTTGATATGATATAATTTCAATTTGAAGACCAATTGAGGATTTTTTTTTTCCTTATAAAGGGATAAAAAATTTGAAGATTTATGACATTGTGCCAAATGCAACCTTTTAGCTGTCAAAAATCCTTGCCAAATGAAAATGTAATATCCAAGCTTAATAGATATGAAAAGCATAATATCAAAATGTATTGAGCAATTTTTGGACCTATTGGACTAACTTTTTTTTATAAAAAGTTTTAACCTATGGCGTCCGCTTCTGATGATAGACTCTTTATTATCAAACCAAGACACCAATCAGTTTTTGGTATAGGTGGGGATTGAATCCCAGATCTTTTATTCATCCATCAGAAACTTTACCAGTTGAGCTAACCGGAACCCACATATTAGACTAACTTTAGATATAGGTATAATAGAAATTGTTGAAATAATAAATGAGTTTGCAATGCACAAAATGAACTGTTTAAAAAAATTGTTGATTTTCAGTTAATTAGTATAAATTTATTGCTCCTTATTAGAGTTGCATTATGAAGTTCATTTTGAGTTTGAAAGTCAATCTGAAATATTGTGTTTTGCTCTTCTATTTAGTTTTTTCTGATGTTATTATATTATATTGTTTGTGTTTGGTTTACTTAGTGGGCGTGTGGGAAGTGCAAATGCAGATTGTTTGTGCTTCCCAAACGCACGTTTTGCGTTTCAGCTGTATTTTTTTTTTTTTTTTGAGCCAAAATATTTGACTTTTCTCGTGAACAGCGCACGGTGTGTACTGTTCACGGACCCACAAATTTCACAGCAACTTTTTTATTAAAAATAAGTTCCACGATACTATTCACACATTTAAAAATTATTTTGCTACAGTGTTTTTCAGTTTTCAGCTGTATCCAAACGGTAGTTTCCAATGTAGTTTAAGAGTTATCATAGTTTCATAATCCAATTATTAAACATATATAGATATGGATATATGATTTTGTAGTAAGTTTTGAAGGTATTTTGTAGTTGTACGAAAAATTGCTTCCCTATATGCATGATTCAAAAAAATAAAAATTTTATTTCATATGAAGATTGTAGATTAAATTATTAACCAATATCCATTTGTTTGCATTTTTTTTCACCACAAAGAAATGTATGATCATTTTATTCAAATCTCAGGACATACGTATGCCTGTGACACTAAAAGACCCCATAATAAGGCCAAGTGATAGACTCCCATGTTTCGTTGTTAAACACAGTTCATAACAAGACATTATATTTTAGAAGGAAAAATATGTTTGGGAAAAATATGTTCCATAATACTCAAAGTAACACTAATGATTACGTTCAAATTGCATATCATTTTGGATCATATCATACAAGCTCTACAAGTCATGCATTTCATCTAAATATATTTACTTATTTTCTATGGAAGAATTAGAAATGCCAAAGTGACTTGCAAATTGCAATCATAAAATTGAATGCCGAGTATGATTTGTAAACTAAATTTTTATTTGGTTGTCTATAAACCTAAAACCCTTTGTGTGTATATATATATATATATCCTCTAGAATTCATCCTACTACAGACTCAATGGTTAATATATTCACACCCGAACTTACTTTATATGGTGGACAAAAAATTGTTTTCAAAACTCTATCTTGATGAAATTTTGTAGGGCTAATATTATTTGTATTACTTTAATTTTATTTTAATAAGTTATAGATAAACATGACCAATCAAATGAAACTCTCTAATATTTCAAATGGTAATGTGTGTATATATATATATATATATATATTTATTTATCCTATAGAATTCATCCTACTAGAGACTCAATGGTTAATATATTCACACCCGAGCAACTTACTTTATATGGTGGACAAAAAATTGTTTTCAAAACTCTATCTTGATGAAATTTTGTAGGGCTAATATTATTTGTGTTACTTTAATTTTATTTTAATAAGTTATAGATAAACATGACTAATCAAATGAAACTCTCTAATATTTCAAATGGTAATGTTAGCATCCACACATATTTATGTGAAGAGGATTCCAAATAATAGCAAAAAAACATTAAATCCAAATAAAACAACTAACCACTTGATGTTTTACAGTGCTTTAATATCTATAAATAGTAAGTAAGCACAAAAATTTCGTAACATCTTTTAGATTACCTCAAAAAGTGATGATAATAGGTTTTAAAACGGCACTACTAAGTTCATAATGCAACTTATTTGCATATGACACAACTAAAATTCTTTTATTTTATTAATAACACCACTTACACAAACTTCTTCGACAAAAGAATGAACTAACCTTGAATATATAACCTAGTCTAGTAATTAGTTTGAACTCGACTCATATTCGAAATAAAATTAAATAAACTCATCTTTAAAATCTTAATATTCGACTTGATTTGACTTCTTTAGGACCTTAATTGTGAGTTCTAGTTAGCTGAACTAGTAAAGTCTCTTGTCATTGAATAAGAGATTTTGGATTTTATATCTATCTACACCAAAAATCAATTGGTATTTTGGTATGATGATAAAGGGCAATCATCACGAGCGGACGCAAACTCCCTCTCAATATATATATATATATATATATATATAAGGACCCTAATTTAGGCTGCGTTTGTCATTGGCTGAAAAATGCAACTTTTTTTACTATTTAGTTTATTTTTGCTACTATTTTTGAGTTCCATTGTACTTTTTGATACTATTCATGAGTCTCACTGTACAATTTTAGTTAGATTTTAGCTTTATCTACAATAATTTCAGCAAAAAATTTTCAATTTTAGCTAAATAAGCTATTCCTAAACGAACTCTTAGGTTGAGTTTGGGATTAGCTTAAAAGCTAACTTTTTTTACTATTTAGCTTATTTTTGCTACTATTGAGCATATTTTTGGTATTATTCATGAGTCTCATTGCCCTTTTTGGTACTATTCATGAGTTTCATTGTATTATTTCAACTACCTTTTAACTTTATCTGCAGTACTTTTAGTAAAAAAAATTTAGTTTCAAATAAATAAACTATTTCCGAACAGACTCTTAATTTCCCTTATTTCCCCTTCTCTCCACAAAATAGATAGGGTAAATTCCACTAATATACCTCGAGATTTGAGCTAATGCCAACTAAGTTCATAACTTTTCAAAATTAGCCAATTTGATCCCTAAAGCTAACTTTTAGTCTCTAAACGGTTAGTTATTTTTTCTTATCTGTTTTAGGGACTAAATTAGCTTTAGGGATCGTATTGGTTAGTTTTGAAAAGTCTTGAACTCGGTTGGTATTAGTCCAAATCTCAGAGTATGTTAATTAAAATTTTTCCAAATAAATACTAACCAGATAGATAAGACTCTTTCTCAAAAAAAAAAAAAAAGATAGATAAGACTGTATGTGTAAATAATTTTGAGCTTAGGAGTAGATTGGTAAATAACTTCTTAAGAAACCCATACTGTTGAAAACCACAAATTGCCCCAAAACCCAAACCTAAAACCCTGAACAGTGAAAAACCCCATTGCCATTTTTCTTTGTGTTTGAACTTCGTAGAGAAGAAACAATGGAATGAAGGCAAGCAAAACAAAACAAGGTGACTGAGATAGATAGATTGATTGACGCCAATGTTTGCTGCGAGGACTCTTCAGAGGCATTCCTTCAAGACCCTCTTCTCTCTTCTCCAATCCAATCCCTCCAAGTATGCTCTCTCTCTCTCTTCCCGTTTGTTTGACTAGAAAAAGTGTAGGAAAATAAACGAGAAATGAAAAAAATAAGTGGGCTTTATGGTTTTCACCTCCACTGTGCTAAATGGGGTGTTCTAGGCTAAGCATTATAGTGAGGATTTTTGCTGTTTCGGGTTCCAAATAATAAACCCTTTTGTGATCCAGTTTTAAATGTCTCATCTTTCATAGTTTTTATGTAGAAAGCAATCAAATTTAGATTATTTTTCTCCTTATTTTTCTGGGTTTTCATCCATTTGCTTCAATCTGATTCGAAGTAGCAAAAATGTTATGTCTTTTTTTTTCTCTCTCTCTCTCTAGAGCTCCCAGTAACCAAATAGAATGATAATGAGATGTGATTTAATTTCTCTTTCATCATTTTTTGATTTTTTTTTTTAAATTTCTCTTTCATTCATCTATAGGGTATTGCTTTAATGTGGTTTAATTTTGGACAGCTCTGCTTTCTTGCTTATATGTTTTGGTTTTCTCATGCCTCAGATAATGAAAAATGTAAGAAACCAATGGTTCAATCCCCTTTTCTTTCCTACATTTGTACAGAAAGCAAAGAGTCTAGTTTCACTCTGTTTGGTTTCTTGGGTTTTTATTATTTTTTATGATCTGGTTTTAAATGAGATGATTAAGCTCAGTTGGTGGGTGAATGAAGAATTTGAACTCAAGAGTTTATTGTCCAATTTATGAGCAAGTCCAGTTTGATACTTCTGGTTTTTGCGTAAGATTTATTCTGATATAAATTGTACTTTACATTCAGAAATCTTGTGTTTTTAAGAGATGTTTTGCCACATACCATCTCAAGCAATGTGACTCAGCCTAGTATTCCAAGTGAAGATAGTCTTTTATTTTCTTCACATGCATCATTGGATCCCTTCAAGGGGTGGTTCCGGTCTATGTCAACTTCGAAAGGGAGGAGCATGCGAAGCAAGGTGGAGAAGCGGATGCAAAGAGAGTCAGGTAAAACCCTAAGGGAGAAGCGGCGAGCACAAAAATTAAAGAAGAAGCTAATGACTGAGGAGGAAAGGCTTGTTTACAACCTCAAAAGAGTATGTTATCTAGCCCTTATGATCAATGATGAGATATGGAATTGTAACAATGTCTATTCTTTTTTTTTTCTTTCTCTAAATTTTGATTGCAACAACTGGCTTTTAGATTTCTCTTAATTGTTTTACTTGGGGTATTGGATTGCCCTTTTATCGATCAATGTCATTGGGTATAAGATACTGGGGAGTTATCTGTTGGTATTGACAGGAATTTTTTATTGGCATATATGTAATAAAGGATACAAATGCTTGGGACTTGTAGATCAACTTTCGTGACTTGTCATTGCCATTAAGGTGTTGTCAACTGTTTAGCTTGTCTATAATTACTATGAAAATGTCATTTTGGGAGAATGGCTTCTGATGCAGGAAGTGCAAAGACATTTTTATTTCAATTTAGTTTTATTTAATTTTTGAAAATCATGCCCTTATGGTGCATGAAATGACAAAGCTTGATGAATTGAAAAGGTTCGATACATTGGTGTTTTATGAGGATCAAGATATGGCTGTAACCTTTGCAATACTATTTCACCCCTTAGTTTTGTCATCTCAAACAAATTTAATGATATGCTAGAACAGAAAATTTCTTGTTCTTATTACAATTGAAGGTATCTAAGAGTTGAAGCAAGTATTAAATGCAAGAGTGCTTATCCTTAAACATTTTAAAAGTCACAGGTTAAGATGCTTCCAATCAGGGGAGAATGATGCAGAAAGCATGAAGACAATTTTATTTAATTTTGAAAATCAATTGTATTTTTATTGGTCAATTGGATTTTATTTTAGGTCTTATTAGTTAATTTGGTTATATAGTATTTTAGTTAATTTCCTAGAGTCAAGGATATTTTTGTAATTCAATAATTTGGCTTTCTTAAGTCAATCAAACTAGGGTTAAGTCATATGCATACATAAGCACACTATTGTACTCCAATGGATGCAAATTCACTATTCATTCAATTTTAATGAAATTCTCACTTCTCAATGGTTTGGTGCTGATTCCTAGGTTTTGCTTTCTTTTCTTGGTGCTGAGTCCAAGGTTATTTAATTTTTCTGTTCTTTAATTTCAGTGTTGCATTAGTTTTGGTTTTGTCCTGCGCCACCTTCCGATTTTAGGGTAATATCATTGCAATTTTTAATCATTTTTCCCTATTTTCTCAGCTTATAACATCTTATTGGCTTATTGTAATCATCAGATTGACAATCCTCCACTATCTAACTAATGCAGGCCAAGAAAAAAGTGGCATTGCTCCTTCAGAAGCTCAAGAAATACGAGCTGCCAGAGTTGCCACCCCCTCGTCATGACCCTGAGCTATTGACTCCTGAACAGCTTCAGGCATTTAAAAAAATTGGCTTCAGAAATAAAAATTATGTACCTGTTGGTGTTCGTGGAGTTTTTGGTGGAGTTGTCCAAAATATGCATCTCCACTGGAAGTTTCATGAAACTGTGCAAGTTTGCTGTGACAACTTCCCCAAAGAAAAAATAAAAGAAATGGCAACCATGATTGCAAGACTGAGTGGTGGTATTGTCGTAAATATTCATAATGTGAAAACAATCATCATGTTTCGTGGCAGAAACTATCGCCAACCCAAAATTTTGATACCTATCAACACCCTTACAAAGAGGAAGGTGGGTACCATATTCATGTTCTATTCTATAATCTTTTTCATTTCAAATCATATTATGCTTATCTTTTCCCCCTTCATTTTTGGGCATGCGTCTAGTAGAATAAAGTAGAATGCCCTTATTTGTAATTTTGGGGCAAAACCAGGTCGACTACAGGGCAAATGTCTGTTTGCACTGCTTTTCAGTTTGCATGAGGGGTAGCATTCGAGGTAACTGAAACATGTACCTTTGAGACTTTGAAAATGTAAATAACAACTGAACCCTAGAAAACTATTATCATTTTCACCAAGCCCCCAACCGCAGCCTTGGTTTGATGAACCTGCCTTAAGCTCCCAATTCAGTAGAAGAATACAAATAAAGAAACTGACCGAGTGACACTTTTCATGTTCTACATTGTGAAAAGCTCGCTCTTTGCAATGCATATGACCTCCAGCCAAAAAATTTCTGGGTAAAGTGCATCAGTGCCAATCATACATTGAATTAGATGGGATGGCATCTTTTGTACTACTATTGTTGGTAAAAAAAGAGGGGGGGGGGGGCGCCGGGGGGTTCTCTGGACCGAGTTTGTTCTGCAAAATAACTTGCTTGTCTTTAAATGCAGGCATTATTCAAGGCAAGATTTGAACAAGCTCTTGAATCTCAGAAGCTAAACATAAAGAAGTTAGAACAGCAGCTCCGGCGAATGGGGGTAAATCCTGAGGATCCAGTTGCCATGGCCAGCATTCAGAGAGTTGCTTCTACATTCTTCAATGCAATTGACAGGCAGGAAGGAAGTCCTTATGTCTTCCGGGAGGATAAACAGCAAGTTATGGAACCTATTAAAAACTTTGAAGAGTCAGAATCCCCTGATGATAGTGACCAGGAGGAGTTAGACAGATTCATAGCTGAGATAGAGGATGCAGCGGATAAAGAATGGGTTGCTGAAGAAGAAGCAGAGAAAGAAGAGCTTAGCAAAATTAGGTATTGGAACAGAGCAGACTTTGAAGGGAGGTTCAGGGGATCTGAAACACGTAGGGATCGCAACTCTTATGATGATGATGATGAGGTCAAACAGGCAAGGGGGTGGAGAGATGCACGTGACAAGCAGAGGACTAACGATAGAGATGGTGAAGACAATGATATTTCCGGTGGTGATGATGAATGGGATTCTAATGATGTGAGGACTGCTAGTGATCTTGAGAGTGATGCTGATGATTCTGATGAAGTTCATGAAAAGTTCAAGTCTTCTAGAGCAAACAGGTGGAAGGAGGATAAGATTCTCAGGGCCAAAAATAATGACAATTCTAAGAGAAATCCTATAGCTAATTTTAGAAGACAGGCTACTGAGGAAGATTCTGATTCAGTAAACACGTTGAGTGATACTGAAAATGCAATGTGGCAATCAGATGCGGAGGAAGAACCCAATTTAGAAGCATCAAGAGCAGCAACTTATAATTACAGAAGCAGCAGTGATGAGGAAGACAACTTATATCATGTTAAGGGAGATGAGAAGAATGGGGTGAATCAACAGGAGAGTGATGCTGATGATTTGGATGAAACTCACGTTAGATTCAAGGGATCAAGAGTTGCACGGCGGAAGCATAATAGGATTGGCAAATCCAATAATGATTCATATTTTGATACAAAAGCTGAAGCTAAGTTCAGTGGAAATATGGCTGAGGAAGATTCTGGATCAGAAGAAATGTTTAGCGATTTGGAAAATGCAATGTGGGAGTCAGATGCTGAGGGCGACTCAAGTGCATCAACAGCTGGAAGACATGATTACAGGAGCAGTGGTGATGAGGAAGATCATCATCCGATGAAGGCTAAGGATTATGGGGTTGATAATAAAAAGTCGAGGACGCGAAAAGAATTGGACGAGGCTTGGGATAGTGATTAAATCTCTCATTGCTGAGCACTGTCCCTCGGAGATTGTTTTGATGATAAAAAGAACTCAGATTAATATGATGGTGCAGCGAATTTTTATTCTTTTGGTGCGTTTTGTACTCTGTTCTTTGTTAAAGAAATCAATACTAAAGTGCAGCATTTTGTAAAAGAAAAAATAGTTGTGGCTCTAGAGTTATTGTTTGTAACATGGATTTGGCTTGCATCCATGCCTTTGCACATTGGCTGCAAGATGCATACTTGGTGTGTTCATGAGCAAATGCACTGCATGCTAGCTGGACCCTTGTAAAATTTTCTTCTTAAACATCCCAGGGAAATGAAAATAATTGATGTATTTTACTTAACATTTACAATGAGAAGCAGCAGGTAAAACCACTCCCACGCTCTTCCATAATTCATTCCCCCAAGGACAAACTACCTTAACCCCCTGAAATCTAAGTAAGGATTTGGAAGCTCAAAAGCAAGAGTAACTGTATTTTTCTAGGATTTTGCTAGATGACAGGCGCATTGTTTACTTGTTTGCTGTACATTGATTCAATGTCAGAATGAAACTCACTTCACTGTTGTTATTAGGCAGAGTAGTGGAAACGAGTTGAGTCTTACTGAACTGAGTATTAAAAGTTTTGGACTGTTCATCTAATTTTATTTTGAAAAGCGTAACTAAACTAGATTAGATTACATGTTAATATTTGGTACTTTTTTTTTTGTCAAACAAGCTCAAACTCTTTTCACAAGATACTTGATTAATTTAATTCTTTTTTTCATATATAATAAACACTATAGCTTCAATTTTTTTTACTTTACAAATCTATGCTAATAACTAATAGCTAAATTAGAGTTGAAATTATATTATTTGAGTTAATTAGATAGAATAAATTTCGTTTATAAATTTATAAAAATCACATTCACCAACCTTACATTGTTAAGAAATTATATACAATTTTTACTGCGAAATTGACTATTTATATTATGAATAAATAATAAATGATAATTTGATATTTTATGAACTTACTTACTAAGTTACACAATCTAATCTTAAGGGTGCGTTTGTGTAGATTGCATTTTTTTTGGCTGGTCCGTGACACTGTTCATGGACCAGCCAAGTGATAAAAACGCGTGAATAGTAATTTGCAGCAATAAAAAATATTTTTCTACAGTATTTTTCGCAATAAGTTTTCAGTTTTCAGCAAAATAAACGGTATCCAAACGCACACTAAGTCTATATAAGTATTTTTTTTTTTATAGATACATATAAACATATAATATTGTATATAAATCTAGTCTTATTCTTATGAGCATATATTATAAACATATAATTATGTTTGAGCTCACTTTGTTTAGTAGTCAAATCCAAATTTAGCCTTGAGCTTGGGTCATTTGTTGAATAAAAGAACAAAAATATTTTTCCCCCCAAGTTAAGCTCGAATTGAGCATTGATAGTTCTGTTTATTTATAGTTGTGGGGCCAGAATAAGTCAGCAACTCCGGCCCATTCCAAACCAGGCCCAGAGGCCCACGTCGAGGACACCTCCAATGTCCGAGGTCCGAGGACGAAAGTTTAGAGCCCAGGGCCCCAGAAGCATTGCCGAGGATGGTTACATCCTCGAGAGACCGAGGTCAGAAAGTGGGCAAACAGCATATCCTTAAGGGGAGTCTCCCTAAGCATCCAGGGAGCAAATAGCAAGAACCAAGCACCGGACATTGAAGCATGGTGGAAGAACAAGTCCCAGGTGAACTGTCACCTCCACATTAAATGCCCTCAACTAACGCCCTGGCCGCATTAATGAGGATAGGACCTCTGAACAGTGCCGTCTGGGGCGCTGCAACCCACTGGAGGTATGGGAATGCGGCTGATGGGACAGGCTCTCAAGTGGAAACCGGGTTGATCAACAAGTGTAGGGCTAGGATCAATTAAGAGAGAAGTATATAATGTAAAAAGTCCCTCTTGTGAGGGGGACGGACGGGAAACCAGAGAAAAGAGAAATACTGTAGCAGAGTATTTTCTCTCAACCATTGTAACCTCACTTGAAAGAAATAAGAACAACTTGAATCTCTATAAACCCGTCCGAGGAGCCCCATTAGGCATTCCGACCCACGTCTAACCTATTCCAACCCACGTACAACCACGCATGGCCGTTGCATTCTTTACTAGGGCCTAGCTCTTGAGCCCATACTCTACAAATTTATTGGAGGGTTAACTGGGCTTGGGTCCACTCTCTCAATCCGCAGAGAGCGCTCGAAACCGATCCCTACAATTGGCGCCGTCTGTGGGGAGAGCTTGTGCATTAGTAAGGACAACAGTCAAACATGGTAGGATCAGGCCCTCACCAAAGAACTCCCAATCGACTTGAACCGGCGAAGTCACGGCCTCAGGGTCACTATGGCGACCCCGGGGGCGGTCAGAACGACAACAGACGTTTTCGAGAAGGAAGCGTGCGTACTTCAACGGCGAGCGAAAGCTAGGGGGACGGGTACATTCCACAGAAGCGCGACGATGGCCAGGCCACGCGGTCACAAGAGGCCCATAGCCACGCCTCCCAGAGAAAGGATGATAAGGTGGCCATACAGCGCGAGATAGACAACCTGAAGAGGAAGCTACGCCGTACGCAGCGGAGACAGTCCGAACTCAGCCCTGACTTGCCCTCTGACGACGAGAGTGATGATGAGTACAGGCAGAGGTCAAGAACGCCCCCCAGCGAGACTTTCTCCCACGAGGAGGAGTGCTACCAGAGGCGTAAGCGTACCAACCCAACCCCTAGGGGCTTAGGAGGCGACGCCATGAGCAAAGCGCTGGATTAGCTCTCCAAGTCGCCCTTCACGCGTCGTATAGAAGAGGAAGAGCTTCCTCGGCGGTTCCAGCAGCCAACCTTCATTGCTTACAACAGCAAGACGGATCCCGTGGAGCACGTGAGCCAGTTCAACCAAAGGATGGCTGTCCACTCCAAGAATGAGGCGCTGATGTGCAAAGTCTTCCCATCCAGCTTGGGACCTGTGGCGATGAGGTGGTTCAACGGTCTAAGGACGAATTCCATAAACTCATACAGACAGCTGACCCAGGCCTTTGGTTCCCGCTTTGTCACGAACAGCAGGCCTCCTCGGCCCATGAGTGCATTGCTGTCCCTATCTATGCGTGACGGAGAGACCCTCAAGGCTTATTCGGACAAGTACTGGGAGATCTACAACGAGCTGGACGGCAAATATGACGCCGTCGCCATCAGTACATTCCAGAATGGGCTACCATTGGGGCACGACCTGAGGAAGTCCCTGACCGGAACGCCCGTCACCAGCGTGCGGCAGCTGATGGATCGGATCGACACGTACAAGCGGGTGGAGGAAGATATGCTGCAAGGCAAAGGCAAGGAGAAGGTTATCCCTCAGGAGATGAGGGATTTCAGGTCGAACAGGTACAACCACGCCCGTCCGAGGAGGGATTTCGGTGGGCAATCCAGGGCGACCAATGCCCAGACTGTCGGCGCAGTATTCCGAGAACCTGTGCACAAGGTTCTGGAAAAGATAAAGAACGAGCCATACTTCAGATGGCCGGCTAAGATGATGGGGGAGCCTGGTAGGCACAACCAGGATCGTTACTGCCAATACCACCAGGACCACGGACATGCCACGAAGGATTGCAGGAACCTCTGGGACCACCTGGACCAACTAGCCCAAGAGGGAAGGCTGAAGCACCTTCTGCACCATTCCAGCGACCAGCGAGGCCGAGCCTACCACGAGCCTCGGAAGGACGCCGCCATGGGGCAGCCCGCCGGGACGATCAATATAATCCTGGCCGCGCCAGGAAGAACGGGCACACCCCCTTTGCGAGTATTATTTGTGGCCCAACTGCCCGCCGAGGACCCTCGGACGGGGCCAAAGAGGTCCAGAAGGAATCCTCCCCCAGCCCTGAGTTTCTCGGAGGAGGACAAGATTGGGACCATCCAACCACACGAGGACGCCCTAATCGTCACCCTCAGAATAGGGGGCTATGACGTGAAAAGGGTGATGGTGGACGGTGGCAGCGCAGCCGAGGTCATGTGTCCAGACCTCTACAAGGGGCTGGGGCTAAAACAGGAAGACCTCACACCTTATAGCTCCCCCCTAACGAGCTTTGATGGGAAGCTCGTCATCCCAAAGGGCATGATCAGACTGCCCGTACAGACAGGCCCAGTGGTGGTGGAGGCGAACTTCATAGTGGTGGACACATACTCCCCCTACACAACCATCGTAGGGAGGCCCTAGCTACACGCCTTGGATGGTGTAGCCTCCACCTTACACCAAAAGGTGAAATTCCTGTCAGGGGACCAGGTTCTGGAGATCCGAGGTTGCCAATCCACAGCTAGGCAGTGCACGGTGGCTGCCATATCTTATCGGATTGATGCACGGTCCTCGGCCCCAGCCGAGGAAGACTCATAGCAATCAAAGACCCAGGTAGCGCCTACGGATGCACCTGTCGAGGATGCTAAATGCGAAAACCTGGAGAAGGTGGTAATTGACGATGATCCGGAGAAGTTCTTCCAGGTCGGAACCCAGCTGCCTCCACAGGAAAAGGAGGAGTTACTTGAGTTCCTCAAGAGGAACCTTGACGTGTTTGCATGGGACCCCTGCGACGCCCCTGAGATTGATCCATCCTTCATCTGTCACCACCTTAACGTCAACCCATCTGCGATCCCCAAGCAGCAGCCACCTCGGCGCCCGTCGAAGGAGCACGCTGATGCGATCAGGGAAGAGGTCGATAAGCTTAAGCACGCGGGGGCTATTAAGGAGATCTTTTTCCCCAAATGGTTGGCCAACACTGTGGTGGTCAAGAAGAAAAGTGGGAAGTGGAGGGTTTGTGTAGACTTCACAGACCTGAACAAAGCATGCCCGAAAGACCCCTTCCCAATGCCACGAATAGACCAGCTAGTAGACGCGACTGCAGGCCATCCTCGGATGAGCTTCCTGGATGCCTTTCAGGGTTATCACCAAATCCCACTAACCTTGGAGGACCAAGAGAAGACAGCATTTGTGACACCCATTGGGAACTACCACTACAAGGTTATGCCGTTTGGTCTGAAAAACGCCGGATCCACCTACCAGAGGATGATGACAAGAATGTTCGAGCCGATGTTGGGCAAGAGCATCGAAGTCTATGTTGACGATATGGTGGTGAAAAGCAAGCAGGTGCCCGAGCATTTGGAGGACCTCGGCCGCACATTTGGCGTCCTGAGAGAGCACAAGCTCCGCCTTAATGCCTCAAAATGCTCATTTGGCGTAAGCTCTGGCAAGTTTCTGGGGTATATGATCACCCACCGTGGGATCGAGGTCAACCCTGACCAGATCAAGGCCATTCACAATATGAAGCCTCCGCAGAATCCCAAAGAGATCCAAAAGCTTACTGGGATGATCGCGGCGCTGAACCGGTTCATTTCCAGGTCGGCCGACAAATGCAGGCCCTTTTATCTCCTGATCAACAAATGGAAAGGATTTGAGTGGTCCGAGGATTGTGCCAAAGCTTTCCAGCAACTCAAGGAGTATCTATCCCGGCCGCCTATCATGTCCAATCCTGAGCCCGACGAGGTCCTATACGCCTACCTGGCGGTGGCACCCCACGCAGTGAGCTTAGTGCTGCTACGAGAAGACAATGGCGTTCAAAAGCCAGTTTACTACGTCAACAAGTCGCTGCATGAAGCAAAGATCAGATACCTACCCTTGGAGAAAGCCATACTGGCAGTGGTCCACGCCACGAGAAAGCTCCCCCATTACTTCCAAGCCCACACGGTGGTTGTCCTAACCCAATTGCCCTTGAAGGCTGTACTCCGGGCCGCTGATTACACAGGTCGAGTCGCGAAGTGGAACACAATTCTGGGGGCTTTTGACGTCAAGTACATGCCCCGGACTTCCATAAAAGGCCAGGTTTTGGCGGATTTGACGGCTGAGTTCACTGAACCAGTTGTAGAGGTGACAGCCGAGGATAAGAGCCGTAATGAGAAATCAGTTGGGGCAATCTCCATCCTAAAGTCACTATGTTGGAAAGTATATGTGGATGGCGCGGCGAACCAAAGGGGGTCCGGAGTGGGGCTGGTCCTAGTATCCCCTGAAGATCATGTCATTGAGAAATCCCTGAGGCTCGGATTCACGGCCACAAACAATGAGGCCGAGTATGAGGCATTACTGCAAGGGATGATCATGGTGCAAAAGATGGGAGGAAAGTCGATAGAGATGTTCTCAGACTCCAGCTTGGTAGTAGGGCAGGTGAAGGGGGAGATGGAAGCCAGGGATTCGAGGATGCAGGAATACCTTAGCCAAGTCAAGCACTTGCAGTCAGAGTTTCGCCCCTTCAGCTTGTCCCATATTCCTAGGAGTGGGAACAGTCATGCCGATTCACTTGCCACACTCGCAACCTCCTCGGCAGGGGCTCTGCCTCGGATCATACTTGTGGAGCACCTGGAGAGGGCAAGTGAAGTGCCAAAGGGAGTAATTCCCGTCCATCAAATTGTGATGGGTCCCAGCTGGATGGACCCCATAGTGAGATTCCTCAGAGATGACGTCCTGCCTGAGGAGAGATCAGAGGCAGAAAAGATACGAAGGAAAGCTCCTCGGTTCTGGTTGTCCGAGGATCACAAGCTATACAGGCGGTCCTACTCTGGGCCATACCTTCTATGTGTCCACCCCGAGGCGGCAGAATTCTTGCTCGAAGAGCTGCACGAAGGAATTTGCGGGAGCCATACAGGGGGGAGATCCCTGGCTCACTGAGCCGTCACTCAAGGATACTGGTGGCCGGGAATGCAGCAAGAGGCCCAGGAATATGTCAAGAAGTGTGACCAATGCCAAAGGTTCGCCCCAAACATCCATCAGCCAGGAGGGGTCCTCAACCCTTTGTCCAGTCCATGGCCATTCACCCAATAGGGCTTAGACATCGTGGGACCTTTCCCCAAAGCACCAGGGAATAAGAAGTATCTACTGGTGGCCACGGACTACTTCACCAAGTGGGTCGAGGCCGAGCCACTAGCCAACATCAGGGACGTAGACGTGAAGAAATTCCTTTGGAGGAACATGGTTACATGGTTCGGGGTCCCTCATACACTCATCTCGGATAATGGGCTCCAGTTCGATAGCAAAGCCTTCAGGAGGTACTGTTATGAACTTGGGATCACAAACAGGTACTCAACGCCGGCCTACCCTCAGGGGAACGGACAGGCCGAGGCTGTCAACAAGGTCATCGTCAACGGGCTTAAGAAGAGGCTGGATGATGCCAAGGGGAGATGGGTAGAAGAGCCGCCCCACGTCCTCTGGACGTACCGGACTACGCTCCGGTGCTCAACGGGAGAAACACCTTTTGCCATGACTTATGGTGCGGAGGCAGTAACCCCCCTGGAAACCGACTTCCCAACGCTAAGGACGAGCTCCTTCACCCCAGACAGCAATGATGAACTGCTGGGGCGGAGCCTGGACATGGTAGATGAACGAAGAGAACAGGCAATGATCCAGCTGGCCTGTTACCAGCAAAAGCTCAAGCAAGGATATGACGCCAATGTAAAGATCAGACCACTAGCACCGGGGGACCTGGTACTTAGAAAGGTCGTAGGAGCTGCCAAGAACCCTTCTTGGGGAAAGCTCGGACCCAACTGGGAGGGCCCCTACCGAATCACCTCAGTGGCAGGAATAGGAGCATACTATTTAGAAGATTTAGATGATAAACCTGTACCTCGTCCATGGAATGTAAATAACCTGAAAAGGTATTACTATTAATAAAGAAGTCCTTTTTGATTCAGATGTTCTGCCTGTCATTATCACACGTCTTGCGTCCCAACGCCACTTATATCTGGGTGCTAGACAGAACCTAGGTCTTGCATGGTCCAAGGACTCAAGCCTATGGGGAAACTAGTTACTTACAGCCAATTGAAGGCAGCAACTGTACCTGGGTCTTGCGCGTCCTCGGACCCAAGCCTATGGGGAGCTAGCCACTTATCTTGAAGGCAGCAACTGTACCTGGGTCTTGCGCGTCCTCGGACCCAAGCCTATGGGGAGCTAGCCACTTATCTTGAAGGCAGCAACTGTACCTAGGTCTTGCATGGTCTAAGGACTCAAACCTATGGGGAGCTAGCCACTTATCTTGAAGGCAGCAACTGCACCTAGGTCTTGCATGGTCCTCGGACCCAAGCCTATGGGGAGCTAGCCACTTATCTTGAAGGCAGCAACTGTACCTAGGTCTTGCATGGTCTAAGGACTCAAACCTATGGGGAGCTAGCCACTTATCTTGAAGGCAGCAACTGTACCTAGGTCTTGCATGGTCTAAGGACTCAAACCTATGGGGAGCTAGCCACTTATCTTGAAGGCAGCAACTGTACCTAGGTCTTGCATGGTCTAAGGACTCAAGCCTATGGGGAGCTAGCCACTTATCTTGAAGGTAGCAACTGTACCTAGGTCTTGCATGGTCTAAGGACTCAAGCCTATGGGGAGCTAACCACTTATATCTGGGTGCTAGACAGAACCTAGGTCTTGCATGGTCCAAAGACTCAAACCTATGGGGAAACTAGTTACTTACAGCCAAACTCAAGTATCAAGCAGGACCAAGGCTCTGCATGGTCCTCGGACTCAGGCCTAAAGAGAAGCTAACTACAATGAAGAAACACCAAGTGTCTACCCGAAGAAATTCTATCTGGTCCTTAAGAAATGAAAAGTGCATCGGAGCATACATGCCCTCTCATTATAATAACTGATGCCGCGATTGGCCGAGATGCAATTGAAGCTAAAATCGTGCAAGTAAAGGAAAAGAAGACAATGTGCAAGTAAACAAACAGCCACAACAAACAGGAAAGGAAATAAAGTTCTCATTTCATTAAATTCAAGGGAATCACACCAGTGGAGTTACATTACAAGTAAAAAAAGAAGAAGAAGAAAGAGATGCAAAAATGAAGTCCAGCATGCAGAAGCGCCAAGGAGCCTAGTTGCCCGCTTCGGTGGGTGGCTGGCCCGCGGCTGCCTCAGGGTCCTCCGAGCCCTGGCCAAGGGGGATGGCCTGCAGAGGCACAGCAGGAATAGCTGCCCCCTCGGCAGAAGAAACCTGGGCATCGAGGGAAGGTTCTGCAGCCTGCTGAGGCGCATCCTCGTTGGAGCCATCACTCAGTTCAACCGCCAAGGAGGGAGTACTCCCTTGGACTGGCTCGTCAGTGGCCCTAGCATCCGAGGCCCCCTCGCCCGGGGTGGCAGCAGTTTCCGCAGCAGCCTCCTCGGCCTCTGAGCCATCTGGGGCAGCCTCGCGGATAACAGGAGGGTAGTACACATTCTCCTCCTTCCACAAGTCAGAAGAGGCCTCCACCCCAGCCTGTTTGAGGGCTTCACTCCAAGTCTCGGAGCAGTAGCGCCTACATACCCCAGGGACTTGGGATTTGTAGGCAGCTGCTGTCTCAGTTGCCCCAGCAGTGTAGGCTGCCACCTCAGCTTCTGCTTGGTGGCCCAGGCTTCCTCCCTGCCCTGCTCTGCCTCAAACTTGGCCCTCTCAGCCTCCCCTTTGGCCCATTCAGCCACCCTCTTGGCCTCCTCGGCATCTGCCACTTTCTTCGCCAGACCAGCTATCTGCTCCTCGGCAAGCTTCAACAGCTTCTCTGCCTCACCCAGACGCTTTGTCTGAGTTTCGGCCTGCCTTTGGGCACCCTCAAGGCCTGACATTGCGCTGTCCCTAGCCTGGGTCATGGCCTTCAGCTCCTCCCTGGCCTTGGCAAGGTCCTCCTCGGACGTCTTGAGGGTCCGAGTAGCCGCCAGGCGCCTATCGCGCTCTAAATCCATGGCCTTCCCATGCTCATTGGCCGCCTCTTCCAGCCTGAAGGTGGCCTGTACAGCCTGTCAAACGAAACAGATAAGTTATGATTAGCCGAGCTCAAAAAAGAAATGAAAGCAAAAAAAAAAAAAATTGAGGCAAGAAAAAGCACAAGTGTTAAGGTCTTACCATCCCCAAATACCGCTTGAGGCAGAGGAAGACGTCCTTACTCCTCATGGTCCCCAGCTCCACCATGTCCGCGAGGAGGAGCAGACATCTCTCCACAGCGTCGGCCACATACGCGCCTTCGCCATCCTTAAAGTCCCTGAGGGAGGAGTCATCCCTCAGAGGTGCCCCACAGAGCATTGGGGCGGGGAGCCAGGCCTGGACCTCGGGCGGGGGAGCGACCTGTTTTTCCTGCGTTGAGGAGCCTATCCTCAATTGCTTCGATGGCCGACGAGTGCCATCGCCCTCCCGCGTGGGCCCAGTATTGTCCTCAAGGGTCCTCTTGCCCTTGTCCTTCTTCTGCTTGGGGTCAGCAGGTTCGTGCCTAGACGGCGGGCTCGCCTGAGGCGGATGAGGAGGAAGCCGAGACTGTGTTGAGGCCGACCTGGTCTGAGCAGGACGGACCTTTGGAGGAGGAGGAGGAGGAGGAAGCTTCGGTTTGGACTTCCCAGGCTGACCTTAGATTAGGTCGAGTAGGGAGGGTTGAGCTTTCTTCTTGTAGCCCATCTCAGGCTGAGAAGATTTGTCCGATGCTATAAAGTCTGCCCCGGTTAGACGAGGATCACCCAAGTCTCCAGCAGGGTCCTCGGACTGATGCAGTTGCTCGAAAACGCTGAAATCGTCCTCAGCAGGACCACAATCTGCAGCGCCCCCTTCCCTCTCTAAGTCCTCTCCCGCGGCCTCTGGGAATGTATGGGAAGACGAGGGGATTGCTACTGTGACGTCTTCTGAAGTGGAAGTGTCCTCGGGAAACTCGAAACCGTCCTCGGTCACTTTTATTTTCTGCAGTCGAGGATCCTTAGCTCTGATCACGTACTTTGGGGCCGCAAATGACTTTTGGAGTGGAGTGTACCCCAAAATCTTGTGCGCAGCTCTGACTTGGTGGTCTGCTTCGTTCTCAAAATCCGCATACCTGAGCACCTTCTGCAAGTCCTCCTTATTGATCAAGCTGAAATGGCGCGCAAAAGAGTGCGGATCTGCAAAGAGAAAACACATCCATGGTTAGAAGCCAAACAGTACAAGAAGAAACAATGCAGAAAAGAAGCCAGAATCTTTGAATCCCCTCCTATTCCCACTGCCCCACCTGGTGTCCCCTCTGTCGTCGGGCAGTGAAGGCCATCGTGCCACGCTCCAGACACGATGAGGAAATCCTCGTTCATCCCCTTGTTGGACTCGGGGAGGCACTGGATGAGCCGGACCCTGTCGTCCCTCGTCCTCATGTAGTAGGACTTGCCCTTCAGATGTTGAAGATTGTAGCAATAATTAACATCATGATGGGTCAGCCTCAGACCCATCTTCTCGTTAAGGGCATCCACACTGCCCAGAATTCTGAACATGTTGGAGGCGCATTGGGTGGGGGTTAACCGAAAGTAGGTGAGGTAACCCCTCATCACCGGCCCCATGGGGATCCTCATCCCCCCTTCAAGGAAGGCGATAACGGGAATCACCACCTCGCCCACCTGCTTCCGGAGGTGCCACTCCCCCTCCTCACAATACCTTAAGCCAACGTTGGCCGGTATCTTGTAATCGGCGATGAATTCCTCCATCGCCTCCTCAGTGCCAACATATTTCTTAAGTCTACCCATCCTAAATGACGCCTAAGGGAACTAAAAGAGGAGCAAATTAACGAGGAGGACGAGTAGAGAGGAAAAAAGCTCAGAGAGGGATAGAGCGACTTACAGGAATGAGGAGGAGCTTCTCGGACTGGCTTTTTGTGTTGGAGATGGAGATGGAAATTTGGCTGGACTCTGAATGGAGGCGCAGGAGCTCTTGATTGTAAATGAAGAAGGAAGAAGCGGTTCAAATGGGTATTTATAACCTAGATAGAAGAGCCGCGCGAGTTTTCCCGCCCATAAATGCCAGACGCATCCCCACCGTTAGATTGTCATCTGCCCGTTGAACGTGGGGAGCATAAAGCCGCCCGCATTTAATACAGGACACGTTACGCGCACCGAAGCGCCAGTAACGCACCTTGGGCAGTTGAAAAGGCTCCAGTGCTGACGAGGGACAAGACTCGATTGGACATGAAGCAGGTCCGAGAATATCGAAATCCTCCTTTCCGCCCGAGGATGCGGACAGCAAGATTTTGAGGGGCTATTGTGGGGCCAGAATAAGTCAGCAACCCCGGCCCATTCCAAACCAGGCCCAGAGGCCCACGCCGAGGACACCTCCAATGTCCGAGGTCCGAGGACGAAAGTTTAGAGCCCAGGGCCCCAGAAGCATTGCCGAGGATGGTTACATCCTCGGGAGACCGAGGTCAGAAAGTGGGCAAACAACATACCCTTAAGGGGAGTCTCCCTAAGCATCCAGGGAGCAAATAGCAAGAACCAAGCACCGGACATTGAAGCATGGTGGAAGAACAAGTCCTAGGTGAACTGTCACCTCCACATTAAATGCCCTCAACTAACGCCCTGGCCGCATTAATGAGGATAGGACCTCTGAACAGTGCCGTCTGGGGCGCTGCAACCCACTGGAGGTATGGGAATGCGACTGATGGGACAGGCTCTCAAGTGGAAACCGGGTTGATCAACAAGTGTAGGGCTAGGATCAATTAAGAGAAAAGTATATAATGTAAAAAGTCCCTCTTGTGAGGGGGACGGACGGGAAACCAGAGAAAAGAGAAATACTGTAGCAGAGTATTTTCTCTCAACCATTGTAACCTCACTTGAAAGAAATAAGAACAACTTGAACCTCTATAAACCCGTCTGAGGAGCCCCATTAGGCATTCCGACCCACGTCTAACCTATTCCAACCCACGTACAACCACGCATGGCCGTTGCATTCTTTACTAGGGCCTAGCTCTTGAGCCCATACTCTACAAATTTATTGGAGGGTTAACTGGGCTTGGGTCCACTCTCTCAATCCGCAGAGAGCGCTCAAAACCGGTCCCTACAATAGTCCTAGACGAAATTTATCAAGATAATAAGAAATATTCTTATGGGTCTTAGGCACAATAACTTAGGAGTAATAAGTTAAGATTTCCAATTAAATTCAAATGTATAGATGCATCGAATTTAATTGTCCTTCAAAAAAATAACATTGTTTGTATTTTATTAATTAAGGCAATTAGGTGGTCGAATTTAATTGGGAAACTACATAGTTTTAACATACTCTTATCTAGGAAGTAATGATTAGGAATCTATCTGCAACTATTTCTCAGCAAAAACTTCCAAAACTATTCCAATCAAGCATTGATGGCTTTTTTTTGGCAGGGTGAGGGGAAAGGGGTGTGTTCACCAATGACCATAACTAATCCAAGTTCCAACCTAAAGTCTCAAGTTGATTATTCGTTGGTTCATAAATTGGGTTGGGCTCCTTTGTTAAGCTTAGGATGGGTCAGTTCATGTTGGCAAAAGTTTCAATCCACAACCAACCTAACACATGCTACATTTTTAAAATTATGTATTTTATTTATTTATTTGAATTTTAAGATTTACCCTTAACTTTGTTAATTTAATTTATTTTGGTATTTTGAGACTCAATTTGGATGAACTTGGAATGTTATGCTCAATTGTGTAAATGACTATTATTATTAAATAATTAATGGGCTTACATAATTGAATAAAACCTCTTTTAAATTATACCTAACAAAATTATCCCAACTTGATTACTTAAATCTAATCCAACTTGACCCTTATGAGATGGGTTGGGTTTGGTTGGTTTTTAGAAGTACCATGAAATTGGTTGGATTGGGATTTCTCAATCTAAAAGAGATGGGTTTAGATGAAAAAAAAAATACTTAATATCCAATCTAACCCCAACCATATACAACTCCCACTTAAAGGCCCCTCAACCCCTAGATAAAGACAGCCCTCCCTCACATTAAAGGCAAAACAAATGCAAAGACCAAATAGAGATTTCAAAATAGATTTTGGGCCCAACCCATATTTCCTGGACAAGGAGAAGACCCACTCTGAAATGGAAGAGATGGGTTTGGGCCCATGGAAAGGGACTACCTATTAGCTTGTCCTCAAAAAAAAAATTGCTTCTCTACGTTTTAATGCAAAATGAACTTTATTACTTTATTTCAATAACAAATTTTAAATAATATAAATGAGTATATATATCTTTAAAATTCATAATAATGTATTTAATCTTTTTCTTTAATTAAAAAAATATTTTGGTTTACTTTAAAGAAATTATGAGAAAATAGTAAAAATACATACAATATTATGAATAATGTTGCAATTTAATTAAAGAATGTTTAAAATTTTAATTTTTTAATTAAAAATAAACTATTAATATAAACTATTTTCTCCCATTTTTTCCATGATAACCAATCAATATAAGGGATAAATTTTTGTCCCTCTCTTCCGTGGACTATTCTTTCTTGCTTAGTCCTTGTGTTATCCTCTCTACAAGTATAACTATCTTGAACTCCATCTATATATTAAAAAGAATAAAGTGAACCTCCCAATTCCTATTTTAATTGTATAAGTACGAATCAATTTAATGTTTACAGTACTAAACGTACCTTATAAGTTTCTTGCAGAACATGGAGTATCATATCATTATGTCACAATTGATTTATTATACATAACAAGTCTTTCTCCTAAATCAACATCTAAAGGCTAATTAAACTTTGTGTTTGGCAATTTGATTTGTTGTACGGGATAAATCTATCTCCAACATCAACATCTAAGGGACCAAATCATGTTTACTTTCAAGCTTGTTTCAAGTACTATAAGTCCCCATCGTACACGACAAATTAATTATCTAAAATTATCAAGTATTAATATATTTCTCGTCTTTCACAGCATGTGAATCTCACACAAAAGATTTTAAAGATTTTGAAACGATAATGGTACACGATATATATATACATAGATTGTGCGTCATTGTCATCTTCATTAAGATTTAAGAAATGGTCCACAACCACATCCACAAAGCCACAAAGTTGGAATGGTGGAACTTGGGGATTGGAAGAAAGAATACTTGCCGGGTTAGATTATACTACTGTCGACTAATCTCTAATTTAATTCGAACGACCGACTTGACTTGCCCAAATCAAACGGGTCAATTCTCAAAGTGGACGGTAGATGATACACCAAGTCAACCAAACATACTAGCTGTAATCATTGCATAATTGAGTTTTCGTGGGTCCTACAAATAAATACATTTTTTTTCCTTACAACTATTTATCTTTGGCTAATATTAATGAGTTTGGTTACTGGGTGTCCTTAAATTATTTGTTAGCAAACCATTTAAAAAAATTATAATATTATTTTTATGGAAAAATAGAAAAAAAAATTGTCAAAAAAATTAGAGTATCTGTTAACAAAATCCTTAAAATAAAAGCACTAAATATTATATTTATATATAAAGGTATAAAGAAGGTTTTGAGCCAAAAAAAAAAAGAGGTATAAAGAAGGTTAATCTATTTCATAATAATTGGAATCCATTAAAACTTATCTAGGTATGCATCCAACCCGCTAATATGACCAAATTGACCCAACTCAATCCCAACTCGACATCTAGGATTGGGTTTTGTGAATTGGTGAATTGGGTTGGATTAGAATTTAATTTTAAGCCTCATAATTTTGGGTTGATAGTGTTTTTTTTTTTTTTTTTTTTTTGACCCAACACATCACATATATAAGTTTATTTTATTAAAAATTTTTAGTTTAATTTATTTTGGTTTTTTGGAAATTAATTTTGAGGAACTTGGAAATTTGCAATATTATAATTTAGATATATTATACGAATTGTAATGATTTATTGAAAAAATAAATTAAATAGTTAACAAAATTCTAATTATTTACATGTCATAAAACATGTAAATACAACCTACTGACCTAACTCAACCCAATCTAACCCACATGAATTGGGTTGAATTGGAAATATCTCAACCTGACATTATTGGGTTAGGTTTAAAAAATCCTCCAACCCAACCCATACACACTCTAGTAAAAAGTTCTATTAGGCTAGAAGAAACGACACTAAGCAAATTCATTTTGAATAACATTTGTTCTTCTTTAAATAAATTATAATTACATTGTCTTTGGTCTTGCTTGTACAAATTCTATGATTTACTTTACTATTTTTCAAATAAAAATTAATTATATACTTTTTTTTTTTTTGGCAAAACATTCCCATGTAATATATTAAGAGTGGGGTTTACATGCATTTCATGATCATGCTATGCAACTCAATATTAGTGTTATATGACGTGTTTTTGTTAAATATATTAAAATTATTTGAATAATTTATTTTATATTAAATTAAATTAAAAAATTCATTGTTTATTTTGCATTATTTTAACAACCGACCATAGTTTTATTTTCTAAATTATTCTAATAATCTAAAATAATTTTAGATTTTTTTATACAAAATATAATATTACATGATATTCTTCCACCAAGTAACTAAATATCTTCCCCTTTATTTTATTTTTCAATTTTTATGAGATTAATAAAATAGTTTCTTTAATCTCATATGATTTTAATTAAGCTATCTATTACACAAGCATAATACTAAAGTAATATAATCAAAGTTAAGGTCTTACATGCCCTACTTACATCATCTGAATTTATATACGTGTTACATGTTATATGACACTAGCCTTGTACCATGTGGTTCACTATAAATTCATTAAAATTATGAAAACAATTGTATAGGGAAAATTCTATTGTGGGAGTTTCAAGACATTTGAAAATATCAATACATAAAACTCTACTGCCAAAATATTTTAAGATATTAAAAAATTTTATCATCTATCTTAAACTTTTTAATCATAAAACCACAATTTTTTATTTTTATAAAAATTGGTTTTATACTATATGCTTTTGCTATGCAACATTAATAATTTTTATATGGTTTAAAATTATATTAAAATTTGGATCTTACATTTTGTGGGAGCAAGTGATTCGAGGACACTCTAAAGCCCATAAGCCCTGACCGAGGATAATCAAAAGCCCACACGTGTGTTAACCCAAGTTTGACACATGGGCTAGGACCGAGGAGAGAGAGTGTCAAGACCACGTGGAACCGGGCTAAAACTTAGGGTAAGAGGTCCAAGGAAAAAATACTAAATGGCCCATCACTCGAGGAGCCTGAGGAGAAAATGCACCTCGGGAGAACCTTATTTGGCTCCCTGCACCAGAAGTGAAGCAGTACGAAAGATACCAAAGTCATGCAAGCAACGGAAAAAGGAAATATCTGGGGAGGTGGCCATCACTTCCACATTCAATGCTCTGCACCAACTGAGCTGGTCGCATTTATGAGGAAAAGTCACCTGAATAGTAACTCAACAGCTCATAAATCTCTTTACCACCTCCAGAAGGGTCTTGATGGGATAGGCATCCAAACCATCCCCCTTGAAACGTACAGATAGAGGGCTGAGATGCAATGGGAGGAGCTATATAAGGCAAGGAACTCCTTTGAAAAAGTGGATGCACATTTAACACACACAAAAAAAAAAAGAGTGAGAGAAAATTGAAACTCATTGTAAAAGGATTATCATTGACTTTTAATGAACAACCCATCCTTGGACCTGCTCGAGGAAGACTTTGTGCTAAATTTGTGTCTCTTATGTTCATATTAATTGCGTTAGCCTAGTTATTCTCAAGTCTGGAATTGCTCTGCATTGTAGTTGGCTCATAGAACCCATTCTCTTATAAATCTATTGTATTGGGCTTATTGTACCGAGTCACACTGTTTTAAGTAGGCTTGGGCCATACTTCTAGTCCTTACACATTCCATATTAATGCTATGTGAACATGTTTATATATAGCACATTATTAGTATATTAAAATTATTAAAATAATTTATTTTAAGTTAAATTATATATTACCAAAAATTTGTAAAAATATAAAAGAGATTTTTTATTTATTATAGATATATTTTAAAAATCTACAATGATTTTAGTTTTTTTTCTTTTTAAATTATCTTATATGATATTTGTGGGGGATAAAAGCCCAACCTCATGTATTGGGCCTGGGGCCCTATTCGAAGACTACTGGGTGTCCGAAGAGAGGAAAATATATGGGAAGGGGTCCATGTGGGAGAAACATACTTGGAAGTGAATGAGAAATGCATTCCAAAGAGGTCATCAGTTGTCCGAAGAGGTCTTTCTCCTCGGATACGAATAGTCTTGATCAATCAAATGTCTGGAGGATCCGAATGATCTTCCTAAGAGTTCCAACAACGAAGATAAGCTCTGAGCATGTCTGGAGATGATAAGAACGAAGAAATAGCTAAAGGGAAAAGCTGCTACAACCGTGTTTAATGCGTTACAGCTACTTTTCTGGCCGCATTTATGTGGAGAAGATCCCTGAACAGTGTAACCTCAGCTACCACCACTCACAGAAAACTAAAAAGGAGACTTGACATAACATATACTCAAGTGGATGCTTAGATGAAGACCAAATGGACAATGAAGATGAAGGGGAAGGATGCTATATAAAGGGAAGAAGCCTCTGATAATAGGAGACGGGAGAAAAAAGAGACAAAGAAGAAAAAAACAATTTTACTGTAGCTCTAAGAATTGTAATCATATTTTATTCAATAAAATACCTATTCGGATATTCATTGGTTCAGTTGTTCAAGCCTGATTGCATGTTAATTCATCCTTAACTACCGTAGTTGATCACTGTTTGATTCACAACTAGCCTAACTCTTTCACCCACTTTCTACAAATTCATTGTTCTGGGTTCATTGGGCTCATAATCCATACTTCTTGGGCTTGAGCTACAAAACCTAACCCTACAATATTCTTCCACCATGTTAGTTGAAATTTTCCCCTTTTGTTCTAGTTGTTTTATTGTTCAATAATATTACAATGATAATAAACAAACCCTACTCTTAAAATTTTTGAGTCAGCTATATATAGATTCTCAACATGCCAATCAAGTTTAGTTTTAATGATATTAATAAAATCTTTTTTTTTTTATCGTTTTTAATTAACCCATTTATTACACAAGCATACTACAAGATTAAGATAATAAAAATTCAATCTTAGAAAAGATATTTATATTGTGTGAATCACTATAATTCTATAAATACCTTCAAATTATGAAGATAATTTGAAATTCTATTACCCAAGTTTCAAGAAATTTAAAAACAATAATTCATTAAAACTCTATTACTAAAACTTCAAGAAATTAAAAGAAATTCATCATTTATCATACTTTTTTTAATCATCAAAGCAATTTTTTTTTTTTTTTTTTTTTGGGTGTAAAAAATTGGTTTTGTACTAGATGTTTTTACCACGTAACATACGTAATTTTTTTTTGTTTGATTTTATTTTTATTTTTTTAATCAATCAATACATCACACAAACATACTACTGCTGATTAATATATTAAAAAAAAATCACCTTTTCAACTTCTAAAAAAGGAAACGGTACAATTACATTGTTTTAATTTTAACTAGTCTCTATCAAAAAAAAAAAAAAAAATAGTCAACTTTCCTTGCTATATTGTACAAAATTATACAAATGGCAAGGAAACTCATACTCCAATAAAATAATAGAAATTAGAACTGATCGATCTTATCAATTATCATTTGTGGTCAACATTTCACAAAAAAAAAAAGACCTGGTGGGTTTGTACCGTCCCAAGTTGAAGTGTTTTTGTTGCTTTAAGTTATATACTATGCTATAAGTACTATTAAGTCCCACAGGTAGTGAATGAAAAAACATTATTAATTCCATTATCAGTTATCAACTACCTGCAAAAACTTCTTGTATAATCGACAAGTCTAAGGTTGTGTGTTATAAACCAATATAAAAATATAGTCTGCCAGGAAGGAAAAATTCACATAGAAGTATTGCTCATCAATTTAGGAAAAGTCAAATAAATAAATTAGTGTACATGTTATTATCAATGAAATTAGTAGTAGGGCATGCCTTCATGGGTTGATACCATGCCCAGTCTATGATTTCTTTCCCTTTCTTTTTTTAATATATATTCAATTTGCATGAATATACTACCATTTGATTCTTCCTTTGAAGTTTCCTTGTAGTAACTTGTATATAAGAAATACTACTTATTAACTAGGTAACTAGGTGGGGTGTGGGTTCAACCAGTAAAGTTTCCAATGGTTAAATAAGAGATTCAATCCTCGTCTATACCAAAAATCAATTAGTGTCTTGGTGTAATAATAAATAATACAATCATAAAAAGCAGACGCCACAAGTTGAAACTCTAATAAATAAGAAATAAATATATAAATCAAATGAATCAATATTCATGCTCTTGGGAAAGAGTAAGATATGGGTTTGTTTAGAAAGCATATTGTAGGAAAGCATGATTACAGCTTGGGTGTGTTTAAAATTAAAATGGGTTGGCTTAATTTAATATCTCATCCCATTTGTCCTACTAAATTTTGGTGCAAGAGAAATGTATAACGAAATAGCATAATTGATAATTCTTGGGAAGAAAATACATGAGTTCAACTACCATGTGATCAATTAAAGAATTGTAGGTTTGATTATTTGCCCAATACATAATTCAAAGTTTTTTTTTTTTTTTTCATAGAAGTTGTTGGAAGGTTAGAACAAAAGGGGGGTTCACTTCTAGGGAAGGGTTTATTTATGTCAATAAATCAATATATTTTTGAAAACATTTTATCGTGCAACTATTTAATGTGCGAATATTTTGACTAAATTAGGGGCTCGAACAATCTTATAATTTTGTTGTTATGATAACTTGGCCACTACCTATGGTGGAAAACTCTATTGATCTTGATAAGGTCCAACTATTATTTGTTACAAATCTATTTATGTCTATACATTTCCCTCTCTCAAAAGAATAAACATGTACATCTGTTTTTTTTATTTTTAAAAAAAAAAAAAAAATCAATAGAGTGAATATTCAGACCAAAAAAAATTAGTATAGTGAATTGACAATTAATGCCTTTTTTTTTCCCTCCCTCCTTGCATGTTAATTGCCGGTTAAGAAACACATAGATTAGAAGATTATATATATAATTGTTTATACGTACTTTATTACCATCTCTCAAAATACTCTTCTTTTTTTTTTTTGTCTTATTTAACATAAATAGCATACAGTGGAACATGTTCTGGGATACAAATAATTTCCAGACCTTGGATACCAAAAATAATGATAGGTAGCAACTGATTGGAAATGGACTACCAAAAATTCCAAGTGTTTTTTCTACCATTGCAGTTTAAATGCTGGACCCATGAATTTCTACGAAGCTACAAAACAAAAGTTGGCTTGACTTGGTGTACGTTGTTGTCCATGAGAGAGACTCAGAGAGAGAGGACTTGGGTTTAGTAAATGGAATTCTGGGTTTAACGTACCAATTGGTGTTGTTTCTTTTGCTTGGAATTGGATAGCTGTTTCGAGTAAAACAATATATAATCTAATTGCGTACTTAATTGACTAATAAGAAGATATTAATCCTTTAGAAAATATATACTCAGATATAAAAGAAATTGAATAGTATATAATCAGCTTTTTAATTTTTAAAACTTAAATGTTTTGAAGAAGAAAAGGTGAATTGAGGTTAGTTGAGAATGATCTCGTATCTCAAATTTAGTAATTAATAAAATTAATTGCTCTCATAGGTATTATAGAGCTTTTTCAAGAAAAACGTTTTCGATTTAAATTTTTCTCTTCAATTATCAAATTATTAAATAAATAAATAAAATTAAGATATTTTACACTTTTTTTGGGTCACGTCAAGTCGTCAATTTTTGTGTGCGTGTTGTACAATTGGAAGTAGTAGGACCAAATGGCAACCTTGCCGTGGAAACCAGCTCTCCAATTTCATTAATGTAGAGCGACTTTGTGAGATTAAATAATGAAAATGGGGCAACTCTTAGGCTCCGTTTGTTTTGGTGGTAAATGATTTCCGGAAATCATTTACCACCTGACCCCAGTGTTTGGCAGGAAAGGAAAATTTTATTTTCCGGAAAATCAGCTTCAGTTTGACCGGATTTACTCCTTTGACCCGGAAATCATTTTACGCCCTTATTTTACCTTCAAATGATTTCCGGAAAAGAGAGAGCCAGAGCCGAACCAAACCGAGCGAGAGAGAGAGAGCGAGAGCGAGAGAGAGAACGAGCCTTCGACTTCGACTCCGCCGGCGTTCACGAGCCTTCGACTTCGCCGGCGCCATCGCCGGGCTCGCACCTCGCCATCGCACCGCGCCGATCGCGCCATCGCACCATCGCCATCGCGCCGCGCCATTGCACCATCGCCATCGCACCTCGATCGCGCCATCGCCATCGCACCTCGATCGCGCCATCGCACCATCGCCATCGCGCCGCGCCATTGCACCATCGCCATCGCACCTCGATCGCGCCATCGCCATCGCACCTCGATCGCGCCATCGCACCATCGCCATCGCGCCGCGCCATCGCCATCGCACCTCGATCTCCCAGTTTTTTTTTTTTTAATTTGATTGTTGTTGTTGTTTTTTTTTTAATTTGATTGTTGTTGTTGTTTTTTTTTTTTGATGAACCGATTGGTGTTGTTGTTGTTGCTACCGGAATTTGCTGCTGTTGTTGTTGTGGTATTGTTGCCGGAATTTGCTGCCGGAAAATAGCATTTTCCTAATAGAACCAAACACATAAAAATATTTTCCACCACAATTTTCATAATTCAACCAAACACTTAAAAATATTTTCCTTTTCCGGAAAATAGCATTTCCGGAAAATACATATTTTCCGGAAAACGTTTTACACGAAACAAACACAGCCTTAGTCTTAATGCAACGAAAATTATTCTTCACAATGGCCACTAAGGATGTTACAAATACAATAGGCAAAGTTTCCTGTTAATTGTCTGTATTCTTTCTTTTATGACTGTGACTGGAATTGAATTATTAATTGATCAATTACAAAACGACTAATAAAACTTCAGGGGTCAATGCTCAATTGAAGCCATTCGTCCATGTCCAACTCAACAATTAAGCTACAGGCCAACAAGATATTATTAGACTATAATTTGATTGGTTGCCAAAGTCTAGGCCATTATTTGTTGAATGCTTCTATTGTCCTACTTCACCAAACCCTGAAACACTAAAAGCTGGAGCAATTGGTCGATGTTTTATGATAAAGTTTAACTACAAAATTGATTATAGCGTAAGGCTACAATATTACTCAATAAAATAAACATTACTACATATTTTGAAAATTTAACTGTTGAATTGCATGTTTTTTACGCTTTTAATACACATGTCAAATTTTGTGTCAATCGGATATTGTTTACTATACGATCCATAAGTTATATATTATGCAAAATTTTAAACTACAAAAATTTGCAATTTAAAAAAAATTATTGATGACATAGCTATTGATTTTTAATTTTCTAAAAATTTTGCAAGTATGGAAGATATAAGAAGAAGATGTAATCTAATGGTGGATATGTCAAAATGCACCTCAAATAAAAAAATAAAGATAAAGATAAAGATATTGAGTAAGGTTGTAGTTTTAAGTTACAACCAATTTTGTAACAAAATTTTGGCCGATGTTTTATCCATATCAGGATATATATTTTATAATTCGATAAAATGGGGAATTTGAATTGTGTACAGTTCGATTGAAAACACAAAAACGTGTTAATTGACTTACAAGTCTCATGACATAACATTTTATAATTTTAAAAATACTTCTATCATGGAATTCCTAAAATACTTTTCATCCATTTTAAACCGAATAGATTAGGTTTTACCATGTCATCACCATTTAAATAAAAGTTCACAATCACCTTTTGATCATACCAAATGCATAACACTTTTGCTTTTGTGGTATTTGGAAGAGGTGATTCATTCGTAACCTTACTCCCTGAAATTTGTTTTCCATTTCTTTTTGAGAGGTTAATTACCAAACTGTCACAATTTTGGTTTCTAAGATTCTAGGAACTTCATGATTGAATTAACTAAGACCTCTAGAGAATCCTAATCCGTTTCATCCTATTGTTGCTGCTCAAAAATTCATTCTCAGCCCTTTCATATAGTTATGCACAATATTAGTTCACAGAATGTATAAGATCTGTGAAAATTTAATGGCAAAGCAGAAGATCAATACTAATCCTAATACGGAAGAAGAGGGAACATGAAATCTTTGACTCATCGCTTGATGGAAAGCCAAGAAAGTTCCAAGAAGCAACATCAGAATCAGCAAAAATTGACTTATTCAACATCAGTATCAGACAAAACACAAACCCAAACAAGACCAAACGTAATTTCTAAGAAACAGCATGTGGTATCAGCTTTTTTTGGAATTTTTTTTAAGGCAATGAGAGAACAAGAACTTAATGGATTAACACAAGAAAATTAAAACACATGAGCAAAAAAGAAAAATTCAAACCAGATAATAATCCAAAATTTGAAAATCACACACTTATTAGTGGAGAATCTAATATGGCCATTCCTTATCTCTTTAGTCTTTGTGAGCAAGTGGGTCACTTTGCTTTGAAATTTTAAAGCGCACCTTGGGATACAATCACTAAAAGAGCCATCAATTTATTAACTCCCCCCCAAAATTTAAGAGAACCACACACAAACAATAAATCCCCATCAATAGCAGTAGGCAAAACTAAAACTAAAACTCACATCTCATTCAGTAAATTTAAAAGTAAACAGAGTCAGATTAGTGGTGCGTGGCCCACAAGTCACAGATTAGATTCCAAGGTCAGTTCAAATGGTCAACTAATTTCACAATAGAAGGAACTACCTCATCATGCCAGCTTCCCAAAGAAAAAAAAAAAAGATTCTGAACCCTGAAAAATGTTGACAATCTGAAAATTACACTCTTAGAATATATTCAACCTAAATCTGGTGTCTAAGTTTTAGCAATAACAAGTGCTAGGCATAAACACTCTGCCTCAGAGAAGAAAAGCCATCTAATTTCCATTGTGGAGGGTCACTTCAATGCAAAATATATTGAAAGATATCGAGAGAGAGAGAAGAAGACAAACTATACACTATAACTTAATGATCAGATGGTACGATTCAAAATGATAGACAACCCAAGTTGTGATAAGATTATATGAATAAATTAGTATAAGAAAGCCAAATTCCCAGCACAGAAAAGCTGGAAAATGTCATTATGAATTTATGCAATATGGGATCATGCTACATCGGCAAGAAATGATACATAAACTAGTCACAGCCATAGACTATTCTCTCACAGTGAGCTCCCTACTCAGAAAATTGGCATGCCTCCATACCGGAAGAAACACCAACTCACCAAAAGGAGGATATAGAGAGTTTTCTGTCAAATTCCAAGGCACTGACAAGTTCCTCCGATAATCTCTTTAGGAAGTGACCTAACTTCATTAGATATAAGGTAGTATACTTGTATTGCTGCTTCACCACGACCATTAATAATCCAATTGAGCCCTGTTCAGTGCAATGCACAATCTGCATCTCCAATCTATACAGAGGAACCTCTTTTTCAAGACTCAGCCACTTTCTCTTTTGCAGTTACCAGGCAACAGATATTTGTACTTCTCAGCATTGTTCAGCAAATATGCTGGAAGATGTACTGCTGAATAAGAATGAGGAATAGGTCCCAACTTCCCAATGATCTCCTTAAATGTGTACTCCTCAGGCATCATGTCAAAGAGGTCAGCCCCTTTGCATATAATATCCTGAATCCTATCGGGATTCAGGTAATGAGAAAACTTGACCCGATCATTATGGCTGTAAGCCTTCATCTTAAAAACAAACTCACTGATACGGCGGAAGCAAAAGCTACAATGCCACCCCGCATCTGAAAAGAGGTCATCAGTTTGTCGATAATGTACATATCTAGTCTTGCCAGACTGGTACCTGTGGACCGAAGCTCTCCAGCTTTTGTTATCAATATAAAACTCATACGAATACAAGTAGTCTCTAAGCTGAAGGTGAAGAATAGGCGGGATGTTATCACACCACCTCAAGAGATTAATTGTATGGGCACTTGGAATCTCATCAACATCAGACATTATCAATAAGTCATCATCTTCTATGCCTGCAATTTTCAAAAGCCGGTCAAGTGCTAGTCTATGATATGCCTCTTCAATAAATGGATTTTCGCCTTTCTTGAATCTTCCTCCAACCATCCCATAAGTCAGCCGAGGATCAGCAAACTTGAACCGATCACGGTTCGTTGCAAAATTCAATGGTTTAGGCACGCCTGTGAATGTTGAGTTTGATTCAAGAAGAACAAACTGTGTCACATATGGATACAATTCATTCCACCGAATTGTAAGGATGTCAAGCTCATTACTGAACAGAACTGCATCAAAGACTCGTCTTGGTGATTCACGAATTCCCCACCCATGAAGTTTGCATTGGGTCTCCATCGATACATTCTCATTATAATAGTGAGGGATCTCATGAAATGGCTTTGGAGGTGATTCCCATAGTGGCCTTAGGAAATAAGTGACCTTCTGCCCATGTACATATATGCCAACAATGCATAATGGGACAAACACAAACAAGAGCAGATATGTCCTCAAATCCAACCCTCGCAGGATACACCGGAGTCTTGACATGCTCAGGGATGTAGGAGTTCCCGGCTGTGGATTTAAAAAATACACAATATAAGATACTATGACTATTTGTACCAAATAAAAAACACCTAATTAATCTTTTTTACATGAAATGATATAAACTTTGACAAATCCCAGGGATATAACACCATTTCTGTTTGCTCTAAACATTTAAATTGATTTATTAGAAGAAAAGAAAAAGGTTCAGATGCTAAAAGCCCCAAATACTAGTTCAATAGCTGCCTGACCTTCAGACAAAAATAGAATCTTGAGAAAGGAAAATCCAAAACTTGTATAGTTGAAATGACCAATGTTTCAGACACAAACTCCACACCTTTCACTTCTCAGACAATGACACTAAAAAAAGGATCTTACAAAAGGGCTAAAACTTAAAAATTCAAGAATTTAAGAGACACACACGAATTTCTATCCCTAAAACAATTCATATGCCAATTCTGAAATTAAATTCCATCTAGTTAATAGCAAACCCATCAACCAAACACTTCTAGAGTTAAAAGAGGCGTGAATATAGGTCTATGTGCAGGTATATGTATAGAAAAAAAGATATTGGGGCACTTTATATAGTTAAAAGAATCCCAATTTTTTTTTATCCTTAATCAGATAAAACCAAAGATACTAAGAGATACCCATTACTGAAAATCTCAAAAAACAAACCCCAAAACTAAATTTAATTTTTAAAAATAGGAATAAAGACATAAAACTGAAAAGAGTAGTGTCAATTGGGAAAGACAAATGCTAGAAACAAGTAAAAACTTAAGCAAATAAACTAAACAAAACAAAGAAAAAAAACACACCCACTTTCCCTTAATCCCAGAAATGAAAAATCATTTCCCAATAACCAAAGATACCCATTTCAAATAACCCAAAATCTTTAGCAAAGAAGTTAAAAGTTTGAAAATTGAACAAGTATAGAATTGGTAAAGGATTTGTACCTGGCCACAAACTTCTTCGCAGATATCATCAGTCTTCTTAGAACTATAATACCCATCTGACATGATTCTCAACTATATATATATACTATAAAATATTGTGTATATATTGAAGAAGAACCAAAAACAAAATGCCCAATTCTCTTTTTCTCTCTCTCTCTTTCTCAGTAAGAAAGGAGAATCAGATCTTTGAGACCCAGATCAATAACCCCTCCTCCAAAACCAAAGGCCTAAAATTTCAAAGAGAAATTTGGCGAAGTTAACCCCAACAAAACCCAACGACCTTAAATTCTCTCTCTCTCCCTTTCTCTCTCTATGTGTGTGTGTGTGTTTTGTGTGTGAGTTTTTGTGTGTCCTGCAGAACTTGTAACGTCATTTATAGCCGTTTGGTGGTTTTTCGCTCTTTCACAAGGTGTCTATTTATACTAAGAATTGAAGGATAGAGAGAGAGATAAACTGAAGCCAAAAAAAAAAAAAAAACTAATAAAGAAAACACACTAAAATCAGTTTATAATTAAAACATAAAATTATTCCAAATGTGGAAATTTATAGAATGGGAAATGGTAAGAGTAATAAATTTTACATGTTAGGATATCTATAACTCCCACTTGCCATTTTAACTTTTAAATAAATGTTTAGAATAGTACTAGTAATTAATGGTCTTGGTTTAAATGTTACCATTAGTGTAAGAAAATCCAAATTATTTGATTTAGGGATAATTTTTTAGAAGATACAAGTATCTTTAATAACTTTCTAAAAAAAAATGATCTTTAATAAGTATTTTTCTTCTTATTATTTTTTAGTTGTTGATGAGTTCTTATTATTTATTTGAAGAAACTATTTATGTGTGTTGAGACGGGATTGAACCGACCATCTCATCTTATCATTAAAGATGGAATGTCAGTTGAGCTTGAATCCAGCGATGCTAAAATAATTATTGTTCAATTCGAAAGCAACAAAATTTATATACAAAAAAATGCTTATAAATTGATATGATTAATGCTACATTAACAATAGTAATAAATAAATCTTTTAACTATTTTTTTTTCTTAATTTTGTGTTTAAAAATTGAATTATAAGATTTATGCTATAAGTTTTATAGTGTCCCTCTATTCACTTTTCTTGTACTTTACCTTTGTTTAAGAAATTAAACACTACATTTTCTTTGTTTTATGTGAATTTAAAATTGTGAGGAAAATACTTCAAGAACTATTAACTAAGTACTAAAAGTTGTTAATGGATACTCTTACAGTAATTATTAATAAATTATTTTAAAAAAAATTTGATGCTATTTTTATAAAAATGATAAAAAGTTGTCAGAAAAAATTAGTTGCTTTTTTCTATTTTCCAGTAAAAAAATTTCTAAAAAAATTTCTTAAACCAATACTCAGTGTCAGATAACTTTTTCCATCTAATTTTTTGTTTAAGGTGAACAAGTAAATTAGAGGGGGGAGCAAGAATAAGGATTAATCTCAACCGTTGATTTTTAATCGAACGGCTAGTAGATGAGGAAAAGATGTGTGATAGAATGGTTGAAGTTTATTAGGTATTATGGTAGCTGGGCAGGCAGGACTAACCAAAGTGCTTATCTGTTAACTAGTAATAATGACTGTTAGCAAAACATATTACGAGGAACCGTTGGCTTTGGTTTCACCGCCGTCTTGTTTTGTTTGGCCATTTTTAAAAAAATTACTAGTATAAACAATGTTGTTTTTGTAAGGCTTTATTTGCTTTTTTTTTTTTTTTTTTGGAGAAAGAAGGCTTTATTTGCTTGGTTGTTAAGAATAAGAAGAGGGTAAAATTGTCATTTCGCTTTTGGATTTATATAGTGCCTTGTTTTGGGGTTTTCTTTTCCCCACGCGCCGTTTGACTCGGTCAAGACTGCCGTTATCTTGCTCTGCATTTGTCATTTTGTATCCTTGATTTTTTTTTGGTTAAATATCCTTGATATTTATTTACTCTTACTTAGAGATTAAAGACCTCGTCTTCTTGTTCTTTTTATTTATTTATAATAAAAGTTAACAGATATTTTAAGAATATTAATTTTAAAAAAAAAATTATGAACAAAATTTTAAAAAATATTACTTCTTTGACACATTTAATTTTTATATTTCTCATAAAAATGATACTAAAACTTTTATTTTTTAAAATGGTCTATTATCAAATGTTGTTAAGTGTTAATTGGACCTTTTAGTTTTTTTCTTTTTATAAATTCAATAATTATAATGGGAACAAGAATTTAAATCCTAAACATGGTTGTTAAAAACACCTAGAAGTACAGATTGAACTAAATACCTAATCTTTTTTAAAGCAGCACTTTTGTTGTTTCATTAAAAATTGTGATAGTTAAGTAAGCCCAAAAGCCACTTCTCTTCTTTATATTTCTAATTGTTCACTTTGATGTCCCTTTTTTATTTTATAAGTCACTTATAATAATAAAAATAAAAGGCTCTTTTTGTTGGGATTGGAGATGAAGTAGTTAGGAACATCTTATTGGTTACCAACTTGTCATACTTAGGGTCCGTTTGGATTGAACTTATGTTGCTGAAACTGAAAACTGAAAACTGAAAACTGAAAACACTGTAGCAAAATAATTTTTACATGTGTAAATAGTATCGTGGCCCATTTTTAATGAAAAAATTGCTGAAAAGTGGTATTTGTGGGTCCGTGAACAGTGCACGAATGCACTGTTCACAGGGAAAAGTCAGCCTTTGCGGCTGAAAGAAAAAAAAAAAAAAAAAAAAAAAAACTTAATATTATCAAAAGGTATAGGAATAGATCCATTTACTATTTAACTTTTTTTTTCCCTTTTTACAACTGAAGTACCCTAAAGATGAGCTTTAAAGTTATAAATTTCATTACGAAATTCCTAAAATTTTATACTCTCTTTGTCCTAGTTTGTATGTCCTTTATTCTATTTTGAGATATCCTAAAATATTGTCCTATTTCTAAAAATAAAAGTCATTAATTTACTAATATTTCTATTATACCCCTACTTTACTCTCAAAACTATTTGAAAAGAAAACTAACAAATATTTAAAAAAATCAATCTAATTGAAGCATCTTTTTAGTTGCCTCATTAAAAATAACTCTTTTTAAAAAAAACTGATATATTTATTTAAGGGTACTTTTGTATACTTATACATTTTTATAAAGCAAACAAGACAATAAATGACGTTCCCTTAAAAAGTTGAGAAATATTAACGAGTGCCGTTGGGGTATTGGTTAAGAATTCATTTTAAGAAAGTTTTGACATCACTTTTATGGAAAATGAAAAAAGCTGTCAAAACATTAATTACTTTTTTTTCTTTTCCCATAAAAATTTTCTTTAATTGGATTATTAACCAATGCCCTATGACACTCGTTAACATGACCCTAAAAAGTTTAACTTTTTAAACATGACAAATAAATTGGGACGGATGAAGTATTTATTTTCTTAAAATAACTAAATTTTATCATATTATTAATATGTAAACAAATTTGACTATCAATATTTTTTTTTTTATTTAAATTATTGATAACATGGTAGAATTATTATAATAATTGTGGGGCCCGTGGGCCTGGTAGCCTCGGCCCATCTTGCATTTGGCCCAAGGCCCATTCTGAGGAAGGATGATCGTCCGAGGATGGTGTATGAAAACCTACGCTTTTTTGGATCCACGCCGAGGACATCCTTGTCCTCGGCATACCGAAGCTGATTCCAGGTGGGAGAACAGGCCCAAAACAAGTTGTCACCTCCACATTAAATGTACTCATCTAACCCCCAGACCGCATTAATGGGGATGTAACCCCTAGGCAGGGTAACATTGGTCATTGTGAACCACTCGAGTACTGATAAGGCCTCTGATGGGACGGACGGTCAGAAGGAAGGCAAGTGGATGATCAACAAATGGAAGAAAGAGATAGGAGGAGGAGAACTATATAAGAAGGGCGAGCAAAACAGTAAAAGGGGGTGGAACCTCCTCGGACGAGTGCCGAGGAGCTACCCTTAGGAATGACATGGGGCTCGTTCCCCTTGAACGGTGAAGAGCACCTGGGGCACTGTTGTTAGTCTGTTAGGGCCTAATTCTTCAACCCACGCTCTAAAAATTGTATTGTTTGGGTCCAATCAAAATTGAGTCCCTACAATTGGCGCCGTCTGTGGGAAGAATTTGTGCACCAACAGACACAACGGACCATCGTTCCTAAGTAACTGGCTTGCGGAAGGTTAACGACAAAGCTTTTGTAAAAAAAAAAACCATTGCACAAAAGTAAGAAGATTCAAAGGAAAAGAAAAGAAAGATCGCATTATTTTATTAAATGAAAAGAAAAAGTACAAGATACAAACAGAGACTCAGACAGGCTTGTTTTAAAGCTAATTCTACAAACAGAGGCCCAGATGGGCCTGTTTTAAAGCTAACTAAGGGAAGGGGGGCTGCGGCCGGCCTCTTTCAAGGCTACCAACAACTCCCGCGCCGGTGCGGTGGTGCTGGCACGAAGAGAGGAACAGATGCAAGGGCGCTTGAGGGCCCTTCCCCGTGATGTTCCCTTGATTCTCTTCCAGCCCCACGGTGGTTGGCCGTTGGAGACGGCAACACTCGGGCACCAGACATGACGTAATCTTGTGCATCTCCACCAACGTAAGCACACCCCGGAGAGGGGTGTTATGTACTTCAGGGACCTCCCTCTTGGCCGCTATGCACGGCACCATCAGAATGACGCTCAAACTTTGCCGCGCCGGAGGTCTGGTGCGACCCATATCCACAACGGTCCTCGGTCGAGGGAGGAGGACCTTCAGCCTGTGTGCCCTCACTCCCATCCAAGGCCGTCCCATTTCTCCAAACTCTTATCACAATTCTGGTAAGGTTACTGAAGGGGCTTTGAAGGTTGATGGACATATTTCTTGCTTTGTTAGAGGATTCGTGGGGCATAGAAGGGCATTTCCCCCGTATAGCCTTTTATAGAGGGGGGAAATTGGTCAGAAATGATCTACACTGGATTCGAGAGAGGGATTTTCGGTGACATTAATTCTGATCATATTTCAAGGCAGTTGTCAACCGTTCGATCTGTATCAATCCACGAGGATATTAATGCGAGTGCGCCTCGCATGTCGAAACGTCAAGCGCGGAACGTGAACAGTCAGGAGGCGCCTCGTAATTAAAGAGGGCAAAAACTTGAACTGAAGGCAGGGTTACCAACACGTGTAGGGTTAGGATTCCAAGCCATTATTGCCCAGGGCACCACAGAGTCAAGGGTCCAGTCCGCAGGATGAAACACATCCGACAAAACAGGGCCAAGGCTATCATCACGCTGAAAATAATATTTCCTGGGTACTAGACAGAACCAAGGTATTGCATGGTCCAAGGACTCAAACCTATGGGGAAACTAGATACTTACAGAAGAATAAAAGTGTTAGACAGAACCAAGGCATTGCATGGTCCTCGAACTCAAGCCTATGGGAAAACTAACCACGCAGCTATACCTGGGTACTAGACAGAACCAAGGTATTACATAGTCCAAGGACTCAAACCTATGGAGAAACTAGATACTTACAGAAGAATAGAAGTGTTAGACAGAACCAAGGCATTGCATAGTCCTCGGACTCAAGCCTATGGGAAAACTAACCACGCAGCTATACCTGGGTACTAGACAGAACTAAGGTATTGCATGGTCCAAGGACTCAAACCTATGGGGAAACTAGATACTTACAGAAGAATAGAAGTGTTAGACAGAACCAAGGCATTGCATGGTCTTCGGACTCAGGCCTATGGGAAAACTAATCACGCAGCTATACCTGGGTACTAGACAGAACCAAGATATTGCATGGTCCAAAGACTCAAACCTATGGGGAAACTAGATACTTACAGAAGAATAGAAGTGTTAGACAGAACCAAGGCATTGCATGGTCCTCGGACTCAAGCCTATGGGAAAACTAACCACGCAGCTATACCTGGGTACTAGACAGAACCAAGGTATTGCATGGTCCAAGGACTCAAATCTATGGGAAAACTAGATACTTACAGAAGAATAGAAGTGTTAGACAGAACCAAGACATTGCATGGTCCTCGGACTCAAGCCTATGGGAAAACTAACCACGCAGCTATACCTGGGTACTAGACAGAACCAAGGTATTGCATGGTCCAAGGACTCAAACCTATGGGGAAACTAGATACTTACAGAAGAATAGAAGTATTAGATAGAACCAAGGCATTGCATGGTCCTCGAACTCAAGCCTATGGGAATACTAACCACACAGCTATACCTGGGTACTAGGCAGAACCAAGGTATTGCATGGTCCAATGACTCAAACCTATGGGGAAACTAGCTACTTACAGAAGAACCGAAGGGTTAGACTAACTATTTGCAGAAGAACCAAAACGTTAGCTAGAACCGAATTGTGATACGGTCCTCGGGCTCATGCCTGAAGGATAGCTGATGGTCTCATGAGACTAAGTTCAGAACAGAACCAAGGTATTGAGCAAAATATTAGAGCACGACAGGTAAAAGGAAGCATCAATAACTAGAAGTAAAATATTGAATATTCATTTCAGATAGAAAGTGTATAATTTCATTACAATGCCCCCGAGGCAAGAAGCAAAATGAAATGAAAAAGAAAGTGAATAACAGTGTATTATGCCATTTGCCATTTCCCCCCAACCCAGTAGGCAAATTGTCTTGAAGGGCTTGTCAAAAGGCTTCAACCAACACCTAGGGATCTTGTCTCGGAGGGGCTACTTCAGAGGACTCCTCCACGGTAGAAGAAATCGGAGGGACCGAGAGTGTGGCTAGGGGGTTGGCAGGAAGCCTCACCACATCTTGGGGCACTTCTTGACCCTCGGTCCTAACCCCCTCCAACGCTCCGTGGGGCCCAGCCTCCTCAATAGGTCTGTCAGCTGAAGGTGTATCCTCGGCTGCTTTGCTCTGACTTTCACCCGCCACTGGTAACGTAGTCTCCTCCTCGGAAATAATGGGGGTAACCTCGCGTATTGCCGGGGGATAATATACTATTTCTGCCTTCCTAAGGTCAGACGAGGCATCAACTCCTGCTTGGTTGAGCGCTTCGGTTCAGGTCTGGGAGCAAAAGCGCCTGCATACTTCAGGGATTTGGTCCTTAAAGGTAGCTTCAGTCTTAGCCACCCCTTCGGCAAAAGCCTCCTCTTCCGCTTGTTCTAAGGAACGCTCAGCATCTGTTTTCATAAACACAGCCTCGCCTTTGGCCCTTACGGCCTCATCCCTGGCATATTCGGCAATGCCCTTCGCCCAAATCGCATCGGCCAGCTTTTTCTTCAGGTCGGCGATGTCCTCTTCAGCGGATCGCAGTCGGCCCTCAACCTCTTGCAGTCGCTTCATATGACCCTCGGCCTGCTTTTTAGCTGCGGCTAAATCAGAGGCCGTGTTATCTCTGGCCTTTGTCATTTCCTCCAAATTTTCGATCGCCTTTTTTAGATCTGCTTCAGATCTCTTAAGAGTACTTGCAGCTTTCAAGAACTTGTCACGCTCCTGCGCTAAAGCGTTACTCTGGCCATCAACCTCCTCATCCAGCCTGAAAAGGGCCTGGACAGCCTGCCAACAAAAACAGGTACACCGTAAAGACAAGGAAAGGTGTTAAGCAACAAAATTCAAGTAGAATAAACAAGTACCAGAGGACCCACCATGCCTAGATATCTCTTAAGGTTAAGGGCAACCTCTAGCCCATTCATGCTCCTAAGCTCAGCCATGTCGGCAGGAAGGAGAAGAGACTTCTCTAGGGCGTCAGCTACGAGAGCCCCCTCTCCTCCCCAGGATTCCCGAATCGTTGCGTCATCCATCAAGGGTTGACCATGGAGCATGGCAGCGGGCAGCCAGGCCTGGGCCTCGGACTACTGGACTGTCTCATTTCCTTTACGTTGACCATCGAGCCTCAGTTGTTTGGATGGCCGGTGGATTCCACCTTCCTCTGGCGAAGAATGGGCTTGCCCCCATCCATTGGGTCCTTGCCCTTAGGAGATCTCTTCCTTTTTGGGTCGGAAGACTCCGACTGTGGGTTTGAGACTGGAGGGATAGAAGACGACCTGGTGCGCATAGACAAAGGCTGGGGCAGAAGTGAGGGGGGGCTTGGGCTGTGACTCTCTTGGCACACCCTTCTTGGAGTTGCCCTCAAGCAGGTCAAGAAGGCTGGTTAGGGGCTGTCTCTTTAGACCCATCTCGGCCTGAGTACCAACCCTTGGGGACTGAAGATCGGCTTCGAAAAAATGGGGGTCCCCCAGATTACCAGAGGGATCCTCGGACTGATCAGCTAGGTTAAACGCACTAAACTCGTCCTCGGACGAGCTCAGTTCGACCACCTCCCTTGTCTTCTTAGGTTCCCCTTCCTCGGTCTCTGTTGCTTGATGGGATGAGGAAGAGCCTGCCAACGGAATGCCTTTCGGAACGTAAGATCCCTCGAAAAATGCAAAACCGTCCTCCACCACAGTGATTTGCCTAAGCCGAGGATCACGAGCCCTAATAACGTGCTTTGGGACCGCGAACGCCTTCTGGGCTGGGTCGCATCCGAGGATCTGGTGGGCGGCTCTAACCTGGTTATCGGCCTCGTTCAAAAAGAGTTCCGCCCTAAGAACGGCTTCCAAATTCTCCTTGTTGACCAGGTGAAAATGACGCGCGAAGGCGTGCGGATCTGCAGAAACAGAAATAAAGCTCCTGTGATCAATCAATCAAAGCAGATACGCAATGAGGAAAAATACAAGAATCTGGACCGCCTCCTAATTCGAGTACCCTACCTGGCTCTCCCTCTACTGTCGGGCAGTGGAGACCGTCGTGCCACTCCCCCGACACAATGAGAAAATCTCGAGTCAGCCCCTTCTTAGAATCGGGAAGGCACTGGATAAGTCGGACCCTATCGTCCCTCGTCTTCATGTAGTACGTCTTACCCCTCAAGTGTTGAAGGTTGTAGCACCAGTTTACATCATGGTGAGTTAATCTCAACCCCATCTTCTCATTCAAGGCGTCTACACACCCTAATATCCTAAATACATTAACGGCACACTGGGTAGGAGTCAGCCGAAAATGTCTAAGGTATCCGCTCGTCACTGGCCTCATAGGGATTCTCATCCCTCCCTCTACGAAGGCGACTATGGGGATCACAACTTCACCCTCGTTTCTCTTAATGTACCACTCCCCTTCCTCACAATACCTCAAACTCACATTACTGGGTATCCCATAATCAGCAATGAATTTCTTCATCATCTCGTCGGACTCAACCAACTTCTTAAACTTACCCATTCCTAGCAACGACTAAAGAATCCGAAAGACGGAAAGGAAGTGTAGAATCAAAGAAAATTTTGTACTACTGAGAGAAGAAGACTTACAGAAATGTGGATATCCTCCTCGGGCAGTGTGGGAGTTAAACCAGATTCAAGGTATATGCACCAAAAGTTCGTGAGCGCGCAAATAAGGAAGCCAAGCGGTTCAAGCAAATATTTATATCCCCAATTTAAGTTCACCAAGCGTAACCTCCCGCCCATAAAAGCAGGAAGTCACCACCGAACGATTACCATCACACCATTGGAAATGGGAAACGTGGAGCCGCCCAAAAGTTAATGCGAGCGCACACTGAGTCACCAGCCCTGGTGTGGGCCGTGGTGGGATGGATCATCTGGAGGGCCCGTGGGTATCAAAACCCTCTTCCCTGTCCGAGGGAACGGGCAGCAGGATTTTGAGGGGCTATTGTGGGGCCCGTGAGCCTGGTAGCCTCGACCCATCTTGCATTTGGCCCAAGGCCCATTCCGAGGAAGAATGATCGTCCGAGGATGGTGTATGAAAACCTACGCTTTTTTGGATCCACGCCGAGGACATCCTTGTCCTCGGCATACCGAAGCTGATTCCAGGTGGGAGAACAGGCCCAGAACAGGTTGTCACCTCCACATTAAATGTACTCATCTAACCCCCAGACCGCATTAATGGGGATGTAACCCCTGGGCAGGGTAACATTGGTCATTGTGAACCACTCGAGTACTGATAAGGCCTCTAATGGGACGGACGGTCAGAAGGAAGGCAAGTGGATGATCAACAAATGGAAGAAATGGATAGAAGGAGGAGAATTATATAAGAAGGGCGAACAAAGCAGTAAAAGGGGGTGGAACCTCCTCGGACGAGTGCCGAGGAGCTACCCTTAGGAATGAAGTGGGGCTCGTTCCCCTTGAACGGTGAAGAGCACCTGGGGCACTGTTGTTAGTTTGTTAGGGCCTAATTCTTCAACCCACGCTCTGAAAATTGTATTGTTTGGGTCCAATCGAAATTGAGTCCCTACAATAATTATAGAAGATCATAATTCTACATTTATTATTTATATTTATTTTTTCCTTGTTGTTAGACATTTACCTACAGTTGAAGCTTTGAAGTTTCAATTTTTCATATAATTAATATTTAAATAAATTTCGACTATCAATCTTTAATATTTATTAAAACTATTGATGATATGGTAGAGTTATCCTAATAATGGTAGAAGATCATAATCTGCATTTATTATTAACATTTACAATTTTCCTTGTTGACAACATTTTTTATTTACCTACTATTGAAGCCTTGAAGTTTCATTTAATTAAAGCTGATGTTTTGAATCTTATCAATAATACTACGGAGTATCCCATCAAAAAAAAAAAAAACAATACTACGGAGTACAGAGTACGAATACACCCCAATTTTACAATTGTTAAAGTGATGAATTATAACTGGTACAATAAATAAAAATAATGAGTTCATTTAAAAAATAATAAATAAAAAGTGTCAATCCCTCACATTTCATCAATTCAATATATTATGAAATTGACATGTGCCAAGAAATATTCTCTTGGATGTTTCAACCTGCTAATAAGCACTTTTTTTTCGTCTTGTTTAATTGGCTGTCACTACCCAGATGGCATCTGAGTCACTTTGTTGAATTTTAAGCCATTGAGTGAATATGCTATAAAAAGAGAATAAACCTGGCCATCTCAATTATTTCATATAATCCATAGACACGTGGTGCTTTCTTCCTTGCTGCCGTTTGGAGTTGATCATTATCCACTCATATATATTTTAAAAATAAATTCTAAGAATTAAAAAAAAAAATCTCAATTTTAAGTTGCATTAAGTCTCTGCTTTTTTCTTCTTCTTTTTTGTGAAAATATTGTAATATTTTTGTGAAAATGTTATCTCTATATATTAAGAGAATTTAAAAAATTAGTTATTCCTTAAAAAAAAGTCAAAAATACCTATAATCTAATTAGATAATCCTTATTCTTAAAAAAAAAAAAAAATAGGGTTAAAATTGTAATTCAAAAAGATTCAAAAAAAAAAAAAAATTATCTAGGAAACTTTTTTCCTAAAAATTAGCACACTCTCTATTTAAACATATTTCACATATGTTTGATACATTTTTTTCCTAAAAACTAGCACTCACTAAACCTTACAATTTACTCCATTTCAAATCCTAAATTTTAGTTTTATAAAAATCTCTTCTTGTGTAACCTCACTAACAATAGATAAATTCAAATTGAAAAATTATATTAAACTAACAAAAAAAAAAAACTTCATTGCACGTGTGAAGCGCGTGTGATGAGGCTAATGATATTTTATTGTAGCTGCAGTGTTTATTTGACATAAGGATTCACGGGTGAACACATAAAATTCAACATGTGTCCTTCGAAATGAACAATTGAAAAATCAAAATCTTCAATATTTTGTTGCCGATTTATCATTCATGTATTTCATTTAAAAAAAAAAAAATGCCATTCATGTAAAACAGTCAAGTTGAGTTCATGAATCATGAGTACCTTCCAATTATTTTACCATCAAAACCTATCGCCCATGGATCTGACCTAGAACAATAGTTAAAATACTCGTAACTTCGTATGTGAACATATTCGTTTGGGGTTTTTGATACTAGAGGCATAAGCTTCCAGTAAATTTTTTTAATAATTTTTTTTGTTAACAATGATAAAGGTTCCGGTAATATATCCAATCAAGCAAACACAATTGTAATGAATTTGTACTTGTAAGCTAATGAATCATTAACGATTATATTTTTTTAAATAATAATAATAATAAATGTATTTTCTTCTTTGAAAAATGTACATTATAATTTATTTTTGAGCATTTATTAATTCAAAACTTCACAAATTATGAGTTGTCATATTTTAAGAATGGCTTTTGATAACAGATGCATTCGCATATTCCATAAGGAGAAATTTAATGAGCCACACTACATTGGGAAACAACAAAATAAAATAAATAAAACCTTTTGTAAACGGGTATCAACAAAAGCAAATAAATAAATACTTCTTTAACTGCTTAATGTGGATTTAAAAAAAAATAATGATTGAAGTGTGATTGAACCCAAAAATCTTATCAATTATAATTAAAAAAATATTTTAAAAAAACTCAACCTTAATTAGCTATTGCCTTCCAGACAGTCATTAACAGTATCTATAAACAAAAATATTTCTTTAACTGACTAATATAGTTGCACCTAAAAAACTGATTAATTATTATAATAAAAATTTACCTTAATATCACTAAAGAGCTAGTGAAAGTCCAACAATTCATTTATTCCCTTTCTATATATATATATATATAGGGTTGGGTTCAAGTTACACCTAGTATAACTCTAAGTAATGTTACATCATCCAATAACTTGTTATTGAATTAGTATTTTAAAAATCCAACCGTTGAATTACATGTTCTATATGTTCTTAACATGCATGCCAATTTTCATATCAATCAGATACTATTTACCATTTGATTTATAAACTCATCTTTTATGCATTATTTTAAACTATAAAAGATTTTGGTGGGTTACAGTGGGTTGATTTTGGGGGTGGTGTTTATAGCGGCCGGTGGTGGCGGGTTGTGGTGGGGGTGGGCTATGGGTGGTGGTGGTAGTGGGTGATATAGTGTTTTGTATTTTGTATTTATTTTTTATTTTTTGTTGGAGTTTTTTAAATGTTTTTTTTAATGTATTGAATTAAAGAATAGAAGATATGGTGTATTGCGTATTGTAAAATGGTGTGCTAAAATAATAAAGTAACTTTTTGATATGTTAAAATGTGATATTTTTAGAATGGCTTATAATGATACTTTATTTGTATGCTTTTGAAGTACGAGTGGCAAATATTGTGTACCCTTAAAACCTTTTTGGCCATTGCCCACTTAAATGATTCTATTTCAGTATGGTGCGAACATCGAATCATGTCCAATTATATAAACTTTTTTATTATTTATAATATACTGTTTAGTGTAAGAAATCTAAAGCGGCAGAAGAAAATAAAACATACCTCTAGTCATATATTGTTGTTCAAATGATTCATAGAAAGAAGAAGAAGAAGAAGAAAAAAAAAAAAAAAACCCCAATGTAAAGCAAATAATTAGAAGAGAAACTTCTAGTCTATGACCTTCTCCTTAGAAACTATTTTGATGGAGAACACAGGCTTTTACAGGCTAGACTAGGGATCCCTTCAATTTAATGTCGATTCTCTATTTGTACTCCTCCCATCAAAGAATATGTTTGTTCACCAAAATACGTCTATTTTACCAAACAACGTTACAAATGTCTATTCACAAAAAGAATCCTAATAGAATGGATCTTTATCTATCATTCTTATTATCAAATAAATAAAAATTATAGATAAATAATAATTAAATAATTAAAATAAAATGTATGTGGGCCATATTTATGTCTCCTAATGGAGATAATTTTACATTTAGTTCTCTCTTTTTAAAAAAAGAATTTTGTAGAGTTTTTTTTTTTTTTTAAATTCTTTAATATAATGTTTTTAACTATGTAATATGTTCTATAAAACTATAACAAATACAATATTTAACTTCACTAGACAAATAAAGCATTGAAATTTTTTTAAAAACTATGCTATAACAAATACTATACTAGAAAAAATATAGCATTCACAATTTTTTTGAGTTAAATACTATACAATATTCTTGAAAACTATTTATAGGGGTAAGGACCCAAATTTGTATATTGAGCCTTGCGCCTTGGCCGAGGACGTTGGTTGGTCCGAGGACGGATAAACAATAGTGAGGGTATCAAGCTAAGAATCCCATGAGTAAGATGCAAGCAGAAAGGCTAGGGAAGGTGGTCCGAGGAGGAGTATCTCCTCGGATGAACGGAGCACAGATCAAAAGTATATCTTGTCGATCAAAATGGCCTTCCAGGAGGTTCTACTGACAGGGGCATGTATTACAAACATACAAAAGGGATGGGGGCTCAGAGGTATCAAGGGAAAAGATGCTGCTACCATATTGAATGCTCTGCAACTAACTTTCTGACTGCATTTATGTGGAGAAAATCCCTAAATAGTGCTACCTAGGCTATCCCAACTCACAAAAGGCCAGAGAGGGTGTTCGATGGGACAAGCACTCAAGTAGTGGCCTGGATGATCAATAAATGGAGGGGCCAAGATCGTGAAAAGAGGGATATATAATGCAAAGGACCCTAGAGAAGAGGGGATCGAAAAAGAGAGAGAGAAAAAAGACTATAGCAATCAAAATTGTATTAAGAATCTATTCAATTGGTTTATATTAGAACTTACCTCCTCGGACCGTGCCGAGAGCGAATCTATTTGGATCAATCCTTCTTACTTTCGTTTAATTATCTTTTAAACCCATTCCAGTCGTTATCCAATTCATTAGGGCATAGTTCTCTAACTCACTCTCAACAAATTTATTGTACTGGGCTCACCGGGCCTTTATCCCTTTACATTTTGGGTTTGGGCTCAAAAACGTGCCCTTACACTATTCAATAGACAAATAAAGCATTGACAATTTATTTATTTATTTTATTGATGAGAACAAATCTTGTAGATGTAGGTTTCAATATTCTTTATTTTATGCAATATTAGTAAGCTCATTTTTCTTAAGAAAGTAGTTCTCTTTTTTTTCTCTTAAATTTTGGATGATGGTGAATTTGATCCAAAAGGATAGTACTACACCAAAATATTTTATCAAGTTAGGCAGCTTTTGGGATCTTCTTACTTTTTTATTTTATTTTTTATTTTTATATTTTTTATAGAAACAAACTAACTACTAAATACATGCACACACTTAATTATACTCCCTCATCAAACTTAAACACGTTACTTAACCCAAAGTACGGTTTTGTCTAATAAAATGATCTTAGATGCATTAAACAACATGTAACTGGAAAACTTAAATGAAAAATAATATTAAACTTTATTGTGTTAGGCTAAGAGTTACTGGGGCTGTTTGTCCTTTTGCACGACATGGGTAGAATTTAAAAAAAAAAAAAAAAGGAGCATGAGAGAGCTTCTTCTCCCACACCAAAACATTTTTAATGTCTCACTTATAATTTATGTAAAAATTAGGAAAGAGATACAAGGGAGTAAGGGAATAAGAGAAATAAGTCTCTTGGCTCTACAATGTTAGTTGTTTCATGCAAACTAGTGTTTTTGTTACTTCCTTTTCCTGTTTAAGCATATATAATAAAAAGTGATATTGGTTGGCACGTAAAGAGAGAGAGAGAGAGAGAGAGAGAGAGAGAGTAGCTGAAGAAAATTAGGAATTTTTAGTTACTTGCCCTATCACTATCGTACGACATAGAAAAAGGGGAGCATGGGAGAGCTTCTTTTTCCAATTGTTCCCACACCAAAGCTTTTTTGATATCTCACTTATAGTTCAAGTAAAATGTTGGGAAAGAGAGGCGGGAAAGGAAGGGAAGGAGAGAAATAAATCTCTTGGCTCTTCAATGTTGGCTGTTTCATGCAAGCTAGTACTTTGATACTTCCTTTTATTTTTAAAGCATATATAATAGAAAGTGATATTAGTTAGCACCCAACTTAGAACCAATATTTATAGATTCTAGTTAGCTTAATAAGTGAAGTATTTTTTTGTCTTTTTGTTGTTGTTGCTAAACTTAGTTTCAAATCCTTCCTGCACACTAAAATGAAAGGAGAAATTGGTATCTTGATGTTTTTTTTTTTTTTTTTTGATAAACAACATGTAACTAGATTTCATTTAAAGAAAAAGCATTCAAATAGATTACATCACGTTGAAGTTGATCAGCTATTATGGGTGGAATATCCTCTACCCAAATATTACACTGGTTCAACAGTTTGGCATTCCTAGCCATGATATGAGCAGTAGCATTTCCACTCCTGCGAATGTGTGTTACCCTCCATGCCGTAAAGCATTTCAGCCCCTCTTTTATCCCTTCAATTACTTTATGTATGGAATTCTGCAGCAAACTTTGATCACCAAGGGCCTTCACCACCAACTCCGAATCACATTCCATGATGATCTCCTTCAGCCCCAAATCCCAAGCAAGTAGCATTCCTTCCTCCATAGCTTTAGCTTCAGCTTCCAACGTACCCAAAGGCAGTTCAAGTTTCTTACTCATGGCTCCCATCAGTTGACCCCTCTCATTCCTAATAACCACCCCAATCCCACAACACCCCAAGTCTTCAAAAATAGCTCCATCCGTGTTGACTTTAAACCATCCCCGATTAGGAGGGGTCCAAGGAGGTTTTGCAGGAATGGAAGGTCTTTCTTGGATCTGTTTAACCTCCTGAACTTCCTTCCAATATGCAGCTACCTCCCTCACAATCACATCATGTCTCTTTCTTTGTTCACCATGGCATACCTTGTTCCTATTGTTCCACAGACTCCAAGCTGTCACTGCAAACAGCTCCCAATTGATACCCGGATGTGTGTCATTGATTGCCCAAACTATATCGACAAAGTCCCTTGGAGGGTCCTGAAAATAAGGCAGCTTAATCCTTGTATTGCTCCATACTTCTTCAGCTGATTTGCAACTCCACAAGGCATGACCCGAGGATTCACTTTGGTCACATATCTCACATCTATCATCTCTCCCAATTCCCTTTTCTTTCAACTTGAGCTTTGTGGGTAGGATGTTTTTACAAGCCCTCCAAAAGAAATGTTTTATTTTATTTGGACAGTTCAGATGCCAAGTAAGCTTCCACATTGCCTTCATACCTGTGTTGTTTGAGCTACTCCCCCCATCAGACTTGCACTTTCCTTCTTTCAACCATTTTTGAGCTACCTTGTATGCACTTTTAACGTTGAATTTTCCATTCGGAGTCCACGCCCATATTATGGAGTCTTCTGGCAACCGGAAGCTGATTGGGATGCTCAAGACTGCCTCTGCCTCATGGGGGAGAAACGTGGATCTCACCTTTACCACATCCCAGCACCTTCTCTCTGCATCCAGGAGGCTTGAGAACCCTTTCCTCATCCTGTTGGTCAGCGTGTGGGCTGATTGGTTTGAAGGATTCCAGCTTTGGTATACACCTATCCTTCCAGATGCGTACACTTGCTCCATTCCCAATGCACCATCTAGAGCCCTTGTCAATGACCTGCTTTGCTGCCACTATGCTTCTCCATGCATAGGAGGGTCTTCGCCCCAATTGAGCCTCTTCGAAAGAACTATCCATGAAGTATTTCGCCTTAAATACTCTGTGTACCAATGAGTGTGGGTTTCGCTTAATTCTCCACCCTTGTTTAGCAAGAAGTGCAAGATTGAAAGCTTTAAGATCCCTAAATCCCATCCCACCATCTGATTTGGGAGTGCACATTTTCTCCCAAGAGACCCAAGCCAGCTTCCGCTCCCTATCCTTTTGCCCCCACCAGAATTTACTCATCATAGAATTCAGTTCCATACATAAAGAATCCGGAATTTTGAAACAACTCATCGTATAAGTAGGCGTAGCTTGAGCTACTACCTTGATGAGTATTTCTCTGCCCGCATGAGAGAGGAGTCTACCCTTCCAACCCGATATTTTCCTTCCTACTTGGTCTTTGATGCGGTTAAAGGCCTTTCTTTTGTTCTTCCCCACAAGTGGAGGCAAACCCAGGTATTTTTCATGGTGCTGAACAATTTGTGCTCCAAACTTCTCCTTAATTTGCTCCCGGACCTCCCTGTTAGTATTCTTGCTAAAGAAAAGGGAAGTTTTCTCTTTATTGAGCTTTTGCCCCGAGTCTCCTTCATAGTCTTCTAGCACCTTCATGACCCTATCACATTCTTCAACAGTGGCCCTACAGAAAACAATACTGTCATCGGCAAACAGTAAATGTGATATCCTCGGAGCCCCCCTACTAACCGCAACCCCTTTTATGTGACCCACTCTTTCTTCCCTCTTCAACATGGCAGACAATCCTTCAGCACACAATAAGAACAGGTACGGAGATATTGGGTCCCCTTGGCGCAATCCCCTTGTTGGAATAATCTTCCCCTTTGGCTCGCCATTTATTAATACAGAGTAAGACACTGTGGTCACACACATCATAATGAGCGAGATCCACTTCTCATGGAACCCCATTTTCCTCATCATAGCCTCTAGATACACCCATTCCACTCTATCGTAGGCCTTGCTCATGTCGAGCTTTATAGCCATTAATGCTTCCTTTCCCTTTTTCCTTTGATCAATGCAATGCATTGTTTCGAAGGCCACAAGTACATTGTCCGTTATCAGCCTCCCAGGTACGAAAGCACTCTGAGATTCATCAATCACCACTCCCAGGATTCTTTTCAGTCTATTAGCAAGGATTTTGGACATCATCTTGTATATGACATTACACAGACTTATGGGTCGGAACTCTGTAATTTTCTGAGGGGACTTCACTTTTGGGATAAGGCATATATATGTGTCATTTATTCCACAAGGCATAATTCCAGAATTTAAAGCATTCAGAACACAATTTATTACTTCCGAACCTACAATATCCCAATAGTTTTGAAAGAAAATAGGGGACATACCATCTGGGCCGGGGGATTTAGTGGGATGCATTTGCTTAAGTGCACTCCAAACTTCCTCTGCTTTGAAGTCAGCAATCAGCTTCGCGTTCATGTCTGTGGACACCCGGTTGGATATTGCACTTAGGCTAGCTTCAAAACTGGTTGGCTGGTCCGACCTATAAATTGAGGTAAAGTAGTCCATAATAATCCCTTCAACTCCCTCCTTATCTTCATTCCATACACCATTCAAGTCCTGCAAACCCACAATACTATTTTTCCTCCTCCTTTGGTTAGCCGTAGCATGGAAAAAACGAGTGTTACGATCACCCCATTTTATCCATAGAGCCCTAGACCTTTGATTCCACATGATTTCCTCCCTAATCAGGCTTTCATTAATCTCCTTCTTAACCCTTTGAATCTCTTCTGCTTCCCCATGTAGGCTGTCCCAAGCTTCTAAATGTTGGAGTCTTTCTTTCTTTTGTCTCAATACTTGATGCACGTTCCCAAACATTTTCCAGTTCCACTTCTGAAGTTCGTTTTGGCAACTCTTCATTCTGTCAGTGACCTTATACTCAGGATCAACCCGCAACGGGTCCCAAGCCGACTCCACAATCTCTCTACAACCTTCCTCCCTAGTCCACATTTCTTCAAAAAAGAAACGCTTCTTTGCTGGTTTCTGGGGTTGTCTTCGTTTGATGGACAACGCTAAGAGACAGTGATCCGAGATGGACAATGACACATGCTGCACTCTTGCCTGAGGGAATATACTCCTCCACGCCTCATTTGCCACCATTCTGTCGAGTCTGAGCTTAGTACGTTGGTCTCCAAAGCGCCCATTACACCAAGTATATTGTTGTCCAAAATATCCCAAATCATGAAGCTCACATCTGCTCAAGCATTCCCTGAAATCCTCCATTTGTTTTACATCTCTGTCCAAACCACCAGTTTTCTCACCTTGGTGTAGAATTTCATTAAAATCTCCGAACACTACCCACGGCATCGTGCATTGCTCTTTCAGAACTTCCAACAACTGCCAAGAGATAAACCTTTTTCCGGCATCAGGTTGCCCGTAGAAACCAGTAGCACGCCATGGTGTTGATACCGATTCCCCATTCACAACTACATCAATGTGCGAATTGGAGCAACTTTTGAAACAAATTTTCGTACCTTCCTTCCACATCAGTGCTAAACCTCCGCTTCTCCCGTCGCTGGGTACCGTAATACCTTGAGTATACCCAATTTTGTTTCGAACACCCTTCAATCTGCTCTCCCCTGCTTTTGTTTCTGCAAGGAAGACCATCAATGGATCTCTCGCTTTCACCTCGTCGGTGAGGGTCCGAACTGCCAGGGAAGATCCAAGACCCCGGCAGTTCCATGCTAAGATCGTCATTTGGCTCGGCGGTGCTGCACCGCAGCCACCGCCACTCCGCCATCCTTTGGTATATTTTCATCGAGGGTTTGATTGCTCTGTTTTTCCCCTTTCCTTCGTTTCTGGTTGTAGGCATTAGAATCCAGCTCTTGTAGCGAGATAGGGCCCTCTCTCTTCAACCGGGTTGGGCTTTTTTCTTCAGGACTTGAGCTTGCTTTAGCTTCCTGAGCAAGCCTTTTTCAGTGCCTACTTCGTGGGCCTAAAGGTTCCGCAGTCCATCCATTAACCGTGTCATAGCTCAAAGCTATTGGGCCTGGGTCAGCACTCAATGAAAATGGGCCTCCCTCCACGTTGTTGGTTTCATGGCTTGGCGCCATAACAATTTTAAATTTTGGCGTTTCCTTGTGACCCATTGCTGTCTCCCATAACATCTTTTCTGATAACCCAGCCTGATCCTTGCCTTGGTCCAAGACTTTTTCACCCAAATTAACTTCCTTCTCCCCTTGCTTTCTCACCAACTCCCTGACCATGCCATTTTCGTGCAAGATTTCTGGCTGCTGTTTCAAGGCTTCTGCACCAGTTTCACGCCGTGTCAGCGGGCATTTCTCCATGGTCGTCAGGTTTGGCACGTGTTCCTTCCCATCATTCTTCGAGCTCCCACGTGCCTGAAGCAACTCCGGCCCCTTCTCCGCCACCGCACCAGTATCCCATCGTCTGGTTCCTACACCTTTCTCCATACCATAATAGTTGGAGTCGTGGCCGTTACGCCGAAAAGAATCTCCTCTCAACCAAGCCCCATACTATAGTTCTTCATTTTCACCCACAGCGTTGCGCTTTCCAGATTCTGAGCAGTCCTTTAGAGCGTGATTAAGTAAGCCACACCTATAGCAGAAGTTAGGCAGCCTCTCATACTTGAGCTGAACCCATTTGCCTTCCCCTCCCTCTATGGTTATCTTCTTCCCCCGGACCAATTTCTTTGTCACATCGATGCGCACTCGCACGCGTAAACATCTTCCCCAATGGACTCCAGATTCAGAAACATCCACTTCCAAAACCTCACCCAGCTTGGATCCAATTGTCCCGCCTATTTCCTTCGTCCTACACTTTAAAGGAAGATTGAATATTTGGATCCAGAAAGGAGCCCATTTAATCTCTACTTCCTTCGGAGTTAGCTCCCCATCAAACTCCTGTATAAGAACCAGCTGTTTTTCATAGCTCCATGGGCACATATCAAGGACTTTCTTCTTGTCTTTTCCATCACTAAATTCCACCAGGAATAGGTCTTCCTCTACCTCGGAAATCTGGACCCCTTTATTAGGTTTCCACAACATCCTCATATTCTTTCTTAAAGCATCTAAATTTATGCTTTTATGGGCCATAATCTTCATCAACGCACAATTCTTTCCTACTTCCTTTGCGGTTTTTGTGCTATTGCTATCAATCTCTATATCCTCATCTTCCTCCTCCGTGAAAGAAAGTTTCTTCCATAAGACTTCTAACTCCTCTGCCATTGCCTTTCACTTTCTCTCCTTTAAACAGACCTTGACTTTAGGGGAGCCCTACAAGGACACAACACCACCAGGCCTCACACACGGGAGGTCACACAAACTCTTACAAGAACACTGCAAGACTCACCACTGCTTCTACATGCACAAGCATGAGAGCACTTTGTACATTTCTTCTCTTCTTCTTTAAAATAGTCGTGTCTTGATGTAATACTAAAGGACAAACATCATAAACCAAATGTCATAGTTTCAAATCTTATCATACCTTTTAAATAAATAAATAACAGTAAAAACAAGAGAACACAATGTAATTTGTTGCAAGACCATCTTGAAGTAAACAGAATTTTTAGTTCTTGATGCAACAAATTAAACAAGCCAATTAAGTGAGTAAGCCAAACTAATTAGCCTTGGCAGCAATCCATTGGACAGCTCCATTACCTAGACAATTGACACAAGCAAATTTAAGAAGTAATCTTGAACTATTCTCGAGAAACGTACAAATTGTTCCGATTTCTCATAGAATTTTAGCATGTTTCGTGTTTGTAGTCAAAGTGTCATTGTCTATTTCAATGACTTGATAAATAATTGAGAGGATGTTTCTCTAACTGCTTCAGTCTATTCTATCAATACAAGATTAAGAGATCACATCCTAGAGGCGGTGCATCATATATCAAATAACCTTGTGGCAAGTAGCTAATATTATCTAGTCTCTCTCGTAAAGAAAATTCAAATCTCTTGCCCCTTCTTGTAAGCAAAAAACTAGAGCCAAGAATAATATATTATTTAGCCAAAGGTGAATGATGACTCGAAGAAGTGAACAACAAGAAGAAGCAAGGAAGTGAACAAAAAATGTATAATACATCACTGACTGAATTGACTTGAAGAAGCTATATGCATTAATATTGACTAGGAATAGTGGATTCCAGTCGGCTCAACTAGTAAATTTCTGATAAAAAAATCATCAGAAGTAAACGTTATAGGTCGAAATTCTATGTTGGAGCATTTAATATTAATTAAAATGAATAAATATTACAATATAAATGTAAAGATGTGGGAGTGAATATGGAAGATGAAAAATTAGTGAAAATGTTTAATCCCACATTGAAAAGGAGAGAGACTATTTTATTCTTTTTAATTGCGGTGATTAATGGGCTAATATGAATTGACTCAGATATTGAGTTAGATATGTGCATAAGGGGGAGGTGAAGGGTGGAGGTATCAAAAATGGAAATGAAAAAAAAAAAATAGAGAGGTTCTTGGCAAGGAAGGGTGTTCATTCTGGCGGAGCTTTGGGCTTGAACACTTTGTGCAGCCTCAGTCCAAAATTTTTCTCTTTAAATTAATAATATTTAAAAGTATTATTCAGTTTCTCGTTGTATTATTTCCATTATTATTGTGTTTGCACCAACAATTTTAAAGAATATAGTCTCCATCAAGAAAAAATAGATAAGTATACAAAAGATGAATATAATTGTTGCTCTTATCTTTTAAATTGTCTTGCCGATCATTTTTATGATTATTATGATACAGCTTATAATTCTGCCAAGAAAATTTGGAAAGCTTTACAAAGCAAGTATAATACCGAGGAGGCTGGTGCAAAGAAGTATGCTGCTAGTAGATTTTTCCATTACCAAATGGTGGATGGAAAATCGGTGGTGGATCAAGCACAAGACTTCCAAATGATTGTGGCAGAATTGAGATCCAAAGGCATAAAGATTGGAGACAATTTGGTGGTAGCTAACATAATTGATAAACTACCACAATCTTGGAGGGAGTTCTAAAAGACTTTGCAGCACAAACAAAAGGAGACATCCTTAGAGACTTCGATCACACGCATCCGTGTGGAGGAGGAGGCTAGGGGACAAGATGCACTCATGACATAAGAGAGCAATGGTAATTCCACCACAAAGGTAAACCTTATTTCAGCCAATAATAATATGCTCAAAAATCATTTTCCTAGAAATAGTCAATTGAAGCCTAAAAAAAGAGTTTTCAAAAATAATAATAGACCTCAAGGAAAGGGAAACCCGAATAAAAATTACAATAAGTACCAAGGACCCCCTTCACAAGATCAATTTAATAGATCATGTTTTGTCTGTGGCAAGAGTGGGTATATTGCTTGATTTTACAAATTTCGGAAACGTGAATCTGTCCCGCAGGCTAACGTAACCGAAGAGCCTTTAGTGGCTATGATTACAAACATCAATATGGTGCAATATGTTGAAGGGTGGTAGGCAGATTCTGGTACTAATAATCACGTTTGATATGACAAAAATTGGTTCAAGTTGTACACTCATTTTGAAGAAGAAAAAACTGTTATGCTTGGCGACTCTAGCAAAACCAAGGTTCTTGGGAGTGGTGAGGTTGAATTGAAATTCACTTCTAGACGTGTGTTAACATTGAAAGATGTACTTTACACTCCGTCCATAAGGAAAAATTTGATGTTAAGTTTTTTGCTTAACAAGGCTGGTTTCAAGCAAATTATGGAATTTGATAACTATGTAATCACTAAAAAGGGATTCTTTGTGGGCAAGGGTTATGCTTGTGATGGAATGTTTAAATTGAATGTTGAGAATAATAAAGCATCTACCAGTTCAGTTTATATGCTTTCTTCTATTAATTTTTGGCATGCTCATTTGTGTCATATAAATAGTAGATATGTGGGAATCATGAGTAGTTTAGGATTAATTCCAAGGCTGTCAAAAGATTTTGAAAAATGTGAAACTTGTAGTCAAGCTAAGATTACAAAAATGCCTCATAAAAGTGTTGTAAGAAATATTGAATTGCTTAAGTTAATTCACTCTGATTTAAGTGAATTTGAGGGAATTTTAACTCGTGGAGGAAATAGATATATTATCACTTTTGTTGATGATTTCTCAAAATATACAACTGTTTATTTGTTGAAAAATGAAAGTGATGTTTTTGAAAAATTTCAAGATTTTTTAAAAGAAGTTGAAAATCAATTCATTAGAAAAATAAAAAGAATAAGAAGTGATAGAGGCCGTGAGTATGGATCAAATGCATTCAACTCATTTGTTCAGTCTTTGAGAATTATCCATGAAACTACTGCACCATATTCACCTGCTTCTAATGGTGTGGCTGAAAGAAAAAATAGAACTTTAATTGAGTTAACAAATGCCATGTTAATTGAATCTGGTGTACCTTTACATTTTTTGGGTGAAGTTATTTTAACTGCATGTCATGTTTTGAATAGGGTGCCACATAAAAAGTCACATACCACACCTTTTGAGATGTGAAAAGGACATAAGCTAAATTTGGGATATTTGAGAGTATGGGGTTGTCTTACTTATGTAAGGCTAACTGACCCTAAAATACCTAAATTAGGTATAAGAGCTACTACCTGTGCTTTTCTTGGTTATGCGATTAATAGTACATCCAATAGATTTTTCGATCTTGAAAACAAAATTATTTTTGAATCTGGTGATGCTATTTTTCATGAAGAAAATTTTCCTTTTAAATTAAAAAATAGTGGGGGTGAAGAACATACTTTGTCACAAACTAGTTCTTCTACTTTTCATTTACAAAATCAAGAAAAATTTGAAATGGAACCTAGGAGTAAAAGAGCTAGAGTTGAAATTATTATGTTTTTAACATTAAGGAAAATTCCCAAAATTTAAAAGAGGCTTTAACATCACCTGAAACTATATTTTGGAAAGAGACTGTAAATGATGAGATGAAATCTCTAATTTCTAATAGAACTTGGAAATTAGTAGATCTTCCACCGGGTTGTAAGACCATAGATTGTAAATGGGTCCTTAGAAAAAAGTTGAAATCGAATAGATCAATAGATAAGTTTAAAGTTAGACTTGTTGCAAAATGCTTTAAACAAAAAGTTGATATTGATTTCTTTGATATATTTTCTTCGGTAACAAGAATTACATCTATTAGATTGTTAATTGCTATTTCTGCAATATTTTATTTGAAAATTCATCAAATGGATGTAAAAACAGTTTTTCTAAATGGGGACCTAGAGGAAGAGATTTATATGGATCAACCCGAAGGTTTTGTAGAGCTTGGACAAGAAAGCAAGGTATGTAAGCTAACTAAATCCCTATATGGCTTAAAACAAGCACCTAAGCAGTGGCATGAAAAGTTTGATTCCTGCATGATTGAGAATGGTTATAAATCAAATGAATGTGATAAATGTATTTATTCTAAATCATAGAGTAATTTACATGTTATTATTAGCCTCAATGTGGATGATATGTTGATTTTTGGCTCAAATATGCATGTTATAAATGAGACAAAAAATATACTTAAAAGCCATTTTGATATGAAAGATCTTGGCAATGCTAGTTTTATTTTGGGCATGAAAATTACAAAAACATGTGATGAAATATTTCTTAATCAATCACATTATGTTGAGAAAATATAATTTTCATGATCACAAAAGTGTAGCTATTCCTTTTGATTCTAGTGTTAATTTATTTCCTGTGAATAATGATGATGAGATTTTTAATCAAAAGGATTATGCTAGTATCATTGGTAGTTTGCGTTATGCTACTGATTGTACTAGACCTAACATTGCATATGCAATAGGAGTGCTAAGCAGATTTACTAGCAAGCCTAGTAAAGATCATTGGCTAGCTATTGAGTGGGTCATGAGATATTTAATTGGTACCAAAAGCTATGGCTTATTTTATAAAAAATACCCTGCTGTGATTGAAGTTTTTAGTGATGCCAATTGGAATAATTTGTCAGGTGATTCTTTATCTACAACTGGTTATATTTTTACCTTAGATAGTGGTGCTATTTTTTGGAAATCTATAAAATAAACAATAATTGCTAATTCAACGATGGAAGCTAAATTAATAGCATTAGTTTCAGCGAGTGAAGAGGCAAATTGGCTTAGAGATTTGTTATATGAAATTCCACTTTGGGAAATGCCAATTCCACCTATATTAATTCATTGTGATAGCACTACCGCAATTGGTAAAGTTAAAAACCGTTACTACAACGGTAAATCCAGATCTATAAGAAGAAAGCACAGTACCGTGCGATCTTATTTGAGTAATGGCATCATAACTGTGGATTATATTAAATCCAATGATAATCTTGCAGATCCATTTACCGAGACCTTAGCAAAAGATAGAGCCTGGAATACATCGAGGGGGATGGAACTAAAGTCCATAGAATCATGAGTCATGTATGAGAATACCCAACCCAAGGACCAGAAATCTTGAGAATTGGATTCAATGGGAAAAAGGAATTATACGATGGTCGTAAGAAATGCACTATGTATTTTGTAATTAATTTTTTAAATTGTTCATCCCTATGATGTAAATGCATTTATCCTATAATGTGAAAAGGTTGAGTAAAAAACTCTTAATGAAATTTGTAACTCATATGAGTGAGGTGTCAGAATTACAGGAGTACCCTTGACGAAATTTCACCTATATGAGTGTGGGGGTAGGGTCACTCCCTATGAGATTTGGATTTAATCTCAAATACACTCATGAAACTGGGATCAGCACATGGCCGTAAAGTGCTAGTTATAAAAGCTCATATCAACACCTGAGTTGTTATGTGTAAGCAGTGATGCTTAATTTTCCTAAAGCAGTCCTACTTCAAGTCGAAGACCACTACGACTCTAGAGTTGAGATCGTTGTTTTACTAAGTGAAGGTTCAATGTAGAACACACCTTCATGATGCATAATGACCCATCTTTACTTGGTAATCTCTCTTTAACTAAAATTTAATATTAAAATGAGTGGGGGATTGTTGGAGCATTTTAATATTAATTAATTAAAATGAATAAATATTACAACATAAATGTAGAGATGTGAGAGTGAATATGGAAGATGAGGAGTTAGTGAAAATGTTTAATCCCACATTGAAAATGAAAGAAACTATTTTATTCTTTTTAATTGTGGTGATTAATGAGCTAATATGAATTGACTCAGATATTGAGCTAGATACGTGCGCAAGGGGGAGGTATCTTGTAACACCCACTACATCAAAATAATAGACCTAATTAATCAGATTAATTTGGTTAGTAATTTCGTGAGGCTCATTGAGCCTATAAGTAGACTCGTTCAGACCCAATCCAAAGAGAGCGAGTGTAGCCAACCAAGGGCTTGAATCTCCTTAAAAAAAGCGAGTGCCGCGCCTCAGTCCAAATAATGTTGTGTAATTTTTCTCTTAAAGTTAATAATATTCAGAAGTATTATTCAGTTTCTCGTTGTGTTATTTCCATTATTATTATGTTTGTACCAACATTCTATATTTAAAAAAAAAAAAAAAAAACTATAAAAAAAATACCAAGAATGAATTGATTCGAAGAAGCAAACAATAAATGTATAATGTATCATATACCATGAGTGATCTGACTCGAAGAAGCGATATATAAAATTTTGCATCGCTGGCCAACTTGCTAATTAAGAGTGAATTGACTCAATCAAAAGTTGACAATCTCAGGCAAAGAATGAATTGATTCGAAGAATCAAACAAAAAATGTAAAATGCATCACTTGGCAAAAGTGAATTGTAAATAACTCGAAAAAGTGAATAACATTTATGCAAATAATGTACTAGTATAGTAAGTATATATCATATATTATATAAAGTTTTTCCGGACAATTGTGTTTTGTAATACATGCAATATATATAGAAGCATATGTAGATTTAATCTATAAGAAAGAGTGAATAAAATTTATGCAAATAATGTATACTAGTCTCGTATATACCTTATTTATATAAAGTTTTCCCGGACAATATTTTTTGTTTTGTAATACATGCGAATTAAATATATATAGGGGTGGCAAAGTAAGCCCAAACCCATTTGCTCACCCAAACCCACCCACTCTAATTGAACCCAAACCCACCCAATTATTAGTTGGGTTAAATGGGCATCAACACAATTAGATCCAGTGATCATTGGGTTTTAACTAAAAACTCAATGAGACCCATTTAACCTAAAAACAATATATCCGAATTCAACCTAGCCCTTACCATAAAAATAAAAAATAAAAAAAATAAAAAAAAAAGGAACCCTCAAACGTTTCAGTGTTTCAAGGTTTTCATTTTCCTTCATTTTCTCGGCCACCAAACACTTCTCTCTCTCTCTGTCTCTCTTAGGGTTTTGGAGTGCTTTCAATGCCGATTTTTGAGTTGTAAACAAAACGAAGCCGTATCCTTTGGCTTTTTCGGTGGTTTTGTACACGAAGAGAGCGAATCCTCTGGATCTCCCGGTGGTGGAGTTAAATCCGATCGGTTTGGTCTCAATCTCGCCGAATTTGGTTTCAGATCTGCCAGCCAACAAGGTGTTGTTGCTATTCTTGGCCGAAGCTGAGCCAGAAGAGCTAAAGCTTGAGCTTGAAGTGAGTGCACCATTGGCCACTGAGCCATGAGTTCTCAAGGGAGAGACTGGTGAGGCTAGATCGAGCTCGCGAAAATCGGGCTTGTTCTCGTTGCAACTCAGTGAGTCATGGAACCGAGTGGTTAAGGAGTCAGAGCTAGAAATTTCTTGTATGGGTTTTGCAGAATGCGACATGTCGTGCAACCAGTTTACGAAGAAATGTTTGTAAATTGTAATTGGTGGGTGTGAGAGTTCAGTTGTTTTAGCAATTGTTTGTGTTAAGAATACAAAGAATGAGTTATGTAATAGCAGAGAGAGTGCGAGGAAGAAAATTGTTATCAGAGTCCGGTCTCGATCATTGCAATCCTGATCCTGTTTTGGTGATTTGTTTGGTTGCTGAGAAAGTGCAGGAAATAGAAGCTAAATGCTTAATAAATTAGGCCCCTTTTATGTTTTTTTTTTTTAAATAAATAAATTTTGTTGTTTAGATAGTGCTGTTTGCATGCCGAGAAAGTGTGGAAAAATAAAAGGAGAAGGATGATCCAATTTAAAGTGATTTTCTTTTCAAGCTTGTAGTTGTATCTTTTGTTTAATTTGATTTTTTGGGAAAGTAGAGTGGAGACTAGAAAGAGTGGAAAAGGGAATCCAAGAAAGTGTTGGGGTTTTCACTTTAATGGCATTTTGGTAATTTTGATAATTGGGTAGTTGGGTGAGTTGGGGTTTACCCATAATAATTGGGTTGGGTTAATTGGATTTAGGTTAGAAGCAATTAGTTAAATGAGTTTTAATGGATAAATGAGTTTTATATACCCAACCCAATTATGCCCACTCCAAATCCACCCAAACCCACCCATTTGACACTCCTAAGTTATATATAGAAGTATATGTAGATTTAGTCTATAAGAAAGCTTTCTTGTTTTTACTCGATGAAGGGATAATGCATCACTAGTCAAGAATTAATTGATCAAAAGAAGTGAACAACATATAAAGACAATGAGAAAACATACGCCTTATTACGCCAAGTTTTGCAAGACAATTTTTATGTTTTGTAAATTGTAATACATACAAAATATATAGAAGTAAATGTAAATTTCATCTATAATAAAGCTATGGCCCCCTTAAACTTCTCTCATATATTTTTTATTTTACTTGTTTCCAAGAAAAACGAGAGAACATTAAAAACTAAAAAATTGCATATGCCATGGTGTGTGTGAATATATATATATATATATATATATAAAATACATGTATAAAAAACGTAGAAAATAAATTATTGGGTTTACCGTAAATTATAAGGAAAATTTATATTCAATCTTCACATGAAAACTTGATGTTTTTCTTTACCCATGATAATATTCACTCTCCCCAAAAATGTTGATTCCAAATTGAGTAAAGAATTTAGTTTGCTGAAACTAAAATAAAATGATATTTAATTTATAATTATCACTTAATTATGTAATGTAAAATATACAACAATTTGTCCAAAAATAAATCATAGAAAAAATCAGGTCAGGATGTGACATATATAAATCTCAATCTTATCATCAATCACATGGTCTAAGTTTAATAGATGAGGTGATTGGTATAAGGACAACAAGGTATTATTCTAACGGATGTGGCTTGTGTCCGGTGGAAGTTTCCACTGGACACAAGCCGTGTCCTATTCTAACTAAGAAAATCAAAAAAGACAAAGAGGTGGCTAAGTAAGATTCGAATCCGCTCATCTCACAGCTACGTACACCCATGTTTCGTACTCAGGCATCCTTCCCTCTTTGTTTTATATTCAACTTATTGAATCCCTTTGATGCTTACTCTAGATTTTTCTAGGAACCCTTACTTCTCCTCTTAGCTTAATTTTTTTATTGACTTAAAAAAAAATTATAAATATAAAAAGGAAAATGTTAACCAATGCTTTAAGAGCATTTGTTAGTGAACCATTTTAGGAAAATTTTATGAAAAATGAAAAAAAAAAAATGTTTTTACAGCTTTTTTTTTATTTCTCATAAAAGTGATGTCAAAACTTTTCTAACATAGTTTGTTAACAATTACCTTAATGACACCCATTAACATGACACATATAAAAATTATTGATAAATAATACATACATCATTTTGAACTCACAGCCACAATAATTATGGAAGAAAGTAGAATCATTTCTATTAATTTTTCATTTTATATTCAGTTTACTAGTTACAAGCCTTCAAGATTCTTAATTTTTTTTTTAAACATATTCATATTACAACTTTTTTTAGTTAAGAAGATAATTAATCATTAAGTATACATAACAAGAGTTGTTTGTTTTATAATAGCAACTAGGAATATTCATCATGTGCATGTACCATGTAAATGCATAATTCATGAAACATATATACGTGCATACAAATTGGAATATACAGCTTTCAATATGACACTCCACCTCTAGAGTCTAGTCAACTTTGATCATCCTGTTGATGTCATATAGTTTTAATTATATTTTTGAACGATACATGTCACTTGATCACCATGTCATTTTTGCTTGTTATCTTAAAACATATTATTATGAAATTACACATGACATATGACCTCCATACGCTGGTCATACTTGTCGAATATCAAGATAATTGAAGAGTTTAAACCTTAAACGTCTTCATGAAAAATAGAATTAGGTGTCAGTTGAGATACTTAATTAACAAAAATCTTACAATTGTAATAATGTTTAATTTTGATTTATCTCGGGACTCTTCATGCATTTGACAAAACGTTTTGAGAATGGCTTACTTCTTCTTTCTTTTTTTGGGATATATATATATAATATATATATATATATATATATAATAATCATTTCATTTAATGATCACAACTTAACCACATGAGTAAACATGTAAATTTTTTTCACAACTTGTTAAGTTGATAAATTGATTGGCACAATACTTGTATATGATATTATTTTTATTATACACCAACTTATTATTATTTCGAAAAATGCTAAAACTACATGATTTTACAAACGGTTGATATTAGTAGTAGATCTATATGAAAACTAGTAAAAATTTGTCATATTAATTGTTTATAAAAATTTTGTAAAACAGTTTGTGATTGTAGCATTATTCTATTATTTCTAGACTTTTGAAGAGATCAGCACTATAAAAATATCCACGTGGCATGCAGTTAGTAGGTGAAAATTGGCCAAACATTCCAAAAAGAGAGAATATTCTCCAAAAATGTTAAAGATGTGGGCTACTGCTACTGCAAACATGTCTCCACATAAACATTGGTAGAGCATGCAGAGAGAGAGAGAGAGAGAGAGAGAGTGGGGTTTTATTATTCATATGCAGCTTCCAAGAAAGTTCGCTTTACAAAACATATATATGCATAGTTTGTTGGATTTTAAGGTTGAGACGGAAACCCAGAAGGCATATTCTTTGTTTAGAATGAATAATATTGCCAAACCCTACTGTTTGGTTTGGCAGTACTTCTGAATATGATTATGATAGGGATATCTATGGTTCCCCATATTAATTTTGTTCCTACTCTTTCTTGTTTGGAGACAGTAATAAAGAATTATGTTTGAACCACTGGCTTTGTTTTGACAAAGTAGCTAGGACCAAAAGGAAAAAGTAAGAGAAAGTAGAGGATGGTGAAAAAAGAAAAGAAAAGAAGGTTTTATGTTTTTCATTACAAACTTTTAGTACGATGGAGAGGAAAGTGGAGAGAAACCTAAGTATTTTATATTAAATTCTTATTATAGTTTTTGTATTAAATTGTTTTTAATAATCTAGTGAGACAAGATGTAAGGCATTTTTTTTCTTATATTTTGCTCCTATTGCTCTCCTTTTATCCTTCCTTTCCACTTTCTATTTTGTCAAATGAGAGAAGATATTGATCCATCTTCAAATTATTTTTTTTTCCTTTATTCTATTTCTATCTTTATCACTTCTCTACCTAACAAAATGCACTAAGTTTAGTCATTGAGAAATTAATCATGTCATGTGATGTGAATATATATAGTTGGTTGCAAACTATGAATGCTAAAATCTAAGCACACTGTGGTTGTTCAGCCTTATATTATTAACTAGCAAAGAGCCCGTGTATCGCACATATAATGCTTTAAATTACCATGTGAAAGATTATATAAAATTTTCAAAATATTTTAAAGAAATAACATGAAATAATGTCACGAAAACTTGAATAGGATTTTATTAAATTGAATTAATATGAAATTAAGGGGATAACTATTTTTTTTTAATCTCAAGAGGATAAAGAAATAGAGTATGTCATAGAAATTAGTTGAAGTAATGAATTCATCATTGTAGGGACCAGGTTTGAGGGAGTGGACCCAAGCCCAGTTTCCCCGCAATGAATTTATAGAGTATGGGCTCAAGAGCTAGGCCCTAGTGAGGAATGCAACGGCCTTGCATGGTTGTACGTGAATGCTAATAACCTAAACGTGGATTGGAATGCAGAACAAGGGTCTTCGGACGGGATCTTGTGAGCTAGGAGTTCTTATCATTTCGTTCAACAAAGGTTACAATGGTTGAGGGGAAATACACAGCTACAGTATTTCTCTCCTCTGGTTCTTTTTTCCGTCCCCCCTCACATGAGGGACTTTTTACATTATATACCTCTCTCTCCGTTGATCCTAGCCCTACACTTGTCGATCAGCCCGGTTTCCACTTGAGAGCCTGTCCCATCAGCCGCATTCCCATACCTCTAGTGGGTTGCAGCGCCCCATGCGGCGTTGTTCAGAGGTCCTATCCTCATTAATGCGGCCAGGGCGTTAGTTGAGGGCATTTAATGTGGAGGTGACAGTTCACCTGGGATTTGTTCCTCCACCATGCTTCAATGTCCGGTGCTTGGTTCTTGTCATTTGCTCCTTGGATGCTTAGGGAGGCTCCACTTAAAGGCATGCTGCTTGCCCACTCTCTGACCTCGGTCTCCCGAGGATGTAACCATCCTCGGCAATGCTACTTGGGCCCTGGGCTCTAAGTTTTCGTCCTCGGACCTCGGACATTGGAGGCGTCCTCGGCGTGGGCTTTTGGGCCTGGTTTGGAATGGGCCGGGGTTGCTGAATTATTCTGGCCCCACAATAGCCCCTCAAAATCTTGCTGTCTGCACCCTCGGGCGGAGAGGAGGATTTTGATATCCTCGGACCTGCTTCGTGTCCAATCGAGTCTTGTCCCTCGTCAGCGTTGGAACATTTTCAACTGCCCAAGGTACGTTACTGGCGCTTCGATGCGCGTAACGTGTCTTGCATTAAATTCGGGCGGCTTTATGCTCCCCACGTTCAACGGGCAGATGACAATCTAACGGTGGAGATGCGTCTGGCACTTATGGGCGGGAAAACTTGCGCAGCTCTTCTTTCTAGGGTATAAGTACCCATTAGAACCGTTTCCTCACTTTTCATTTGCAATCAAGAGCTCCTGCGCCTCTATTCTGAGTCCAGCCAAACTTCCACCTCCACCTTCAGCACAAAAAGCCAGTCCGAGGAGCTCTTCCTCATTTTTGTAAGTCTCTCTGTCTCTCTCTGAGCTTTCTCCCTCTCTACTCGTCCTTCTCTTTCATTCGCTCATCTTTTAGTTCGCTTAGGCGTCATTTGGGATGGGTAGACTTAAGAAGTTTGTTGGCACTGAGGAGGCGATGGAGAAATTCATCGCTGATTACAAGATACCGGCCAACGTGGGCTTAAGGTATTGTGAGGAGGGGGAGTGGTACCTCCAGAAGCGAGAGGGCGAAGTGGTGATTCCTGTCATCGCTTTCCTTGAAGGGGGGATGAGGATCCCCATGGGGCCGGTGACGAGGGGTTACCTCACCTACTTTCGGTTGACCCCCACCCAATGCGCCTCCAACATGTTCAGAATTCTGGGCAGTGTGGACGCCCTTAATGAAAAGATGGGTCTGAGGCTGACCTATCACGATGTCAACTACTGCTACAATCTTCAACATTTGAAGAACAAGTCCTATTACATGAGGACGAGGGACGACAGGGTCCGGCTTATCCAGTGCCTCCCCGAGTCCAACAAGGGGATGAATGAGGATTTCCTCATCGTGTCTGGAGCGTGGCATGATGGCCTTCATTGTCCGACGACGGAGGGAGCACCAGGTGGGACAGTGGGAATAGGAGGGGATTTATAGATTCTAACTTCTTTCTCTGCGTTATTTCTTCTTGTACTGTTTGGTTTCTAATCGCGGATGTGTTTTCTCTTTGTAGATCCGCACTCCTATGCGCGCCATTTCGACTTGATCAATAGGGAAGACTTGCAGAAGGTGCTCAGGTCGGCGGAATTTGAGAACGAAGCAGACCACCAAGTCAGAGCCGCGCACAAGATTTTGGGGTACACTCCGCTCCAGAAGTCGTTTGCGGCCCCAAAGTACGTGATCAGAGCCAAGGATCCTCGGCTGCCGAAAATAAAAGTGACCGAGGACGGTTTTGAGTTTCCCGAGGATCCCTCCACTTCAGAAGGTGTCACAGTAGCAGTCCCTTCGTCTTCCCATACATTCCCAGAGGCCGCGGAAGAGGACCTAGAGAGGGGAAAGGACGCGGCAGATTGTGGTTTTGCTGAGGACGATTTCAGCGTTTTCGAGCGACTGCATCAGTCCGAGGACCCCTCTGGGGACTTGGGTGATCCTCGTCTAACCGAGGCAGACTTCCTAGCGTCAGCGACATCTTCTCGGCCTGAGATGGGCTACAAGAAGAAGAGCCAACCCAGTCTGGCCGACCTACTAGAAAGGCAGCCGGGGAAGTCCAAGCCGAAGGTTCCTCCTCCTCCTCCAAAGACTCGCCCAACTCAGACCAGGTCGGTCTCGGCCCAATCTAGGCTTCCTCCTGCTCCGCCTCAGTCGAGTTCGCCGTCCAGGCACTAGCATGCCGTTCCTAAGCCGAAGAAGGATAAGGGCAAGAGGACTGCCGAGGACAAATCTGGGTCCCCGCGGGAGGGGGATGGCAATCGTCGGCCATCGAAGCAATTGAGGATAGGCTCCTCAACGCAGGAAAAACAGGTCGCACCTGCGCCCGAGGTCCAGGCATGGCTCCCCGCCCCAATGCTCCGCGGGGCTCCTCTGAGGGATGACTCCTCCCTCAGGGACTTTAAGGAAGGCGAAGGCGCGTTTGTGGCCGACGCTGTAGAGAGATGTCTGCTCCTTCCTGCGGACATGGCGGAGTTGGGGACCATGAGGAGTAGGGACGTCTTCCTCAGCCTCAAGCGTTACTTGGGGATGGTAAGGCCCTTAACAATTGTGTTTTCTGCCTTCTTTTCTTTTTAAGCTCGGCTAATCACCACGTATTTGTTTCGTTTGGCAGGCTGTGCAGGCCACTTTCAGGCTGGAGGAGGCGGCCAATAGCCATGGAAAGGCCATGGACTTAGAGCGCGATAAGCGCTTGGAGGTTACTCGGGCCCTCAAGACGTCCGAGGAGGATCTTGCCAAGGCCAGGGAGGAGCTGAAGGCTATGACCCAGGCTAAGAACAGCACACTGTCAGGCCTTGAGGGTGCCCAGAAGCAGGCCGAGACACAGACGAGGCGTCTGGGTGAGGTGGAGGAGCAGCTGAAGATCGCAAGGGAGCTGATTGCTGATCTGACCAAGAAAGAAGCTGCTGCCGAGGGCGCCAGGAAAGTGGTTGAGTGGGCTAGGGATGAAGCCGTGAGGGTCAAGATCGAGGCGGAGCAAGGTAGGGAGGAGGCCTGGGCCACCAAGCAGGAAGCTGAGGAGGCGGCCTATGCTGCCGGGGCGACTGAGACAGCGGCTGCCTACAAATCCCAAGTCCCTGGGGTATGTAGGCGCTACTGCTCCGAAACTTGGAGTGAGACCCTCAGACAGGCTGGGGACTTATGGAAGGAGGAAAGCGTGTACTACCTCCCCGTTATCCGCGAGGCTGCCCCAGAGGGCTCTGAGGCCGAGGAGGCTGCTGTGGAAACTGCTGCCACTCCGGTTGAGGAGGCCTTGGACGCTGGGGTCACTGGTGAGCCAGTCCAAAGGAGTAGTCCTCCCACAGTGGTCGAATTGAGTGATGGCTCCAACGAGGATGCACCTCAGCAGGCTGCGGAGCCCTCCCTCAACGTCCAGGTTTCTCCTGCCGAGGGGGCAGCTATTCCCGCCGTGCCTCTGCAGGCCATCCCCCTTAGTCAGGGCTCGGAGGACCCTGAGGCAGCTGCAGGCCAGCCACCCACCGAAGCGGGCAACTAGGCTCCTTGGCGCTTCTGCCTGCTGCACTTCATCTTTGCATCTTTTTCTTCCTTTTTGCTTTACTTGTAATGTAACTCTGTTGGTGTAATTCCCTTGAATTTAATGAAATGAGAACTTTATTTCCTCTTCTGTTTGTCGTGGCTGTTTGTCTACTTGAACATTATCTGCTTTTTTTTTTTTTTTACTTGCATGATTTTATCTTCAATTGCACCTCGGCCAATCGCTGCATCAATTATTAGTGTTTTGAAGTAGTTAGTTTCCCCATAGGCCTGAGTCCGAGGACCATGCAGTGCCTTGGTTCTGTCTAACACTTAGTATTTTGAAGTAGTTAGTTTCCCCATAGGCCTGAGTCCGAGGACCATACAGTGCCTTGGTTCTGCCTAACACTTAGTACTTTGAAGAAGTTAGTTTCCCCATAGGCCTGAGTCCGAGGACCATACAGTGCCTTGGTTCTGTCTAACACTTAGTACTTTGAAGCAGTTAGTTTCCCCATAGGCCTGAGTCCGAGGACCATGCAGTGCCTTGGTTCTGTCTAACACTTAGTATTTTGAAGTAGTTAGTTTCCCCATAGGCCTGAGTCCGAGGACCATGCAGTGCCTTGGTTCTGCCTAACACTTAGTACTTTGAAGCAGTTAGTTCCCCAATAGGCCTGAGTCCGAGGACCATGCAGTGCCTTGGTTCTGTCTAACACTTAGTATTTTGAAGTAGTTAGTTTCCCCACAGGCCTGAGTCCGAGGACCATGCAGTTCCTTGGTTCTGTCTAACACTTAGTATTTTGAAGTAGTTAGTTTCCCCATAGGCCTGAGTCCGAGGACCATGCAGTGCCTTGGTTCTGTCTAACACTTAGTATTTTGAAGTAGTTAGTTTCCCCATAGGCCTGAGTCCGAGGACCATGCAGTGCCTTGGTTCTGTCTAACACTTAGTATTTTGAAGTAGCTAGTTTCCCCGTAGGCCTGAGTCCGAGGACCATGCAGTGCCTTGGTTCTGTCTAATACTTAGTATTTTGAAGTAGTTAGTTTCCCCATAGGCCTGAGTCCGAGGACCATGCAGTGCCTTGGTTCTGTCTAACACTTAGTATTTTGAAGTAGTTAGTTTCCCCATAGGCCTGAGTCCGAGGACCATGCAGTGCCTTGGTTCTGTCTAACACTTAGTATTTTGAAGTAGTTAGTTTCCCCATAGGCCTGAGTCCGAGGACCATGCAGTGCCTTGGTTCTGTCTAACACTTAGTATTGCCGTCCGGACATGTGGTCCCAAGTCGAAACAGGTTAAGAATCGGAATTCAAAAAGAAAGACTGCTTCATTAATAATAATACCTTTTCAGGTTATTTACATTCCAGGGGCGAGGTACAGGTTTTTCGTCTAGATCTTCTAAATAGTATGCACCTAGTCCTGCTACAAAGGTAATTCGGTAGGGGCCCTCCCAGTTGGGTCCCAGCTTTCCCCAGGATGGGTTCTTAGCGGCCCCGACGACTTTTCTCAACACCAGGTCCTCCGGTGCTAGCTGCCTGAGTTTCACGTTGGTGTCATACCCTCGCTTGAGCTTTTGCTGATAATAGGCCAGCTGGATCATTGCTCGTTCCCTTCGTTCGTCCACCAAGTCCAGGCCCTCCCCCAGCAGTTCATCATTGCTGCTGGGAGTGAAAGAGCTCGTTCGCAGCGTCCAGAAATTCATCTCCAGGGGGATCACCGCCTCGGCACCATAAGTCATGGCAAAAGGTGTTTCCCCTGTTGACCGCCGAGGAGTAGTCCGGTATGTCCATAAGACGTGAGGCAGCTCCTCAACCCATCTTCCCTTGGCGTCGTCGAGCCTCTTCTTAAGCCCGTTGACGATAACCTTGTTGACGGCCTCTGCCTGTCCGTTTCCCTGAGGGTAGGCGGGCGTCGAATATCTGTTAGTGATCCCAAGTTCACAGCAGTATCTCCTGAAGGCCTTGCTGTCGAATTGGAGCCCATTATCCGAGACGAGGGTGTGAGGGACCCCAAATCGCGTAACTATGTTCCTCCAGAGGAATTTCTTCACGTCTACATCCCTGATGTTGGCTAGTGGTTCGGCCTCGACCCACTTCGTAAAGTAGTCCGTGGCCACCAGCAGATACCTCTTGTTCTCTGGCGCTTTCGGGAAGGGTCCCACGATGTCTAAGCCCCATTGGGCGAATGGCCATGGACTGGACAAAGGGTTGAGGACCCCTCCTGGCTGATGGATGTTTGGGGCGAACCTTTGGCATTGGTCACACTTCCGGACATACTCCTGGGCCTCTTGCTGCATTCCCGGCCACCAGTATCCCTGGGTGACGGCTCGGTGAGCTAGGGATCTCCCCCCTGTGTGGCTTCCACAAATTCCTTCGTGCAGCTCTTCGAGCAGGGATTCGGCCGCTTCGGGGTGGACACATAGAAGGTATGGCCCGGAGTAGGACCGCCTGTACAGCTTGTGATCCTCGGACAACCAGAACCGAGGAGCTTTCCTTCTTATCTTTTCTGCTTCTGATCTTTCCTCAGGCAGGACGTCATCTTTGAGGAATCTCACTATGGGGTCCATCCAGCTGGGACCTATCACAACCTGATGGACGGGGACCACCCCCTTTGGCTCTTCGCTTGCCCTTTCCAAGTGCTCCACAAGTATGACCCGAGGCAGAGCCTCTGCCGAGGAGGTTGCGAGCGTGGCTAGTGAATCAGCGTGACTGTTCCCACTCCTAGGAATATGGGACAGGCTGAAGAGGCCAAACTCTAGCTGCAAGCGCTTGACTTGGCTCAGGTAATCTTGCATTCTTGAATCTCTGGCCTCCATCTCCCCCTTTACCTGTCCTACCACCAACCTGGAGTCTGAGAACATCTCTATCGACTTTCCTCCCAACCTTTGCACCATGATCATCCCTTGCAGCAATGCCTCATACTCGGCCTCATTGTTTGTGGCCGAGAATCCGAGCCTTAGGGACTTCTCTATGACATGATCCTCAGGGGATACTATTACTAGCCCCACTCCAGACCCCCTCTGGTTCGCCGCGCCATCAACGTATACTTTCCAGTACGGCGACGCCGGAATGGAGACTGCCCCAACTGATTTCTCATCCGAGCTCTTATCCTCGGCTGTCACCTCTACGACTGGCTCGGCGAACTCGGCCGTCAAATCTGCCAGGACCTGGCCCTTTATGGAAGTCCGGGGCATGTACTTGACGTCAAAAGCCCCTAGAATTGTGTTCCACTTCGCGACTCTATCTGTGTAATCAGCGGCCCGGAGTACAGCCTTCAAGGGCAGTTGGGTTAGGACAACCACCGTTGAGCTTGAAAGTAATGGGGGAGCTTTCTGGTGGCGTGGACCACCGCCAGTATGGCTTTCTCCAGGGGTAGGTATCTGATCTCTGCTTCGTGCAGCGACTTGCTGACGTAGTAAACTGGCTTTTGGACGCCATTGTCTTCCCATATCAGTACTAAGCTCACTGCGTGGGGTGCCACCGCCAGGTAGGCGTATAGGACCTCGTCGGGCTCGGGATTGGACATGATAGGCGGCCGGGATAGATACTCCTTAAGTTGCTGGAAAGCTGCGGCACAATCCTCGGTCCACTCATATCCCTTCCATTTGTTGAGCAGGAGATAGAAGGGCCTGCATCTGTCTGCCGACCTGGAGATGAATCGGTTTAGCGCTGCGATCATCCTAGTAAGCTTTTGGATCTCCTTGGGGTTCTGCGGAGGCTTCAAATTGTGAATGGCCTTGATCTGGTCAGGATTGACTTCGATCCCACGGTGGGTGATCATGTACCCCAAGAACTTGCCAGAGCCTACGCCGAACGAGCACTTTGAGGCATTAAGGCGGAGCTTGTGCTCTCTCAGGACGTCAAAAGTGCGGCCGAGGTCCTTCAAGTGCTCGGACACCAGCTTGCTCTTCACCACCATATCGTCAACATAGACCTCGATGCTCTTGCCCAACATCGGCTCAAACATCCTCGTCATCATCCTCTGGTAGGTGGATCCGGCGTTTTTCAGGCCAAACGGCATGACCTTGTAGTGGTAGTTCCCAATGGGTGTTACAAAGGCTGTCTTCTCTTGGTCCTCCAAGGCTAGTGGGATTTGGTGATAACCCTGAAAGGCATCCAGGAAGCTCATCCTAGGGTGGCCTGCCGTCGCATCAACTAGTTGGTCTATTCGTGGCATTGGGAAAGGGTCTTTTGGGCATGCTTTGTTCAGGTCTGTGAAGTCTACACAAACCCTCCATTTCCCACTTTTCTTCTTGACCACCACGGTGTTGGCCAACCATCTGGGGAAAAAGATCTCCTTGATGGCCCCCGCGTGCTTAAGCTTATCGACCTCTTCCCTGATCGCATCAGCGTGCTCCTTCGATGGGCGGCGAGGTGTCTGCTGCTTGGGGATCACAGATGGGTTGACGCTAAGGTGGTGACAGATGAAGGACGGATCAATCCCAGGGGCGTCGCAGGGGTCCCATGCGAACACGTCAAGGTTCCTCTTGAGGAACTCAAGCAACTCCCCCTTCTCCTATGGAGGCAGCTGGGTCCCCACTTGGAAGAACTTCTCCGGATCATCGCCAATTACCACCTTCTCCAGGTTTTCACATTTACCATCCTCGGCAGGTGCATCCGGAGGCGTCACCTGGGTCTTTAATTGCTACGAATTTTCCTCGGCTGCGACCGAGGACTGTGCATCGATCCGATGGGATATGGCAGCCATTGTGCAATGCCTAGCAGTGGATTGGCAACCTCGGATCTCCAGAACCTGGTCCCCTGACAGGAATTTCACCTTCTGGTGTAAGGTGGAGGCTACGCCATCCAGAGCATGTAGCCAGGGCCTCCCTACGATGGCTGTGTAGGGAGAGTATGTGTCCACCACTATGAAGTTCGCCTCCACCACCACTGGGCCTGTCTGTACGGGCAGTCTGATCATGCCCTTTGGGATGATGAGCTTCCCGTCGAAGCTCATTAGGGGGGAGCTATAAGGTGTGAGGTCTTCCTGCTTTAGCCCCAGCCCCTTGTAGAGGTCTGGACACATGACCTCGGCTGCGCTGCCACCGTCCACCATCACCTTTTTCACATCATAGCCCCCTATTCTGAGGGTGACGATTAGGGCGTCCTCGTGTGGTTGGATGGTCCCAACCTTGTCCTCCTCCGAGAAACTCAGGGCTGGGGGAGGATTCCTTCTTGACCTCTTTGGCCCCGTCCGAGGATCCTCGGCGGGCGGTTGGGCCACAGACAAAACTCGCAAAGGGGGTGTGCCTGTCCTTCCTGGCGCGGCCAGGATTATATTGATCGTCCCGGCGGGCTGCCCCATGGCGGCGTCCCTCCGGGGCTCTTGGTATGTTTGGCCCTGACGATTGTCGGGGTTGAGCAGCAGGTGCTTCAGCTTTCCTTCCCGGACCAGCTGGTCCAGGTAGTTCCGGAGGTTCCTGCAGTCCTCCGTGGTATGTCCGTGGTCCTGGTGGTATTGGCAGTAACGGTTCTGATTGCGCCTCTCTGGTTCCCCAGCCATCTTGTTCGGCCACCTGAAATACGGTTCGTCCTTTATTCTTTCCAGCACCCTATGCACGGGTTCTTGGAACACGGCGTTGACGGTTTGAGCATTGGTCGTTCCAGATTCTCCTCCGAAATCCCTCCTCGGTCGGACGTTGTTATATCAGTCCGACCTGAAATCTCTTCTCTCTTGAGGGACGACCTTATCCTTCCCCTTACCTTGCAGCATATCTTCCTCCACCCGCTTGTACTTGTCAATTCGATCCATCAGTCGCCGCACGCTGGTGGCGGGCTTCCCGGCCAGGGACTCCCTCAGGCCGTGCCCCATTGGTAGCCCATTCTGGAATGTACTGATGGCGACGACGTCATACTCGCCGTCCAGCTCATTGTAGATCTCCCAGTACTTGTCCGAGTAGGCTTTGAGGGTCTCCCCTTCGCGCATGGATAGGGACAGCAGCGCACTCATGGGCCGAGGAGGCCTGCTGTTCGTGACAAAGCGGGAGCCAAAGGCTTGGGTCAGCTGTCTGTACGAGTCTATGGAATTCGTCCTTAGACCGTTGAACCACCTCATCGCCACGGGTCCCAAGCTGGATGGGAAGACTTTGCACATCAGCGCCTCATTCTTGGAGTGGACGGCCATCCTCTGGTTGAACTAGCTCACATGCTCCACGGGGTCCGTTTTGCCGTTGTAAGTAATGAAGGTTGGCTGCTGGAACCGCCGAGGAAGCTCCGCGTCCTCTATACGACGCGTGAAGGGCGACCTGGAGAGCTGGTCCAGCGCCCTGCTCATGGCGTCACCTCCCAAGCCCCTGGGGGTTGGGTTGGCACGCCTACGCCTCTGGTAGCGCTCCTCCTCGTGGGAGAAAGTCTCGCTGGGGGGCGTCCTCGACCTTTGCCTGTATTCCTCGTCACTCTCGTCGTCAGAGGGCAGGTCAGGGCTGGGTTCGGCCCGTCTTCGCTGCGCACGGCGCAGTTTCCTCTTCAGATCATCTATCTCGTGCTGCATGGCCGCCTTACCATCCTATCTCTGAGGAGCGTGGCTGTGGGCCTCTTCTGATCGCGTGGCCTGGCCATCATCGCGCTTCTGGGGAACGTGCCCATCCTCCTGGCTCTCGCTCGCCGTTGGAGTATGCACGCTTCCTTCTCGAAATCTCCTGTTGTCGTTCTGACCGCCCCCAGGGTCGCCATAGTTACCCTGATGCCTTGACTTCGCCGGTTCGGGTCGATTCGGAGTAGCTTGATGAGGGCCCGATCCTACCATGCTTGACTGTTGTCCTTACTAACGCACAAGTTCTTCCCACAGACGGCGCCAATTGTAGGGACCAGGTTTGAGGGAGTGGACCCAAGCCCAGTTTCCCCGCAATGAATTTATAGAGTATGGGCTCAAGAGCTAGGCCCTAGTGAGGAATGCAACGGCCTTGCATGGTTGTACGTGAATGCTAATAACCTAAACGTGGATTGGAATGCAGAACAAGGGTCCTCAGACGGGATCTTGTGAGCTAGGAGTTCTTATTATTTCTTTCAGCAAAGGTTACAATGGTTGAGAGGAAATACACAGCTACAGTATTTCTCTCCTCTGGTTCTTTTTCCCGTTTTTCCTTCACATGAGGGAGTTTTTACATTATATACCTCTCTCTCCGTTGATCCTAGCCCTACACTTGCCGATCAGCCCGGTTTCCACTTGAGAGCCTGTCCCATCAGCCGCATTCCCATACCTCTAGTGGGTTGCAGCGCCCCATGCGGCGTTGTTCAGAGGTCCTATCCTCATTAATGCGGCCAGGGCGTTAGTTGAGGGCATTTAATGTGGAGGTGACAGTTCACCTGGGATTTGTTCCTCCACCATGCTTCAATGTCCGGTGCTTGGTTCTTGCCATTTGCTCCTTGGATGCTTAGGGAGGCTCCCCTTAAAGGCATGCTGCTTGCCCACTCTCTGACCTCGGTCTCCCGAGGATGTAACCATCCTCGGCAATGCTACTTGGGCCCTGGGCTCTAAGTTTTCGTCCTCGGACCTCGGACATTGGAGGCGTCCTCGGCATGGGCTTTTGGGCCTGGTTTGGAATGGGCCAGGGTTGCTGAATTATTCTGGCCCCACAATCATAAAAAGTGAAAATTAAAAATTGCACATACATGTCTATTACAATTTTTCGCTTAAAGTAAAGACAACTTAGGAATATTGTAATTTATATATATATATATATTGATTGATTGATTGATTTTTGAGTTCAGTTAACAGATGTCTTTAGGGCATCTGTTAATAGACAATTTTAAGAAAGTTTTTATACAATTTTTATGGAAAATATAAAGCAGTAAAAAAATTAATTCTTTTTTTATTTTCCCATAAAAAGTTTCTAAAAATATTTTATAAATCAATGCTCTTATGGCATCTGTTAACCTTTCCCTTAATTTAATTTATTATTCAACATTTGTGTACATATAACATGCATAAACTAGAAACATGCTCAAATTTAGCACGATATCCTTTACAAGTAAAACCATATAAATGTCTCACTATATTAACCTTCTTCTCTAGCTATAGTTTGTCTTTGTCATGACTCTAGGTTTATCTTTAAGAAGCAAAACAGAAAGAAAGATTGCATGATTGATGCCCGCAATATACTTCAAAGAAACTAGAAAACAGAAAATGCCTTTATATTTCTTTTTTCTTTTTAATCCTTTTTACATTTCCACCACTTTTACTTCACTTGAAAAATGCAATTATATTAGTTAACTTTTATGATGAAATAAAGCTGCTTTATGCTTTGTATTATTAACATCACTAAAAGAACCAACTTTGTGCCACATCCTTATAAATATAATAAGTCAAGGCCAAGTTGGTCAAGGGCTCAAGGCAAAATATCAAGGCGCATATATATAATATAGTCAAGAACATAAGATTGCAGAACTCGCATTAATAATCTCAACTAACTATGGATGTGTTTGGATACTGCTTATTTTGTTGAAAATTGAAAACTGAAAACACTATAGTAAAATAATTTTTAAATGTGTAAATAGTGTCATAGGACCCATTTTTAATAAATGTTTTGTTGAAAAAAGAGGTTTGTGGGTCCCATGAACAGTGCACAAGACCCATTGAACAATGCTCAAAGCAAGAGAAACGCGCTTCAAAAAAAAAAAAAAAATATATATATATATATATATATAGATGTTGGACGCTAATAAGCTAAATCCAAACGTATACTATATGTGATATGAGACATCTTTTAACTCCATGAAGTTGATTTAGTTGTTCCTAAAATCTCATGATATTTATGAAATTCTGAGTTCGAAAGTCGAAACCTCTTGCTAGCAAATCTTGGGGTCACCTTATAAAATTCTTCTCTATAATAACTTGATGCGTATGAAACGAGAGGACTACATATGCCATCATTTTCTAAATTAAAAAAGAAAAAAAAAAAACATCTTTATCGACAGTACACATCACTTAAAAATCATAGTGATGATGTTCCTTTTGCTCAACAAAGAAAAAATGGATACGTTTGTTCGTCAAATTACTGAAATCTTTGCTCCTGTTGTTGTCAATCTTTCTTATGCTATGATTAAAAGATTTTTCCTCTCGCCTACCATATTGGAAGGTCTTATATGTATACTTGCACCATAGTTTGTCTCTACCTTTTCTTGAAAATTCTTAAAGCAGACATTTTTCAGTGGGACCCGGGTTATCTATGATTCTATGTATATAGTAAACTACATTGTGAATTTGTGTTATCTTAGGTGCATTTATTGCGATGCATAAGTGGTTGTCTGTTGGACTAAAAACAGTGTAAAAAAATAAAATAAAAAACTTATCCAAAAAAACAGTGTAAAAAAATCTATTTATATTCTGGTGATTGGTTTTTTTTTTTTTTTTTTGAAAATATTTTAAAAATTAGGTTTTCCGATATTTTCATATAGATATAAAAAAAAAAAAACTAATTCACACAACTTTGAAATATCAATACAAAATAATTAAAATCAACCTCCATGTATTAACAAATTCTATCAATAAAAAAAAAATGGAAATCTAAACCTGTAAAATATATTCTGTTTTCTTATTATTATTTTTTTTAATGGGATTTTTGAAGACATAAATAAATGAGTGGTCTCAATTTGAAAATTTGGAGTAAGTTTCTTGGCTTGATCGCAAGAGTGCAGGACATTAATTTGGTCCTTATCACTATAACTTCATAGATGTTGCCCAATGGCAATTTGAAGTCACTCTCATAAGAGATAATTATTTTTCTTTCTATTTCATTTTGCTTGAAAGTATAATTATGTGCAAACAAAACAAAAGGGGGATTACAATGGTTTTTTTTTTTTTTTTTTAAGAAACAAAGAACAGACACACATACAAGTGAGAGAAAATATAATTCCAACACAAAAAGTATACTATAAATTTCACTCAAAAACCATCATAAATTACAATGGTTGGCTATAGATGAAACGTGAGGTTTTACATGTGCCATCTTAATTGTGCGAGTAGTAAACTAATGTGAAAATGCTTTGAAATTTTAGTAAATTTTTGTTGTATACTATTCCGTAGGAAAAACTCGTTGCCTTTTTTCTCTCATAATCATAAATTGAGAATGGTTGATTAACCATAATAGCGTCATTGAATGCAATATGAGGCTTATGAGCGCTGCATGATTATGACACGCAGAAACTATTAATGGACAAAGGAATATCTCATTTGTCAATTCGAATATATAGATGCTCATTTGCATGCTTGTAACTTGAATTCTTCTAAAAAAAAAAAAAAACAAAAGTGTAACTTGTATTGTGTGTGAGCTAATTAAGGAAGGCCATATGGGTTAGTACGTACTTAGTACTATCTAAGCTTTAATGATACTATCTAAGCTTTAAGGAGGGCCAATGGAGCTTGTAATTTTTATTTAAAAGAAAAGAAAAGAAAAGAAAAACCATCTAAAATCTTCATCTATTTTATTTATTTATATATTTATTTAAGTGATTATGATGTTGAGACTTTAGATGACCATTTTTTAATTAAGAACCGTGAAAGTTCACTTGGTGTGTAAAACACTAGTAAATGTTTAGACTCTCAATTTCGAAAATTACCAACACAAGCTTATATTCAAATAATGTATGTGCGGAATGATAAATATAAGCTATACCTAAACAAACAAACTACTCTAAGCCATAATTTAATCACAACACAACAGTAATTAAATGGAAAGAGTAAAGGATAGAGAGAAGCAAACGCAAGATAACACAGGCACGTGTTATCGAAGAGGAAACCAAAAAACTCGACGAAAAATCTCTCCGCCACCCTCCAAGCGGTAAAATGATCCACTAGAAAATCAGTTGGGATACATGAATAGCAATAGACCCCCCAAGCCTAATCTACTCGATACACCTAAGCCTTCCAAGTTTCTTGCTCCAACAAGGTTAAGCCTAACCGTGTCGTCTCTAACTTTTCGGATCCTGCAATAAGCCCATTGCATCAACAAAATGAATTGGTCTTCTTTGAACTGCTTCCCAAGCACCAAATAACCTTCTCACTGATATGAATATGGTGAGGTAATGATTTGGCTAAAGATCCTCTCAAGGGTATGGCAATGCAGAGAGTGAGAGTAAAGGAATTTGAGAATCAAAGATATAAGATTGTGGATGAATCAATTTTGTTGTTCTCTACTATTTACCTGTCAAAATTCTCTCTAGAAGCCCTCTACATTGCGTTAGTATAAGAGTATTTATAGTAGGGCATGAGAAGGAATGTGAAAAGTCATTTTTCTGCAAAACAGGAGGCTTTGGCGAGTGACTCGCGACTGGGATGAGTCGCGAGTTCCAATCGCCAACTAACAGAAAGGTCAGACTGTACTTTTTTGTCTTGTAGTGATCCAGATGTTATGACCCTTCAACTTCTTGCATGCTCCACACGTATGACACTTCTGGCGAGTCACCACTCGCGAGTTAGTCGCGAGTTCCAATTGCGAGATGCTCTTTGATTGCACAGACTTGATCAAATCTTCACACTCTCTCACACACAACCCTTACATAATTCCCACCTAAAAACAAGGTTTCTAATTGCTGAATTACAAGTAAATTTGGTACGGAATAAATCCAACACACGGTTGAATAAATTCAACCTTACAGACCGAATTGAACCAACCACAAAATTATGTGAGCAAAGGGATCAAAGACGTCGAATCGACCCCATAAACATAAGGATGAAATTATTCAATTTTAGAAATTGTAGAGATTAAATCCGAAAATTTTAAATTTAGAAAATCAAAATCAAACCCCGGGACCAAAAATATAATTGACCCTATTCTATTATACTATATTATATATATCATAGCTAAAGCAACAACTTATTTTATGTTTAAAATAAGCTAAAGGTAGATATTTGGATACACCAAAAGGTGGACTTGGATAACATCGTCCTCTCACCACTGCTACGGACATATCTTGTCTCTAAGCTTTTGGCTTCTTTGGTTCTACGCAATTGTGTTAAGATTTAAGAAATATATATGTAAAAAAATAATAATAACAATAAATAAATATGAAAACAATGAAGCAGAAGACAAGAGTGTCAAACTACACGGCCATGAACCCCTCGTCATGTTATTAAACAATTTCTTCATTTCTTAATCTGCTAGTTTTGCTATTTTTTTAACCCTAAATTCTTAATCTTTGCTACTTATAATTAAACAATCTAAATTACCGGTCTAGTTGTGTACATTGTGTGTATTGAATGGCCCACAAATCAAACTTTGCTAAGTCCGTAACATTACACGCCGGATAATATATATATGACTATATGAGTATGACTAATAATGATTACATAATAGAGAGGTGCATAGTATGTTGTCAAGTGGGAGATAGTATATCATGTTTCGGGTGTATATGTCATCTCTCTCACAGCAGCTGGGTCCCACAGCTGTTGTGAGAGAGATGATATATACACCCGAAACATAATATAATTTTTCGTCAAGTGGGCCATTTGCTTAATAAGACCTTTTAGACTTGATTCTCAAAAAAAAAAAAAAAAAGTGGGCTTCTTAACCTAGTACAAAAAAAAAAAAAAAAAAATTGTTTGTGCATACTCAAACACGAGTAATTCTTAGGTACTCTCAGAGCACAAAAAAAATTATTTTTTTCTCTCAAATTTATGATGGAGTTTATTTATTAAATTCATTTAAGGATCTACCATAAACATAAAAGGAAGAATTTTTTTTGAAAAAAAAATATTATTTCATTATATTTTGAAAATATCTAAGAATTTTTTCACTATAAGATAAAAAGAACGACCTGGTTAAATTCTTCGTCAATAAAAAAGAGGACAACTTTTATTTTTTCTAATTCTTGCCGTGCAGGAATATTCTCCTCTTTTTCACTTGTACTTTTCATTTGTTATTTTTAATTCTTTTCAGGGTTTTTCACTTATATGTTTTTAACCCTTTTTTTTTTTTCCCCTACACAACCTTTTCGAGTCATCTCAAAAGGTGATTTCATTTTGAAAATGGCCCCTTTAAGAGCATCCCCATTGGGGGTTGTATATGCCAAATGCTAGGAGCATTTGGCATTTGAACCCCAAAATCCACCAGCAACCGGGAAGGTAAATCCCATATGCCAAAAAAAAAATGAGATTTTGCTACAGTACCATCTCAAATGTAAGATGGTACTGTAGCTCAATCTTATAAAAAAAAAATATATTTTAATGCATAACAATCTCTCTCCTCTCTCATTTAAACCGGGTAATTCTCTCTCCTCTCTCATTTCTCTCTTCCTTCTCTCTTTATTTCTGCTCTCTCTTTCTTACTGCTCTCTCTTCTTCAACGGAATGGAGGCAACGGCGGCGTGGAGGCTTGATCAGAAAAGCTGCGGTGGAGGCGTGGAGGTCGTGGGTTTCCGGCGTTTGGGTGCTGTTTGGCGTTTGGCGTTTGGGTCGAAGATGGTGGGTCGAAGATGGCGTTTGGCGTTTGGGTCGAAGATGGCGTTTGGCGTTTGGCGTTTGGCTCGGAGACGGCGACCCTCTCTCTCTCGCCATCGCTGCCGGTGAGAACAGATTTGGCTGGATTTGGCTGTGCCGTGTTGGCGTTGGTGGCGCTGTGTGTTTTTTTTTTTGGTTCAGCTACTGGGGTTTGTGGTTGTGGCTGGTGGGCCGACGGTGGAGGTGGTGGAAGTAGTTATGGATGGTGGGCCGACGATGGAGTGGGTGTCTGTGGCTCCGTCGGAGTGGGTTTTGGGTCAGTGGGTGGCGGCGTGGGTTTGCTGCCTGGGATTTTTTTTTTTTTTTTTGGTGTTGACGGTATTATGGGTTGCTGCGTTGTGGTGGTGGATCGGTGGCGTGGTGGTTGATCAAGTGTGGTGGTGGTGTGGTGGTTGATCGGTGCAGATTGGTTGATCGGTGCGGATTGGTTGATCGAGTGTGGCGGTGTGGGTTTGGGTTCGGCGTGGTGGTGTGGGTTTGGGTTCGGCGTGGTGGTTGATCAAGTGTGGTGGTGGTGTGGTGGTTGATCGGTGCAGATTGGTTGATCGGTGCGGTGGTGGCGTGGTGGTTGATCGGTGCGGATTGGTTGATCGAGTGTGGCGGTGTGGGTTTGGGTTCGGCGTGGTGGTTGATCGGTGCGGTGGTGGCGTGGTGGTTGATCGGTGCGGATTGGTTGGTTTGGTGGTGGTGTGGTGGTTGATGATGGTGGAGCCGTGGAGGTGGGGTTGCCGTGTGTGTGTGTGTGTGTGTGTGTGGTGATGGGTTTGGCTGTGTGTGTGTGGTGATGGGTTTGGCTGTGTGTGTGTGTGTGTGTGGCTGGGTTGAAACCGGTAATGAGGGAGGAAGAGGAATAGAAAAAGGGAAATAGTAAAAAAAAAGAATAAAAAAGAATATTTAAATAAAATGGGATAAGAAATAGAATTTTGGGATGTTGGGTGTATTGTAAAATGGGGTGGTATAATAGATAAAGTAGCTTTTTGAGATCCTAAAATAGGATGAGATTTAGAAACCGGCTGGGGATGCTCTAAGGCTTTAATAAAGTGCCAATTACATCAAGTGCTGATTTCAGTGCTTAGCCGGGAGGAACTGCACTGGACTAGGGGTGCGTGTGTCACGTGTTAAATCAGTAGTTTAAGACTTTTAAAGCGTTTAAAACTCTTCCGATTTCATCCTCCTCATATATTGAAAGTTGTAACGTGGGAATCTCTTTGCTTTATAGAGATATTTTGCTTAGTGCCAAGAATGAAATTTTGCGATCATATCATGTTAAATATTAGTATTGATGTGTATAATGAATATGATAGAGTAGATGCAGAAATAGATATATAGAATAAGAACACAAAGGTTATGTAAACCCTTAAGAGCTATATTTTTATTGTACAAACTCTGTAATAAATCATAATACGAGTATATATAAGAAACTAAATTATAGACTACTAGTACAAGTAGGAGATTTATATTACACACAAAGTAAGTGGGTATGAGCCTATTATATTGGACTAATATGTCAAATATATCCCTAACACTATCAAATTTGATTCTAAGTTAATGTTAATTTCACTTTTGTAGATATAAAAGGAAGTAAAGGAAAGTGCAATGTGTTCCACTTAGCTCCCATTGGTGTCATGGTATAATAATTATTAGGAGTGGATACCATAGTTGAAACTATTTCTTAAAAATTAAAAAAAAAAATGACAGTTTTTTAAACATTTAATGTTAAAACTTACAAGTGACGATACGATTTCTTCAAATATATATCTAAAATTTGACCAACGTTATAAAATAACTTCTTATACTTGTAAGCAAATCTATATATATTAATAAATAAAACTTAGAGAAAGTTCAATTAGAATTTAAAATTAGAATCCAATTTTGTCTCATGTGTCTAAATTTATGTGAGGACCACACCATAATTATCCACTTAAGTTTGTGCTATGTGTCCACTTAAGTTTTTTAATTTTTGTGCTAAGTGAGTTAATGAGTGTAAAATACTAAGAATCTAATATTGATAAACTATAAAATTAAACTAATAAAAAAACCCAATCACATATACTCAATAAAAATATCACATAACAAAGATAACCACACATTCTATCTTATTAAAAATTAGAAAAAAAAAAATCAAAAGTAGTATTAAAAATTGTGTTTAATTATTTGACTAATTATTTATATTTTTATAATAAAAATTGTGTTTAATTTTAAATATATCTATACGTATGATATGTTACATGCTTTTTTTAATTAATAATTTGACTAATTATTTATAATTTCATAATAAAAATTATGTTTAATTTTAAATGCATTTACATGAGTTACATGCTAGCTTTAATTAATGCAACAAAACTAATCTCTAATTGTTTGAATAGAATCAGTCTTACATAGTTACATACAGACTCCAAGAAATAGTAATATTGCTACTTGAAGTCATGGTCTAAACCGTGTTGGAAAAACTAGACTACTTCTTCAGTTCTTCGTAAAGATGAAATCAATGGCCTATTTAGCACTATTCTTCAAAAACTCTATTTTGTTTTAAACCAACAGTAAAAAAAAAAAAATTTAAAAACTTTGAAATTTAAAAAATATTTCTACCACAACCCTTGATTATTATTATTATAATTATTTTGTACCCTTTTTGGTTTGGTTTGTTTTGTTGTCGCTATCAATGGACCAAAGTGAGAAGAGGACAACTCTATTGGCAAACTACATGGTTGGGAGTAAAAGTAGAGGACAATAATTATTTTTTCTGAGAAATTAAAATCAATGGTGTTTGTTTGGACTTTGGAGCCCTTGATTTGAAAAAAAAAAGCACAAATATCTTCTTTGCGTGAGGGAAAGAAAAATTGTACAAAAATTACAAAGTCATGACTAGCTAGTGGGCTTTTATTGAAGTCAAGGTGGTTGACCCTTCTTATGCCCCTTTCCACGGGTACTGAAGACTGAAGACTGAAGACTGAGGACCAGGTCATGATCATATTAATATGTACTATAGTTTGCTTCTACTGACGCAGTCCATACGGTTTTGGTTTGACAATTTCTGGCCTAGCTTTAAGCTTTAATAGACTTACAAGTAAAGCTTTTCTTTTTCTTTTTCTTTAAGAATTTAGATGGATGATTTTTTATGATGGACTTATTTGAGATGCCCTATTGGGCCAAACAATACGGGCTTCTAATCTTGACATGGTCTAGATTCTAATCTAGCCATTTATTGAATCTAGTTCAATTGCATATAGAGCAGCCCACTTCTTTTTTTCTTTTTTGGTGAAAGGGAACTTAAATTAAACATAATTAAGAAGTACAAAGTTTAAGGTAAGAAATACTCCAAAGCATTAGCTAAAAACTGGTACAAAATAAGGGAAGGAGGTTGCAAGTACAACATAAAACTATCACTAGTAGAGTGTTCTTCCTTGGCCAAAAGATTCGTGCAATGATTCTCTTCATGCTAGGTGTGGTGAATGTGGGTTTCCTAAGAAAGCTTGAGGAGGTACTTGCAATCAAATATCAAATATTTCTATTTAGCTAGGAGAGCAAGAAGTTCTTTTCCTTTATTAGTTTGGATAGAGGATGTTTCACAAGATATTTCTGTTTTTATTTCTTTTGATCTTCCAGTAATTTTTAATTTAAGAAAGCTATGGTCTCTTTATCAAAAAAAAAAAAAAATCAAGGCATTACATGGATGAGTGATATAGTTATATTAGTTAATATATCATGAGAAGTAAGAATTATGATCACAGCTTTTGCATCTATCTCAATGTATAACTTTCTAATATTGAGGTTATTTGCTAAAATAAGACCATCCCGTAGGCCCAAGAGCTCAGTTATGCCAATGTTTCTGGTTTTGCACTATTTAGATCTATTCGTGGAGATTGTTAGTGGAAGTTTTCTTTTCTTATGGGATAGAAAGTGAACCCCAAGAGTTGTATGGGCCTCATGTTACGTCTCCCTTGATCTAAGTCTTGGACTTAGGGCCTCATGCGACACCACCCCTTTGCTTCATCCATTTCATGAGACAATAGGCCGCGGTCCGTTTTGTCACACCACCTATTTTTTTGGTATGCATGAGAGCATGAGTATGCTTGGTTGTGTGCATTTGAATTGGGGTGTTCTGAGCCTATTAGCTAAAGTTTTGGGTTTAGACATGCAGTCCCTGACCCAATATGTTTGTCTGCCTATTACATTAAAAAAGCCTCTTAAAGATCATAGGGAGAGAAGCATGGAGACCAGTAACAATATAGTGCAGTACTGCAGTTGCAAAATCCATTTTTAAACTATGAAATGAATATAAGCAATGTACCTCTTTTTTTTTTCTTTTTTTTTTGTAATGATTCGATAGTTACAAAGTTATAAGACTCTTGACGCAATGTACCTTTTAAATTATTAGAAATTAGTCAATAGTTTGTGCTTTAACTGAATATAATTTTTTTTCTCTTTTACTTTTTGTCTAAATATAAATTTTGATAATTATGGTAACTATTATTATTATTATTATTATTATTATTGTAAGGACCCAATTTGAACTCCTAGCCCAAAAGAAGTATGGACCTAAGCCCAAATAGCCCAAAGTAATAAATTTGTAGAGAGCGGGTTGAAGAACTAGGTTTTAGTGAATTAAGCAACGAGCTAATAGATTTTATTGATGAAGAAAAAAGGATAATAGACGTTTACTAAAGAAAAAACGTCCTCGGCCAAATCTAAGGGGACTGATTCTAGTATATTGCTTCCGAGTTTTGATTACAAGTTTGGTTCTAGACTACTACAGTGTTTCTCTCTTCATTTTTCGATCCCCTTTCCTTCGGGGGTCTCTCAAATTATATATCTCCTTCCTAGTGATCTTGGCCCTCCATTTGTCAACCGTCCAAGCCATTACTCGAGTACCCGTCCCATCAGACACCCCTTCTGGCTCTCTGTGAGTTGCAGTGGCCAAGGAAACACTGTTCAGGGATCTTCTCCACATAAATGCGGCTAGAAAAGTAGCTGCAATGCATTTAATGCGGAGGTAGCACCTTTTCCTTAGATATTTTTGGGTTCCCTTCCTTCTCGTGTGTTTATGAGACATGCTTCCGATATTGGTGCCTCTATTGAGGTCATTTTCGTCGCTGGAATATGTATCAGAGCAATGTTTGTCATGGCCGAGGAGATATTCCTCCTCAGACCGCCTTCTACTCTTTTCTTACTTACGAGGCACTAAGCTGGAATCCCTTAACTATTTGTCTCTTCTCGGATATTCCAACGTCCTTGGATAAGGTCCAAGGCCCAATATACCGTTTTGGGCCTTGCCCTTACAATAGCCCCTCAAAATTCCGGTTTTTCCCTCTCATCCGAGGAGAAAAAGTGGGGTTTTGATCTTTAAGAGATAAGACCATTTATTTCTTTGGCTTACACGTGTGGGAGTGCCATTTTCCGCGCTTCATAACTGCTTCTGACGCTTCAAGGTCCGCGAATCGTCATTTATTGCTCTAGGCGGCGCCTTCTTCCCCCCATCCAACGGTGAGGCGCACATCCTACGGTGGATATTTCTTCTAGAATTCTGAGCGGGATTATTCCCGCTCCTTTTCTCCCTCTATATAAAGCCTTGAGGTCTTTACTTCACAAATTTTCAAATACTCCAGAGAATCTCAGCGCTTCAACTCACAAAATACTCTCAATTCCTAAGCCTCCATAGCTCTTTCCTTAAGAAATTTTCTAAGGATCATTTCTATGGGATCAGGATTAGCACACTTACTTTTGTAAGTTTCCGTCTCTCTAAACTCTCTTTCCCTTCTTGGCCAATCTCCTCGGCCCTTTTAGTTGTTATTTCTTCACTCGCAAATTCCAGTCGCTTTTTCTAGAGTTGTCCAAATGGGTAGATTCGCAAGCCTAGTAAACTCCCCTGCCAAAATAGAAGCCTTTAAAGATAGGTACCACATACCCTAGGGAGTTAGCCTACGCTATTGTTCCACAGAACAAATCGTGTCAAACAAGGAGGAAGGGGAGGTAATTATCCCCATCATAGCTTTCATAGAGGGAGGGATGGATGACTCTTCCTACGGGTAGGATAATTCGGGATTACCTCCTCAACCATAGGTTATGCCCTCATCAATGTGCACCTAACATGTTTAGGATCCTGGGCTATGTCGATGCTCTTAACGAGCATCTCAGATTAGGACTTACCTGGCACGATGTGGTCCACCTATACGAATGCCACTCACAAGTTGACAGAGGGTATTACCTCAAGTCCAGGTCGCCCATCGTCAGGCTTATCTCGTGCCTCCCCAAATCTAACAAGGGGATGAAGGAGGATTACCTCATCACTTCAGAGGTGTGGCATGATGGTCTTCATTGCCCGGTCCAAGAGGGAGTGCCAGGTGGGATACCTTAGAGTTAGGTTTCCTAGCATGAGACTTAGATTCTGTAGCCCTAACCATATAATTATCTCTCTGTCATTCTGCTGTCTTTTGATGAAAGAATTTGATTTTCTAACAATGTTTTGCTTTTCGGCTATGTTTGCAGATAAGAATCAAGTTACTCCTCGGCTCAGCCTTACCAACGTTGCGGTTTTCAACTACCTGCTCCAGTCAGAAATTTTTGTGAGCGAGGACCAACAATTGCGGGCTGTCCACTTGATCCTAGATTTTGATCCTACTTCGAAGATTTTTCAAGAGGTCGGCCACGCTATCAGAGCTGGTGATCCTCGGATAAATCGTATTGACGTGTCAAGGCCGGATTTCCTGGCCCGAGAGGACCTTTCCCCAGTCATACTACCAGCTCATCAAATCCTTCCTCTGCTCGTAATACCATTACAATAAGTCCCTCTCGGAGCAACAACTGCAGTAGAGGAGGAAATTTCCTCCTCACTCTTATCTTTGGAAGAAAAGATAGACCAATTTCATTTTGAAGGGGAGGAAGGAGTACCAGAGAAGCCTGTGGAGCTCTTGGATTCCAAAACTGAGTCTGACAAACTTTCCTCTGCTCACCCACCAAAGTTAGTTGTCACCCGGATTGATTCAAGCTCAGAGGAAGAGGAAGGAATGGAATCGAAGAAAAGACCTAGCCTGAAAGGTTGATAGCCAACAGGAATAAATGGGGAACCTTGAAAGATGTCCCCCAGACCCTGACTCCTGCCAATCTTCCCCCTCCTCCTTCTCCTACTGACCTCGGATTGCCAGCCAATCCCAATTTAAAGAAAAAGAGACCAAATCAGGACTTAAAGGAAGGTGAGGTGGCCCCTCAGAAGGGTTCTAAACAACAGAAGACAACCAAGGACCCTAAGGACAAGAGGGCTTCCTCGGTGGATAATAGGGATGAGGCTGAGGTACGCCGGCAACAGCGCACCTGGGCCCTTCGGATCGAGCTGGAGGGGGCTCCCATCCCTTGGGATGCTTCCATCTAGGAATCCCAGCGAGGGCATGCCATTCACCTTGCTCAAGCCTTAGAGCAACCCCTTCTCCTCCCCAGGGATATGGAAGTTCTTCGGCGCACAAGGCAGCCTGATCTGTTCATGTCACTGAAAAGAGATCTCGTCATGGTAAACTATCTTTCCCCCTTCAAATGCTAAGGGTCTCTTCCCTTCATCACCACCATCACCAATTTTATTTTCGTTTTCGTTTTCCTCATTTTTTTTTTTTTTTTTTATTCCTTTGTCATTTTTATGCAAGTCACTCAACAAGCTTATGTGGTCGAAAAATGGGTCCGAAATGCCCATAACAAAGCTAAAGCTGAGAGCCATTCTCGGCGTGAGTTGGAGAAGGCCCTTGGAGCCTTAAAGGAGGAGCACATGGTGTTGGGTAATAAGTTGAAAGAGGTGGACAATGACTGCAAGAGCGCCCTGACCAGTCTGAAGAGTGCCAAAGCCCAAGCCAAGGATCAACGTAAGCAACTCTACACCACAGAGATAAACTTAGCCACCCAGAAACAGTTAGTTCTGGACCTTAGGGTCGAGTTGCAGAGGCTCAAGGACGCAGCAAAAGAGGCAGCTTGGGTGGCCAAGGAAGTTACTGAGGCTGCAGTGATCGTGTCCTACGAGCGCGGGGTGGAGGAAACGGAAAAAAGGTTGGCCGAGGAGGTAGCCGAAATGTGCAGGGACTACTGCACTGAGTCCTAGATGGAGGCGCTCAACAGTGTGGGGGTCCCTACCAACTCCGAGTTGAGGAAGACTGAGAGTGTATTCTTCCTTGAGCACATCCGAGAAGTTCCAGTTGACCTCCCTCCGACTACTGTTTTATCCCTCCCTCCTTCTGAGCCGGTCTCCAACGCCCATGACCTTGCTGTGGATGCTGAGATCCCCCAGGAGTAGTTGGGAAAGGTAAAGAGGTCCTACCCTCGGCCAAAGATATTCCCTCCGAGGATACCATTTCCACCAAGGAAATGGTCTCCCAAGCCAAGGCAGCTGAGTCAAAGTCTGATACTGGGGATGCCAAGCTCAAGGACACTAATCCCAAGAAAGGCTGTCAACCTGCACAAAAGTAGTTATAGGATCTTTCTTTTTCATTGTGGTTTTGTTGTGGCTTCTGCCACCATATGTAATGTAACTACTTTTGACTAATGAATGGGTTTTTCACTCAATCTCTTGTGTCTTTAATTTTCATACTTTTGAGCTTATTGTTATTACAAATAAACTTGACATGTTGCCACTTTAGTTTTGACAAACACTAACAACAATACCCAGCCACTAGTGTAAATAATTTGACTAAGTACCAACAATGAATCATTTACTCTACATTTACACTGTGAGCTGCTTCTTCTGTAATAAGGATCGAATCAAATAAAGACAAGTGATAAACTTATACTTGGATGAATAATTATGGATTTTAGCTTACCCAGGTCAACCAATCCGAGGAGTTGGCTGTAACCTTTAGATCTATATTGACGCTTAATGAGAATCAAACAGATAATGCGATGTTAATTTTATCAAAGTATGTGGCCCGAGGACTTCAGGCATGATTGAGTTTCAGTTTAAACACTTATAAAAGTTGTCATTGTGTTAACCTCCCCACATCATCTGGTCCGAGGACTTCAGGTATGATTAAGTTTCAGTTTAAACACTTATAAAAGTTGAATAATGAGAAATATAATGCCTTTAATGAATGAACATATTGACAAAAGAGACTTTCATTAATAATAATACATTTTCAGGTTGTTTACATTTCACGGGCGTGGTATTACATGTTCATTTAAATCATCCAGAAAATATGCTCCTATACCAACCACCGAGGTGATGCGATATAGTCATTCCCAATTGGGTCCTAACTTTCCCCACGCTAGGTTCTTTGCAGTACCCAGAACCTTTCTCAACACCAGATCACCAGGTGCTAATGGTCTCAGTTTCACGTTGGTATTATTACCCTGCTTGAGTTTATGTTGGTAGTATTCCAATTGAACCATTGCGTTTTCCCTTTTCTCTTCAGTCAAGTCTAAGCTCTTCTCTAGTAGTTCATTGTTACTGCTCGGATTGAATGGGCTGGTTTTTAACGTTGGGAAGCCAGTCTCTACAGGGATAACAGTCTCAACTCCATAAGTCATCAAGAATGGGGTTTCTCCGGTGGATCTACGAGGTGTGGTTCGATACATCCAGAGGACGTGCGGCAGCTCTTTCACCCATTTTCCCTTCACATCATTCAACCTCTTCTTGAGTCCATTCACTATGACCTTGTTGACAGCCTCGGCTTGTCCATTCCCTTGGGGATAAGCTGGGTTAGAATACCTATTCGCAATTCCCAACTCACAGCAATATCCCCTAAAAGATTTGCTATCAAATTGAAAGCCATTATCTGAGATGAGGGCATGAAGGACCCCGAACCGGGTGACAATGTTTTTTCAAACAAACTTCTTGGCGTCCACGTCCCTGATATTTGTTAGGGGCTCAGCCTCCACCCACTTAGTGAAGTAGTCTATGTCGACTAGCAGATATCTCTTGTTTCCTGCTGCTTTGGGAAAGGGCCTACAATGTCTAAGCCCCATTGCGCGAATGGCCAAGGGCTGGACAGGGGGTTAAGGACTCCTCCTGGTTGGTGTATGTTTGGCGCGAACCTTTGACATTGGTCACACTTCTTTACATATTCTTGTGCTTCTTTTTGCATGTTTGGCCACCAGTAGTCTTGAGTGATGGCTCTGTATGCCAAAAATCTACCTTCAGTGTGGCTTCCACAAATCCCCTCATGTAATTCTTCGAGGAGTAATTCTATTGCCTCGAGGTGTATGCATAGTAGGTATGGCCTGGAAAAGGACCGTTTGTACAATTTTTGATCCTCGGACAGCCAGAACCGAGGAGCTTTTCTTCGCACTTTATCAACCTCGGACTTCTCTTCGGGCAGGGTATCCTCTTTTAAGAACAATACAATGGGATTCATCCAGTTAGGCCCCATTCTAACTTGGTGGACATGAACCGCCTCTTTGTACATCTCTATGGGCTTGCATAAGTCTTCTACAAGGATGACATGGGGTAAGCTTTGTACCGAGGAGGTTGCAAGTGTGGCCAGTGAATCGGCATGGGTATTTCCACTCCTAGGAATATATAACAGATTGAAGGATTCGAAACCTGACTGAAGGTGTCTAACCTGGCTCAAGTACCCCTACATTCTCTCATCCCTCGCTTCAAACTCCCCTTTCATTTGGCCGTCGACCAATCTGGAGTCCAAGAATATCTTTATTGCTTTTCTGCCCATTCTTCGAACCATGGCCATTCCCATCAGCAGAGCCTCATATTCAGCTTCGTTATTGGTAGCCGAGAATCTTAATCTTAATAATTTCTCGATGGTGGACCTTTTGGGGGATACTAGTACTAACCCCACTCCGAAACTTTTCTGATTTGCCGCACCATCAACGTACACTTCCTAGGATAGGGGGCCCTGTGGGGAGATCATGTCAACCAATTTTCCATCCATGGATTGTGTTTCTTTTTCTTCTTCTAACGGGGATTCAGCAAACTCGGCTACGAGATCCGTAAGGACTTGTCCCTTGACAGAGGTGTGAGGCATGTATTTGATGTCGAAAGCCCCTAGAATCGTGGCCCATTTAGCAATCTTTCCCGTGTAATCAGCGCTCCGGAGCAGAGCTCTGAGCGGGAGCTGGGTTAGGACAATAACCGTGTGTGCCTAAAAGTAATAGGGGAGTTTACTTGTGGCGTGTACCACTGCCAGAATAACTTTTTCCAGCGGTAGATAGCGGATTTCGGCTTCATGTAGTGACCTGCTCACATAATAAACTGGTCGTTATGTGCCGCCATCAACTCATATCAAGACCAAGCTTATAGCATGAGGGGCCACAGCAATATAAGCGAATAGGAATTCGTCAACCTCAGGGCTGAACATGATAAGAGGTCAGGAGAGATAATCTTTAAGATGCTAGAAGGCCAAGGCACACTCTTCGGTCTACTCAAACCCCTTCCATTTATTCATCAGTAGGAAGACGGGCCTGCACCTATCCGCTGACCAAGAGATAAACCGGTTCAAGGCAGCAGTCATTTCAGTCAGTTTCTAGACTTCCTTGGGATTCCAAGGTGGTTGTAAACTGTTGATTACTTTAATCTGGTTGGGGCTAACTTCAATTTCCCTATGGGTTACTGTACGGCTCCGTGACGCCTAGGTCCATTTGGGCCTCATGTTCTAACACAGCAATGTGGCCCATGGCCCCAATCTTCTTCCACCCAAGATACAAGTCTAGGCCTACACAAGCCACAAGCCCCGGGTCCCTTCGCTCAATCCTTGCTCAGGGAACTCTACCGAACAATGTATGGGGAATGGTGGCTGAACATGCCATCAATGGAATGCCCGGCTGATCCCAGGGTGCTTTAGCCGGGCATGGCTGGTGGAAGTGGGAACCAAGTTCCGATGCCTCTCTCACCTTACTCTTACCTAACCACCCACTTATAGTTGATGATATTGGACCTCTCATGACACTAACTATGAATGTAATCATAGCCTCTCCATTAGCTTAGAGCTATAAATATGAGAGGTTGAGGTCAGAAAGGGGGATTTGGAAAATTTTGGAGAAATAGAAATAGAGAGTGAAGGAAGAACAGATGTTCTGAAGAAAGGGAGAAGCAGTCAGAGTGGAAGAGAAAAGTGATCTCATTGAGTCTCATAGCCAAGAACGACCCAGCGTAAGAAACCCAAACCCATCATACAAGTAAGTTGTGAGTCCGAGGGAGGCCTAGCCCATTAGCCTCATTTCTCGGTGTGCACAGTTACCATGTAGCCTAGGAATTTGCCTGATCCCACACCAAAGGAACACTTGGAAGTGTTGAGGCGCAACTTATGTTTCCTCATAACTTCAAAAATGCTCTCAAAGTCTCTCAAATGCTCGGACACTACCTTGCTTTTTACCACCACGTCGTCTATATAGACCTCAATGCTCTTACCCAACCGCGGTTCAAACATCCTAGTCATCATCCTTTGATAGGTGGCCTCTGCATTCTTCAAACCGAATGGCATCACTTTGTAGTGGTAGTTTTTGGTGGGAGTGACGAAAGCAGTCTTTTCCTGATCTTCCAGGGCGAGCGGTATTTGGTGGTATCCCTAAAAGGCGTCTAGGAAGCTCATCCGAGGATGGCCTACGGTTACATCCACCAGCTGGTCTATCTTGGGCATAGGGAAGGGATCCTTTGGGCAAGCCCTATTCAGATCTGTGAAGTCCACACACACTCGTCACTTCCCGCTCTTCTTCTTTACCACGACAGTATTGGCCAACCACTCAAGGTAAAACACCTTCTTGATAGCCCCTGCTTGCTTGAGCTTCTTCACCTTATCTTTGACAGCTTCAGAATGGTCCCTAGACGAGCGCCGAGGAGGTTGCTTCTTGGGAGTGACAATGGGATTAACGTTTAGATGATGACAGATGAAGCTTGGGTCCACCCCTAGGGCCTCGAAAGCATCCCAGGCGAACACGTCAACATTTCTTCTAAGAAACTCCAATATTTCTTCCTTCTCTAGAGTGGGTAGCTGAGCCCCGATTTGAAAGAACTTCTCCGGGTCGTTACCAATAATAACCTTTACCAAATCCTCTCATTTCACCTCCTCGGCTAGCCCATCGTTAGGCAACGTTGGAGTTCTTAATTGCTATAAGCCTTCTTCAGTATGGGCCGAGGACTCGGCCTCGGGCCGATGCCAGATGGCTGTCACCAAGCATTTTCTGGCCGCAGATTGACTCCCTACAATCTCTTCAATCTGATCCTCTGACGGATATTTCACCTTCTAGTGCAGGGTAGATGAGACAGCCCCCAAAGCATGAAGCCAGGGCCTGCCCACAATGGTGATGTAAGGGGAATATGCGTCCACCACGATGAAGTCCATTTCCACTACTTCTGAGCCAATTCGTATGGACAGTCTAATCTGACCCCTCAGAATGACAACCTTCCGTCAAAACTCACTAGAGGAGAACTGTAGGCCGTTAAGTCCTCAGGTCTCAAGTTCAGCCCCTTGTACAAATCGGGGTACATGATTTCGGCGCCACTGCCCTGATCCACCATTACCCTCTTCACATCATAGCCCCCAATCTTGAGCATGACCACCAAAGCATCATCGTGGGGCTGTATGGTTCCAACCTTATCTTCCTCTACAAAGCTCAGCGCTGGTCAGGCGTTTACTTTAGCCCTCTTTGGCTCAAAATTTGAGTCCTCAATGGGTAGCCAAGCAATAGTCAATATCTTGGAAGGGTAGGACTCGATCCTCCCTAGAGCGGCGAAGATAACATTTATAGTGCCCAAAGGAGGTCTCGTAAGAGCATCTCTCCATGGTTCTTGGCCAGTTTGGTTCCCCTGGCCACTGGAACGGTGTAAGAGGTTTTTCAATTTCCCTTCTTGGACCAGCTAGTCCAAGTGGTCCCACAAGTTCCTACAGTCTTCGGTGGTATGTCCGGGCTCTTGGTGGCATTGGCAGTAAAGGTTTTGGTTACGCCTTGTGGGGTTTCTTGCCATCTTATTTGGCCATTTAAAGAATGGCTCGTGCTTAATCTTCTCTAGAACCTGTTGTAGCGGTTCTCGGAACACATCATTGACCGTCTGAGTACTAACAGATATTGATTGCTCAGCAAAATCTCTTCGTGGTCGATTGTTACTGTATCGGTCCGACCTGAAATCCCTTCTCTCCTAAGGGACAACCTTCTCATTTCCTTTCCCTTGCAGTTGGTCTTCCTCGACCCTTTTATACTTGTCAATACGATCCATGAGCTGACATATACTGGTAACTAGTTTCCCAGTCAACGATTTCCTTAGGCCATGTTCGGCAGGCAGTCCGAGCTTGAAAGTGCTGACGGCGACATCATCAAAGTCGCCGTCTATCTCGTTGAACATCTCTCAATATCTGTCCGAATATGTTTTTAGAGTTTCTCATTCCCTCATGGATAGAGACAGTAAGGAGGCCAGAGGCCGAGGGACCCTGCTGCATGTTATAAAGAGGGCCCCAAACGCCTGGGTGAGCTCCTTGAACGAATCAATGGAACCTGCCCTCAAGCCGTCAAACCACCTCATCGCCACAGGTCTCAAGCTGGAAGGGAAAACTTTGCACATCAGGGCCTCGTTTTTGGCATGCACTGCCATCCTCTGGTTGAAGTGGCTCATATGCTCCACAGGGTCTGTTCGACCATTGTAGATGGTGAACGTTGGCTAGTGGAAATGCCGAGGAAGCGTCGCCGCTTCAATCTTGCGTGTGAAGGGCGTCAGAGTTGGAGGGGGTTTGTTTTCGCTGTACATGGCGCAGTTTTCTCTTTAGCTGGTCAACTTCTAGTTGCAAGGCTCTGGTACCTTCCTTATGGGAGAGATGGCTCTTACCCCGTGAGCGACTCTTACCAGATTGGACAGTGTGCATGCTTCCCTCCTGGTCCTTTCTACGTTCGAGGTTCACAAAAGGATTTTCACGTTGGGATCCTATGGATTCAGCCTGCTGTGGACCTGAACCTACCATCATTAGCCGTTGCACTCACTATTACACAAGTTATTCCCATAGACGGCGCCAATTGTAAGGACCCAATTTGAACTCCTGGCCCAAAAGGAGTATGGACCTAAGCCCAAATAGCCCAAAGCAATAAATTTGTAGAGAGCGGGTTGAAGAACTGGGTTTTAGTGAATTAAGCAACGAGCTAATAGATTTTATTGATGAAGAAAAAAGGATAATAGACGTTTACTAAAGAAAAAACGTCCTCGGCCAAATCCGAGGGGACTGATTCTAGTATATTGCTTTCGAGTTTTGATTACTAGTTTGGTTCTAGACTACTACAGTGTTTCTCTCTTGATTTTCCGATCCCCTTTCCTTCAGGGGTCTCTCACATTATATATCTCCTTCCTAGTGATCTTGGCCCTCCATTTGTCAACCGTCCAAGCCACTACTCGAGTACCCGTCCCATTAGACACCTATTCTGGTTCTCTGTGAGTTGCGGTGGCCAAGGAAACACTGTTGAGGGGTCTTCTCTACAAAAATACGGTCAAAAAAGTAGCTGCAGTGCATTTAATGTGGAGGTAGCACCTTTTCCTTAGATATTTTTGGGTTCCCTTCCTTCTCGTGTGTTTATGAGATATGCTTCCGATATTGGTGCCTCTATTGAGGTCATTTTCGTCGCTGGAATACGTATCAGAGCAATGTTTGTCATGGCCGAGGAGATATTCCTACTCGGACAACCTTCTACTCTTTTCTTACTCATGAGACACTGAGCTGGAATCCCTCAGCTATTTGTCTCTCCTCGGATATACCGACGTCCTCGGATAAGGCCCAAGGCCCAATATACCGTTTTGGGCCTCGTCCCTACAATTATTATATGTTTGTGATTGTAATTATTAATAGATCTGTATTATGTTTTTTGTTTTGAGTGACCGGAATGCCACTCCAAATTTGTTGCAAGTTGCAATCCTTCATGACTTTTATCTTTTAGCAATATGATAGTTTGTATTTTGTTGTCATTTTGGTAATCATTTTCAAACAATTAATGTTTTAGATTCATCTCATTGGATCTATAAAATTCTTGAATTTTTTTAGTGGAGACTCTTAGAAACAATGGTCGAGAAATCCTCGTTTATGTAGCTTAAAATTAAAAAATAATTGTTAGAGTCTTTTTCGTGATCTATACTAAAAAAAGTTGTAGATGAGTTTGATACTTGAATTAAAGAACATTTCATTCTCAAAAAATAAAAAAAAAATAAAAAATTAAAGAACATTTTGATAAAAAAAATAAAAAATGATAGAAGAGACAAAAAGCCCTCACTTTAGACCCGGTTTTATGGTAACTGGTAAGAAAACATAGTGTAATTAAAATAGGAAAAATCTGAATAAAAATCAACCACAAGAGGCATAATGACCGATTATAATTTGATGTCCTGGTTAACCAAACCAAAGGATCAAATTTTTTTAGCAAGTTTGACAGTAAGTTAGGATTCTAGCAAAAACAATTAACAAAAGAAGTCTAGAACTTTTACGACATTTAGCACTCCTAGAGGACATTATCATTGAATTGTAATGTCCTTTGGACTTAATATAGACACATAGTTCCTCTAGTTTTTCAAAGATTGATGGACAACATCTTTAAAGACCTTAATGATTTTTGTATAGTTTATTGATGATATCCTTATGTTCTCTAAAACAATAGAAGACATCTTAAAAGGAATCTATAGAATTTATAGGCTTACTTTTAAATCAATTAGGTTTAAAACTACAAGAATATTTAATTTCTAAAATGAGAAATTTATTGAAAATTTTGAAGATAATATACAATTATAATTTTTTTATATATAGAAATTCTTAACTATGGAGGAATTATATATATATATATATATATATATATTAAATCTCTCTACAAAAGAAATCCCTCTCTTTTTTTTTTTCGGAAAAACTTAAAAATGTCTGATTTATTTAGACAAAAAATATTCAAATTGATAAAACAATTCAAAAGAGGTTTAGGGTATGTTTGGTGGACTGTAATATAATAGTTGATGGTGAACCAAAAATTAGACTATCTCCATTTCGTCCATAGTGTCGTCCAAGTCCAGAAAGGTTATCCCAATACAAGAAGGTTGTCCAAGTGCAAGAAGATCGTCCAGCATAGAAGCACCTGGACGACCTCCCAAAACTTAGAAATTCTCAGGGAAAATCTCTATCCAAAAGTTTATGATTCGGACCACGTTCTACTATTTTGAAGTATGAGCAAAATCCTTATTCATTGCTCCAACTTTCCACTAAGTTCTTAACTTCTGATAGCAGTTGTGGAAGTTAAGTCTGAACCTTCTAACTTCCATCCACGTTGAGGAAGTTACTAAACAAGTAACCACTTCAAAGCTCACTATAAAAGGACTTAGCCATATCAAATGAAAGCAAGTTTTCACTACTCCTAAAGTTGGAATTCTTGAGCTCTAAAAAGAAAACTAACTTAAGCATTGAAGGGTTCTTGGCTGGTTCACCCTGTTCACCTTTGATCTTGTGTTTCTTTCTTTTCAAATATTCCAAGCAACCACAAGCCCATTGAAACCTTGAGCATTCAGCTTACTGATTTTTATGTGTATCATCAATAGTTATTCATATAGTTTAGATATTCAGTAGTTTGATTATATTTTGATTATAGGAAATAGTTATTCTTTAAAATGAGGAATAAATATTCATCTCTAAAAGGGTTGTAATAATTATTCCTTAGTGTTGAGGGTCATTTTTTGAAATAGGCAGAAGGCAGCCCAACCCATAAATGTGGGCAGCAGATAAGCAGCAAGCTAAGAAAAAAAGTCATTAGGCTCAAGCAGCAGGAATAATGGATCACAGGCTCTTAATATAAATAAATGGGTCTTGAAGGAGTAAGTGGGCCTAAAAGGTCCGGAAAGAGAGAAAACACCACCCATGGGCAGTATGTGGTATGGAAAAGTGAGAATGGGCCGCGGCAGGCCCGAAGTAATGAAAACAAAGAAAGTAGGGGATAATGGCAAGCCCATGAACCCCAAGGATGAGAATGAGGAAATTGGGCCGAGGAACCCCAATTGAGTTAGTAAATGCCCATGGGATGCAAGGTTAGTAAATGGACCGAGAAAGTCCAAAGGAAGTAAATGGGCCCGACAAGCCCAAGTGAAAAGAAAGGGACATTGGAGCCCACAAGCGAGAACACCAGTGGCCATATTAAACCACTGAGGGAAAGAAAGGAACGGCAGGCCTGAAAAAAGGCCCAGCAGGAACAAAGCGCCGCGGCAGGAAAGGCCGAGTAAACACGGTGGGAAGCTAAGGCAATTAAAGAACTGGGCTGAAGAGAACACAAAGCCCAATACTCGGTAAAGTCCAGACCCTATGGGAGTGGGAAATCAGAGTAACAGCTCGGGAAAAGCCTAGAACGGATGACTGGCAATGCAAGCAAAATGTCCAGTACACGGCAGATACATGAACAGCAGGCAGATTTCAGACATAACCACGCGCAAGGCCCAGGCACCACCAGCCTGTACCCAGCCAATACAGGACGTGGTGGGGTCGTGGGTTAGAGGTAAAAGGGCATGGTTTGGAGGTGGGGAGAGGGGAAGGCCTGTTTTGAGGTTCCTGCTCAAGCTGGATACGTCCTGCTGGGATGACATACCACCCAAAAGAGGCAAGGCTGAGTGGGAACCAATAGGTGCATGCCATGAGGGATAGAGAGAGAGAAACATCACCGCGGCAGGCTAACGGACAAAGTTGTCTGTGTCTGTAACAGGGGAACTCGCAGACGGAACAATAATGTCGGCAAGTACGCCTAGGCCAGACAAAAACGGTTAGGGGGTAGAATAGTAAAAATCAGTCACGACAGGCACTATAAAGGGAGCCTCTGCTGTGCGCAACAACAAGAGGCACAAGAGCAATACAATACCAAGAAAAAGAAAATACTCTGTAACACACTTAGAAAAACAGAGGAGCATATACTAAAACTACCATTGTGGAAATCACTAAGAAAAGACTAGAAAAGCAAGAAAGAAAGAGAGAAAAAGAGAAAGTGTTAGTGGCATGCACCGATAGGTCCCTTCCCTTCTCTCCCTCTCAAATCCCTACTCTCTTTGAGAATCGTCCTGGGCATTGTCCATTCAGGTTCGCCTCCCTCAAACCCATTAATTTCCACGGCAGGAATTTCCATTTCCTCGAAAGTTAATCGTTTTTGAGAAGAGGCGTTCTTCCTTCCTTGACCTTGCCCCCGCGGACCGAACTGGATTCATTCTTTTAATCGTTGATTAAATCTTCGTTACCATTTGCCCTTGCTACTTTATTTGTCAAAATTATTCCTATTATTGCGATTATAGATCATTCGATCTTTCATTATTAAAAGAATTATCTGGTCATTCCAGAACATATATTGCTCTGTTTTTTTTTTTTTATCAATTATATCTGTCTGCCACAAGCTTCTCTGAAACAGCACTGCCTGCCGCAAGCACTCCCCTGGCAGAGGCCTAGTTTGTGCACAAGCCGGCCAAGTTGAGTTCCAGTTGAACCGGTCTCGACTCCCGCAACCCAGAACACTCGGGCCCATAACCACGAAAGGGGAAGCCCAACCCAACATAGTAAAAAAAGGCCCCCTACACTTAGTAAGTATAATAATTTCTTAAATTAATATATTTCCAAACAAACAAACTTTCCATATGCACATTGACAATAAAAAAATTATCAAAATTGGGGCAAAAAAATAATCTCAGTGGTAAGTTCAAATTTGAATCAGTAACAACTAATTACCTATGATTTGTTGTGAAAATATTGTGGATGTAATATTTCTCACTATGAGAAATGCTATATCTACAACATTTTCACAACAAATCTTAAGTGACAAGTTGTTACTAGTTGTTATTGTTGGGGCAAAAAAGTGATCTCAATGGTAGGTTCAAATTTGAACAAATAACAACTAACCACCTATAATTTGTTGTAAAAATGTTGTGGTCGTAGCACTTCTCAAATAACTATTTTCTCTCTCAAATTTAAAAAATATTATTTTTTTAGGAAATATCTATGAGTAAGATATTTCCTAAAATATATTATAAGTTTTATTATAATGTTACATCTTACAACCAAACTTATGAATAAGTTTAGTTATTCCATTACAACACTTTTTATTCCCAATAATAAAGATTACCATTCATGTCGTTATTATAATTCAGTGTACCAAACATATCCTTAGATGACTTACCTAAGATTTATTTCCTAAAAAATAAGATCAATCAAAACTTGAAACAAATGTTTCATATATGTGTTTTAAAAGCAATACCAAAAACGTAATGGCGAAGATATAATGGTCACACTCATAAGACCAATAGAGGAATTAGATCTAGAATAGATCCTATTTCTAAAAAACTTCAACAACAAAAAGACTTAAAAAGTATAATACCATTGCAAATTATATATAGTTTTTGAAGTTTTAATATATTAAGAAGGTTCTAAAAAAATCCAAAAGACAAGACATGTTTTCTCTTCCAAAACCACAAAGCCCAATAGTGTCCAACACAAACAACTCCAACACTACCAAATCGCTCATTCACATAAAATCAATTGGGCTCGGAGGCCCAATATATCTCCGTTACCGATGACTCACTGCCACACTGTACGTTAATTTTTGCGACCTCATAATCATATTCATAGTCCAACACAACAACAGCCTGAAAAACAAAAAAAAAAACAAAACAAAAACTACTGTGGCCTTTCGTGTGATCGTATCGAAACCACGTGAAAGCGAAAAAGCTCAGATCAACAACTCCACCGTCACACTGAGATCGCTACGCTCGTTTTCACAATCCTCAAAAATAAGCAAAAGTACAATCTTCGTGTACTAATTAATTTCCCTATAACCCATTTCTTTCCCATCTCTGTAGGTTTTTCTTTTTCGTCAATTCCATTCTGTTACTGTAAGCCTCGTTTTGTGTTTGTGTTTGTTCTTCAAAAGTCAAACCAGCTCCAATAATTCCTTGATTCTTTTGTTTTTTTTTTTGGTTGTTGTTGTTTCAGGATTTCTTGCAATTTGGTGACCCAACAACATGGATTTGGTATCTGGCTACAAGGTCACTTCTGTCTCTCTCTCTCTCTCTAATGCATGTTCTAATAGTTGTAAATTTTTATCATTTGTGACTAATTGATTATAATTGTTTTAATGTTTTAGACTTTTAATTGTATTGTTAGACCTTAATAACCCTTCTTATATGGTCATCTATAGCATATATTAAAGTTGCAAACTCTAAAATTTCGGTATATGGGTTTATAATGAATGGTGGGCACAATAGTTTTTTTTTTTTTTTGCCTCTACCAATGGTATTATTTGATTATGTACAAGTCATGGGCAGAATGGGTTTTTTTTTTTGGTTAGTGAGGGTTGTTGCCATTTGATTTTGAGCCAATTTATGATTGAATGGATTTTGTGGTTGTGCCTTTTATATTATGTTTGGATGTAATTGAGCTTGAAATTATTGTACAGGGGGTTGTTGGGCTCGTTTTTGGCAATGAGAATTCTGGTTCAAATGAAGATAGGTAAAGTTCTCTTTTATGTTCATGATATTTATAAATTTGAAAAATTGAAAATTACCCAGATATGACTTTAGTCTTTTTCTGTCTTAACTAATTCTAGAAGAATTTGTTTTTGAGAAATAAGGGTTTATGACTTATGACTCAGACACACTTTGCATTCTTGTATTGTACTTTTTTTTTTTATAAAATTGTTATCCTGTGTTGTTTTCGGTTCTTCATTGGAGTTAGGAGAGAGATCATTACTGTAATGTGTCTGAACTCGGAAGAAGTTAGGCATTTGAAAGTAATGTATCATCTCATTGGAATAGGTGGTTAATGTAAAAATACATCGGTTCTGTTAGGAATTTTTGAGCAATATGCATTTAGCTGGTTTATGCAGCTGGTAGCCTGTTTTGTACTGTATTGTTTTCTCAAAGCAATTTAGTTGCCACCTTTTGCCTCTCTTGCAACTACATTTTTTATGTCCTGAATATTCTAAAGCGTTCTTTGCTTCATTTCTTATTGCCATGTATCACTGTTTTATTTGTCTGGAGAAGTATTTGCCTTTTGTAATCAATCTTCTGTGTGCTTTGTATTGATAGCTATGTTGAGCGCTTGCTAGACCGTATAAGCAATGGTAAACTGGCTGAGGACCGGAGGAGTGCCATGATTGAGCTTCAGGCTATTGTGGCAGAAAGTCGTGGTGCCCAGCTAGCATTTGGGGCAATGGGTGAATGCTTCTCTCTTGTATAGTGGATTAGTTTTTGTGCCATGATTGCGTTTTATAATATTTTTTATTTACTTTTGCAGGCTTCCCTGTAATGTTGGCAGTCTTAAAGGAAGAACGTGATGACATTGAAATGGTGGAAAATCTTTCTTCCCCATATATCTTTATCCCATGCTTTTCCTTTAATTTCAATTCCATCACTCAAAAAAGTACATATTAAGAAAAAAAAAATTTGAGAACTGAACTGTGGCTCTTAATTATCCACATTTTTCTGATATATCTTCCCCCTTAGGTAGCTTAAAAACAATTCCGACATGATCTTCAGTATCAGCTGTCTTATATCCTAAAATATTTTATGGTTTGATCCATATTTCATTTTTGGAGATTCTTCTGCCTGTATTTAGGCTAAGCCATTACCAACAAGTTGAATGTTCAAATTCTGGCATGCTATATTTGATTGAAATAACGCTTATGACTAAGATGGACCAATCACACTGATTTGGTTCTGACCTTGGACAGAGGATCTGTAGTAAATATTCTTGACTGTTATCTCAGAATTTTTTTTTTTTTTTTACTGAGAAAAAAAATAAAATAAAATTTTGAAGGACTTCACAATCAACTTACCAAAAGAAAAGATTCTCTACTGAAGATCTTTTTTGGCCATTGGCAGAAACTAACTAAGTGTGACACGAGCCTTTTTTGGTCATGGCTGACAAATATGACCCATTTTTACTGCAGAATTTACATTCTTACCCTGCAAGATTGATTGTTATTTGTATACCTTTTCCCATTATTTCATTCAATGTGAAATAATCTTCAGTTTTATTATGTCCAAGAACTGAGTAAGACAATGAGTCCATTCGTTCCATTTGTGCAGGTTCGGGGTGCTTTAGAAACTCTTGTAGGTGCTCTAACTCCTATTGAGCATGCAAAAGGGCCAAAGAATGAGGTTCAACCAGCTTTAATGAACACTGATTTGCTTTCCAGAGAAGCAGACAGCATTTCTCTTCTTCTAAGTTTGTTGGTGAGAGCTCCTCACTTAAATTTTGATCACCATGGATATGTTATTGGGCGCATTTGGTATTGCTGTAGGAAGTAGAGTTCTAGCTGTAGAGCATTTGAGATTAAAAAAATTAACTCAATAATGCTAAGTGCTATAAAGCTGTTAAACTGTTTGGTAACCAATTTCTAAGGAGCTTTCATTTGTTCAAATTTCATCTCTAACCTCAAAGTTGTTAAAAACTCTTCATTTCTGCTAAAAAGAGCTCTAAGAGCCTTACAGAAATTTTCACCTCTCTTACATTAATACTAGACACACACATTAATTGTATTTGGTGGGTTTACTATATTTGCTTGGTTTATGCATAGCATCGTGGCCTTTTTCATTGTTATTTTGGTTGGATGCTTTGGCAGTCAGAGGAGGATTTCTATGTACGATATTATACTCTTCAACTTTTGACAGCGCTCCTCACAAATTCTCCAAATAGGTATTAGTTTCTCAACTACTTCTTGCTTTTGTGCAAATTTGTGGATTCTTTTAAGTTGTAGCAGGAAGAATTTTTGCTGAGTTCGTCTTCAGTTTACAGGAAGCCATTCTTACCATTCCTCGTGGTATAACTCGGCTGATGGATATGTTAATGGATCGTGAGGTACAAATTGTGTTCATGGAATCTTGCTTCTGCTACTTTTTCTCAATGTTATTTTATAAAGGCATATTTCTCAACAATATAAGCTTTTAGCAGTGATCTTATTTGGTAGGAAAATTCAAATTTTTTTATTATCTCCCAGAGTTTTTCTGCTTACAATTCCTGTCTGTTAGTTGAAATTTTGGCTCTTGTAATACTTTATGAGGAGAACAACATATCTTTAATTGTTTGTGTTAAAATAATGGTTAGATTAAAATCACTACTTGGTAATTTATCAGTTTGATTATCTTGTTGTACTCTTATTGAAAACAATTGTGGTTCTTAGGTTATTCGAAATGAGGCCTTATTGTTGCTTACTTATTTGACCCGTGAAGCTGAGGTAAGATCTTCCTTCCACTTTGTCATCTGAGGTTCTGCTGAACCTGTTCTTGAAAATGTGTTTGATTTCCCTACTAATTAATACAGTTTTGTGAATTTTAGGAGATTCAAAAAATTGTGGTCTTTGAAGGTGCATTTGAGAAGATTTTCAGCATAATTAAAGAGGAAGGAGGTTCAGAAGGTGGTGTTGTTGTGCAGGTGATTTACTGTTACTCAATTTATCATGGTAGTTTAATCAACTGGTTCTAGCTTGTTTGCAGATAAATCACTTGTCTTGCAAATGGCTTCTTATTGTTTGGGCTTCTACAATTTAAAGCTTCTTTTCTTTACGGTATTTTGAATGTGATACTTTTTTCGTTTATATCAATCGATTGATTAGTTGTCATGGATTACTAAGACAGCTTCAGCAATGGAGTTATGACAGAGTTTAAGTGCCTCTATTGCATATCACTAATTCGCTAGCTAAATGAGCTGTTTATATGCTACAATTACATTGACCTTCTGCACCATTTGCAGGTTTTGTTTCTGAATATTTTATTTTGTCATTGGTTCTTTATGGTTATGATTTTACTTGTAGCTCAAATTAAGGACTCTTGTAGTTTCACCAGTTTTTTGAGTTTGAAACCCACATGCTTTATATTATCCTTTGGCTATCCTCTTCCGTATGGGTTATGTTGCTCATTTGACACATACTAGTTGAACATTTTAAGTGACAAGAAAGCATTTAAAAAGGCTTTGTTGATCCATCTTCATGATTTTCTCTTTATGGTTCTACTTGCCCAGACAAACATCTAACATAGGGTGGGGGGGGGGGGGAATATTCTTTGTAGAAAATTTGTTACAATAAACAGAGTTATGTGTATTGGCCTTGATTCTGAGTCCCATTTTCAATACTTTTTTTTCTTCTCAGAATTAGAGAACAACTTATGGTCGCTGGCTGTTTAGCTATTCGTCAATTTATTCATTTTTATTTTTCTTTACAAGCATTTGAAAATTGTGTGAATATCTTGGTTATAAAACTATTATACGCGTAATGGTGCAGGACTGTCTCCAATTGTTGAACAATCTTCTCCGAACTAACGCATCTAATCAGGTCTGCAGCCTCTGTTGTGTTATATTTTATGCATGAGATTCTCTCCTGCTCCTAATGCTTCCAAGTGTGGTTCAGATACTACTGAGAGAGACTATGGGATTTGACCCCGTAATATCAATTCTGAAGCTACGGGGAAGTACTTACAGTTTCACCCAACAAAAGGTTAGATACTCAAATGTATATAAAATTTTACCATAGATCTTTGAATTTTCTGTCACAGAAGCCTTACTGGTATTTCTTCTTTTCCTTGAAACAAACGCCATGCCAGTAGACAATTAATCTACTCAGTGCATTAGAAACCATTAATTTGTTAATGATGGGAGGTACAGAGGCTGATCCCGGAAAAGATGCAAATAAGCTGACAAATAAAGCAACACTGGTTCAGGTTTCTTACTAACTTCATATCTGCTATAATTATTTCCTTTAGAATCATTAACTTGGTGGTATCTTATCCTGTAATGTGTATATTGGTTGTAGAAAAAAGTATTGGATCATCTTCTTTTGTTGGGTGTTGAAAGCCAGTGGGCACCAGTTGCTGTCCGTTGTGCGGTAAGATGACTATTCTGGACATTGTTCACTCTGTCTTTTTGTCTCTCTGTCTCTCTCTCAGACACACACACACACACACACACACACACTTTTTGTGCACATATAATTTGCACACAGAGAGAGAGAGAGAGTTAAAAGGTTAGATATTACACAAATGAGCATTTAGGAATTCTATTTCAAATTTCTGGTACTATGTATACACCACCATGTTTCGGAATTTTTTTTCTCCCGCATTTTAAATACAGTAACTTTCATTTGTTATTGGTAGATTAAGGGGGAGTTTGAGGTATATTTGTTTTACTTTTTTGCCTATTCACTTTGTCAGGCATTACAATGCATCGGTGATCTGATTTCTGGACAACCCAAGAATCTTGATATCCTTGCAACCAAAGTTCTTGGAGAGGAGCCACAAATGGAACCTGCTTTGAACTCTATTCTTCGAATCCTTTTGCGGACGTCTAGTATGCAAGAGTTTATTGCAGCTGATTACGTTTTTAAGAGCTTCTGTGAGGTTGATAACATGTATCTGCTTTATTTTGTCATTTTCTTTGGTTCCTAAGCATGTTCAATGCATAGTTAATAATCTAAATCTTTTGCTCATATACATCATTGCTTCTTGACCTTTTATTTTTGCTTGTTTTTGTTTGCTCTACCTCTTGTACCAGAAAAATTTTGATGGCCAAACAATGTTAGCATCCACATTAATTCCTCAACCGCATTCAATGACTCATGCTCCCTTTGAGGAGGATGTGAACATGTCATTTGGAAGGTTTGTCTATTCTCTGTGCATTAAGGACTGCATTTTACTGATTAATCTGTTTTGAGCTTGGTCCATATATTAAATTATGTTACATGAAAAAAAAAAAAAAAGGCATCACATTCTTTTCCTCTTCTAAAAGCTACTTCTGATGAATAAGCTTTTTCTTCTGCAGCATGCTATTGCATGGTCTTACCTTGAGTGAAAATGATGGTGATCTTGAGGTAATGTGGTTCTTTGGTAATTTAAGTACTAAAGACAACAGTAGTACGAGCTGAATTTGTTGGATTGTATAATCTTTATGTACATAGATTACAATCTTTCCATGTGCGCCAATGGATTTTTTTCTTTTGAAACAGACTTGTTGCAGAGCTGCTAGTGTTCTTTCTCATGTACTAAAGGATAATGTCCAGTGCAAAGAAAGGGTAAGCAACTGCATTTCCTTCTCATTGTTGTCTTCCCATGCTTCTAGTAATAGTCTGATCAACTGATGTATCATTTGTATGCCTGTCACGTATGTGGCTTGCATAAATACATATGCTTTTTCAGTGCTTCTTTTACGTAACAAAAGAAAAAACAATTACCATCTTCAAATTAAAAGTTATCTGGAGAATGATTGCATTCGTGTGGGAGGTTGATTCCTTTGCAGTGGGCAATGTTTTGTGTAGCCTGGTCAAATACATATTTCCCTATTCTTATCTTAACATTGCTTATTTCTTAAAAGTTTAATAGAGTTTCTTTTTTCCTTTTTTGGACTAAACAAACATGATAAGGAACATTCATTAGAATTTATCATGGTTTTAAAAACCGGACCAGATGTTTCAACTAGAACCGGACACGGAACCGGTCCAGTAAAAACCGGGAAAATTGGTGGTTCAACCTGTAAAAACTGGAAACCGGACCTATTTCAGTTCTTTGACCATTCCAGTTTTTAAAACGTTGGAATTTATACTTAATTGCTGTGAAATTACTTTTCTTTCTTTTTATGTTTTATGTCTTTCATCTACTCCTGCATATTGTTGTTTGCCCTTTTAATTGCATTATAAATGGTTCTAGATCCAAGGCAACTGCCTCAGCGGTTGCAATGCGTGAAAAAATTTGTTGGAGTTGGGGGCTGCAGGTTTGATTCCTCTCGACAACAGTTTCAAAAGTTCTATTTCAATATAGGACACTACATTGATTTAGACAGCACGCTCATTAAATGAGCTGCGCCCCAAAACACCTTCTTTGTACTATGTTAGAGTTAGACTTGGACAGCACGTACAAGAGAATTTTTTTTTTTTTAATGAACAAATAGCAATATAGGTTAATTGTTGTATTGAATGTTGGGCTGTTAAGAAGCAACATATTCATAAAATGAGTGTAACTGAAATGAGAATGTTAATATGAATAAGTGAAAATAAACGGAATGATAGGATCTGAAATGAGGAAATCCACTTAAAGATAGGGGTAGTTCCTATTGATGAAAAGATGAGAGAGAGTTGCTTGAGATGATTTGGTCATGTTCAAAGGAGGGCGATTAATGCACTGGTAAGAAAGAGTGAGTTGATCCAAGTTGAGGGAATTAGACATAAAAAAAAAAAAAAGTTGAGGGAATTAAAAAAAGGTAGAGGAATACCCAAATGAACATTAATGGAACAAATAAAAAAGGACTCGTCAATTAAAGAAGTAACAGATAATATGAATTTAGATAGGAATATAATGGAGGAAAATAATACTTGTGGCCGACCCTAACTAATTTGTTGAGGATCCATAGCCAACCCCAAATTTTTGGGATTAAGGCTTCTTGTTGTTGTTATTGTTGTTTTTGTTGTAAAAATGGTTATAGTGGGCGTTATCTATCCTCTATATGTTATATGATTCTGAGAACCTGGTGAAAATAACTACATAAATCTATTCTTTGTGATGGTGTGCACCTTAGGCTTACTGTTGAATTTTTTTTTTATCTCACACAATTGGCCACCTTATAAAGCTTGAGTGTTTACAAAGAAGTGTTTCTACATGATGGGATGTAAAGTCTTGAGGTAGGTAATTATGTGCCTCAAGTTGGAAAGAAACTCATAATTAAGCTATTGAAAAAGAGAAGCCTCAAAAAAATGAAAAAGGAAAAAAGTGAAAACAATGACTTTTGCATATATCAATCTGATTTTGTTGGAGTATGTGCAGGTTATTCGAATTGAACTTGAGCCACCCATGCCATCACTAGGAGCTAGTGAGCCACTAATGCACCGAATGGTAAAATACATGGCTCTTGCCTCTTCCATGAAAAATAAAGATGGAAAATCAAGCACATCAGGAAATCTGTATGTTCAACCAATTATCTTGAAATTGCTGGTCACATGGCTAGCTGATTGCCCTAATGCAGTGCATTGCTTCCTAGATTCACGTCCCCACCTTACATATCTGCTTGAGTTGGTGTCAAATTCCTCTGCAACAGTGTGCACAAGGGGTTTGGCAGCAGTTCTCTTGGGAGAATGTGTAATTTACAACAAATCCAATGATAATGGAAAGGATGCTTTTACAGTGGTTGATACCATAAGCCAGAAACTCGGGCTTACATCATACTTCTTGAAGTTCGATGAGATGCAGAAAAGCTTCCTTTTTACCTCTGTAAAGTCAGCCCAGCCTCGTAAAGCATTGACAAGATCTACTGCTGCTAGCATGGCAGATATTGAAGATGTTGAGGAGAATGATTCATCTGGTCAGAAAGATGAGGATCATCCGATTCTCTTGGCAATCTTTGATGTTCAATTTGTGAACCTTGTCAAGAAATTGGAGGGAGATATCAGAGAAAGCATTGTTGAGGTCTACAGTCACCCAAAGAGCAAGGTGTCAGTGGTGCCAGCAGAATTGGAACAGAGAAGTGGGGAAAGTGATGGGGAGCATATAAAGCGGCTGAAAACATTTGTGGAGAAGCAGTGCTCTGAGATACAGGTATTGTTCTTTTTACAATTCATGCTTTTCTAATTATTCTTCCGAAAAGTGTAGCATAATGAATGGGAAAAGCGTCACATAATGAATGGGAGGGTACCATCAGGATAGTAATATGGATCAGCTGTAGGTGACCCTCTCAGTTTGTCAGATGGCTGTCTGGTTACAAATGGTGTTATAGTTGTCAAATCTTTCTTCTGCTGTACTAGTGTCAACATTTCCAACATCCTTATGTCATTCTATAATGATTCCAACATCCTTATATGTCATTCTGAGGCATGTCCATACTCCTTAGAGAATTTTCTATAACGATAATATTATAGCATTGGTCATATTAAAATTTGTGGTCAGAAGTGTTGCCCATTAACTCATTGTTGATGGGCATAAGCATTGGTGATTAACAGGCCATCTTGTTGGAAGATTTCTGTAGAACTGCACTTCAGTGAGGACTAAATTTGACTTTGCTCTTTTTTTTCCCCCTGCCCTTTCCTCCTCTTGTCTTTTAGGACCTTCTTAGCCGAAATTCACTTTTGGCTGAGGACCTTGCAAAAACTGGTGGAGGCAGTAATTCGCAGCCTGAGCAGAGAGTGAGTGGGGGCCTGGATAGAGTCCAGGTAGAGAAACTCCGAAGAGATCTTCAAGAAGCATCTCAACGGTTGGAGATTCTCAAGACAGATAAGGCCAAGATCGAGTCTGAGGCATCCATGTACAGAAATTTAGCTGGGAAGATGGAATCTGATCTGAAGAGCCTATCTGATGCTTACAACAGTCTTGAACAGGCCAACTTATATCTAGAAAAGGAGTTGAGAGCTTTGAAGAGTGGAGGGCCCCCAACAATTCCAGATGTTGAGGCAATAAAGGCCGCAGCAAGGGAAGAAGCCCAGAAGGACAGTGAGGCAGAACTGAATGATTTGCTTGTGTGCCTTGGCCAAGAACAGAGCAGGGTGGAAAAATTAAGCGCGAGGTTGCTTGAGTTAGGGGAGGATGTTGACACACTGCTTGAAGGTATTGGAGATGATGTTGGGCTGCCTGAAGAAGGTGGAGAGGAGGAAGACTGAATATATGGGTCCTTCTTGTCTTCTGCACTTAGGTTTGCTTTTTTTTACCTTCTGTTTAATTGTAATTCCTCCTTGTGCCGAAGGCAAATCTTAAATTACGCACTAAAACCAGTATCTTTATGTGTAAATTAACATAGACTAATGTTAATTATGTGATCTTTGTGCGAAGTTTGGTTTTAAAGTATCAGCCAATTATTATTCACTAGCCAATCATATGCATGTATTACTTCGCAATCGGTTGGTCTTCGGTTCAGATCCTTCTTGGTTGGGCAGTTTTGTCGGGTTCCGGGTTTTGGATGGACAGCATTCAATTGGATCCAACCATAAAAATTGAGTCTTGGTTGGATCAAGCAATTCATATTTCATACACTCCTCATATGGCCTAAAACAAACATTACTACAATTCGTTTATCAATTCCCCTAGTTCTGATCTAATTAGCACCACCTATGAGCTCTACAATCCTCAAATTTTGGATGAGTGGAACTGCTTTTTAAGTTAAATTAATGTCTAACGCATGGCTTATGATTTAAGCTCGACATTCCTTAAATGAACAAATTACGACACAAACAAAAGAAGCCAGAAATGTTGGGGCAAAGCAGGAATGAACAGAATAAAGTAACATATATCTTGCAGTCTTTTGTGATTATTATTTTACTCTTAATAAATCTTAAAATGTGTAAGCCTGACAGCAAATTAATAATGGATAAGGATTAATTATGAAGGGGATTCACATTACACCTAACTTAGGTGGCTAGAGAGATAATACTTTTGGCTCACCTCTTAATATTTTGCCACATAATCTTCAGAAGGCCTCACATTTTTTTTTTCTTGTCTTTTTTTTCACTCTAATATAATAACACATATTTTTCAATTAAGTTTGAATGGTATAAAAATTCCATTGTCACATCATATTTTCTTTAAATAGTAATATGAATAGTTTTATATACAAATACAATAATATAAATATTTATTAATAACTACTATTTTTATCAAATTCCAAATTTTAGAAGGAAAAAAAAAAAAAACAAAAAACAAAAGAAAGAAAATATCATATTTTGAGAAAAATTTCTATTTATTGCACAAATTATTGGCTAATAACAATACGCATAAAATCAAAAACTTTAAACAATTTTACGCACTATTCTCAATATTTAAATATCTATCACACTTCTTATTTAATATAATCATAATAAACATCTGTCACGCGCCTACAAAACAAACTTTTGTTAATTATCACATGGCCCACCACTGACATCATATTTTTAAAATTACCATTATCCATGCCACGTTATTAATTACTCTCTCCGTCTCACTTTATTTGTCCTTTATTCTATTTTGGGATGTCCTAAAATATTGTCCTGTTTCTAAAAATAAAAGTCATTAATTTATTAATATTCCTATTATACCCTTATTTTATTTTCAAAACTATTTAAAAAAAAATCAACAATAAATTTATTTAAGAGTAGTTTTGAAAACTTATACATTTTTAAAAGGTAGACAAGATAATAAATAATGTTCCCTTAAAAAGTTTGACTTTTCAAATCGGACAAACAAAGTGTGACGGAGGGAGTAATTCATTAAAAGTGAAATACCATACGTTTAGATTTGGCAGAGCGTTAGACTGAGTGTATTCATTAGATAAACTCATAAAAAGTTTAACTTTTCAAACCGGACAAACAAAGTGTGACGGAGGGAGTAATTCATTAAAAGTGAAATACCATACGTTTAGATTTGGCAGAGCGTTAGACTGAGTGTATTCATTAGATAAACTCAAACTGAAGAAAGGAAAACCTCAGCAACAGCAACACTTGAGGCTGACGTGGCACCTCGTATCGTATGTATATAGTATAATAAAACAGAAATTTAGGAAGAAGAACCCAGAAATCAGAATTGAGTTTCTGCAAATAGAAAGAAAGAACAATGGAGTCATCAGAAAGTGAGAATAACAAAAAAGTGATAGAGCACAAGGCTTATGCTAGGGTTGGACTGCTTGGAAATCCAAGCGACGTATATTATGGCCACACCATCTCTTTCACTTTCGATAACTTCTGGGCCGACGTTCAATTGCAGCCGTCTGATCACCTCATCATCACTCCCCATCCCACCCATGATCTCGTCCAGTTCCAGTCTCTCCCTCACCTGGTCTCTCTCTCTCTTTCTCTCTCTTATAATTGATCTGCAATGTAGTGCTTTGAATTTGAAGATCTGGGTGAATATATACGTGTTTTATTGGGTTTGGTATTGCATGCAATGTATAACAAGCTCAACTTTTGTTTTTGTTGGTGTTATCTACATTTCTCTAAATGGGTTTTTTTTTTTTTGGTATTAGAATGTAATTTAGATTTGATCTGTAGCTTGCATTTGCTGTGAAAGGTTGGATGCGATGAAATTTGAAGGTTAGATCTTGATGTGTGCGATTTAAAGGTTCAGTTTTTGATGTGGTAACCGGTGGGATTTCATGTATAAGATTTGGAGAATTATTAATTTTACTGCTCTGGGGGGAGTGGATCCTATCAGGAATATGTTATCAATGGGACCCACTAGCATGTCAGATCCAAGTACTGAATAATTACTTTAAATCTATATATATTAAGAATCTCCTCTAACCCTTTATATGGCGATTCTACTTGTATTGTAATCACATGACTCATTGACTGATTCAAACAAGTCATGTGACTTTTAAATAGGTCCTAAAAGTACTTGTGAATAATCATTTTAGTCGCCATGTAGTGGGTTGGAAGAATTTCCTTGAAATCAATTTGGATGAACATGTTGTCCTTTATGCATAGGTGAAATGCCCCTGGAATTATTACTAAATCATGTTTGCTAGTTGAGTGTGATGGATAGAGCAAGATATGTGGATTTGTTGCACAGTTGTGGGCTGCAAGGACCGGATACGTATGGTGTCACATCAGTTCAATTGAAGCCCTTGTGAACCGGGCATTGGATATGGCTCTGAATAGAGCAAAAAATGCAGATTTCTAGAGTTGATGCAGTTGTATATTTGGTGCCTTAAACTGCTGCATTTGCCAAATCAATGGTTTAGGAGTGTGGGTATTTTTTTCACAAACCGTGTGCAATTCTATAGTTTGCATGTGGTAGGATAAAGGAGATTTGTTCAGGAGAGTATGTGTTGTCACTTAAGTTTTTATATGTTTCTTTTAACAGATTGAAAGGTAAACTGTTGCATACCAAAGTTATAGCTTTTTTGTTCTGATATGCATTTGGAGTTATGTGTGAAAATTCTTTTGTCCGGTAATTGTAGGCGATGGTGTTCCTCTAGTGTTAGTTTTTCAATTACAAAGCTTCCACTTTGGGGTCTGGGAGAGGTCATAGTGGGCGGCTGTATGGCATTATTTTTTGGAGTGGCTGATTCCCAGTATCCAGTAATACCTTCTAAATCACAATTTGTGTTTGGCTTGACATTGTCCAATTCACATCCAAATGCAAAGGCAAAATATAAATAAATAAATGAATAGGCGGTTTTGAGTTTTTTTTTTGAGGGGGGGGAAGCAGCTTATCTTACATTATTATATATTTTAGTTCGTCTCTCTCTCTTGATGGGTGTGTGTTTTAATGTTAAGGTTTTTTTCCCTTCGTATAGAATGTTGTGGTGATCAAGTCTTATCTTAGTCCATGTACATGATGCTACAGGTTCTGGATTCATCATAATAAAAAATGTTCTTTTACCTTTGTTTACAGGTGAATCGGTTAGATAATGAAGGTTATTATGGAGGTGTACGATTGCTTATGGCAATTTGTAGAGTTTTCCATAATTATTGCAAGGATAACAAGATTGATCTTCATGGAGGAAATTTCACGCTATCATATGACACTAATATCCCTCGTCAGGTAAAGCTTTAGTCCAGTTCTACCAGAAATTTCTTAGCTCTTTTTGTGATAATCATTATTTCAGTTGTGATACACATCTCTATGATTTATTTTTTTCCAGTATTCCTATGTTTGTTTGTGAAGTTTACTGTTTGCTACATGTCTATTTTATTGGCTTTGAGGTTTACGCCATCTATTTATCCAACCCTCTATCTTGGTAAAATGACAAGGAATAACATTTATTAGGTTGTGGAAAAGATTGTTTCTGTTGAGTGAGTTACATCCTTGTTGCTGATTTGATTTTCCTCTATGAACCAGTTATAAGTCCTGGTAAGACTCATTTGTTTGTTACCAATGAGCTCTTATTCAATTGGCACCTCCTCCCTTTCCAAGTTCTAGGTGTAGGGTGAGATTGTGGGTTCAAGACCTACTGGTTGTATGTATAACTTACCAATTTAAATATATATATATATATATATATACACTTATTTGTTATTGTTTATTTTGAGAGGAATTGACTTACAAGATGAATAAATGACAGGGCATGAGTCCCATTTCTTGTCTTTTCTTTTTAATTTATTTTTTCTATTATGCACTTGCTCATGAATGCCATTATAACCATGGTTATCTTGCGTCTTCCAATATATTGTAATAGATGTTTAATTTAACGCATTAATATTTAAATATTTCTCACTTTGTGAAATTTTAATCTGCATCACCTTGTTTGGAGGTTATTTTTTCCTTAATGTTTGTGGACAATGCTGAAAGTGAATATAACAGTGTGAAAGAGACCACCTATACCTCAATAACTGTATTTGATGTTATATATTTTTGCTTGTAGACAAAACTGAATTGCAAGCATGTTTCACTTTTTGATTTTGTAGCAAAGTTTTTATGTGACCTTTTGTGACCAAATGTGTTATAGTGTCTCTTTGTTGTTGTTACTAATCTTCTCTTCAATAGAAGAGATAGTCATTTAGAACTTAATTTTTGACTCTTTTGATATTGCAACATGGCTTAAGTTTTGATTTTGACATTTCAGATGGGACTTTCAGGTTCTAGTGCTATTGTATGTGCTGCCTTAAGCTGCCTTCTTGACTTCTACAAAGTTAGGCATTTGATTAAAGTAGAAGTCAGGCCTAATCTTGTCCTAGCTGCAGAGAAAGAACTTGGAATTGTTGCTGGTCTCCAAGACCGGGTGGCACAGGTTTATGGGGGCCTTGTTCACATGGTATGTGTTTTGAATTTTTGACAGAGCTTGTGCACATCTAATGGGTAAAAATGTAATCACCTAGATATGCAAATTTCCTTATGTAGGATTTTAGCAAGGAATACATGGATGGCTTGGGGCGTGGCATCTATACACCCATGGATATTAGTCTTCTCCCACCTCTTCATCTCATCTATGCTGAGAATCCTAGTGATTCAGGGAAGGTTAGCATCAAACCCTGCCCTCATCTTCCTTCCTAACTTCTATATATATATATATATTTTTTTTTTTTTTATGGGGGTATCATTTTCATCTTATGTAGTTAAAAAGGTTCCAAAATCTCATGTGCGCATAATTTGTATTTCTTCTAAAAAAACGACATGCAGTAGGTTTTAGTGAACAAAAGAGTGCTGAATATAGGAGAACTTTCTTATCCTACATTTTGCCTACATTGTATCTACAATGTCAAACAGACAAAAGCTTTATACTTTTCACATCTTAAATACTTTTGGTTTGATTCTTTATGGATCCTTCTTATATACGTTTCTATGCATTTGTAATGAAACTTGATACACTTTGGAATCACATGATGGATTATGAAGATGATGATTTTCCTCTAAGCATAATGTTAATTGATCTTTAATAACAATCAAGTGAACTCAGTGAAGCCTTTTCCCAATTCATGGAAGCATATTCATCTATAATCATGTTGGATTTTATGTTTATATGTTTATTATCTACTTTTGTGATATACAATCTTTCTTTCTAATTGATTGATAATATTTGTTCTAAACATCTGGTTTCCAGTGTCGCATTAACTTTTTATTAGTTACCCTATATTTGATTTTTTTCTGTTCTTTTCCAATTGAGAGAGAATAAGAGAGCATAAGAGAGAGTATCTTGATTTAGTGATATCATGTTAAGGTTCTAGTAGATAACCTTGATTTGTAATACCATCTGCTGGTTTGATCAAGGGTTTATACTTGGATCTTTCTCTGTTAACAATTTCAGTTGAAAACATTGGATCATTAGGTATTTACTTATAATCTTCAACTTCCATCATGGGAATGCAAATTGGGTAGTATTCGGGAAGCAAGCTGGCTGCTTCATGAAAAGAACCCACTAGTCTACTTATGTCTCTAAAATTCAGGGTTCTATAGCAGGAGTGTCTTCCCATATTTCCTTCCTGAAATTGTAATGGTAGAATAATTTCAATGCATTATTATAAATGCAGGTTCATAGTACAGTGCGCCAAAGATGGCTGAATGGTGATGAGTTTATAATATCATCAATGCAAGAAGTTGCAAATTTAGCAAAAGAAGGAAGAACAGCATTACTGGAAAAGGACTATTCCAAGCTTGCAAAGCTCATGAATTGTAATTTTGATCTTCGAAGGTAAGAAATTTATTTGACTGCATGGTTTAAATCACATCTGAGGAGAAGCCAATAATCAATATAATTCAGATGAGCATTCCCAACTCCAACGTATTGAAGCTCTTTTGCTTTCATATCTCTTTATATAGATTGCACTTGGTTTAATTAAAGATTTGTTTTGTGAAAGATAATGCTATTCTTATGAAGGGCTTTTTATGCAACATTTATGTCTGCTGCTTTGAAATGTAAGTTACTAAAATTGACAGAAAGATGTTTGTTATCTAAGAGGCACATGTCTTTGAAAATGCCTTCTTGTTTTCTTGTCAAATATAGTTATAGCATCAGCATTACTGAATCACTATCATTTTTATTCTTCTGAAACAAAAACCCTAGTTTTGCAATAAGAGCTTGTGTACATTTTATTGCTACTGAATATTATAATTTAAATATTGTGCAGGAGCATGTTTGGTGATGATGCCCTTGGTGCTATAAATATAAAAATGGTGGAGGTCGCACGAAAGGTGGGTGCTGCATCGAAATTTACAGGTAGTGGAGGAGCTGTAGTTGCATTCTGCCCTGACGGGCCTTCACAAGTAAAGCTTCTGGAGAATGAATGTCAGGAAGCTGGTTTTATTGTTATACCATTGAAAGTTGTTCCATCTTGTTTAAGTGATGAAGAGCTTAAAACCCTTAAAAAATAGAGATTTAGGACCAACCTCCCCCCAAAAAGAAAAGGGGGGAAAAAATACTAAAGAGAGCAAGAAAGAATAAGCTCATATTTGTGTAGAACATTCTTTTATGCTGAATTGCTGATGTTTTATTTATTGACATATCCAATTTTTTAAGGAGCACATCTTCTAATGTGCTTAATAAATGCCAAGCCTTTTCATTTGCTTTTCTTCTATTAGTGAATTACACATGCACCCGAGTCTTAAACCCACAAGCCACAACCTAACCATTTACTTAACACTTATTAAGGGATTTGTTAGTTGAATTAGAGCTCATTGGCAATACCAAACTTCTTCTTTGCTACCCCATGAGCTCCTTTCGGTTAAAGAATTCAACTCAAATTCGAACGACCTGCCATTTCTTATTTCATGAACCCTTAAATTTTATGAAAACCAAATCAGAACAATGGGATAGACTGTATCCTTGCTAACTGTGGCTCCTTCTTATTCCATGCACTATAGTTGAATAACCAAATTACCAAATGCGGAAGAATCCACTTATTGCTGTCTTCACCATGGATATATATTTGGAATGGAACACTTTGCCAAGAATATAATCTTTTTCTATGGACATTAGCACATGGAAAGACAACCGTGCAAGTGCAATAGCCAAGGTGGAGAAACTTGTGGTCACATTTACCTTAAATGCTATAGAACAACAATGGCGTTCAAAGTTTTCACATTTTATCTCAATTCTCATGCTCACAGCTCTAAATCAAATGATTACTCTCCCCAACCATGAGTCCATGACATCCCATTGGATCTCTAGTACCGTTCCAGAACAGGAAAATCAACCATTCCCGAGCCATTTCGTATGCCAACGATTCCTTATGTTCTCCCTAATGGTATCTCACCGCACATATTATTAATGGTGCCTCACAAACCAAACCCGTACTAGAGGTAATGGGGTCAATTCTCTGTTAGCCTAGAGACACTGTTTAGATTAGCTTTTAATTTTAGTTTTCCTATTATTTCGTATTCTAATTTTAATTTTAGTTTTCATATAATATGTTAATTTGTTGAAAGTGAATATAAATATAACTATATCCAGACAAAGTAAGACTTTAAAAAGCTATACATAAGTAAATGAGTTAATTTTAGAAAGCTAGTCCAAACACGTGTGCACCAGAAATTTAGATGTTGAGCTATGGGATATAGGGGCTCCTTTTGGTTAAAACAACCAAGCGCAACCAATTTACTTTTCTCAAAATCGACTCTGTCGCTTTTGTATTTGCTATCTATTGAAGTCAGGCCAACCATGAACCAGGTGCACTTAGAGATGCTCTTCAGCATTACCTAACTCTTTTTCTTCCGACTTCCACTGTGTCTGCATAGCTCAGTAAAGATTAAATAGGCTAGTTCCATAATTGAAAAGTGGCAAATTAGATTAAATAAAAAGCCTAAGAAGACCAGACTTTCAGCCTAGGAACCAAGCATACTTCCAACCTTTTACTCTGAGATCACCGAGAAGCAAATCTATGACATTAAATGAAATGAGCTCATTCAACTCCAAATTTTATATACTGCACAATGTAATCATATCTGAAAAGCTTGATAAGAAACTGTATTAGAAATCATACATGCATATACACCACAAAGTTTGATCAGATACTACTTCACAGAAGTTACTCCAGGACACAAATTTTCTCAACCTCATTTTGAGCATTCTCCATCTTCTATTCATTCAACAGATGGTTAGTTCAATTACACAACTCCTACTAAATCACATTATCTAACGACGAATAAACAAACTAAAAAAATTCCCTATCTGTCTGAAAGTAATGACAACAGAATACACTAGTAAGGCCTTCTTGGAGCACTAAAATTATAGTTACAGGTGAAGATAATAAATACCAGTGGAAGACCTGGCTTTACTTTTTTTCTTTCCAGAGCATAACATGACAAAATATCCAGAAGAAACTCAATCAACACAAAGTGATGCAATGAGCTCATGCGGTGAAGCCCAAATCGGAAGATCAATAAAAGATTGCTTCATTTGCTCCTCTTGTGCATTGCACATTGCTTCTGCTACATCGCATAAATTCGAAACATCACGAATTATTGCTTCCTGGGCCTCCACCTGCATTGTAAAGACCCCTTAAAAATTAGGAAACAGCTAGAAATCAAAGCCTCAGAATTTGAGTTATGGAATTAGAAAAGCATAACAGGAACCCTCTAATTTCGGGTCATAAAGACTCAAAATCCGTGTTTAGTGGCTAAGATTGTAATATTTTTAGTCTTAAAATAGTGCATATTTTGGGATTTAAAGGAACATAACTACATAGCTACTTGCTCAGTTCCTGAGGCACCTTCTTTTTTATACTCTACTCTCTTTTCAGGAAAGACATTTTTCAAAATTATTGTATAACCAATATCAAACAAAGGTAAAAATTTAAGGAAATTTAAATTTAATTAAAATTGACTTAGAAAAAATGCCCTAGTATTAGCAAGAGCTCTAACAATAAAGGAATAGTCTTTAGCATGAACCCTTCAACGAGAATAAGAAGTAACGAGCAAAATGAAGCAGTTAGAACCCTAAAACCCGTGTTTGGTTGCTCAGAAACTGAAGCAAAGGAAAAGAAAAGTAAAAAAGAAAAAGGAACTTTTCGAATCATATTCTCAATTTGGCTCAATTTTTCAAAGACAACATCAATTTCAGCTCAATTTAAGTGGACTTTTCTATCTTTTCGAAAAAAAACCCAAAGACCCAAATATTCAATTTCTTTCTTTTTTCCGCATTTTCCCACCAACCAAACAAACACCAATTTTACCTGCAAGAGAAGCTCATCCACGAGTGACCCATTAACAACCTCGGGCGAAGACAATGGCAAAGCACTAAACGACGGCGTTTCTTCGTGTTCTTGTCGTTGACGCGCTCTCTCTTCCATTGCACGCAAGGTGTTCGACAAAAGCTCCCACCGGTCGATCTCTCTCTGGTACCGCTCTTTCAGCTTCAGCAAAGTCTTCCTCTTCCGCTCCCTCCGGTTCCTCTCCTCCGCCTCGGGATCCATACTCGGTGGCCGAGCCACCGCCGCCAACGCGGCTTCATCTGGGTTGAGGCGGCGCTTCTTGCGCTTGTAGACGAAGCCATCGTCGTTATAGAGTTCCCACTCTTCGTCGTCTGCCAAAGATGTGGCGACCGTGTCCATCACCCAGACAGACGAAGCTTGTTTAGTACTAAAAGTTCAAATATGAGTGCGAAATTTTGATATTTTCAAAAAATTTGGGATTTTGAGAGTTGAAAGTTGTGAGTGGTGAGTGAGTGAGAGCTATTTTGGTGGGAGTTTGTATTTTATATTAGTTGTGCTTTATTTTTACTTTTTGATTGGTAGTTGATAAGGTCTGTGGATCCCACTTTGTGTACAGTTTGATTTTAGATGCCACTTGCCATTTTAAATGGAAATTTTTTTTAAAAAAAAAAATTAATTTTATCCATAGTTATTAAACTTGATCGATTGAACTAATGAACCGATGATTTGGTATTTAGATCAATTCAAGTCTTTAATTAGATTGTTTAAGCATATGATCTAATCAAATCCAACTCAATTAATTCTTTATAACCCATTCAAACCAAATGAAAACCTAGTTTTGTTCATATACTCAAAATCACTTATTTATTTGATTCATACTTATTATTATTACTATATGTAATTTGCCATTTTGACCTTTTAGATAAGAGAAATATGCTAAATCAATAAATAAATAAACGAATAAAATTAATTTCTTGGTTTATTTTATGGTTTATACAAATTTATTGCAAAGAAAATAATAAAATTTTAAACTAGTTTTTAAAACTATTTAAAAATTCTCTCTCTCTCTTTTTCTTTTTTTTTTCTTCTTGTTCTTATGTATTTCTTTGTCAATGCACTTTTCATTTTCCCATAAAACCAATGGTTTTTTAGGAAATAAACACACACAAAATATCATCGCAAGCCAATATCACTGCAACCATTGCATGTGACAATCCACACACACTCTAGTGTCTAACCCAAAAATTAATCTCAACAATCACCCAACGAACTCTCACGGCAAGCCAACCAAGACCTCTCACGCCTTGTCTCGACAAACCTAAGCCTAATCAACCCCCAAACCACCTTGATCAGTGGGCCAAAACTTCAATCGACCATTGCCCATCAACCCTTTTTCAAGCCACCTTGAGATCTAGATAATAAAAAGAGGATGATAAGAGATATAAAAAGTGTTAATGATCATTTCAATCACTGGTGTATCCAATCTAAGGCTTTGGACTTCCATTCACACATGAAGTACATTTTTTACCTGATTGTAGGCATTTGCGTAGTCAATTAGAGACTCATATCAGCCATAACATTCTCATGTAGAGGGAACACCATTATACAAATTTCCTAGCTAAAAAAGGGTAACATTTTTAATGTTACACTTGTTTTTGTTGTAAGACTAGTAAAAAAAATGGGTTGTAGGGACTGGGTTTGAGCACTTCTTCTATTAGATGAGTGAACTCAGGCCCAATTAGCCCAATACAATAAATTTATAGAGAATGAGTTTGAGAACTAGGTCTTAGTGAGGGTTACAACAACTAGACATGGTTATGAGTGGATTGAATAACAAGGACGTGGACTAAAGTGTGAAATTCTGTCTTTGGCCCTCGTCTGAGGAGCTTGTTGTTCTTATTATTTATTCAGTGCTTGGTTACAAAGGTTTCAAAAATGATACAAATTGCTACAGTATTCTCTGTTTCTAATTCCCCCTCCCCTTTTCCTGGAGGATTTCTTACGTTATATATCCCCTTTTAGTTGATATTGTCCCTCCATTTGTTGATCATGCAGGTCACTACTCGAGTGCTTGTCGTATCAGCCGCCTTCCCAAAGGCAGTACTGTTCAAGGGTCATTTCCTCATTAATGCGGCCAGAACGTTAGTTGTGGACATTTAATGCGGAGGTGACAGTTTCTCCTTGAATTGCTCCTTCACCATGCTCCAATAGCTGACCCATTGTACTCATCCTTTTTCTTGGGATGCTCTGGGAGGCTGCCTTTCATGGCGTGCCGCTCTTCCCTTCTATAATCTCGGTTGGTCGAAAACAGGATTATCCTCGGTGATGTTTCTTGGCAATTTGGACTTTCTTCATTCGTCCTCAGACATTTCTTCATCCTCGGCATGGACCTTGGGCTTAGTATAAAATGGGCCGGGGTTGCCAAATTCTTTAACCCCACAGGGTGTTAGCTACAAAAAAATAATATATATATATATATATATATATATATTTAGTAGAAGCTACACAAAATATTTTAATTTGGGATAAATTATAATATATAAATAGTTTGGGATAGATTATAATATATCCCTTTTTAATTTCCATCCAATACAAACAAATTACCTCTTTTGGTTTGATTCAATCACAATTTAATCCAAAAAACCTTTTCAATAGTTACCTTTTAAAAATCAAATCATTCAAAATACTTTGTTAGGAACTCTAAATATTTCATTTCAGTCCAAAAATTAGAGATAATATACTAGAATTGAAGTTTGTCAATTAAATTATGATAGTATTAGCATCAAATCACATTAAGGTAAATTGTATAAATTTCCTTTTGATTTATGTTTTTTTTTATTTATAAACCCCTTTGATTCATGTTAGTTGTTCATTTGGGCCAAACAAAAATTTCTGAGCTCAAAGGTCATACAAAATTAAAAATAAAACTTAGATATAATTCTTTAAATGCAGTCGATTAGTTTTCTCAATTAAAACAAACATATAACTATATTGATTTTAATTATTTTTAAAAAATAATATTGTTTATGTTGTATCATTGATGAATACATACAATGTTAAGATTACAAAAACTTACAATTTTTTCCACAACTCTCCATGAGTTATTAAACGATGGAATTATGGCAAATTTTTTTTTTAGGGGGTGTTATGAGAATTTTGGCCCAAAAGTTGTGTGAAGTTTTTGTGTTTCTAAAAAACGGTAAAACCCACTGACTTCAAATATGAAAAAACAACCACCTGCGAATCCTTCTTTTTTTTTCTTCATCGCCAACAATGGCGAAATCACTGTCTCTAACCCACGTATCCCTCCTTCTCCTCTCCCGTCAAAGACTCATGGCCACACGAATACACACGCACTCTCTCTCACTGCCACTCCCAAACCCCAAGCCTTTCAACAAAACCATGTTTCCACACTCTTCCCTCTCTTTCTCCACCACTTCCACTCCATACCCTCTTCAATACGACATGATCATCAACCGCCCAACTCAGCCTCACCCTCCTCGCCGACTCACCCGAGTCAATAACAACCCCAACAGCTCAGAAGACTCGCCCCAATCGGACTCACCAAAAAACCCCACTTCAGAAACGGGCATTGAGGACTGGGTGGATCAGAAGCTATTGTCAGAGATTGAAACAAACAGACCCAGTTCGGGAAACTTGGAAATGAACAAGTCTATGAGGAAGTATTACAATAAGAGGAGGAAAAGAATGTATGGGTCGGATTCAGATGAGGATGGTAGGAGCTCTGAGGAGAGGTTTGTGGAGTTGAAGCCTGAGGTTGTGGAATTTAATACCTTGCATAAGAGAGAGGAGGAGTTGTATTTTTATGATACTTTTGCTTATCCTTGGGAAAAGGAGAAGCATTATAAGATGGTGTATCAGTTGGAGAAGAAGTATTTTCCAGATCAATGCCTTGACAAGGCGTTTCTTCAACCAGGTGAATCCAATGAGAGTAATGTGAAGAGGGGAAAGAAGAAGAAGAAAGAGGAGGGTGTGGATGGTAAAGGGTTGGTTTTCTTCGAGGAGGAAGAAGGAGGAGGAGAAAAGGGTAGGATAGAATTGGCGAAAAAGGATGCGAATAAGGATGTTGTGGAGAAGAAGGTGGAGGAGTTCTTTAAGTGTTTGAAGAAAGGTCCCAATAGGGATGGTGAAGTTAAGAATGAGGAGCCATATCTTTTGACAAGGAGTACCGAGCTTCCACCAAGATGGGATGGTCCTTGTGGGACAGTGGTGTTGGTGAACAAACCCAAAGGTGAGTTCCATTGGTTCATTTTGGCACCGAATGTGATTGTAACTTTCATTTCAGGGGTATTGGTCATTAGTTCTTGTTTGAACATTTTGAATTATGCTTAAGTGAATTGATTGACAAAAAATGTTGGAAGTTTTATACTCTAGTATATTCGAAGTTAAGAGTGATAAATTCTGGTACTTAGGCAGTGATTTAGAGCAATACTAATTAATAGTGGGGAGTGAGAATCCTTATTGTTATTGAAGAAAGAAACTTTGGGGAAACTCAATGGGAGTGAGAATAATTGGCCTACAACTACAAAATGTGGGAGATATCAGATATATGAGTCAAACTTATTATTGAGAATGAAATTCATTAGTTTTGGATGGACATGCTGTGAATGCTAGGAGAAAAGAAAATGGATGTTTAATGGGATACTAGGGAAACTATTTGCCTATAATTTAGGCTGCAGCAAAGGATTATGCTCTATCCTTTGTTTTCTTGATTTAGGATTAACAGGACAATTTATCCAAATTCTCAAATCTCTTTACGTGTCACCATTTTCTTAGAGGTTACAAGTAGAATCATGACAATTTTAGGTCATTTTCCATCAATCAAAATATAACAATATCATATTGCAAGACAGGGTGGACTTCATTTACAGTTTGTGGAAAACTGCGACGCCTGGTCAAAGTTAAAAAGGTGCCTTTTTGCTATTGCATCTGCATGTAAGCATACTTTCTCATGTAACAGCTCTTCCAACCATTTATTTATATATTTGGGGTTGCAGGTAGGGCATGCTGGAACCCTTGACCCAATGGCAACTGGTTTATTGATTGTATGTGTTGGTAAAGCCACTAAGTTGGTAGAAGGGTAAGTTTTGAATCTTATCCACTTAGAATAGTGATTTACTATCTGCCCCAGAAATCTATAATTTTTTTCCCCTTATCAAATTTATGCCAATGATCTCTCTCTGAAGGCTCTTAATGTTTTTATACTGAAGATATCAAGGTATGGTTAAGGGTTACAGCGGAGTTTTCCGTTTAGGGGAGGCCACTTCAACTTGGGATGCTGATTCACCGGTGTGTTTATTTCTTCTGGATAACTATTGTTCCTAATTTTGAACTTATATGCACCATGATATAGGTTATTTAGAGGATTGACTTGTTGAACAACTAAATACCTATTGTACCAGCCATATAGAATGAATGTGAGGTTTAATCGAGTAAAAATAGCAAATCCCCCCACCCCCAACTATTGTATTATCAAAATAAAAATTGAGTAAAAAAAAAGCAATGCTTCGTAAGCATATAACACTATCAACATTAGAAAAAAGAATGCAGAAGATGCACTGAAGATGAAAGAGCTTGCACTGAATTTGCACTCTTTGTTTTGCTTTATGCCTTTTCTGCATATATCATTTTTTTGAATATACATCTTTCTTACTTAAAAAAAAAAAATAATAATAATAATCATACAAATTATTTGCAACAAGGGTACTGTTGTGAGTTGTGACTTATGATGTTGGCAACAGGGTATATGTATGCATACTTGGATTGAGAGAAATGGAAGTCATGGATAGCCTATAGTCCAATACTATAATCTAGTGCTTGCAGACAAGTTTATTTATATCCATGTGCATAATTTCATCTCAAATGTGGTTAGACTGTTTACAATTGTCTTGCAGGATGACCTTCATAGTTTCCACTGAGCACTAGAACTGCTAATAATGTTTTATCTCTTGCTAGGATTTAATCCATAGCTACACATGGTGCAAATATTACTCATGGATCACCTCTTGTGTAGGTTATTCAACGAGAGCCTTGGGAGCAAATCAAAGATGAGGACTTGAAGAAAACTGCTGCATCCTTTTGTGGGGAAATTTGGCAAGTTCCCCCAATGTTCTCTGCCATCAAAGTAAGTATTTCTGTCAAAATTAGTGATGAATCTATATGTGGACCGATCCTTGGTTTCTTTTTCTTATATTCTTTTCTCTGAAGACTTTGGAAATACATCTATCTTCTGAAACACTTTGCCAGGAAGCTAATAAGTATATATGGGGCTGAACAACTGGCGGTATCCTCTATATGCATGCATTAAATAATCCTATTTTGTTTCATAATTGCTTCTCATGGGACAGGAAATGTATAGAATAGGCTAAAGAGTAAAGAGTTTCTGTCCTCTTCTTTGTTTTTCCTCCAGAGCTCAATCCCTGACTGTCACTGGGTTTCAGTCCACCTATTTTGAGAGTAGGACTGTCAATTGGGCAGGGCTGCATTGGAATGAGGATTCCGCAGGCTCAGCTGAAACACAAAACTCTCCTGAGCTCATTCCATGACTGGAAGACTTATGGCCAAGTTTTGGGCTCGCACAAAATCAATTGTCCCATACAGAATGCAAAGGTTTTTGAAAATAAAACAAAACTCGAGGTTAAGACTTTGATGTATAACATCTACTTGACCACTAGACCCGCAGCTCTTCTTGAAGAAAAAAATGTATAATTTATGTAAAATTAATAGAAATATCTATAAAATTAATGTAGGATTACTTTCTGGGAATTAAAGGAAAAAGTTGGTCTTCAGCCCAAAAAAACAATCAGGCTCCAGGCAAATTCACTGCTCAACCCAATTGACTGTCCTATTCAGGGGAGATCTAATATGAATCTGTTAAATAGAAATTCCATAAAAATGCAACAGAAACTTTGCAGTGTTGTAGTATCATGCGTGCTCATTTCATCTTAACTTGTCGAAATTTTACTCTCAAGTTTGATTTCATAATTTGTGTATTATATGCAATTAAGAATTATAAGAATGTAAGCTAATAGACTATCAAACTCATCGTAAACTACATAAAAGTTTCAATTTCTTTGATAGGTCGGAGGAGAAAGGATGTATGAAAAAGCAAGAAGAGGAGAAAGTATTGAGCTTTCACCTAGAAGGATTTCAATCTTCCAATTTGATATCGAGCGTAGCTTAGATGACAGGTACCCTAGGGTTTGTTTGGATGTAGACAAACTCTGCCCTATGAAGCCCATTATAGTTGACGTTGTAAAATCATACATATATTTGATGACATATTATATACCTGGAATTTACTTCCTTTTTTTTTTTCCTGGACTTATTGATATGTTTTGTGCTCATGGATGACTGCAGTTCCTAATATACTGTAGCAGAGTGAACTTTGCCATGTTCTGTGCCTTATGTGCACTAAATTTTTTCTATGTGAAAAATCTCCTTGACATAAAGTACACAAGTTATGGTTATGCCATATTTAAATTTTATTTTGTCACATTCAAGGGGTCAAGGCTGCAGAGGTAGGATGCTATTTAGCCAATGTAGAAGTTTGAAGGCTTCATTTTCTTATATACATATGAGTAAACAATAGACAGCATGATAACTCTGGGCCATGATTTACACCTTTCTGATCACTCTTCAAAGGTCTTGAGTCAGTTACATCCAGAAATTCATTCTACCTTTATGTTCAAGAACTTTCAGACACATTCCTTCCATATATTCGGGTGATTAAATAAGATATGTTTCTGTAGATCATGCTTTAAGAAAAAAGGTGGTGGTGGAAGAAAAACTTCAAATACATTTGAAGGGTGTTTTCGAAATCATCACAATGAGATATGTGGTTCATGCGTTATTTTATCATGAGTTTGCCATATTTGAGCATGGTATAATTTTGTGTTGGGTCATATTTGAGCATTGTTTCATTTTGTGTTGGGCCATATTTGAGCATTGTTTCATTTCGTGTTTGGTGTTTACAGACAAAATCTGATTTTCCGTGTGACATGCTCAAAAGGTACATACATACGTTCATTATGTGCAGATTTTGGGAAGGCTCTTGGCAGGTAATTACTTATATTAAGCTCAATACCACATTTTGAAATTCTCTAGCTCTAGCTCAACTGGTGTCTCCTCCCCTTATAAGTGCTAGGTGGAGGGTGAGGGCTGTGTGTGTAACCTACCGATCAAAAAAAAAAAAAAATCCCCATTTTGAAATGTTTCCCCACAGGTATTGATATCCCCTCATCAGTCTATCCTACCAATAGTTTTCTTTCTAAAAATGGTTGGACTATCTTCAGATTTTCAATTCTGTAAAAGGCCTCTTAAACAGATAGCACTTAGGGTTTGCATTAAGAAATCCTAAAGATGAAAGAAAGATTGTGGGAACTTGAATCTCCTAAATGATTATTTTGGCTAAAGAATCTTTTGAGTTTGAAGTTTCTCTAACTTACTTCTTCACTTGCAGTTGTGCTCATTTAACTGCTCTTCGAAGGGATTCAATTGGTAAGTGCTGATCAAACACATGATTTGTTCAATACATTTACAACATACTGAAGAATTTTATGAGCTCAATATTTTATTTTGCATGATACTGAATCTAATACTACCCAAAACAAATATCTTTGAACCAGTTGATTCTTATAATAATTATTCTTAGTAATGCATGTTACCATTCGAGGAATTTGAGATTACTTCTTTAAATTGTAAAGCTACATAATGCCATGTCAAACAGAGAACTTCAATTGCACATCTTCTTACACGATGATAAGCAGAAGAAGAAAATAAAGATTGAAATTTGTATATTCTCCACAATAGATGATGTGCACATCCTGAATCTTCATGTTTCTTGGTGTGGTGAGAGTGTTTACAATTAAAGCTGCATCTTCTTCCACCATTACATTCATCCAGCCTTGACTTGCAAGCTCAACAGCCCATTTCAGTGCTTGAGCTTCAACCACCCTGCCAAACATGTCATAATGCATTTAATCCAAGCCATTACCCTTTGCTCATTGTGTATCCTTGCAGTGACTACTAAACAGCAGATCTGCCTCATTGCTGAATCCTTTAGCTTGATTTGGTTCTCCAAAGGAGGGCACCATCTCTCAAGTGCCTACAACTTTAGATTCATCATTCTGTCCATAGTTTCTCCTTAGAAGTTTGTGAAAGCAGTTGTGGCATGGAACTTTATTTTTATTTTTTTCTCTATTGATAAGTTACACACACATCCATGGGTCTTGAACCCATGACCTCACCCTCCACCTAGAGCTTATAAGGAGAGGGTGCCCCGGTTGATGCTCATTGGTGCAGTTTGGAAGTCGTTGAAATGGTATATTTCCTTTTCCCATGGAAACCTTGTTTCCTATTCTTTACATGGTTTCCAAAGCAACTATTGCAAAGAGGACAAACTGGTCTTTCGGAATTCTAGACTCCGAATGCTGAGGGGGTGGCTCAACTGGGTAGCCACACAAACTGTTTGGCTGAGTTTGCTTAAATAGTTTCTATCTAAAACTCTAGTTGGTCACCATCCACGTCATCCTCAAGAAAAGAACATCTTCTTCCTCTGCTTGACATGATGGAAACATACTGTCTTCTATATGGATAATCCCTGCGCATCTTTTCCTCAATGGTAGCCCCCTGCTGCAACTCTCCATTGAAATATCTTGTCTTTCATCTAGTTTTGAACCCAATATGCTCTTCCAAAAACTCTTGTTTGATTAGTCAAATCTTCCGTGCTGGTCTATCCAATACGATTACTTGGTTGAGAATTTACCTCGTTTATCATGGTTCATTTTATCTTGTTGACTGGTAGTAGACACTAGAATGTTGAATATGTTGCTGATTGTTTGTTGCTCAAATAGTAGCTCAAGTTGTTCTCTATCCTGGCAATGGGCACGTCGGACTAGGTTTAGTGGTGGCTATCTGCACATCAATTCCCTTCAACTCTTACTAGAACTCTTGTAGCATATTATTGTAACCACTCTTTTGGTATTATGTAATTATCTTTTCTAGCAGGAAGGGCAAAAAAACAACAACAAAAAAAAGAAGTGAAAAGAAAAGAAAGAGAACTTCAACTGCAAAAGCGATTTCAAACCAATTTGTTCAATATCAAGTGTCATCTCTATTCTTGTGATTTCTTAGCAATGAAATACATAGATGGAATTTGCACATGATAAACTTTGTTTCCTTGAAAGTAGAAAAAGTTCAAGATTTCCAAGGGCATGTTCAATTGAAAATTATCGCAATTTTAATTATAGCGAAAAAGGCATTAGTAGTTTGATCACAGTTTCCTCCTATGCAGGGGAATATTCAGCAGATAATGCATGGGATTTCAAGGAACTCGAAGACGCAATTACCAAAAATTATTTCTAATTGCCAATCCAGTCTGTTGCTCCCTCCCAAAACTTTTGGGGCGACTAGAATGAACAGGTCCACAGGATAGGATAGCATAGGATAGAGCCATTTTTTGAGTGCACAGTAGTATAAGAGATTTTCTGTGCTCACATTTTTGCTTCTTTGAAAATGTGATACAAAGTGAAATCTGTTGTAGCATTTACAAGACATTTACGACATTCATTGTCTGCATCAACGCGCACAGTGCAAAAGCAGGTGTGACTCAGCCCCACTGTCCATGTGTTTGTGTTCTGATTCACAGAACTTCCTCACACCTGACTCATTGTCCTAGACTCCTTTATGGCCAGAATTTATATTGTTTGTATCACAGTTCTTTCTTGTTTTCAATATTTTCACAAGCTAACGAAATGACTTGTCCTTTTTATTTTATTTTTTTAGAGCCCATTTGGTAGTGCTAAATTTCCCCTTTTTCACTAGTGAAATGTGAAGGGATATATGTGTGTGTTTGTGTGAGTGTGTGTGTATATATATGTACATATATCTAATAATTTGACAGTTGGAGGTAGAAAGTTTGAACTGTGGATATATCAGTTGGAAACACCATGAGGAACCAATTGAATTAGAAGGCCCTTAACGTGAAGAGATATATTTGATATGGCATACATGTATCTTTGTGCTCTCAAAATGTACATGGCATCATTTCATTTCTATTAGGTTGGTAAAATTGAGTTAATTGAATTTTGATATATACATTTTTTTTTTGGCTGAGTTATATATATAATTTACCCCATAAAAGGCATCTCCCAACTTGTGCTTGGAGCATTCCATTAGGTTTGCATTACCCTGTAGACTACATTGGCTTATGCATCACTAAAGAAAACAATAGAGGATGCTACAGTAACATTTTTAAAAAAATGTTACTGTGGATAATGTGTTGCTGATCGATCTAGCTGTGGGGTGTGGGTTCGTTGGCCATGGCTGACACTGGGTTTGTTTTGGTCTGCTGAAAAGAAAAAAAAAAAATTTTAGAGTAATGCTACAGCTACAAATTATTTTACAACATTCTTCCAAAATGTTGTGTCCAATTCTTACTAGTTTTTATTTGGCCCTACTACTGATATCAATTTTTTTTTTAATAGAAAATATCAATTTTTTTACTTACCAATAACTACTCACTATATCAACAACTTGTAAAATAGTTTGCAGCTCTAACATCTTCTTTATTTGAATTTTTAAGGGTAAAATATCATTTTCGTCCCTAAACTATCACAAAATTTAAATTTTTCGTTTCTAAACTTTCAAAAGTTCTATTTTCGTCCCTAAACTATCACAAAAATTCGTTTTTCGTCTCTAAACTTTCAAAAGTTTTATTTTCGTCTTTAAATTTTTTCAAATGTATTGATTTTCGTCCCTCCCACATCAACACTCTGTCAAGAACTTTTGGAAGCTTAGGGACGAAAATCAATACATTTGAAAAAGTTTAGGGACGAAAAACGAACTTTTGTGATAGTTTAGGGACGAAAATGATATTTTACCCAATTTTTAATGTGGTGTATTGCAAAATAAAGAACAAGATGTAGAATATGTTGTAAGAGCGGTTAGGTAAAATAAAATAATGATGGCTTTGGGTGATGCAAATTACTTTTTTTTTGGGCATAAGCCTATGGGAGTGCTCTCAAAAGGACTGGTTTGAGACAGGGATCAAGATTCAGGGCAGCAAAATCAGTTTTTCTCTATCTAGAAATCAGCCCGCATTTAAAAGAAGGGTATTAGTTTAGATGGTGTCCAAAAAGATAACAATATAATGGATAAAAATACACTGGATGTTAGTAATTTCTGTCTGTTGAGTTCAATGAACGGGTAAATTTACAGGGGTTCCTGATTCCAAATTGTCTCCCCTAATGAGCTGTTGAATTGGGGGGATCCTTTCCCATTGCCACAAAATATGCTTTTTCTGCGTTAACTATTCGATCTTGGAACATTGTCCATTCTTCCCTACACCTCTCCCTTACCTGACACATAAGAACTCAAAGTTTTCAGTGCTCTTCTTGTGGTAAAAAGTGAACCATAAAATCCAACACAAATGCCACAAATTTGTATTTCTTCTCCATAAACAAACTAGTCTAAACAAGTACGAGGGCGTGCACACACACGGAGTATTTAAATAAATGAAGGACATAGATTTCATTAAACTTTACATACCCCTTCCCAAGGTGCCCTCCCAATCTCTGCTTGTCCCTGTTGAAAGAAGAATTGAGTGACTATAATTTCTTTCACAGAAGATGACTTAATGACTGGTAGTTAAAAAGCTTTGAATTTACCTGGCTCCCAAGTGAAGGAACACTTTGATGAACAATCCATTGAGAATCTACAACTCCTATCTTCTCATGAGCAGGCTGTTTCCAAGCAAGGATATGAAAGCGACAAGAACCCAATTGTCATCATAAATAAGAGCAACTAAATGCCTGAGGCAGAAAATGAGAAGGGGCAACTAACCTCTACACATTTTCTAAGAGCAAAATCAAGGCCCCATCCGTGAACGAGATCATTCTGCAATGGTGGGACAAAATTTTTAAACTAGCTAGCAAGGGATAAATTAAGGAGTGGAAGCTAGAAAAGATAAAAATGATAATCCATACCTGAATCATATGCCAAACACAACGCCATGAATCCCGAGAAAATACAGGGGCCATGATCTCAACAAACCTGCATGTTTAGAATACAAATAAATTTATTACCACCTATTCTAAGGGTTCTTGAAATGATGGAGGAAGTAAAGCACAAATCCATTTAAGACCAGGGTCAGTTAAGTTTACATACGCTGCACATGGTGGCACATGTGGATCGTTACACCAACCAGGTCTCTCCTCTGTGACCCTGTTGGAGGGAAAAAAGATATAATATAATCAAGCTAAAGGGGAAACCATCTGTGGAATAGGAAAAGGTTTGGGAACAAATTAGTTTGTAGCCAATGGCTACAACTCTCACTCAATATATTTTTATTAGATGTGAATTTTGACAGATCTACCAACAGATTACATTTTCTTCTTATATCTTTTATGCTTGTAAAATTTCCAAAAGATCAAAGATCAATAGTTATATCATCAATTAAATGTTTAAATTTCAAGTTTTTGTAATCTAAAATTATGCATAAAAAATAAGATTATGGATCGAATAGTAAATAACATCCGATTGACACAAAATTTGACATGCGTATTAACAACATAAAGAACACAGAATCTAACAGTTAGATTTTCAAAATATGTAGCTTTGTTAATTTTTTTAGTGGGAGTTGTAGCTAATTTGTAGCCAAATTTTGTCCCGTGGAATATATTCTAGTCCTAATTAAGTGCACACATTTTTTAGCAGCAAATGAAGACAGATTTAAGGAGTTCTGTGACTCTTACTTGTGAACTTCACTATCACCTCTTCTCTTTGTCATCTGCCACGTTAATCCATTATTCGGTTCTAAACCAGGCTGTGAAATCTCCAAACCATGCTTCCTCACCAGTTTTATATATCTGCATTAGATAAAATGTGAAACTTTTAAGAATCCTATTTCATCACAACTGTTTTTCCATCTAAATCAGGATATGATTCAACACTCACTCTTCTGCATCAAAATGCTCTACACCAAGATCCTCATCCCAAATAAAGATGTAGTCGTAGGGAGCAACAATGTCAGGATGCAGAAAACGTTTGGCGTACCACCTTGGACCAATTTGCAGGGAGTTTACATGAAAACATGACTACATATGCCTTGGCAAGATTATGCTACTAGCTATTACAATAACTTAAAATTAACAAAAGAGGTGTTAATTGCTAACCATTTAGTTTGCTTCCAAGCACTCACATGGATAGCTCGCCTTGACCATTCAAACTCATCCCATTCACTTGTCCGACCATCATAGTGAAACAAGACAATGGTGAAGTTCTCTGAGAACTGTAAACATAACTTCCGAGTGAGGGAATGAGAGAGAAGGGGAATTGTGGAAATAAATTAAGAGAGCAAAAAATCAAACTGGCCTTTTTAACTGCTGCATCAATATTTTTCATCTGATCATAACCAACAGTAAAGGTCACAAGATACTTTGGCTTGATGGCTAAATCCTGCAAGTACCACCTCCATCAACAGATTCAAATTAGATAGACAAATCTAAAGAAAGTTAATCATTTGGGAAAATGGAGATATCTTCTTCATTGTTGGGTAAAGGGAAAATATTCATTACTAATCTAATTGAAGGCTAATGAAACAAACTAAAAGTTTGGTTGTTCACATTGACATCATTGTTGTGATGATGCATCTAAGAATGAGTTTAGCTTTATATGCAATAGTGAATTTCTTTTCTTTGTTCTGCTCAAATCACTTTTAAATGATTTTGTATATTGTTCATTTTTGTTCTCTGTTTCTGGTTTTTAAAGAACATTCTGAGCCCTCCGTCTTCAGTTTAATGCAAACAACTAAACATAATTGGGGGTTATTCAATTGTCTTTAATTCATAATACGCCATTCACAGATTCTTTGTTTAGTGGGCTCGTTTCTTAATAGTCATTGCTCACATGTCAACTATCAGTCTAATTTAACCCTCCTATTCTTCATTATTCTTGCTTGTTCTCTACAAATAAACAAAGGCTCCTCTCTACCAAACTGCAGCTCTTAATGACTTTCTCTTGGGGTACTTCACTACTTTTAAATCAAAATAGCAAGGACCACACGTGAAGCAACATCACTGACTTTCTAATAGTGAATTTACAGGCCAAATGTGTCTTTCATATTAAAGTCATGATTGAAGATGCATACCTCACTAGGTTGACCCCATAATCGGCGGAGAAAAAAATCTGACTCGGCTGCAATGATATTAGGGGGTAGTCTTTCAGCCCCTCTAGGATTTGTCGGAACCCAAATCTGCATTAGAATAAAAGGGTTAGTAGCTGGTGCTAGCACATAACATCAGCAAGGGCACATGCTGGTGATGTTCCAAGATAATTACAAAATTAGATACTAAAAATAGCAGGTTACAGGTTCCTCGCATTATTAGACTGAAACAGATATTAATCAGATCAATACAACACACCCCCCCCCCCCCCCCCCCCCCCAAAAAAAAACCCCTAAAAAAAGGAGTTAAACTGTACTAGATTTAAGTAACAACTAACAAAGACACAAGTACAGTGACTATTTGTCCTCGAGCCACATGGCATTACCAGGTTGGCTCTGATACTATTTGTCATGACTTGAGAAAAAAGTTAGTAACTTGATCACAACTAACCTATACTCCTAAAGGGCTACTCAAGTTATAACTAGAGTTCCTCGCAATAGCTTATATGGTCCAGTTCAAACAAGTAATCACCCAATGTGGGACTCAACATATGCCCAAACAACACACACTAATCCAATCCAATCCATATAATTTAAGTTATCACAATCTCACCTCTTAAATCCTTGACGTCTTCATCAGGGCCCACATTATGTTCTAGTGCCCCCAAGCCACATGTCGTTACTAGGTTGGCTTCGAAACCATTTTTCTTGACTAGAGGAAAGCACTAATGACACGTGCTATATCCCAAAAGGACTAGTCAAGTTACAATTATGGCTCCTCATAATCCCACATGTATAGCCCAACTCAACCAAGTAAACACTAGATGTGGGACTAAACACGCACACACACAACACATACTTATCTAATTCAATCCACATAACCACGGTAGCATAAACCTCCACTCAAATTCTTGACGTCCTCGTTAGGTCCCACATTGTGCTACAGTTCCCTCAAGCCACATGCATTACCAGGTTGGCTATGATGCCATTTGTCATGATCCGAGGAAAACGCTAGTCACATATGCGCTATTTAAAAGGACTAGTTATGTTATAGTTAGAATTCCTTGTAATCCTTATACGGCCCAGGTCAATCTAGTAACCACTCAATTGGGGACTCAACACACGCTCACAATACACACTCTTATTCAATCTAATCCATATAATCCAAGGCATCACATACAATGTCAAAATTTCAAGGAGGCATGGTTACATAGTACCAGACGAAGTTGTAGGAAGCTCAAGTATAATGGATTACTTTTCTACATCCAATCATTCATCACCAATTTAAACCTAAATTTTGCAATATTAAGAACAAAACAAACACAGACACCCATAAATGATAAAGATTCACCATTATATTACACAAAAGGTGTACCTAAAACCAGGATTTTAAACCAATGAGTGCCCTAATGAGCTCCTTGTTTCTATGCAACCCACTCCCCTCACAATCAAAATAATGGTTGTGTCTAGGTCTCCTCTCACAATCAAAATAAGGGTTTGTCTACCTATATGAATAAGACTTAATTGATCCTATTTTTTAACACAACTACCGAGTTTGTATGTAATGAACAGTTTATATTCTATTAATAATAAAAACTGACAGTTCTTATTGCAAGTTGAAAGGGATTGGCTTCCAATGTATCCTACAAGGTACATATTAATTCTCTTCTTCAATAGGGCAAATAATTTCCACTCACTATTATCACAAGATGGACAATCTAGGAATTGTTACAGGCTGTTAACTCCAAATGAGGCAATATTTAGAGAACATTTGAAGAAGGCATAGAAGAATTGAGTTGAGATAAAATAATTCCAGAGCATCACAATTTCAGGACAAGAGTTTTTGGAAGGAGGGAAAAACCATATTATACTGCACAAAGCAAATAATTTGAGAGAGCCTACCTCTGTATCATTATATCTGTAAAAATAAGTGGACGTGTCTCTATTACCCTTCAGAGAATACAAAGCATTCAACAATGCTTGGCTTGAAAGGCCTGCGTACTTGTCCTCAATATACGTGAGATCGATGGAAGGAAAAAGGCTGGTTGGAAGATTCATCTACCAAATTGATGTGCAAAAAAATAAGTTCCATTACTCCTAGTTGAAATCATTGGAATGGAATGGAGGAGACACACAACCATATAAACAAAAAGCTTTTGCACCTTGGTTAATGTGAGTGTTGGAAATGACACTCCCAAAAAGAAGCCAAATACAACTCCAACAAAAGTTGTTACAATAAGCCTCATTGTCTCATTCGGTTTTCTCAGAATTCCACTGCATCCCAAAAGATGTCCATGTTATGAACTTAGAATCAAGAGAGGCAAAAAAAGAATATAACATTTTTCCTCAACACAAGAATACTAGTCGGTGGTTCCATACCTGCGAAAGGGAGTTCCCATATCAGTCAAAATCCTCCAACTCTACAATCACAAAAGTACAAGCACAAGCTGAAACCCGGCAAGCAATTGCTTTTCCAAGCACACATAAACTTAGTATTCTCACTTCTCAGAGCTTCAAAAGTAAAACAGAACCCCTCATTTTAAAACAATCAATCCTGTCAGAATTAAAAACATTGCATAAAACGTGCTGCATTGATCAAAATCCACAACCATATAACAACACTACAACAAGACCACCAAACCTAATATTAGCAACCTCATGCTCAAGCAATGTATATAAAACATTAAAACAGCACAAAAGCTCTAATAAATTGTTCTAAACCCAACTGGTGGAGCATGACCAAAAATCAGCCGCCAAGAAACTCTAACTCAAATGACACCTCCTTCGCTTATAAGACTAAGGTGTATGGCGTGGCCATGGTTCAAGGAAGAATTATCTCCTGCATATGCAGCGTGTCTCACAGTATGGGCCCCCATCAACTTTGAGACACCCATTGCTTATATCTGCTGCAAGAGATACCTCCTCGACTCAACGGGTGAGTGTGTAATTAATGAACAAAAAAAATTGAAAGAACACAAATCAGTAGGTGTGTACATAGGAACCAAATGAAATTCAGAATTGCAGACCCTACAGCGTAGAAGAAAATGTGTGACCCCCTTTTTCAAAATGGGACCCAAAAGAAATCTCCAGTGGGTCATTGTGCTTGAAGAGGAGGATGATTCATTCAATCATCCAAAACCAGAAACTGCAAAGGTTAAAGCAACCCCAACAACCTAAACAAACCAACCAATGTTAACACTTTCTAAAATATTCACACACACACACACACTCTCTTTGACAACTTCAATTCAAATTTCCACAAACCCTTTTAAAGTTTCAACTGAAAAAACCGCTTATTCAGCTAAGAAAGTAGTACCTGCTTGTTCTTGTTATATTAACTACTCCAAACACACACACACACAAAAATAAAATAAAAATAAAACATCGTTGAAAAAATTATCTTCTATATAAGTAGCAGTCTGAAATAAACAACCATAAAAAGGAAACGAAGATTACTATGTGACAAAACAAAATCAACTTACGTGGAAACCAATGAAGAGGATTAAACTCTCTGCCCCAGAAGAACAAAGTCCTTTAGAATGAATACAAAACACCACCGATCGAAAATTTTCTGGAGTGACTCTCCAAAGGGTCCTCAAAAAAAGTAAACTTTTTTTTTTTTTTGTGTTTGTGAACTCAGAAGTCAGAACTGAAATGAGTTCTACAAAATTTGGAAACAAATATAAAGAAGTAAATGCTAGTAATAAATAGTATTTATTAAGACTAGGAAAGAAAGGCAATTGTATAAGAAAAAGTTAATGAAACTTAAATGGGCATGTTTTTAAAGTGAACTAATTTAAGAAAGTGTTTATGAGAAAGGAAAGAAGGTAATTAATATTTTGACACTCATAAATGTGATATTAGACTTTTTTTGTTTTTGAAATAATTTATTAATAATTACTTGAAGACTTTTTTTTGAAATAGTTTATTAATAATTGTTCGAAGAGTACCCCGTTAATATAATTAATATTAATAAATTATTTTAAAAAAATTTTGACACCATTTTAATGAGAAAAAAATTAATGCTATAGTCACAAACTATTTTACAATATTTTTACAAATTGTAGATTGGTTAACTTTTTATTAGTTTTCATCTAGTCCGACTACTAATGTTACTTTTTTATTTACCAATAATCACACACCACATCAGTAAGTTGTAAATTTTTTTGTAAAAAAATTTGTATCTCTAGCATTACTCTATAAAAAATATTAAAAAAATGTAATTATTTTTTCTTATATTTATAAAACATTTCTAAAAATATTTTATAAATTAATGCATTTAGAACATCAGTTAACTTTTTTTATCATAATATAAAATTAAGAGATATGTGTGATTTGAATTTCAAAAGAGCAAAGCGAAGATTATATGATTTTTAACACTAAAATTTAAAGTTAAGCTGTGTCTGTGTGGTTTGAATTTCAAAAGAGCTAAGCTAAGCAAACATTATCATATGATTTTTAATATTAATATTTTTGGTGTGTTTTGTTTTGTTTGTTTGTAGGGGCCAGGGGGTGTTCTCTCTTTAACGTCTAATACTCAAACGGAGAGGAGCGTGTCGTTTTCGTTGGTGATCTTCTAAAGGAATTGTGGTGGGTCAGTCACACTCACTCTCTCTCTCTCTTATGTGGGACCTCTTTGTTGTTTACATTTAAATTTGTGATCATTGGTACAAAGTCTTTTTACAATAATATGCTATAAAGATTGAGGTTGACATATTCTAATCTGTAACGTGACTTGACATTACTTCAAATTAGTTGTTGCATGATTATAATATATTATGTACACTTTAAATTTAAGTAGTTTATTTATTCCTTAAATTTTGAATTTTTTTTAATAGATACAATAGAATTTCAGTCCACAGTTTTCGTTCTTACCTTTTATTATCAGACTCAAATATTGATTGATTATGGGTGCAAGTAGAATTCAAAGTTCGAACACCAGATATATTATTCATTAACAAAAAATTTTAGCTGTACTAGTTTGATTTTAAATTTTGAATTTAAATCTCTTACTTCACCATGTTACAATTAATGTAATAAAAAAAATTAAACTTAAAATAAACCAAACTTTGATTAGGTTTCACCATCCAAAAAAGTAAAAAAAAAAAAAAAAAAAAAACTTTGTAATTGTAATTGTGCTCCACCTTGGCTGTATCTTGCAGTTCTTGGACAGCTTTTTTTGATGAACAACATGAAAGAATTTTACAAAAACAGAGAGCAATTCTTGGACAACTGTGTCAAGAGAGAAAGGGCTGAATCAGAATATATATTGTGTCTGTACCTGTATAAGATCACCTTTATTTATTTATTTTTCTTCCCTTAATGGAATAGAACATCCTAAAATTATGTTGGAGACAAACAAAAAAAAAAAAATTCACGACTTCTTTAAGTACTGTATCTATAATTTTATATGCATTATTCACATTTTTTTTTTAATTTGCATTTAAGATATAAAATAAATGATGTGTATGAATAATGTACTAACAAGTGTGTAATAATCAATACCCGATAAATTATTTTCGTGCTCAAGCAAAATGTTGGGAAAGTGGATAATTCATAAATGGCAGCCACGTGAATGGGGGAGTGTGATGTATAAGCAGATTGATGGGAATTTTTTATCTATAATTTCTTAGTTATTTTATGGATGAACTTTGCTAATCGATGCTGTTGAGGCTCAGGCATGTGATTGAGTTTCAAATCTGGAGGTTACTACTTATTAATTAATTACATATCAGGATAGCTCTTGCAAATTAGCCGGCCAATTGTTTGATTTGTTTGTTTATATATTCAAAATGAACCGGCCCCCCAATTAAAGAGTTCCCCCAAAACCCACAAAAAGGAGTTCTATTAATAATAATATAATGGGTTACACCTTTGGCCAAAAGAAGAAAGCAAGTGCTTGTTTCCTTGTTGGCTTGTCGCTTTAATTTATACTGGCCTTTGAGCACGCGCTTACGTGCATGATCAGAGACTTTTTTTTTTCTTTTTTTTTTAAGATTAATAATATGCATCCATTATAATTTAAGATTATTACATTTTTCAATTACAAAAAAATTTAGGGGTGTGATGAAAAATTATTTCACCTGCAAATGAATAATACTCATCACACCCTTATGTTTTTTTGTGATTGAAAAATGTAATAATCTCAAATTATAATTGATGCATATTATTAACCTTTACAAAAAAAAAAAAAAAATAGAAGAGTCATGCGTGCTCAAAGGCTGGTATTTATTTATATTTATATAAATACATACTATTTGAGGAGTCCACCTATTCTCTAAGTTTAATATCAAGAGCGATGTAATTTTTTTTGGTGCATGTATTATTTTTTTAACCCAAGCCCAAAAGTTTGATGAATAAAAAATACCTAGGTAAAAATCTATAAACGTGTATTTTTTTCCTCTTTTCTTTAAAGATAAAATTATAAAATCATGGAAAAAATTGCTTCTAAATAATATCTAGATAATAGGCAAAATTTTAGGGAAAAAAAAAACCTAAAACATGTTTTTTTTTTTAAATTTTAAATGTAAAACAGTGCTGGCATATTATTAAAATACCAAAAACATGAAACCAACTTTGCTTTTTTTTAAAATTTTACATTTAAAATTTAAATGTAAAACAGTGCTGGCATTTTTTTTTTGGCTTGAAATTGTAAAAAAATATGAAACCAATGTTGAAGGACTCATAGTTTGTGCAAATTCAAAAGGCATGGTTTGTTTAGAGTCTTTTTGTCTTTTGGTAAGTTATTTTGAATCGGATTAAATTTTACCAATTTTTAAAATGTATGTACGTTAAAATTTAAAGTGACGTAACATTTTAAACTATTAAATATATGATATGTTTAAGGGTGCAGGTTTTTACCCCTAAAAGTTAGTCTATTATTTAGAAGCAAATTTCACCACAAGTTTTAAAATTTATCTTTAAAGATAACTTTTTCAGTATCATTCTTGTTTTAGCAAATTTGCGTATATGGAAATTGCTTACAGAATCATCAAATGTGCAATGAAAGGCACAAAAAAGGACACTATTAAATTTCATATGGTAGGATATTTACAAAAAATGTTTTTTAACAACTACTTGATAGATTGACTACCACTTCGCTCACCCAAATTCATCTAATGTGCTTGCTATGCAATCTAACCAAATTGTTGATATGTCACCCTAAAAAAGATACAAAAAAAAAATAGAGATTAAGGCTTAAATGTAAGAAAACAATAGAAAAAAATAATAGGAGGAAGAGAGGGCTCCACTTAGAACACATACACTAAAATAATGAGTCAAACCCGATAACCACAAAAAAAAGGACAAATCAATATATATCATTCCTATTCTTTAAAAAATAGTCATTAATTAGAGAAAATACTTATACACCCATCAAACTGACCAAATAAAAGAAAAGAAAAGATTAAAAAGATAAGATAATGATATGGAAAGAATAAGGATAACAAAGTGTGGTCCTATTTTATAGGCACTATTTTACGTGGGAGTTAAAAGTTTTTTGTTTTGTTTTCTAAACTCTAAGTTAGTAGTCATCTAAATTAAAAAAAAAAAAATTAATGATGACTCACTACAAAACGCAGGGGTATTGGAAACACGGCCATAGAAGTACTACAGCCCCGTTTTTATAAAACGCGGCCCAAAGACTCTTCTTGAAGCCCCGTTTAAATCGCGCGGCCATAGAATCCTTGTTAAGCCGCGTTTTAAATGCGGCTGAAATATTAGTCTGAAGTTGTCAACATGGGACCTATGGCCACGTTTAAAATGCGGCCATAGGTCCTGGCCTTAGGCTGCATTTAGAAAGTGCGGCCATAAACCCCTCAGGCCTATAGTCACGGAGTTTAGGCCACATTTAAAAACGCGGCCTAAAAAAACGTGGCTATAGGCCAAATCGGGCTATAGCCACATTTTTCTGACCTATAGTCGCGTTTTAAAAACGTGGCCACATGACCTCTTTTTTTGTACTGACTTAATAGAATTCAACGACGACTAAACTATAACTCCATAGAATTCAATGACTACTAAAATAGATGGCCAAAAAAAAAAAAAAAAAAAAAAAAAAGACGAAATGGTGATGAACTGTTAGTTTGAGGGCCAAGAGAGCAACATGAACTTCACCGAGAAGGACTGAAGGAGGTCCAATGGGGGCAACGAAGAAGCATGGGAAAAAATAGCATTTCGATAATCAAATAGCAGCAACAATAGAGAATCCAGGTTGGTCCCATAATGTACGTGTTGGTGATGAATCAATTGATGCTAATTCAATGACTAACAAATTAAAAAAAAAAAAAAAAAAGAGTCACACAATACTATGTAGTCACATTAAATGACAAAATATAATAACAAAGGAGATTCACACAATACTACGTAAGAACTCAAAGACCAAGTGAAAGTGTGAAACTGAGTTCCCAATGCCTTTCTTATACAAACAACAAAGTACAACCCGGAAAACCAACATAAAAAATTACAAAGACCCATCAGCATTTTAATATTTTTCATTATACAAACAACAAAGTACAACCCGAAAAACCAACATAAAAAATTACAAAGACCCAAATGTAGAGAAGAACGAAGCCGAATAGTACTAACCTCAAAGCCTGCACATCAGTGAAGAGTCATTAAAAATGAAACATCTTTTAATAGCGTCTTGTGAAGGCCTGTAAAACAATAGATCAGAAAATATCCACTAAATCTCGAAATAACAATAAGCAAAACATGGCCAAATAGAGAGAGAAATTGAAGTGAGAAATGTAGAAATAAAAAAGTGAGATCAGAGAGAGAGAGGGTTGAGATTTGATCCGAGAAAGAGCTTACCTCAAATTTATATGTTGTTGTTGTTGTTGTTTGTAGTAAAATCTGAAGCAAAGAGGTGGGTGAGAGGAGTTTCTTAACAATGATGATAATGGTGAAAAGAAGATAAACACAGAGTTGAGAGAATTGTCAAATAGAGAGAGAAATTGAAGTGAGAAATGTAGAAATAAAAAAGTGAGACTAGAGAGAGAGAGAGAAGGGGCTGAGATTTGATTTGAGAAAGAGTTTACCTCAAATCTATCTGTTGTTGTTGTTGTTGTTGTTGTTTGTAGTGAAATCTGAAGCAAAGAGGTGGGTGAGAGGAGTTTCTTAACAATGATGATAATGGTGAAAAGAAAATTAACACATAATTAAGAGAATTTGAGAACTGAAGAATAAGTAATTTGAGTTTGAAAACCAATGTGAGTGTACTAGGAGTGTGGTTATATTTTGTAGATAGTGTTTTATGTGGAAGTTAAAGAAGCATTTTTACCAAATTTTGCCCCTACTTAAACATAGGTTGTAGGGGTATTTTGAAACAAAAAAAAAAATTCGGTCCAAACAAGGAAGCCCTTTAAATAGTAGTATAAATATATATATATATATATATATAGTTTAGTTTTATATAGTTCAACTTGAGGCTAGAGAGGTAAACTTTTATACTTGTTAAGTATCAAACTTGTGTTCTTGTAAGAGTAATAATATTCTGAAAACTCATGAACATTTCACAATTTTTCATCTAACATATGAGACATTAAATGTTCTAAATCTTGTGATTTTCTCAAATTATTTCTGAAATTTATAAAATATCTCATTGAATTGGATTGTAGAACATGTTTATTTCTTAATTGCCACCTATAAAAAAAATCGTAATGAATCTTGACTATTGTAAGTGTTTGCTTTCTGAAAATTTTCTTCCATTTTCCTAATAGAATTTCCCATTTACAAACATGGACAAATGACAGAAGGTTCTCAAATCTTTGAATCTATTACTATGCCTAGAATCGCATATGTGTGCTTACTAAATTTATGAATTTTGTTTCAAATGAGTTTGGAATTACATCAATGAAGAGGACTTCGCAATTAACACAACACTAAAGTTGCAAAGTAAGGAAATTCACACTTTGCATCAACAGAGTTTGAGAAATATACAATCATTGAAGAGAGTCCTCACTCAATTTGTCAATTAGGACTATCAAACTAATTTTATGTTATTTCTAACGTTAAGGATCTATTTGGATACCGCTTATTTTACTGAAAACTAAAAATACTGTAGCAAAATAATTTTTAAATGTGTTAATAGTGCCGTGGAACTTATTTTTAATGTTTTTTTATGAATAAAGTACATGTGGGTCCCGTGAACAATGCACAGGACCCACTAAACAATGCATGTTGTCTCTTGAAAGCTGAAACGTGTGCATCAAAAAAAAAGAAAAAAAAGAAAGGAAAACACAAACGCAGCTGGTGAAACGCTAATCCAAATGCGTACTACACTACTCATAAAGATATAAAGTAAAAGATTTTATTCAAATAATTTGTGTCCCTTTCCTCTTTTATGTCTTCCCCTTTTATAATATGAGAATTACCGTTATTATATGAAATTGCTTCTAAAGATTTAAGATGAAAGATATTGATTCAAATGATCCATGTCCCTTCCTTTCTTTACGTCATCTTCTTTTATATTGTGAGAATTTTTGCTATTATACACGGAAAATTGTGCTGACTTCTTCTAAGGTTTTTTTGTTATTAAACTCACCTCCCCACTAATTTAGAATAAAACACCCGTCTCCCTTAAAATGAAAAATATTTACATTGACCTCCTCTGGATGACTGAAAAAAAAAAAAAAAAAAGCATTCAAACTTCTTCAATTTTTTATTTTACCCTCCACTTAAATTGTTGTCCACATCACCTCTACTAGCAATTTTGTTATATGAGGAAAATTGCACTGACTTCCTTTAAGGTTTCTGGTTATTACACTCACCTCCCCAATAATTTAGGATAAAACACTTATCTCCCTTAAAATGTAAAATATTTACACTGACTTCCCTTGGATGACTGAAAAATGCTTAAATTTTTTTTAAAATTTTTTAATTTACCCCTGCTTAAACTATTGTCCACATCCCCTCTAATAGGAAATCAGGATTATTTAAAAGTATTACTCAAACAAAAAAAAAAAGGATTATTTAAAAGTATTTTCTCAACCTTTATGATAGGTTAGTGCAAATAGTTACTGTGGGGCCAGAAAGAGTCAGGCAACCCCGGTCCACTTCGAACTAGGCCCAAAGGCCCACGCCGAGGATGCGTCCAATGTCCGAGGACTAAAGCGTAAAGCTCAGTTGCCCAGGAAACAGTGCCGAGGATGATAACCTCCTCGGACGTCCGAGATCAGAAAGGGAGCAAGCAGCACACCATCAAGGTGAGCCTCCCCGAGCATCCAAAAGGCAAATAGCAAGTACCAAGCGCCGGACATAGAAGCATGGTGGAGGAGCAAGTCCCAGATGAACTGTCACCTCCACATTAAATGCCCCCAACTAACGCCCTGGCCGCATTAATGAGGATAGGACCCCTGAATAGTGCCGTCTTGGGCGCTGCAACCCACAGGAGGGATGGGAATGCGGCTGATGGGACAGGCTCTCGAGTGGTGGCCTGACTGATCAACAAATGTAGGGCTAGGATCAACTGAGAGAGATATATATAATGTAAGAAGTCCCTCTTGAAGGGGGGACGGACGGAAAAACCAGAGGAAAGGAATACTGTAGCAGCTTGTATTCTCTAAACCCTTGTAACCTTTCTTCAAAGAAATAATAAAAACTTCGAGCTCTGTAAGGCATGTCCGAGGAGCGTTATTGTGCATCCCAACCCACATTTAAGTTATCAGCACCCACGTACAACTATGCATGGCCGTTGCATTCCTCACTAGGGCCTAGCTCTTGAACCCATACTCTATAAATTCATTGCAGGGTTAGCTGGGCTTGGGTCCACTCTCTCAATCCGTAGAAAGTGCCTGAAACCGGTCCCTACAATTGGCGCCGTCTGTGGGGAGAACTTGTGCGTTAGTAAGGACAACAGTCAAGCATGGTAGGATCAGGCCCTCACCAAGGAAATCCCCATCGACCCGAACCGGCGAAGTCACGGCATCAGGGTAACTATGGCGACCCCGGGGGCGGTCAGAACGAGAACAGACGATTTCGAGAAGGAAGCGTGCATACTTCAACAGCGAGCGAAAGCCAAGCCCGCCAGGACGGGCACGTTCCCCAGAAGCGCGACGATGGCCAGGCCACGCGATCGGAGGAGGCCTATAGCCACGCTTCCCAGAGAAAGGATGATAAGGTGGCCATACAGCGCGAGATAGACGATCTGAAGAGGAAGCTGCGCCGTGCGCAGCGAAGACAGTCCGAACCCAGCCCTGACCTACCCTCTGACGACGAAAGTGATGACGAATACAGGCAAAGGTCAAGAACGCCCCCCAGCGAGACTTTCTCCCACGAGGAGGAGCGCTACCAGAGGCGTAGACGTGCCAACCCAACCCCCAGGGGCTTAGGAGGTGACGCCATGAGCAAGGCGCTGGATCAGCTCTCCAAGTCGCCCTTCACACGTCGTATAGAGGAGGCAGAGCTTCCTCGGCGGTTCCAGCAGCCAACCTTCACCGCTTACAACGACAAAACGGATCCCGTGGAGCATGTGAGCCAGTTCAACCAAAGGATGGCTGTCCACTCCAAGAACGAGGCGCTGATGTGCAAAGTCTTCTCATCCGGCTTGGGACCTGTGGCAATGAGGTGGTTCAACGGTCTAAGGACGAATTCCATAGACTCGTACAGGCAGCTGACCCAGGCTTTTGGTTCCCGCTTTGTCACGAACAGCAGGCCTCCTCGACCCATGAGCGCATTACTGTCCCTATCCATGCGTGATGGGGAGACCCTCAAGGCTTACTCGGACAAGTACTGGGAGATTTACAACGAGCTGGACGGCAAGTACGACGCTATCGCCATCAATACATTCCAGAATGGACTACCCATGGGGCACGGCCTGAGGAAGTCCTTAACCGGTAAGCCCGCCACCAGCGTGCGACAACTGATGGATTGGATCGACAAGTACAAGCGGGTGGAGGAAGATATGCTACAGGGCAAAGGCAAGGAGAAGGTTATCCCTCAGGAGAGTAGGGATTTCAGGTCGGACCGGTATAGCAACGCCCGCCCGAGGAGGGATTTCGATGGGCAATCCGAGGCGACCAATGCCCAGACTGTCAGCGCCGTATTCCGAGAACCCGTTCACAAGGTGCTGGAAAGGATAAAGAACGAGCCATACTTCAGGTGGCCGACTAAGATGATTGGAGAACCTGACAAGCGCAACCAGAACCGTTACTGCCAATACCACCAGGACCACGTACATGCCACGGAGGACTGCAGGAACCTCTGGAACCACCTGGACTAGCTAGTCCGGGAGGGAAAGCTGAAGCACCTTCTGCACCATTCCAGCGGCCAACAACGCCAGACCTACTAAGAGCCTCGGAGGGACGCCGCCATGGGGCAGCCCGCTAGGACGATCAACATAATCTTAGCGGCGCCAGGAAGAACAGGCACACGCCCTTTGCGAGTGTTGTCCATAGCCCAACAGCCTGCCGAGGACTCTCGGACAGGGCCGAAGAGGGTCAGGAGGAGTTTCCCCCTAGCCTTGAGTTTCTCGGAGGAGGACAAGATTGGGACCACCCAACCCCACGATGACGCTCTAATTGTCACCCTCAGAATCGGGGGCTACGATGTGAAAAGGGTGATGGTGGATGGTGGCAGCGTAGCCGAGGTCATGTGTCCAGACCTCTACAAGGGGCTGGGGCTAAAACCGGAGGACCTCACACCTTATAGCTCCCCCCTAATGAGCTTCGACGGAAAGCTCGTCATCCCAAAGGGCATGATCAGACTGCCCATACAGACAGGCCCAGTGGTGGTGGAGGTGAACTTCGTGGTGGTGGACACGTACTCCCCTTACACGGCCATCGTAGGAAGACCCTGGCTACATGCCTTAGGGGGCGTAGCCTCCACCTTGCACTAGAAGGTGAAGTTCCCATCAGGGGACCAGGTTCTGGAGATCCGAGGTTGCCAGCCCACGGCGAGACAGTGCACGGTGGCTGCCATATCCTATCGGCTTGATGCACAGCCCTCGGCCCCCGCCGAGGAAGATTCATAGCAATCAAAGACCCTAGTGGCGCCTCCTGATGCACCTGCCGAGGATGCTAGATGTAAGGACCTGGAGAAAGTGGTAATTGACGATGACCCGGAGAAGTTCTTCCAGGTCGGAACTCAGCTGCCTCCCCAGGAGAAGGAGGAGTTACTTGAGTTCCTCAAAAGGAACCTTGACGTGTTCGCATGGGACCCCTGCGATGCCCCTGGGATTGATCCATCCTTCATCTGTCACCACCTTAACGTCAACCCATCCGTGATCCCCAAGAAGCAGCCACCCCAGCGCCCGTCAAAGGAGCATGCTGACGCAATCAGGGAAGAGGTCAATAAGCTTAAGCGCGCGGGGGCTATCAAAGAAGTCTTTTACCCCGAATGGTTGGCCAACACTGTGGTGGTCAAGAAGAAAAGTGGGAAGTGGAAGGTTTGTGTAGACTTCACAGACCTGAACAAAGCATGCCCAAAGGACCCCTTCCTAATGCCACGATAGACCAACTAGTAGATGCGACGGTAGGCCATCCTCGGATGAGCTTCCTGGATGCCTTTCAGGGCTATTATCAAATCCCACTAGCCTTGGAGGACCAAGAGAAGACAGCCTTTATGACGCCCATTGGGAACTACCACTACAAGGTTATGCCGTTTGGCCTGAAAAACGCCGGATCCACCTACCAGAGGATGATGACGAGAATGTTTGAGCCGATGTTGGGCAAGAGCATCGAGGTCTATGTTGACGACATGGTGGTGAAGAGCAAACTGGTGTCCGAACACTTGGGGGACCTCGGCCGCACATTTGACGTCCTGAGAAAGCACAAGCTCCGCCTTAATGCCTCAAAATGCTCGTTTGGCGTAGGCTCTGGCAAGTTTTTGGGGTACATGATCACCCACCGTGGGATAGAAGTCGACCCTGACCAAATCAAGGCCATTCACAATTTGAAGCCTCCGCAGAACCCCAAGGAGATCCAAAAGCTTACTGGGATGATCGCGGCGCTGAACCGATTCATTTCCAAGTCGGCTGACAGGTGCAGGCCCTTCTATCTCCTGATCAACAAGTGGAAAGGGTTTGAGTGGTCCGAGGATTGTGCCGTAGCTTTCCAGCAACTCAAGGAGTATCTATCCCCGCCGCCTATTATGTCCAATCCTGAGGCCGACGAGGTCCTATACGCATACCTTGCGGTGGCGCCCCACGCAGTGAGCCTAGTACTGGTACGGGAAGACAACGGCGTTCAAAAGCCGGTTTACTACGTCAGCAAGTCGCTGCACGAAGTGGAGGTCAGATACCTACCCCTAGAGAAAGCCATACTGGCTGTGGTTCACGCCACGAGAAAGCTCCCCCATTACTTCCAAGCTCACACGGTGGTTGTTCTAACCCAATTGCCCTTGAAGTCTGTACTCCGGACCGCTGACTACACGGGAAGAATTGCGAAATGGAACACAATTCTGGGGGCTTTCGACGTCAAGTACATGCCTCGGACTTCCATAAAAGGCCAGGTTCTGGCAAATTTGACGGCCGAGTTCGCTGAGCCAGCTGTAGAAGTGACAGCCGAGGAGAGGAGCTGTGATAAGAAATCAGTTGGCGCAATCTCCATCCCGGAGTCACCATGTTGGAAAGTATATGTTGATGGCGCGACAAACCAAAGGGGGTCCGGAGTGGGGCTGGTCCTAGTATCCCCTGAAGATCATGTCATTGAGAAGTCCCTGAGGCTCGGATTCACGACCACAAACAACGAGGCCGAATATGAGGCATTACTGCAAGGGATGATCATGGTGCAAAAGATGGGAGGAAAGTCGATAGAGATGTTCTCAGACTCGAGGTTGGTGGTAGGACAGGTAAAGGGGGAGATGGAGGCCAGAGATTCGAGAATGCAAGAATACCTGAGCCAAGTCAAGCGCTTGCAGTTGGAGTTTGGCTTCTTCAGCTTGTCCCATATTCCTAGGAGTGGGAACAGTCATGCCGATTCACTAGCCACACTCGCAACCTCCTCGGCAGAGGCTCTACCTCGGATCATACTTGTGGAGCACCTGGAGAGGGCGAGTGAAGTGCTAAAGGGAGTGATCCCCATCCATCAAGTTGAGATGGGTCCCAGCTGGATGGACCCCATAGTGAGATTCCTCAAAGATGATGTCCTGCCTGAGGAGAGGTCAGAGGCAGAAAAGATACGAAGGAAAGCTCCTCGGTTCTGGTTGTCCAAAGATCACAAACTATACAGGCGCTCCTACTCTGGGCCATATCTGCTGTGCGTCCACCCCGAAGTGGCAGAATTCTTGCTCGAAGAGCTGCACGAAGGAATCTGTGGGAGCCACACAGGGGGGAGATCCCTGGCTCACCGAGCCGTCACACAAGGATACTGGTGGCCGGGAATGCAGCAAGAGGCCCAGGAGTATGTCAAGAAGTGTGACCAGTGCCAAAGGTTCGCCCCAAACATCCATCAGCCAGGAGGGGTCCTCAATCCTTTGTCCAGTCCATGGCCGTTCGCCCAATGGGGCTTGGACATTGTGGGACCTTTCCCCAGAGCACCAGGGAATAAGAAGTATCTGTTGGTGGCCACGAACTACTTCACCAAGTAGGTCGAGGCCGAGCCACTAGCCAACATTAGGGACGTAGACGTGAAGAAATTCCTTTGGAGGAACATAGTTACACGATTCGGTGTCCCTCATACCCTCATCTCGGACAATGGGCTCCAATTCGATAGCAAGGACTTCAGGAGGTACTGTTGCGAACTTGGGATCACAAACAGGTACTCAACGCCAGCCTACCCTCAGGGAAACGGACAGGCCGAGGCTGTCAACAAGGTTGTCGTCAACGGGCTTAAGAAGAGACTGGATGATGCCAAGGGGAAATGGGTAGAAGAGCTGCCCCACGTCCTCTGGACGTACCGGACCATGCCCCGACGATCAACGAGGGAAACACCTTTTGCCATGACTTATGGTGCGGAGGTGGTGATCCCCCTGGAAACAAACTTCCCGACGCTAAGGACGAGCTCCTTCACTCCAGGCAGCAATGATGAACTGCTGGGGCGGAGCCTAGACTTGGTAGATGAGCGAAGAGAGCGAGCAATGATCCAGCTGGCCTATTACCAGCAAAAGCTCAAGCAAGGATATGACGCCAATGTAAAGCTCAGACCACTAGCACCGGGGGACCTAGTGCTGAGAAAGGTCGTAGGAGCTGCCAAGAACCCTTCTTGGGGAAAGCTGGGACCCAACTGGGAGGGACGCTACCGAATTACCTCAGTAGCAGGGGTAGGAGCATATTATTTAGAAGATTTAGATGACAAACTTGTACCTCGTCCATGGAATGTAAATAACCTGAAAAGGTATTACTATTAATGAAGAAGTCTCTTTTGATTCAGATGTCCTGCCTATCACGATTACATGTCTCGCGTCCCAACAGCAAACATCCCTGGGTACTAGACTGAACCAAGGTCTTGCATGGTCCAAGGACTCAAACCTATGGGGAAACTAGTTACTTACAGCCAAACTGAAGCATTAGACAGAACCAAGGTCTTGCATGGTCCTCGGACTCAAACCTATGGGGAAACTAACCACGCAAATGTCCCTGGGTACTAGACTGAACCAAGGTCTTGCATGGTCCAAGGACTCAAACCTATGGGGAAACTAGTTACTTACAGCCAAACTGAAGCGTTAGACAGAACCAAGGTCTTGCATGGTCCTCGGACTCAAACCTATGGGGAAACTAACCACGCAAATGTCCCTGGGTACTAGACTGAACCAAGGTCTTGCATGGTCCAAGGACTCAAACCTATGGGGAAACTAGTTACTTACAACCAAACTGAAGCGTTAGACAGAACCAAGGTCTTGCATGGTCCTCGGACTCAAACCTATGGGGAAACTAACCACTCATATATATCTGGGTACTAGACAGAACCAAGGTCTTGCATGGTCCAAGGACTCAAACCTATGGGAAAACTAGTTACTTACAGCCAAACTGAAGCGTTAGACAGAACCAAGGTCTTACATGGTCCTCGGACTCAAACCTATGGGGAAACTAACCACTCAAATATACCTGGGTACTAGACTGAACCAAGGTCTTGCATGGTCCAAGGACTCAAACCTATGGGAAAACTAGTTACTTACAGAAGACTAAGTGTTAGACAGAACCAAGGCACTGCATGGTCCTCGGACTCAGGCCTATGGGAAAACTAACTACTTCAGAAGACCAAGTATTAGACCAAACCAGGGCACTGCATGGTCCTCGGACTCAGGCCTATGGGGAAACTAACTACTTTGGAGGGATCCTAAGTGTCTACTCGAAGAAATTCTACCTGATCCTTAGGACGCAAAAGGTCCGCCCGAGCCTACATGCCCTCTCGTTATAATAATTGATGCCACGATTGGCCGAGATACAATTGAAGTTAAAATCATACAAGTAAAGAAAAAGCGGATAGTGTGCAAGTAAACAAACAGTCACAACAAACAGAAAAAGAAAATGAGAATCACATTGCATTAAGTCTGTAAAAATTACATCATAGGAGTCACGTTACAAAAAGAAAAAGGGAAGAAAAAGATGCAAAAAATAAAGCGAAGCAGGCAGAGGCGCCAAAGAGCCTAATCCTTCTATTTAGATGCCCGCTCCGGTGGGTGGCTGGCAGCCTCAGGGTCCTCTGAGCTCTGACTGAGTGGGATGGCCTGCAGTGGCACAGCAGGAATAGCTACCCCCTCAGCAGAAGAAACCTGGGCATCGGGGGAGGGCTTTGCAACCTGCTGAGACGCTTCCTCGTTAGAGCCGTCACTCAATTCAACCACCACGCGAGGATTACTCCCTTGAACTGGCTCACCAGTGACTCCAGCGTCCGAGGCCCCCTCACCTGGAGCAGCAACAGTTTCCACGGCAGCCTCGTCGGCCTCAGAGCCATCTGGGGCAGCCTCGCGGATGGCAGGGGGTAGTACACGCTCTCCTCCTTCCACAGGACAGAAGAGGCCTCCACACCAGCTTGTCTGAGGGCTTCATCCCAAGTTTCGGAGCAGTAGCGCCTACATACCTCAGGGACTTGGGATTTGTAGGCAGCTGCTGTCTCAGTTGCCCCGGCAGCATAGGCTGCCTCCTCAGCTTCCTCATTGGTGGCCCAGGCCTCCTCCCTGCTTTGCTCTGCCTCAAACTTGGCCCTCACAGCTTCCTCTTTGGCCCATTCGGCCACCCTCTTGGCCTCCTCAGCATCAGCCATCTTCTTCGTGAGGCCAGCTATCAACTCCTCGGCGAGCTTCAGCTACCCCTCTACCTCACCCAGACGCTTCGTCTGAGTTTCGGCCTGCCTCTGGGCACCCTCAAGGCCTGACACTGCGCTGTCCTGAGCCTGGGTCATGGCCTTCAGCTCCGCCCTGGCCTTGGCAAGGTCGTCATGGGAGTTCTTGAGGGTCCGAGTGGCCTCCAAGCGCCTCTCGCGCTCTTCATCCATGGCCTTTCCATGGTCATTGGCCGCCTCCTCCAGCCTGAAGATGGCCTGGACAGCCTGCCAAACAAAACGGATACATGATAATAAGCCAAGCTCAAAAAAGAAAGGAAGGCAGAAAAAACTGAAACGAGAAAAAACACAAGTGTTGAGGGTCTTACCATCCCCAAGTATCGCTTGAGGCTGAGGAAGACCTCCTTACTCCCCATGGTCCCCAGCAGCGCCATGTCCGCAGGAAGTAGCAGGCATCTCTCCACCGCGTCGGCCACGTATGCGCCTTTGCCTTCCCTAAAATCCCTGAGGGAGGAGTCATCCCTCAAAGGTGCCCCACGGAGCATTGAGGCGGGGAGCCAGGCCTGTACCTCGGGCTGGGCATCGACCTGTTTGTCCTGGGCTTTGGAGCTAATCCTCAGCTGCTTTGAGGGCCGCCGAGTGTCATCCCCCTCCCGCGTGGGCCCAGATTTGTCTTTGAGGGGCCTCTTGCCCTTATCCTTCTTCTGCTTAGGATCAGCAGGCTCATGCCAGGACGGCGGGTTCGTCTGGGGCGGAGGAGGAGGAGGCCTAGATTGAGTAGAGGCCGACCTGATCTGGGCACGACGAGTCTTTGGAGAAGGAGGAGGAAGCTTTGGCTTGGACTTCCTCGGTTGCCCCTCGATTAGGTCGAGCGGACTGGCTTGGGCTTTCTTCTTATAACCCATCTCAAGCCGAGAAGATGTCTCTGACGCTAGGAGGTCTGCTTCGGTTAGACGAGGATCACCCAAGTCTCCAGAAGGGTCCTCGGACTGGTGGACTTGTTTAAACACATCAAAATCGTCCTCGGCAGGACCAAAATCTGCAGCTTCCCCTTCCCTATCTAAGTTCTCTTCCGCGGCCTCTGAGAATGTGTGGGAGGAAGAGGGGACCGCTAACGTGACGCCTTCTAAAGTGGAGGGATCCTCGGGAAACTCGAACCCGTCCTCGGTCACAGTTATTTTCTTCAGCCGAGGATCCTTTGCTCTGATCACGTGCTTTGGGGCTGCGAATGATTTTTGGAGCGGGGTGTACCCCAAGATTTTGTGAGCGGCCCTAACTTGATGGTCAGCTTCATTTTCGAAAGCCGCCGACCTGAGCACCTTCTGCAAATCCTCCCTGTTGATCAGGTTGAAGTGGCGCGTGAAGGCGTGCGGATCTGCAGAAAGAAAGCACATTCACGTTAGTAACCAAACAGTGCAAAAAAGAAATGACGCAGGAAACAAGTTAGAATCTTTGAATCCCCTCCTATTACCACTGCCCCACCTGGTGTCCCCTCTGTCGTTGGGCAGTAAAGGCCATCGTGCCACCCTCCGGACATGATGAGAAAGTCCTCATTCAGCCCCTTGTTGGACTCAGGGAGGCACTGGATAAGCCGGACCCTATCGTCCCTCGTCCTCATGTAGTACGACTTGTTCTTCAGGTGCTGGAGGTTGTAACAGTAGTTCACGTCGTGATGAGTCAGCCTTAGCCCCATCTTCTCGTTCAGAGCGTCCACACTACCCAGAATTCTAAAGATGTTGGAGGCGCACTGGGTGGGGGTTAACCGGAAATATGTAAGGTAACCCCTCGTCACCGGCCCCATGGGGATCCTCATGCCCCCTTCGAGGAAGGCGATAATGGGAATCACCACCTCGCCCTCCTGTCTTCGGAGGTACCACTCTCCTTCCTCACAATACCTCAAGCCCACGTTGGCCGGTATCTTATAATCGGCGATGAATTTCTCCATCACCTCCTCAATGAAGACGTACTTCTTAAGTATACCCATCCCAAATGACGCTTAAGAGAGCTAAAGAAAGAGCAAATAAAAGAGAAGGAGGAGTAGAGAGGAAGAAAGCTCAGAGAGAGATACAGCGACTTACAGAAATGAGGAGAAGCTCCTCGGACAGGCTTTTTATGTTGGAGATGTAGGTGGAAATTTGGCTGGACTCTGAATGAAGGCGCAAGAGCTCTTGATTGTGAATGAAAAAAAGGAGAAAGCGGTTCGAATGGGTATTTATACCCTAGATGGAAGAGCCGCGCGAGTTTTCCCGCCCATAAATGCTAGGCGCATCCCCACCGTTAGATTGTCATCTGCCCGTTGAACGTGGGGAGCACAAAGCCGCCCGAATTTAATGCAGGACACGTTACGCGCACCGAAGCGCCAGTAACGCACCTTGGGCGGATGAAAAGGCTCCAACGCTGACGAGGGACAAGACTCGATTGGACACGGAGCAGGTCCGAGGGCGTTAAAATCCTCCTTTCCGCCCGAGGATGCGGACATCAAGATTTTGAGGGGCTATTGTGGGGCCAGAAAGAGTCAGGCAACCCCGGCCCACTTCGAACCAGGCCCAAAGGCCCACGTCGAGGATGCGTCCAATGTCCGAGGACTAAAGCGTAAAGCCCAGTTGCCCAGGGAACAGTGCCGAGGATGATAACCTCCTCAGACGTCCGAGATCAGAAAGGGAGCAAGTAGCACACCATCAAGGTGAGCCTCCCCGAGCATCCAAAAGGCAAATAGCAAGTACCAAGCGCCGGACATGGAAGCATGGTGGAGGAGCAAGTCCCAGATGAACTGTCACCTCCACATTAAATGCCCCCAACTAACGCCCTGGCTGCATTAATGAGGATAGGACCCCTGAACAGTGCCGTCTTGGGCGCTGCAACCCACAGGAGGGATGGGAATGCGGCTGATGGGACAGGCTCTCGAGTGCTGGCCTGGCTGATAAACAAATGTAGGGCTAGGATCAACTGAGAGAGATATATATAATGTAAGAAGTCCCTTTTGAAGGGGGGACGGACGGAAAAACCAGAGGAAAGGAATACTGTAGCAACTTGTATTCTCTAAACCCTTGTAACCTTTCTTCAAAGAAATAATAAGAACTTCGAGCTCTGTAAGGCACGTCCGAGGAGCGTTATTGTGCATTCCAACCCACGTTTAAGTTATCAGCACCCACGTACAACCATGCATGGCCGTTGCATTCCTCACTAGGGCCTAGCTCTTGAACCCATACTCTATAAATTCATTGCAGGGTTAGCTGGGCTTGGGTCCACTCTCTCAATCCGTAGAAAGTGCCCGAAACTGGTCCCTACAGTTACCATTTTAGGGGTCTCTTATTCTAAAATAGAAGGGAGATGAGTATAATATCAAAAAACCTCAAGAAAAGTCAATACAATTTTTTCCTACTATTCGAATATACCACAAAATTCTTTGTATTTATCCATTTTCTTCAACAAAACATTGACACAAATCACCCTTATTGCTTTTCTCAACAAAAATAAAAAATGTCACCCTTATTGCTCCATTTGTCACCCAGAAAATTAATTTATGTTGATGTGACTTTTTATTTATTTATAATATTGATAATTGATAAGGACACATCTTTAATTACTTTCACCTTGTCTCACCATTAATATCACTTTTAATATGCATTAATCACATTGAATCATATTAGCAAATGTGAATTGATTGAAACTCAACAATCACATTTACCGCCCAACAATTTGTGAGTCTTATATAGAAAAACTTGTAATATTTTAAGCATTATTCAAAATATATATGGATAAACAAGGAACACAATGCCACCAAAATGAGCTTGGATATGGTACGTTGTTAACACAATAACTTTTTAATCCTACCTAGGAGTGTTCACCAAACCGCACAACCACACCTAAACCAACCAAAATTCATGAATATTTAACAAATTTTCATCTAACATATGAGACCTCAATTGTTCTAAATCTTATGATTTTCTCAAATTATTTTAGAAATTTATAAAATATCTCATTGAATTGGATTGTACAACATGTTTATTTTTAATTGCCACCTATAATAAATTTCTAATGAATCTTGACAACTGCAAGTGTTAGTTTATGATATTTTTTTTCCATTTTCCTAATAAAATTCCCCATTTACAAACATGGGCAAATGAGAAAAGGTTCCCAAATCTTTGAATATATTAATTAATATGCCTAGTATTACATCGGTGTGATTACAACTTTTATGAATTTGGTTCAAATGAGTTTGGAATTGCCTCAATGATGAGGACTTCACAATTAACACAACACTAGAGTTACAAAGTAAGGAAATTCACACTTCAGAAATGATACTTAGGTTGCATTTGGCATTGGCATAAAAAGCTAGTCATTTTTACTATTTAACTTATTTTTGCTACTATTTATGGGTCTTATTGCACTTTTTGGTAATATTCATGAGTTCCACTGTACTATTTGAGCTACCTTTTAGTTTTATTTATAGTACTTTCAGCAAACAAATTTTAGTTTTAGCTAAATAAATTGTTTCCAAACAGACTCTTACTTGTAGTAACAAAGTTTGAGCAAATCTTTAAAGAGAATCTTCGCTCAATATGTCAATTAGAAATTGCTTTAAAGATTTTAATTTTTTTTTTTAAATTTGCTTTAAAGATTTAAGATGAAAGTTATTGATTCGAATAATCCATGTCCCTTCCGTCCTTTTATAATATGAGAATTCTCACTTTTTTTTTAATTTTTTTTTTTTTTTTTTGTATTTTCTCAACTCTATTCTCGCTGTTATTTGAATATACCATTATTTAGCAAAAAAAAAAAAAAAAAAAAAAACAATGAATATACCATAAAACTCTTTTTCAAATCCATTGTTTCAACAAAACATTTGCAAAACGCACAAGTCACCCTTATATGTCCTTATTGCTCCATTTGTCACCCATAAATTTTGGGTTGATGTGACTTCTTTTTATTTTAGATAATGCTAGGAATACAACATTTTTCACAAATGTTTACTTGACCTACTGTAATTGAAATAACATTAATTTCACTTTAACTCAGCATTAACACTACTTTTAATATACATTAATGACAGTGAACCATTTGAAAAAAAAAAGTACCATATGATGTTGAACTTATTATTTTATTTTGGCGTGAACTAGGAGCACAATGCCAACAATCTTTATTAGGGGTGTTCACCAAACCGCAAAAATCGCACCAAAACCGCCCGCAAAATGGCATAATCGCACCGCACCCCAAGTAATAGTGCACCGCACCGCACCAGGTGCAATGTGATTTGCAGTTTTATAATAAGAAAACCACACAAACCGCACCGCACCACACCCTCTCTATATATTAATATATTTAATTATTTTTAATATTAAATATATTATTAATAGTTTAATAACCCTAGTTTTCCAAAAAAAGAAGAAGAAAGTTTGATAACCTAGCAAGTGTTGATTAGGAAAGCCAGCCCAAAATAAAGAAAAACTAGCTCAATAGTTTAAAACTTGGTCCAAAACAAGGGGAAAAATTAGTTTTGAGCTGAGTAGAAAAAGCTCAAAATTTGAAAAATATACCAACTTCAAATCATTCAAACCGCATCTTATACACCGCACCGAATATGTGACCGCAAAAATAAGGTGCGGTGCGGTTATGGTTTTGGCTAAACTTTAAACCGCACCGCACTACACCGCACCGCACATGTGACCGCAAAAATAAGGTGCGGTGCAATTATGGTTTTAGCTAAACCGCACCGCAAAGTACGGTGCTAAAAATGACCCAAAACCACACCGCACCGCACCGCGAACACCCCTAATCTTTACTGTAGATTTGGTGAGTTGGGCTTTATTACTGGGTGATTTTATAATTTTGGATTTTCACTCGGTGAACAAATCTCGTCTTTGTGTAAGAGTGCAATTGTTCTTTATTATATACATAAGCAAGGTTTTTATGCAATTTGAATTGCAGAAATTTTTATGCAAGCCACTACATGATCGTTAAATAATACACGTGAATGGTTCTTTTAATGGCCACACTATGAGTTGCATAAAAAAAAAACTTGCAACCTAGAATACTGTATAAAAACCTTTTATGCTTATATCCATGTTCCATGTTATGCTTAAATATTGACCAAGTAAATACCCAGGTGAATAATTGAATAAATTATTATAATTAGTAGTAAGATGTTGTAAGGGTTTATTATAAGATTTTTTCATGACTAGCATTTATTTATAGAACAAAGTTTAGTTACAAAACTGGTTATAATCTAAGGCTACAACTTTACTCAATATTTTTTTATTTGAGGCATATTTTGAAAAATCCACCATTAGATTACATCTTCTTCTTATATCCTCCATGTTTGCAAAATTTCTAAAAAATTAAAGATCAATAACTATGTTATCAATAAATTGTTTAAATTGCAAATTTTTGTAATTTAAAATTATGCATAATATATATGCTTATTGATCAAATAGTAAATAATACTCAATTGACACAAAATTTGACATGTGTATTAAGAGTATAAAGAACATGCAATTTAACGGTTAGATTTCCAAAATGTACAGTAATGTTTATTTTATTGAGTAATGTTGTAGCCTTAGGCTACAACCAGTTTTGTAACTAAATTTTGTCCTTATTTATATTTAACTATGTAATTAGGATTAGACAAAGTTTAGCTACAAAATTGGTTGTAGCCTAAGGCTACAACTTTACTCTATAAAATAAACATTACTACATATTTTGAAATCTAACCGTTAAATCTCATATTCTTTATGCTCTTAATTCACATGACAAATTTTGCGTCAATCGGATATTATTTACTATATGATCTATAAGTTTATATTCTATGCATAATTTTAAACTACAAAAACTTGCAATTCAAAAAATTTATTGATGACATAGCTATTGATCTTTAATTTTCTATAAACTTCGCAAGCATGGAGAATATAAGAAGAAGAAGTTATCTAATGGTGAATTTTTCAAAATTCTCCTCTAATAAAAAGATATTAGGTAAGGTTGTAGCCTAAGGCTACAACCAATTTTGTAGCTTAACTTTGTTTTTTAGGATTTTAGGTTTGTTTGGCTGAATTTTAGAAATGACAATGCTTAACTACAAAATTGGTGTAGTGTTTGATTGATATAATTCCTTTATGAGTTGGTTCATATTTTATTAAATTATGTTATAGTGTGTTATGTTTTTCCAATTTTTTTCTCTACAACTAAACTTTTTAAGTGTCAAATAAATTATTTAAATTTCTCATTTTTTTAAAGGAGATAGTCATGATAATCAGAACTCATATCAAAATTACTTTTTAATATTACTTAAATAATTGATAGACACATTCAAATACGTAGCCAAAATTGTGCTTTGATATAAATTCAAATTCTCACTTCCAAATTAATTAAGTATTAAATCAAACTAAAGTTATAAGAGTGAGAGAGACTAATTGTGTTGGGGAACTCAAAAATATAACACCAAAACGTATTAACCCAAATAAAGTTTTAAAAAACCACAATCATTCATCAACCTAAAGTGGAGTTGTAAGAAATAATAAAAAATCGAGAGAGAAAAAATATTTTTTTATGAGAGAATGTGAGAGATAATAACAAATTTATTGAAAATTAGATGAGAAGAAAAATAGTTTAAAAAATATAGTAATAAACACCAAATTATCATAGTCATGCTATGTAATAGAATATAACTATATTCGTATATACTATATTTATAATGCAAAAGGATTGTGGGGATAAATGAGCCGAGTAGGAGTATTGGGCCATGAGACATGCCCGATGATATAAGGGAGCTTGAGGATGGTCGAATAGTAAGATAAGTGTGTGGGTCAATGGGTCGAGGATAAGGACAAGTAATAACGAACAAATGGTGTCTCTCGAGAATCCAAACTTCCTCGGGAAGCGTTGTGGAAGGTGGAGCCCGATCGCCTAGAGAATACCGTGCAAGAGACAACCATACTTTTAAGGATAAACTTCAGATAAAGGAGTCCATAGTAAACTAAGAAATATCTGAGAAGAAGGCTGCTACCACCACATTATATGTTCTGCACCTAACCAACTGGCCGCATTTATGTGGAAATGACCCCTGAGTAAGGATATCTCAGTTCACAGCTACTCACAAAGTTTTCAGGAGGTTTCTGATGAGACAAGCATCCAAAAGATCGCTTACATGATCAACAAGTGGAAGGTTGGGATTGAAAAGAATAGGACTATATAAGGAAATGGCCACCGTGAAAAATGGGGCATGTAATCTAAGAGGAAAAGAAAGAACTCGTTGTACTTAGAAAAAGCTTGAGTAAATATAAGAACACTTCATCCTCGGATTTGACCGATGAGTGTTATTCCCTTCAAATTGTGTTTTCTTATCTTTCTGGCACGAATCCAATCTATTGTGGCCCATACTTGATTTACTGAGTCTTTTATCTGTAAAATCCACTCTCTAACAAAAATATATTGTTTTGGGCTTGTTGGGCCATCATCCATTTTCATTGGGTTGAGGGTCAAATTCTAGTCCTTACAATTGGTGCCGTTTGTGGGAAACAGGGAAGCACTTGTAATCTTGTTCAGTCATGGTGGGTTCAGGACCAATCGAGAAGAATCTGCGGGATCTCAACGTCAAGACCATTTTCTTAACTTAGAACGAAGGAGGGATCGTGAAGTTAGTGTGCATACGATTCATACTAGTAAGAGTCATTCTAGAACTGGGAGTTATGTGTCGCATATGGAGGCAACTAGGAATCTCCAGTTGGAGATAGACCATTTGCGCAGAAAATTACGCCGTAAACAAAGTATGGCATCTCCTTCAAGCTACAGATCTGAATCGCGGGAAGATAGCAGTTACAGGCCACGGTTAAGAACCCCTTATAATGAATCCTTTTCCTACAAGGAGGAGCAGTATCATAAGCAAAGGAGTAAAAGTCCAACCCATAGGAGCTTGGGGAATGACGCAATGAGTAGGGCTTTGCGCCAGATTTCAAAATCACCGTTTACGTGAAAGATTGACAAGGCCAAACTTCCTTGTCGATTTGTGTAGCCCACTTTTACCATTTACAGCGAGAGGACTGATCCAATTGAGCACATCAATCATTTCAATCAGAGGATGGCTGTTCATTCAAGGAATGAGGCTTTGATGTGTAAAGTATTCTCCTTTAGCTTGGGGCCTATCGCGATAAGGTGGTTTGACGGGTTGGATGAAGGCTTAATTGGCTCTTTTCAAGAGCTCACCAGGGCTTTCGGGGCCCGATTTGTTACATGTAGCAGGGTTTCTCGTCCCCTAGATTCCTTGTTGTCCATGGTGATGAGAGAGGGTGAGACACTGAAAACTTACTCAAATAGGTATTAGGAGACGTTTAATGAGATTGATGGAGATTTTGAAGACGTGGCAATAGGGACGTTTAAGGTCGGCCTTCCTACTGAGCATGAATTGAGGAAGTCCTTGACAAAGAAACCAGCGCAAAGAATGCATCAACTCATGGATCAGATTGATAAACATAAACGGGTCGAGGATGCTCAGCAACTGGGGAAGGGGAAGGCAAAAGTGGCTCCCCCTGACAGAAGAGACTTATAACAACCGACCCCAGAGAGATTTTATTGGACATACTAGGCTTCCTACTGCCCAGGTGGTCAGCACAGTATTCAAGGAGACTGTGCATCAGATTCTTGAGAAGATAAAGGTTGAACTATACTTTAAGTGGCCAAATAAAATGGAGGGTGACCCCACAAGGTGTAATCAGGGTCTTTATTGCCAATATCATCAAGGCCATGGACATACTACAAAAGATTGTAGAACTTTACGTAACTATCTGGAGTAGTTGGTCAAGATCGGGAAGTTGAGACAGTTTTTGCACCGGCCTTCTAGACAGGGAAGTCAAATTAGGTCGGTGTATCAAAGGGAGTCTTCCTTGAGACCGTCCCTGGGAATAATCAGTGTTATTCTGGTAGTCCCAGGTAGGATTGGAGCTGTCCATCTGGGGTTATGTCCATAGCACAACCATGTACCGAGGACTAGGTCCTTGAGTTTAAACGAGGGAGAATTAAAGTCTGACCAGCCTTGAGTTTTTCTGATGATTATAAGGTGGGAACAGTTCAACCACATGATGATGCCTTCATGGTTACCCTTCGAATGGGAGGGTATGATGTAAGGAGGGTCTTGGTAGATCAAGGTAGTGGTGCACAGATCATGTATCCCGACCTGTACAATGGACTTAATCTGAAGCTCGATGATCTAGTTAGCTACGACTCCTCTCTAGTGGGGTTCGATGGGAAGACCGTTATCCTAAAGGGCCTGATCAGGCTGCCTGTTTAAGTAGGGTCAGAGGTGGTTGAAGTAAGTTTCATTATGGTGGATGCTTATTCTTCATATACTGCTATTTTGGCAAGACCATGGCTTCATCCTATAGGTGCTGTTTCTTCGACTTTGCATTTGAAGGTGAAATATCCCTTTGGGGACCGAGTTGGGGAGTTGATTGGAAGTCAGGCTATGGCAAGGCAATGCCTAGTTGCAGCTATCAGACACCAATCAGAGGGTGAATCCTCGACCACCCCAAAAAGGGCCTTATAGCAATTAATAGAAGTAGAAACATCCTCGAACGTTGTAGATGGAGGAGTGAAGTGCGAGGAGTTAGAGAAGGTTATTATTGATGCTGAAGCGGAGAAGTATTTCCAAATTGTAGTTCAATTGCCTCTTCAGGAGAAGGAGGAATTGCTGGCTTTTCTTAGAAAGAACGTTGATGTATTTGCTTGGAGTGCCTATGAAGCTCCTAGGGTGGATCCGAATTTCATTTGTCATCATTTAAATGTCAATTCAATGGTGACCCCTAAGGAACAACCACCTCAACGCTCTTCTAAAGAACATGCCAAGGCTGTTAAGGAAGAAGTAATAAAACTTAAGCGTGTAGGGGCGATTAAGGAGGTCTTTTACCCAGAGTGGCTGGCCAATACAGTGGTGGTAAAGAAGAAGTCAAGAAAGTGGAGAGTTTGCGTAGATTTTATCAACATGAATAAAGTTTACCCCAAGGATCCTTTCCTGATCCCTCAGGTAAACCAATTGGTGGACGCTACGGTTGATCATCCTCGGATGAGCTTTTTGGATACCTTCTAGGGGTATCATTAGATACCATTAGCTTTGGCTGACTAGGAGAAGACTGCTTTCATGATGCCCACTGGGAATTATCACTACCGAGTAATGCCATTTGGATTAAAGAATGCTGGGTCTACTTATCAGAGGATGATGACTAAAATGTTTGAGTCTTATCTTGGGAAGAATATTAAAGTTTACATCGACGATATGGTTGTGAAGAGTAAGATTGTAGCTAAGCATTTGAATGATCTTGGAAGTGTATTTGAGATACTGAGGAGACATAAGTTGCATCTCAATGCTTCGAAGTGTTCCTTTGGCGCCAGCTCTGGTAAATTTTTGGGCTATATGATCACGCACCGTGGAATTGAGGTTAATCTTGATCAGATAAAGGCGATAAATGATTTACGACCTCCTCAGAATCCTAAAGAAGTACAGAAGTTGACTGGGATGACTGCTGCCCTGAACCGATTTATTTCTCGGTCAGCAGATAGATGTAGACCATTCTTTTAGCCACTTCACAAATAGAAGGGATTCGAGTGGAATGAAGAATGTAACCTCGCCTTTGAAGAGTTAAAGGATTATCTGTCTCGACCACCTATTCTTTCTCGGTTGGAAAATGAAGAGGTTTTTTTTGCTTACATCGCAGTAACATGTCATGCAGTGAGTTTAGTTTTGGTCAGAATGGAGGCTGGGTTGCAGAAAGCGGTCTATTATGTGAGCTAATCTTTGCAGGAGGCAGAAATCCATTATTTGTCACTAGAAAAAGCCATTTTGGCCATAGTGCATGCAACGAGAAAGCTCCTTCACTACTTCTAGGCGCATATTGTGGTAGTTCTCACTCAACTTCTTCTAAAATCATTACTTCAAAGGTCTGATTATACGGGAAGGATCGCCAAGTGGGGGACGATTCTGGGGGCATTTAACATAAAGTACATGCCTCGTACTGCTATTAAAGGACTGGTTCTTGCGGATTTAGTGATTCACTGAACACCTAGAGGCAGGTGTCACTGGGGAGGGGGAATTAACAGGAGTGCAGGTCGCGAAGGTTGCGGTCCAGAAATGTTCAACATGGAAGCTTTATGTTGACGAGGCGGCTAACCAAAAGGAGTCTGGTGTGGGGATAGTGATAGTATCTCTAGATAGAATTACTATTGAAAAATCCTTGAGGTTGGGCTTCTCAGCCACTAATAATGAGGCTGAATATGAAGCCTTGTTGATTGAGGTAGCTATGATCAAGAAACTGGGTGGAAAAGTTGTTGAGGTCTTCTCAAACTCAAGGTTAGTCATCAGGCAAATTAAATGTGAGCTGGAGGCCAGGGATCAGAGGATGCAAGGATATTTGGGTAAAGCTCAGCAATTACAATCTTGCTTTGAGTCTTTCTCTATACAACAGGTCCTAAGGAGTAGGAATACTCATGTAGACTCTTTGGCAACCTTTTCTGGGTAAGACCTTCCTCGGGTTATCCTCGTCGAAGATTTGGTGAGGCATGCCAAGTTGGAGGTGATGAAAGTCAGAGTATACCAGATAAGGATTGGTCCCAGTTGGATGGACCTCATAGTTTTATTTTTGAAAGAATGAGCATTACCTCTTGAAAGTGGGGAGGCAGAAAATATACGAAGAAAAGCTCCCCGTTTCTGGCTGTCCAAGGAACAGAAGTTGTATAAACGCTATTTTTCAGGGCCGTACTTACTTTGTGTCCATCCCGAGGCGGTGGAGCCACTTTTGGAGGAACTGCATGAAGGGATTTGTGGAAGTCATACAGGAGGCAGATCGTTGTCACATAGGGCTCTTACTCAGGGTTACTGATGGCTAAGTATGCAAAAAGAAGCACAAGATTATGTTAAAAAGTGTGATCAGTGCCAAAAGTTTGCTCCAAACATTCATCAGCCTGAGGGCATACTGAATCCTTTGTCTAGTCTGTGACCATTTGCACAATGAGGCTTGGATATTGTAGGGTCATTTCCTAGAGCTGTGGGAAACCGAAGGTGGCTTTTTATTGGAACAAATTACTTCACAAAGTGGGTTGAGGCTGAGCCGTTGTCAAATATCAGGGGTGTTGATGCCAAGAAGTTTGTCTGGAAGAATATTGTTACCCGATTTGGGATTCCCCATGCTCTTATCTCGGACAATGGGCTTCAATTTGACAGCAAGGCCTTCAGGAGGTATTGTGGTGAGTTTGGCATTAGGAATAGATACTCAACCCCAACCTATCCATAAGGGAATAGGCAGGCTGAAGCAGTTAATAAAGTTATAGTTAGTGGGTTCAAGAAAAGGTTAGGTGAAGCAAAGGGTAGATGGGTTGAAGAGCTTCCACATGTTCTTTGGACATATTAGACAAATCCTCGCAGTTCAACTAGGAAACACCATTTTCCATGACATATGGTTCCGAGGTCGTGATCCCTTTGGAGACTGGGTTTTCGGCGTTATGTAGAATTGGCTAATCCTTTGACAAAACGTACTTTACTTGTAATTGGTAGATCTAGGATGTGTTTAATACTTTAAGGAACAAGAGTTTTTGTATAGTATTGAAGTCATGCAAGTCTGTCTAAGAAACAAGTGAAGAAGTGCAATTCATTAAAGCTCAACAGATAGCTTGACAAATATATCTATTGAGATTTAATGTTTAATTCTCGACAACTCTCAACAGAAGCTGTATTTATCGAGAATTACGAAATTCAGATTTCCAGATCTGTTTTTCATGTATATCCAAGCTATTTGTATAGGGTTTCTTTTCTCATAACCCTAGACATATATAAGGATTATTTTAAGAGCCGTCAAAGGTGATGCAACTTGATGCAAAATAATTATTCACTCAAATTGTGACCGGAGACAATTTGCCCTAGTTCATCTTTCTCTTGAAGAAGTTGCTGCGTCTTTGCACCGAGGGTTTTGTAGCTAAGGAGTTTCTTGATCTTCATCGTGTGGATGAACTGAAGAACTTTGCAGCCAACATCTTTCTGAAGTTGGTGTGTTAGTCACGTACTGGGATCTGTGCATTGATTGGTTAGTCTCGTATTTGGAGCCGTGCATTGAAAGGAGAGATTGTCACTACATTACAAGTCCAATTATGTATTGGGGTAAGGGTTCAATTGTAGGTTGGTATAAGGTATTAGGATTCTTTTACTTGTAACCGCTCATTTTGATAATAGTGGTTTCTCAAGAGTGGTGACCTTAAATTCACCCGGTGGGGTTTTGACTCGGTGATTTTCCCCATTCGTAAACAAATCACCTGTGTCAAATTTATTTTCCACTGCATTTAGTTATTTGGTGATTTGTTTGTGCTACCATGCTTATTGCATGTAATTGAACCTAATTAATTCACTTGGCTAATTAGTTGGTTAATTTACCCAAGCTATCAATACATTCTTGGCCTATCAATTACTAGAGAAGAGCTTGGATTTAATTGACGAATGAAGAGAAGTGGCCATGGTCCAGTTGATACATTATCAGCAAAAACTCAAGCAAGGGTATGATATGGGTGTGAAGGTCAGACAATTAGCACCAGGGGATTTGGTGTTGAGAAAGGTGGTGGGAACTGCAAAGAGCGTAGTAACAATAAATGAGAGAGAGAGAGAGAGAGAGAGAGAGAGAGAGAGAGAGTTGGAAATAGGTGGATGATATGGCTACTGATATAACTCAAAAAGAGCGTAATAACAATAAATACTACATTTCAGCTTTTAGATATATACAAATATAGATACTTCTACAGATTTAAGATGAAATATATTGATTCAAATGATCCAAGTCCCTTCATTTCTTTACGCCATCTTCTTTTATATTATAAGAATTTTTGCTTTTATATAGGAACAATTATGCTGACTTCCTCTAAGGTTTTTTGTTGTTAGTTTATAATAAAACACTCATCTCTCTTAAAATGTAAAACATTTACATTTTAGATATATACAGATATAGATACTTCCAAAGATTTAAGATGAAATATATTGATTCGAATGATCCAAGCCCCTTCATTTCTTTACGCCATCTTCTTTTATATTATAAGAATTTTTGCTTTTATATGGGAACAATTGCGCTAACTTCCTCTAAGGTTTTTTGTTGTTAGTTTATAATAAAACACTCAACTCTCTTAAAATGTAAAATATTTACATTGACTTCCCTTAAATGACTAAAAAAATACTTTAAAAATTCTTTAATTTTTATTTTACCCCGCTTAAACCATTGTCCACATCCCTTCTAATAGGAAATCAGGGTTTTTTAAAAGTATTTTCTCAACCATTTATGATAGGTCAATGTAAATAGTTACCATTTTAGGGGTGTCTTATTCTAAAATAGAAGGAAAGTTAGTATTGTAAGGACTAGATTTATGGCCTAAGCCCACTTAGAACAGTGGGACCCAGTATAATAAGCCCAATACAATAAATTTGTAAGAGAATGGGTTCTCTGTGCAACTACAATGCTAAGTAATTACAGGCTTGAGGATAACAGGACTAATGCAACTAACATGAACAAAAGAGACACAAATTCAATGTAAATTCTTTCTTGGGCAAGTCCAAGGATGGGTTGTTCATTAAAAGTCAATGTTGATCTTTTTACAATAAGTTTCAATTTTCTCTCTCTCTCTCTCTCTCTCTCTGTAGAATGTTCATCCCCCTTTTCTAGTGGAGTTTCTTTCTTTATATAACCCTTCCCATTGCATCTCAGCCCTCCATCTGTACGTCTCAAGAGGGATAATTCGCAGTGGCGGCTCTAGGATTATTTTCTAGGGGGTTCAATAAAAAACATAAATTATACAAAATTTTAAACAAAAGATAAATTAAATATATCGACATCACAAAAAGAAAAAAAAAATCTTTAATACATAAAGTTTTACAATTGCCTTCTACGATTTTTCGTATTTTGAAATTATTGCATGATATCTTCATTATCAATTCTACTAGTTACATATGTTTCTATGTACATAGTCAAACAATCATTCATCAACTAATTTCTCATTTGATTGATTAATTTAAAATTTCTTAAGATCTAAATGAGCTTTTTCTAAGGTTTAAGATTAGCAAATTCTACTTTTGTTGTTGGGCTAATTACAATTTTTTCCCCAGATTTTAGATCAAATTAATTTGTTATTGAGATTTTTCTTTGTATATAAAAATGTCGAGATATTGTTAAGATGATTATATTTAAATTTATTTCAGTTGGACTTAAGGATAGGGTGTTCAAATTTTTATTTTAAGTGTAAAAAAAAAGATATTATAATATATATTTTTTCTTGGTTCAATTCAGGGGGTTCATTTGAACCCCCTAGGCTCCAAGTAGAGCCGCCCCTGATAATTCGGATGCTTGTCCCATAAATACCCTTCTGGAGGTGGTAGAGAGATTTGTGAGCTGTTGAGTCACTATTTAGGTGTCTTTTCCTCATAAATGCAGCCAGTTCAGTTGGTGCAGAGCATTAAATGTGGAAGCGACAACCACCTTCCTGGATATTTCCAATTTTTGTTACTTGCACGATTTTGATGTTTTCCACAATGCTTTACTTTCTGGTGCAGGGAACTATGTAAGGCACTCCCGAGGTGCATTTGCTCCTCGGACTCCTCGGATGACGAGCCATTTAGCCTTCTTTCCTCATACCTCTTACTCTAAGTTTTAGCCAGGTTTTGCGTGGTCTTGACGCCTTCCCTCCTCGGTCTTAGCCCACGTGTCAGACTTGGGTTAACATATGTGTGGGCCTTTGGTTATCCTCGGTTGGGGCCCATGGGCCTTAAAGTGTCCTCAGATCATTTGCTCCTATAAGTATAATAATAGAAAACCTTAGGAACAGTCAATACAATTTTTTTCCTACTATTTGATTATATCCCAAAACTCTTTGTATTTATCCATTTTCATCTACAAAACATTGGCACAAGTCACCCTTATTGCTTTTCTCAACAAAAATATAAAAAATAAAAAATGTCACCATTATTGCTCACTCCATTTATCACCCATTGGATTGTAGAACATGTTTATTTTTAATTGCCACCTATAAAAAATTTCTAATGAATCTTGACTACTGTAAGTGTTAATTTATGAAATTTTTCTTCCATTTCCTTAATAAAATTCCCCATTTACAAACATGGGCAGATGACAAATGGTTCCCAAATCTTTGAATATATTACTATGCTTAGTATTACATAGGTTAGATTTGAATATATTACTATGCCTAGTATTACATAGGTGTGCTTACAAAATTTATGAATTTTGTTTCAAATGAGTTTGGAATTGCCTAAATAAAGAGGACTTCAATTAACACGATGCTAAAGTTACAAAGTTGTTAGGTTCTAAAGATTTAGGATTTTATGTATTTAGAACTCTAATGTGTAATATTGGCAAACCATGATCAAAACAATATGTTTAGTCTTGTTTAAGCTTCCTCAAAGTTGATTAATTATTGTAAAGTTGGAATCGAGAGGCTGCAGATGCATTGGGGCATTTCGGCCTGGCTCGATCGATCGAAGGATAGACTCGATCGATCGAAAGTCGGCCAGATTGCGTTTTCTACAGAATTTCCAACTTAGCCCTAACTCATTAAACGTTTAGGGTTTTATGTTTTTGCCCTAGGTATATAAGGCAAAACCCTAGCCACGTTTTTAGAGTTGCTCCTGTTGTATTGTTGCTCATACATTGCTGTTTTGTGTAAATCTCTTGTGAGATCTAGAGGAGCTTTCCTTTACACAAAGCTTAGGGTTTTCAAGGTAGAGATTACTTCAGCATCTTGATGATCAACTCGGTTGCTGCCATTGGAGCTTAAAGAATAACAAGCGTGGGTGCTTGTAGCTGATTGGAGAATCCAAGAAAGAAGGAGTCCGTAGATTCGGAGCTTGCACGTGGTCGTGTCAGTAAGTTCTACTGGTAGGTAGCATTAGGAAGTCGAGCGGGGAGCTTGTAAGTCCTTTTGTATGAACTTCGATTCTTTCGCATAGTGGATTCAGTTTGCCTTGAGGATCGGTGGGTCAAATCCTCCCCAGGTTTTTACCGTGTGATTTCCTGGGTGATCATATCATTGTGTCTTTTATATTTCCGCTGCTTTATACTTTTGATATGATTGTATGTTTGTGATAACCTAGAATTGCATAAATTGACTAAGTTAATCACTTGGCTAATTAACTAGGTTAATCTGGTTGTTTTAAGGGGTCTAAAACCGTTCAAAAGTTACAAAGTAAGGAAATTCACACTTCAGAAATGATACTTACTTGTATTAACAGAGTTTGAACAACATGTTTGAAGATAATTCTCACTCAATATGTCAATTAGAACTATCAATCTAGTTTTTATCTTATTTCTAACACAACTCCCAATTCCTTAAGATATAAAAAAAAAGATGTTGATTCAAATAATTTGTGTGCCTTTCCTCTTTTATCATTGTCCTCTCCTTTAAAATTATGACAATCCCCGTTATTATTTGAAATTGCTTTAAAATTTTCATTAAAAAAAATAGCTTTAAAGATTAAGATGAAAGATACTAATTCGAATGATCCATATCCCTTCCCTCCCTTACATGTCTTCTTCTTTTACAATACGAGAATTCTCACTTTTTTTTTTTTTTTTTTTTTCTGAATTATATTCTCGCTGTTATTTGAATATACCATTATTTTGCAGAAAAAAGAAAAGAAAAGAAAAGAATATACCATAAAACTCTTTGTCTTTATCCATTATTTCAAAAAAACATTGGCAAAATGCATGTCACCCAGTGTCCTTATTGCTCCATTTATCACCCATAAAATTTGGGTTGACGTGAGTTCTTTTTATTTTAAACTTAGTGTATAACTCATGCATATGCACTATACAATAAAAAAAACAATCATAATTACACATATATGAGTTCAAATTATAACATTAACTCATCTAAAACAAAAATTAAAAATCTTAGATAAGACACATGGCACAAAATTAAACTGAACAACAATTGGAATCCAATTTAGAATTTAATAGCCTCTTCTCTCAATTTTTATCTTAACTAGCTTGTAACACCATGCATATGCATGGATACACTTATACTCCGTTTGGAAGTTCATAAGGGAATGGAATGGAATGATTATAAGGGAATGGAAAGGAATAGAATGGAATGGAATGTATTTAAGTAAGGGAAAGGAATGGAAAAGAATGGAATGAAATAGAATTAAGTAACCTTAATTGGATGTTTTAAAATAAAGGAATGAAAATGAATGGAATGTAAGTAATCTTGTTTTGGAGTAACATGTAGGGAATGTAATGAAATCATTTTATGACAATATTACTATTAGACCCCTATTTTAAAATAAATGGTTGAATATATAAGGGTATTTTGTGAGTTTTAGTAAAGAATTCATTAAATCTAATTTCATTCCCTCCCATTCCTCCTAATTTCGGGATGAATGAAAATTTGAGATTTTAAGGGAATAGAGAGGAATGAGTGTTCCCTCCTACCCATTTCATTCCCTCCCACTTAAACTCTCAAATAAGGGAATGAACTTTCCATTCTCTTCATTAAAACTCCCAAACAATGGAAGGGAAGAATATTCTAAAATTATTCTTTTCATTCCTTTCCATTCCATTCTCTCCTCCCAAACGAGGCCTTAGAGATATACAATAAGATGCATAATATAATTCCTATATATATAATTTAAATACTATTGATAGTCATTTTTATATTTTATTAACTCTTTAAAAAATTTTATAAGAATATTATTAAGTATAAAATGTAAATTGTCCATGTTTATTTATTTATTTATTATTGTGAAACACTTTTTTTTTTTTTTTTACGATCCATTTATTCTAGCATATTTGATTTTTGTACTTAATAACTCATTTAGATGAATATTTATAATGTGGTCCCACATTTTATTCTAAAATTAAGAAATAAAACTCTTTAAGAATAAATAATTTAGGACACATGACGCAAAATTGAAACTCTAATTTGAAATTCTAATTTGAGTTTTTCTTAACTTTACCTATTATTATATATATATATATATATATATGACTCAACCTTTTTCACAAATTTTTACATGACCTATTATAATTGAAATAATATTAATTTCACCTTTACTCACCATTAACACTGCTTTTAATATACATTAATGACAATGAACCATGTGGAAAAAAAAAAGGTATTACCATGCTGAACTTATTATTTTATTTTGGCATGATCTAGGAGCACAATGCCAACAATCTATACTATGGATTTGGTGAGCTGGGCTTTGTTACAGGGTTATTTTAGAGTTTTGGATTTTCACTTGGTGAACAAATCTCATCTGTCTTTGTGTACTAGTGTATTTATTCTTTACTAAATTATATATATATATATATATATATATATAATCCTTGTTCCATATTATGCTTTAATATTGACCAAGTAACTACCCAGGGGAATAATTTTTTTTTTTTTTTTTTGAGAAACACCCAGGTGAATAATTCAATAAATTAAAACTAGTAGTAAGATGTTGTATGGGTCTATTATAATGTTTTTTCATGACCAACATTTATTATATTTAACTATGTATTTAGGATTTTAGTTTGGTTTGGCTGAATTTTAGAAATTCATTGTTGCATTTATCTTTTTAAATATTGACAGAATAAGATTGTTGTCATACTGTGAAAGGTTTTTCTTTGCATTTGATCTATCAACAATTCATTTGGTACGCTAAATTGATGCGAATAAATTATTAGAAATTACTTCATTTGCCTATTTAATTTTTAATTTTTGAACCTTGATACTTGTGTTGGTTGAATTCCGAATTATAAAATTTCTGTTTTCATCAATTTTGATGAACAAATATTATCATTCTTTTTTATATACATTAAAGTGCAGCGGGTTTGTATAGTGTTTTTCGAGTAAAAGCAAGATTTTTTTTTTCTTCGATGAAAAGCAAGGTAAGCATGCTTCTTACATGCCATATTTCGTCACATTAGAACAACATTAAGGTAACATTTGGATACAGCGTTTCAAAGCAATATCTGCGTTTGGCGTCCACGGTCAGTGGGCCCCACGGCCACAGTAGCCAAAAATCATGCTCAAGATTGAAAAATGCATTGTTCACGAGACCACAAACCTTTTTTTTTTCAGCAAAATTTTCATTAAAAATGGGTCTCACAGCACTATTCACACATTTAAAAAATATTTTGCTACAGTGTTTTTAGTTTTCAGCAATAAGCGGTATCTAAACGGACCCAATGTTTTCACAGTAGACTATTTCCAAGGGATAAATTTGAAACAAATGAAAAGTTAGGGGAGTAATTTGAAACTGGACTAGGTAGGTAATATGCTATTTACGTATTTATTTTGTTGAGTGAAAAGGGATGAGAGGGATGATTGCACTTGTGTGTGGCAGAGACTACTTGAATGTGATCGTAATTACTCCTCTATTAGTTGATAACTTACAAAAATGAGTTTAGTTTATCCCCAGTACTTTTTTAACTTAAATCTCATTTTGTTTTAATGAGAAACTGTCACATCACCCACTAACTAAATAAAATGTGGAGATTAAAACTCACTATCACTTGTCATTGTTATTTCAAACAAAAGGAGATGTCCAGTTAAAAAAAGTACTGAAAGTAAGCCAAACTCATAGAAAATTTGCGTCATTTTACCTTGACTTTGGACTAAAGGATTGATGTGGTAGCTTGAACTAATGAACCCCTAGCTCGATCACAATCTCCCAAAAACCCGCCAACTTTGTCAAAGTCAAATTCCCTACAAGTCTAATGTGTATTTTTATTATCTCTGAGTTATACGTTCTAGATGACTCAATTGATAATAAATAAACTTATATACAAGGACGACGTAGTTGGAATCAAAGGGTCTTCCCTTGGAACAAGGGATTGTAATTAAAAGATACATTATCTTGAATGGACACTACTCACATCAATAAAACTCATACGCCAAAAAGGCCTATGAGTGAAATTAAGTTTGACGAATTTGACTAATTGACAATGTTTGTTAAACATAGTTTGACAATAATTGTTAAACATAATTTGACGATGTTTGTTAAACATAATTTGGTCGGGGTACTACGCTTCTTGACACATGTCATGCTGGATTTGAAGGAAGATAACTCCATAATTAAAGGGATGAGATACACATGGGTCAAATGGAGTGCTCTCGAGCCTTAGGCATGTAGCAGCAGTAGGAGTCCCACAGGTGCTTGTGGGAGTGAAGTGATCTCCACCCTTTTTGGGTGGTGAGGTCAAGTTTGTGGGTTTGTGTAACAATGGCGGAAGAGCTTGAGGCACTATGGCAGAAGTTAAGGGTCACTGAAGAGGAAGAGGAAAGTGTAAACCTAGGGAGGGACTGTACAAGAGCAGCCAAAGAGAGGAAAGAACTGCTTAGTGATGAATGTGTTATCATGCAGAGGGGTTATGTTAGACGCACTAAGGAAGAACTTTAGGATGTTATGGAAGCCAAATAAGAGCATGAGGATCTCGGTGATTGAAGAGGAGATGTTCTTAGTTGAGTTTGACGACGAACGGGACAAGAGGAAAGTCCTCAAGATGAGATCGTGGCATTATGAAAAACAACTGGTTTTACTCTAGGAATTTGATGGAGATCGAGACCCAAATATGAGCGCCTATCGAATTTTTGCTATCGATGCGGACTACTGGAGCATGACCTAAAGGACTGCACGCAGAAAGATGAGATAGACAATAACGGCGAAATGAGGGAGCTCCAATACGGTGCATGGATGAGAGGGGAATCGGTGAGGAGATCGGAATGGGAATCAATTTACCCGAAAAAGAAGGGGAGTATACCAAACGACAATAACCAGGTTTTGGGGGTTCAGACTTCGAGGAATGAAGAGGTGGGGACTGACAAAAGAACGTCTGTGGCGCAGTTCCTCAGGGAAAAGAAGTTGGGAAGCACGTCATAGAGCAAAGAAAGGGGCAACGGGGATTATCAGGAAAAGGGGTTGGTCAACACCATCGAAGAGATCCCAAAGGAAAGCTGTGCTATTTTGGTGAAAGAAAGCGTGGATGAAACTTAGATGAACACCGAGGTTGATGTACGAGGGTAGAGAGCGGTGGAGACACATCAGACAAAGACCACAAAGTTTATATTTGAGTCCATGCAAAAAGTGCAAGAAATGGGAGGTCATGTGGGCTTGGATTTAACAAAAGAGGGGGAAGGCCCAATAGCCATGACTTATGATATGGATTTAGGATGGGCTGTAGAGGTGTTGGGCCCAACTAGTGGGCATTGGAAGAGGAAAGCCCGTGAGGGTCAAACTAAAGGCAAAGAAAAGGCATTAAGCCCAGTGCAGAAAAAAAGAAACGCTCCAATTTCACTTATAGAGTCAGATCAGAACACGCTAGAAGTGAAGAGAAGGAGAGTGGAGGCGCAGGAAAGTGTTGAGATTATGAACGAGACTACAAGGGATGGCGGTGAGGTGAATGCTGCGAGGCAGCTCCGCTGAGCCCAATGAGCCTCTTGGCATGGAATTGCTGGGGCCTAGGGTCAGCTTCGGCGATGTGCTCACTCATTGATGAGGTGAAAGATACCGACCCGGTTTTGGTTTTCTTATCGGAGACCAAGGCAAATCAAAATAGAATAAAGGGCCTTCAGAGAAAGCTTAATTTGACCTAGGGAATTACAGTGCCAAGCGATGGCCGAAGTGGGGGGCTGGCGATGTTGTGGAAGGAAGGGGCGGACGTGTGCTTCAAAAGCTATTCGAATGCACACATCGACATGGTGGTCAGTGACTGAGCCGACGTTAAACCGTTAAGGGCTACGGGGTTTTACGGACATCCCAACGCAGGTATGAGATTCATTTCTTGGAGATTACTTGAATCGCTAAAGAGGCAGTGTGATATGCCGTGGGTTGTCTTTGGGGACTTTAACGAAATTGTGCAATCAGATGAGAAATTGGGTTGGTTAGAGAGGGATGCAAGACAGATGGAGATGTTTAGAGAATGTTTAATTGATTGTGGTCTCATTGATTTGGGTTTTGTGGGGCAACGTTTTACTTGGTGTAATGGTAGGATAGGAGAGCAACGTACTCTGGTTAGGCTGGATAGGATTGTGGCTAATGAGGAGTGGATGAAGATGTTCCCTGAGGCAAAAGTTTTTCACAGAGCAATGGCAGCTTTTGATCATTGTTTGCTCAACCTGTCACTAAGGCAACGGGCACAGAGAAGGGGAAGTAGGAAACGGTTCATGTTTGAAGCTATGTGGACTAGAGAGGAGGGCTGTAGAGAGGTGATTGAAGCGGCTTGGGATCCTTTGAATGCTAATCCGGATGTGCAGATTAGAGATAGGATAAAGAGTTGCCAAGCTCACTTGCAGTCCTGGAATCGTAGGGAGTTCGGCAATATAAATAAGAATTTGAAGCAAAAGCAAAGTCGCTTACAGCAACTGGAGGCATTAAATTTACTACATGAGTCAGCAGGGGAGATTTAGGCTTTAAAAAAGGAGATAAACGAAGTTATGATCCAAGAAGAAATGATGTGGAATCAGAGGTCAAGGGCGTTATGGGTTAAGTGTGGGGATCAAAATACAAAATTTTTTCATGCCACGGCCAGTAATAGACGTCAGAAAAATAGAATTGAAGGTTTGTATTACCCGAGAAGTAGATGGAGTGAGGACAGTGAAGAGGTGGAAGGTATAATTTTGGATTATTTCAATGAAATATATAGTACAAGCTTCCCAGTTGACTTCAGGGCTAGCCTTGGGGCTGTGGATAGAAAGATTTCGGAGGCAATGAATGAAGACCTGCTCATGGACTTCAGAGAAGAGGAGGTGTGGCGGGCATTAAAGCAGATGCATCCCACAAAGTCTTCAGGCCCGGACGGTATGTCTCTTATATTCTTTCAAAGATATTGGGATATTGTTGGTCCTTATGTAGTAGAATGTGTCCTCAAAATTCTCAGAACAGGTATTATGCCAAATGGTTTAAATGATACTTATATTTTCCTAATCCCAAAAGTAAATTTCCCCCAAAAGATGACGAAGTTTCGACCCATAAGCCTATGTAATGTTATATATAAACTTGTATCAAAAGTTTTGGCTAATAGGTTGAAGAGAGTTCTTTCGGATGTCATAAGTGATGCTCGAAGTGCCTTTGTACCGGGAAGACAGATCACAGACAACGTTTTGGTGGCTTTCGAAATCATGCATTGTATAAATTAGAGGAGAAAAGGGAAAAAGGGATTGATGGCAATAAACCTCGACATGAGTAAGGCATATGACCGGGTAGAATGGGCATATTTGGAGGAAATGACGCTCAAATTGGGTTTCCAAAAGAGGTGGATAGCCTTGATGATGATGTGTGTGACCACAGTTTCATACCCTGTGCTTATAAATGGCAAACCAAAGGGTAGGATTGTTCCAACTCGAGGGCTTAGGCAAGGGGATCCGATATCACCATACCTTTTCCTTCTATATGCGGAGGGCCTCTCTGCCATGCTTAGAAAGGTTGAAAATGGGGGAATTCCAAGAGGTATAGCGGTATGTAGGCAAACGCCTTTGGTCTCTCATTTACTATTTGCTGATGACTGTATTGTGTTTGGCAAAACTTCAAATGAGGAAGGGCTTAGACTTTTAAAAATCCTTGAGGTTTATGAAAGGGAGTTGGGGCAAAAGCTAAATAGGGAGAAGACTTCTCTCTTTTTTAGTAAAAACACAAGCGCAAAGGTTAAAGAAGAAGTGAAAGATATGTTCGAGACAGAAATTATCCATCAGCATGAACGATACTTAGGGTTGCCCACTTTGGTGGGGAAGGGGAAGAAGAAAGCATTCCATCGCATCCTGGATCAAGTGGGTCGAAAAATTGCAGGAAGGAAGGGAAAGCTGTTGTCAACGGCTGGCCATGAAATCCTAATTAAGGTCGTTGCCCAAGCCACCCTAATGTATACGATGAATTGCTTTAAACTCCCAGATTTCTAGGGTTTTTCTTGAACAAACAACTAATCGTTTTTGACATCTTCATTGTTCTCTTCCAAAAACACTTTTTTGATTTTATCAACGAAGATTTTCAAATCAAACATTAGGGTTTTCAATATCAAGGTGAAGAACCCTAAAACATAAAAACTTAATCTCCAAAATAACATCACGCCTATATTAATATATGTAATCATAAACTGATTTCACAACCCAGACATGAATCTATACATATATTCTTTATCCAAGCGGTGCATTAAAGAAACTTACGCACATGACAGTTATTCCACTTACATTCAATAACTATAATCATGGCACCGTAACTAAGAAAACATCATGTGAAAATCTATAACATAGACTCATATACTCACATGAATCCATATATATATTAATAAACAATATCAATGAAACAACGTTGAACATCATCATGCAAACGAATTCACTGACACAATATTAATATAATATAGTGACAAAAAAAAAAAAAAAAATCAAACCGCTATTCTAAATATGCATAAAGTGTAATGAAACACGAAACCAACAGTGTCAGGTTTGTATATTGTTTCTAATAACTGTATTCTCATCTTGACGATTTACGTTAATCAGAAACAAGCAATTCTTAACCACCGTGTTCCACATCAATACAAAGATTAGAAACACACAGCATCTGGTCTTAATGAATAATAGTTTTAAAACCAAATTATGCAGAAACTTTTACTGCAGAAAATTAAATCACCAAGAAAACGTTTTTTCTTTGATTCTAAAATTCAATCACATGTTATACAAGCAGGATATTGAAGACCGCTCTGATACCATTTGTTGGAAAAAATCTGGTTTTTGTATCTCATACAAAACACACGTAGCGGAAGCAACAAAAAAAAACGGATCTACTTCAATCATGAAAGATAAACATGTAACCATGAATTCTAGAATAAAGAATAGAAAGCGTACCTTGATGCAGTGAATTTCAAAACCAAATTTGAGAATACCTTTAATCTTCATCTCAATTCCACATGGTGCCCAAGATGTGTGGTCTCTTAATCAGTCCTTTTTGTACATAAACTCTCAAAGAAAAATCCTTCTTTTTTTCCTTATGGAGAAAAACTGAACTCTTTTTCTTTTCATCTTACGTACATTAAAACCATTCTCATAGTTTCTTTATTTAATAACACTTATTAAATAATGACATCATCTAATTGGGTTAGCCTTTTGGGCCTACCCAATTGGGCTTTAGTTTGTGGCTTGAGATGGGACCAAAGGGACCAATAAGACACTAGCTCCAATGGGCTTTGGGCTTTTCCGTCAACTTTTGACAAGTCCAAAGTTACCATTAATTATATTCAATACCACTATAAGAATATAATTGCACTCTAGGCCTTATCTATAAATTATATCCCAAGACTTTATTATACATACAACCCCTTCATTAAAATATTCGTAGTAATACAAAGTCATTAATATTGACTGCCACTTTGAAGATTACTACATCTTAATCCTTGAGTACCCGGTTTAATCCTTTATGTTATTTATAATATATTTATGAAATCCAATTCCATAAATATATACTTTAGTAACTCTTTACTAAAGTGGTTGGGCCCAATACTCTGAATAACCAAACCCATTAAACTTATCTCAAGGGAATATTTTATATCTCCGTTAAGAGATTATGAATTCCATCTTGAGAATATATGTTCCATCAACACTAAATGCAGCTGCCCAACATACTGAGGTTTTGACCATAACTTATAGATCTCACTCCTGATATATCAAAGCAACCTACATCTCATGATCAGGTCCATTATTCTCTCAGGATTTAGAGTTGATGTAAATAGAAGTCGTGAGATTTATTATTCATTTGACAGTCTTTAGGAGAATAATAAATCTCACAGCGGTCCAGTTCAATATGTCTTAACTCTTAAAACATATCAACATACCAACTAGAAGTCTCCACTTCCATGATCAAGACAAATCATCTTAGTTGATATGTTATAGTCTTCGCAGATGAAATGCCCAATTTCATCACCGACTACGAACTAAAATTCTGAGTTTACAAAGAACTTGTGATTTATATCTTCTGTGACTAAATCACATAAATCACATACTATGCATCTCATGGACCAAGATAATGTCACATTAGTTCATAAAAAGTCTCATATAATTAAACAACTTAATTATTTATGACATGCCAATAAATTGGATTTTAGGGCACAAACCCTAACACTTGTAAGAACATTCTTCCTACTAATTTTTGCCTTTGTCTCCGGAAGGTGTTTAAGATGGATGGGTGTGGGCTGTGTGGTTTGGTTGAATCATCGAGTCATGCCTTGTGGGATTTCTGGATGGCAGAAGTGGTATGGAAGGAGGCTAAAAAATCGTTTCAAAGGGGCTGCCACCCTCACTGTGACTTTATTGATGTGGTTTGGAAGTTTTGGGAAAATCGAAAGGAAGGAGAGTTAGAGCGTCTGGCATGCATAGCGTGGTGCATTTGGAAGAATTGGAATGTGGCAAAATTTGGGGAAGATGCAAAGAAGCGAGGAGGATTGTGACTGAAGCCAACGCTCTGGTGGAGGAATTCAGTGAGCACTTAGATGTCCCAAAACAACCTGCCCCATCGAGAACAGGAAGTTGGAAACCACCAAGTGAAGAATGGTATAAGGTAAATGTGGACAGGGCAGTGTTTAAAGAGTCAGGCAGCTATGGAATTGAGATAGTAATCAGAAACGAAAGGGGCGAAATCATGGGAGCGATGAGTAAGAAGTTGGACCTACCGCTAGGACCATTGGAAGTGGAAGTTAAGGCCTTTGAAGAGGGTTTGCTGTTAGCTGGGGACCTCGGGCTAAAGCAAGTTGTGCTGGAAGGAGATGCGCAAGGGGTGACAGATGCACGAAGGGGCTGTTGCTCCCCCCTAACCTCTATTCAAATGATTATTGAAGGTATCCAGAGGCAGAAGTGTAATACCCAGGTATGGAAAGCCAACTATGTTCGTAGAGCAAGCAATATGGCAGCCCATCTATTGGCTAGGAATGCAAAATTTGTGAATGATATTGTTATCTGGGTTGAGGATATCCCACCCATCATTGAACAACAAGTATCAAAAGATGTATCTGGTTTGGACTTTGGTCCAGTTTAATGAATTTTGTTGAAGTTTAAACATCAAAAAAAAAAAAAAAAGGGATGAGATTGGTAAAATAAAATCCCAGAAATTTTGAAATAATCTTTCTTCAATAGTAAAATAAATAATGGTATTACTTAGGTACAAATATATTCTTAGTTTTCTTAAGATACTTGTCTTTGATTTGCTATCAACTTTAACATTGAAGAGTCTTTCTCACCAACACTCTGACAAGCCTCCATATTAATTGCAGGTGTTCTCAGATCAAGTCTAACCCTTGATTAACTGTCTTATTATTATTATTATTATTATTATTTTGTTGAGAAAACTCTCTCCAAAAAAAAAAAAAAAGATTAACTGTCTTATTAATAACAAATACTCCAACACAAAATACCACACATATTCCATTTTTAATCCAATTTCAATAATTTTATCATTGTTGGAGCATTTTAATATTAAATAATTAAAATGAATAAATGTTACAACATAAATGTAAAGATATGAGAGTGAATATGGAAGATGAGCAGTTAGTGCAAATGTTTAATCCCACGCTGAAAATGAGAGGGACTATTTTATTCTTTTTAATTGTGGTGATTAATGGGCAAATATGAATTGTCTCAGATATTGGGCTAGATACATGCACAAGGGAGAGGTGAAGAGTGGAGGTATAAAAAATGGAAATGAATCAGCCTCTTGGATCCTCCTACTTAACAGCTCATTCAGAGTAATTACCATATCTGTTGGTGAGTAAATGACCCGAATTAATACTCCATTTTTATTATGGAAAATGAAGAGCCATTAACCCACTTAATGGACTATCCGTTTGGGCCTATTCATTCTTCAGAAACTCCTTATCTCATCATTAATTGTGTAACTCCAGCCCATCAGATTAATATCCAACAATTAATCTTGTGACACCCACTACATCAAAATAATGGACCTAATTAATCAGATTAATTTGGGTAGTAATTTCGTGAGGCCCATTGAGCCTATAAATAGACTCATTCAGACTCAATCCAAGTTACTGCAATATACACTAAAAAAAATAGGGATGATCTTGGCAAGGAAGGGTGTTCTTTCTAGTGGAGCTTTGGGCTTGAACACTTTGTGCAGAGGTTGTTCTAGCCATACGACATTGTTGGGTTGTTGTATCTTGGGGGAGACAAGTCAGAGACAGTCTACACCAGTTACAAAGTTTAGCCAACCAAGGGCTTGAATCTCCTTAAAGAGAGTGAGTGTCGCGCCTTAGTCCAAATAGTGTTGTGTAATTTCTTTCTTTACATTAATAATATTTAGAAATATTATTCAGTTTCTCGTTGTGTTATTTCCATTATTATTGTGTTTGCACCAACAATTTTAAGGAGATTCAACACATGGACCCTACACAAGAGAAACCAAATGAGCCTGTTGGAGATCTCAACAAGCCCTTTCGCTTTAAGGGAGCCCACTTCAAGAGGTGGAAAGGGAAGGTCCTCTTCTACTTGAGTCTTCTCAAAGTCGCCTATATCCTTACTAACAAGAATCCAACAAAGGTTTCTACCGATGAGATGAGGGAGGAAGAATATATTCTCCATCAAGAAAAAATAGATAAGTATACAAAAGATGAATATAATTGTCGCTCATATCTTTTGAATTGTCTTGTCGATCAATTCCTATGATTATTATGATACAACTTATAATTCTGCTAAGAAAATGTGGAAAAATTTACAAAGCAAGTATGATACCGAGGAGGTTGGTGCAAAGAAGTATGCTGCTAGTAGATTTTTCCGTTACCAAATGGTGGATGGAAAATCGATGGTGGATCAAGCACAAGACTTCCAAATGATTGTGGCAGAATTGAGATCTGAAGGCATAAAGATTGGAGGCAATTTGGTGGTAGCTGGCATAATTGATAAACTACCACAATCTTGGAGGGAGTTCCAAAAGACTTTGCGGCACAAACAAAAGAAGACATCCTTGGAGACTTTGATCACACGCAACCGTGTGGAGGAGGAGGCTAGAGGACAAGATGCACTCATGACACAAGTGAGCAACGGTGATTCCACCACAAAGGTAAATCTTATTTCAGCCAATAATAATATGCCCAAAAATCATTTTCCTAGAAATGGTCAATAGAAGCCTAAAAAAATAGCCTTTAAAAATAATAATAGACCTCAAGGAAGGGGAAACCCAAATAAAAATTACAAGAAGAACCAAGAACCTCCTTCACAATATCAATTTAATAGATCCTATTTTGTCTGTGGCAAGAGTGGGCATATTGCTCAATTTTGCAAATTTCGGAAACGTGAATCTGTCCCATAGGCTAATGTAACCGAAGAGCCTTTAGTGGCTATGATTACAAACATCAATATAGTGCAATATGTTGAAGGGTGGTGGACAGATTCTGGTGTTAATAGGCACGTCTGCTATGACAAAAATTGGTTCAAATTGTACACTCCTTTTGAAGAAGAAAAAACTGTTATGCTTGGTGACTCTAGCAAAACCAAGGTTCTTGGGAGTGGTGAGGTTGAATTGAAATTCACTTCTAGACGTGTGCTAACATTGAAAGGTGTACTTTGCACTCCGTCCATGAGGAAGAATTTGATGTCAAATTTTTTGCTTAACAAGGCTGGCTTCAAGCAAACTATGAAATCTGATAATTATGTAATCACTAAAAATGGATTATTTGTGGGCAAGGGTTATGCTTGTGATGGAATGTTTAAATTGAATGTTGAGAATAATAAAGCATCTACCAGTTTAGTTTATATGCTTTCTTCTATTAATTTTTGGCATGCTCGTTTGTGTCATATAAATAGTAGATTTGTGGGAATCATGAGTAGTTTAGGATTAATTCCAAGACTGTCAAAAGATTTTGAAAAATGTGAAACTTGTAGTCAAACTAAGATTACAAAAAGGCCTGATAAAAGTGTTGTAAGAAATACCGAATTGCTTGAGTTAATTCACTCCGATTTATGTGAATTTGAGAGAATTTTAACTCGTGGAGGAAATAGATATATTATCACTTTTATTGATGATTTCCCAAAATATACAACTATTTATTTGTTGAAAAATAAAAGTGATGCTTTTGAAAAATTTCAAGATTTTTTAAAAGAAGTTGAAAATCAATTCAGTAGAAAAATAAAAAGAATAAAAAGTGATAGAGGCCGTAAGTATGAATCAAGTGCATTCAACTCATTTGTTCAATCTTTGGGAATTATCCATGAAACTACTGCACCATATTCACCTGCTTCTAATGGTGTGGCTGAAAGAAAGAACAGAACTCTAATTGAGTTAACAAATGCCATGTTAATTGAATTTGGTGCACCTTTACATTTTTGGGTTGAAGCTATTTTAACTGCATGTCATGTTTTGAATAGGGTGCCACATAAAAAGTCACGCACCACACCTTTTGAGATGTGGAAAGGACATAAGCCAAATTTGGGATATTTGAGAGTATGGGGTTGTCTTGCTTATGTAAGGCTTACTGACCCTAAAATGCCTAAATTAGGTATAAGAGCTACTACCTGTGCTTTTCTTGGTTATGCAATTAATAGTGCAGCCTATAGATTTTTTGATCTTGAAAACAAAATAATTTTTGAATTTGGTGATGCAATTTTTCATGAAGAGAAATTTCCTTATAAATTAAAAAATAGTGGGGGTGAAAAAAATATTTTGTCACAACCTAGTTCTTCTACTTCTCATTTACAAAATCAAGAAAATTTTGAAATGGAACCTAGAAGGAGTAAAAGAGCTAGAGTTGAAAAGGATTTTGGTCCTAATTATTATGTTTTCAACATTGAGGAAAATCCCCAAAATTTAAAAGACTTTAACATCACCTGATGCTATATTTTGGAAAGAGGCTGTAAATGATGAGATGGAATCTCTAATTTCTAATAGAACTTGGAAATTAGTAGATCTTCCACCAGGTTGTAAGACCATAGGTTGTAAATGGGTCCTTAGAAAAAAGTTGAAACCGGATGGACCAATAGTTAAGTTTAAAGCTAGACTTGTTGCAAAAGGCTTTAAACAAAAAGCTGATCTTGATTTCTTTGATACATTTTCTCCGGTTACAAGAATTACATCTATTAGATTGTTAATTGCTATTGCTGCAATTTTTGATTTGAAAATTCATCAAATGTGATGAAACGTAAATTCGTCAGTCAAAATATACTGACTAGAATAGACTCCGGTCTGCAGAGTAGTGTGTTCTCAAGGATGGTCACCGGTGTGGTGCCTGCCACAAAGCCTCCGATGCCAAAGTCAGTATCAATTGCTATTTAGAGAGTAAGCAATGTAAAGATAATAGAAAGAATAATCTCTTAGTGTGTATATGAAAAAATGTACCTCTTCCTTGGCAGTGTGGGGGTATATATATATATGTGTTGGTTCAGCTTCTAGCCGTTTGAGGTAGTTATGGTGGCTTCAATGGCCTCATAATGTGGCTTTAACTTCCTCCAACGGTCTGTATAGCTGGCTTTTGTAACCGTCCGAGGAGCTTACTGGCAGCCTTTAATGAGATGTTTACCCTCGTCAGTCAAGTAAATACTCGTCAGTAATATGGATACTCGTCATTAAGGGATGATCTCGTCATCACACTTTGTCTCGTCTATGCTTGATTTCGTCAGTCCCATCAGTTGCCCCCGGATTCCTTGGTCGTCGTGACATGTCATATTGACCAGGGAAGGTGAAAAGTTTCTGAATTGCAAGCGGTTGGGTTTTCTGAGCCGCATTAAATGTGTTACGGCGTGGCCCACGTGGCACGATTTGATTGGGGGAGTTAATGCTCTGTATGATGGGTTTTTATTGATCTTCCCGCTGGTTTTTTCTTTCCAACTTTTGGTTTCAAAACTTCTTCCTTTCTTCTTTCTTTCTTACTGTTTTCACAAAAAACCTTTCAATCTTCTTCTTCTCCACCCTTCCTTCCTGTATTTTTGCTTTCCGACTGGTGTGTAGCGCAGTAGTTTTCCTTTGCTCAAGGTATGTTCTTCCTTCCATTCTTTTTCATTTGGTTTATATGTACCGTAGCAACTCTTCTGATTTTCCATTTCTTCTTTCTTTGTCGCTTTTGGTTTTGGGGTATAGATTTTTTGTGGTTTCTAGTCTCCCATGAGCGGTGGTGCTGAGGTTAGACTAGATTGCCCTTCAATTTCATTTCTTTTTGCTCGACTAGGAGGGTCATTAGGGAATTTTCCGTATCTGGAAAACTTTATTTGCGAGGGTAGTAGTTTGGCTGTGGTGTTGGCGGATTTACTGCCTCTGTTGCGTCAATCGCTTGATTGGTTTGACGAATTGGTGAAGGGGGGCAGGACGATGTCAGAAATTAGATCTAGTGAACTTGAGACTGGGTTATCGTCTAGTGGTAACCCAGAGGACGAGGATACAGCCATTTCTGATCCTCGAGAGGTTAGGGCTTTTTATGCTCTAGAAGAGGAGTGTGGTTTGGACGCGGACGCATTGGGTAGATTTAGGGATAGATTCCAATTCCCAAATCAGGTTAGGGTTCGTCTGCCCGGTGAAGGGGAACGGGCTTGTCACCACTTTCCCGGGGAGGTATGCTTCTATGAATCGGCCTTCGTCTGTGGACTGAGGTTCCCGGTTCATCCCTTCATTATGGAGCTTTTGGACCATTTCGGTATTGCTCCCGGGCAGCTCATGCCCAACTCGTGGAGGATCCTGGTGAGCTGTATGGGGATATGGTTGGCTGCCAATGACGGGGACATGCTCAGGGTTGACGAGCTTGTTTACCTTTACCGTCTGAGGGCATCTAAGGAGCATGGGTATTACGAACTGGTGCCCTGGGAGAGAAGGACCAGGATCGTCAAGGGTTTACCGTCCTCTTTCAGGTACTGGAAGTCGAGGTTCTTCTTTGTGTCTGGGGACGATTTTGAGACACTCTCGGGCGAGTTTTGGGGTAATCTCCCCAGGTTACGTCGTCGGTGGGAAACCCCGACTTTAGGTGCGTCCATATTTTCCTCCTTGCTTTTTGGATTCTGTTGCGTTTACACTTATGCCTGCTAACAAATTTTTTTTTTTTTTTTTTTTTGCAGTCAAGAAACAACCCAAGCTTAAGAGTAGGTACCGTGAACGGGTAGAGAAGGCAATTGTGTACGCGCAAACAATCGAGAGTTGGGACGACCTCATTAATCCAAGGACTCTTGCGTTTTACTGCCTCGGGCCAGAACCTTCTGCCTTCGTCTTGCGAAACCTCGACATAGACGGCAAGAGAAGTAAGTTCCAACTTCGTCAGTAACTTTCTTTCCCCTTACTTTCTTGTATTTGAATTTGGGACTAATGTTCTTCTTTTGGCAGAAATGACGTCCAAATTTAACAAGGACATGTATACGAAGATGAGGGCAAAGAAAGACGAACCCTTGTTAAGCATAGGCAAGAAGAGTGTGCGTGTGACAGGGAGGGGTTCTTCTACCACTCCGCCGGCCTCCGTCACCCCTCTCGTCTCTGGTACTGAGACGACAAGGACTGCTTCCCCGTCTACTTCAGTGGAGGAGCTCCCTACACCCATCTCTAAGAGGCCGCGTCTGACGGAGAAGGAGAAGGAAAAAGGGGATTCTCGTCGCTCTTCTGTCTGGGATGACGAGAGGTTGGCAGTTGAGAGGGCCCATAGTATCATCACGGCTGATGACCTGAGGGTTTTCTCTGGTGTTTCGTTTAACACCGTTGCTGGTGGTCACGTCCACAAACTTGTGCAGGTACATTGTTCTTACTCCTTTCAAGAGTAGACTCTTTTTTTTTTTTTTTTTTTTTTTTTTTTGACTTAATGCTTCTTTTTAGGCACTGGGAGAGAGCTTGCATATTGCCTCTGAGTATCTTACTCAAGAGGCCAAGTTGGCATCTGTTTCGTCAAGGGTGCAAGCCTTGGAGGCTGAGAACTTAAAGCTGAAGAAGAACCTCATCGACTCGATGGATGAGGCTAATGCACTGAAGGATAAAGTCAAGGTGCTGGGCAACGACCTTAGGGTGGAGCGCCAGCTGAACTTGGAAAAGGACGAGCAGCTCCAGAGTACCAAAGAATCGTTGAAGACGATCGCGGCCAGGTCCGTTGAAGCTTTTCAGACTACTGACGAGTACAACACTGTGCTCTTCAGTTGGTACTTTAAAGGCTTTGAGCTTATTCGACGGTATCTGGTCAAGCATCCAACTGGCGTCGATATTGAAAACTTGGATCTGGAAGAAGTGGACAAAGAGATGGCAGCTGATGAAGCTGCTCGGTCCGTCATTCCCGCCGGTGATGCTCCAGAAACTGCTCCTGTTGACGATGCTACATCTGTTGACGCTTCTGCATCTGCTAACGTCGTGGCACCTGTTGACGCCCCTCCAGCCTCGGAAGCCTGAACCTAGCACTTTAAGTTTTTAATAGAATATGTTTTTGATTGTGGCCCGTCCTGGCCTTTTTGTAAATCTCATTTTGAGACAATGTTTTAACCCGGTGTTTACGGGTTTTGTAAAAGCGATGGTAATTTTTCTTGCATGCTCTTGGTTCTTACCCTTTGCATTTTACCTGTGTTTGCAACTTGCATGCTTTTAACTGTAAATGTGATGTGCTTGACGAAGCTTTTATATCTTCTTTTTCATAGCAAAAATTTTGCTACTAAGCCCTTTGTTCTTTTTGACTTTTTATGACTCGCGTTCGTCAGTAGCTTACGTCCGTCGAAGCGGACTCTTGCTAATTAGCCATTTTTGGCTTTGTGTGACTTACACCTTTTTTTTTTTTTTTTCAAGGATCTTGTCATCGTCAGTAGCTTACGTCCGTCAGAGCGGACTCTTGCTACTTAGCCATTTTTGGCTTTGTGTGACTTACACCTTTTTTTCAAGGATCTTGTCATCGTCAGTAGCTTACGTCCGTCAGAGCGGACTCTTGCTACTTAGCCATTTTTGGCTTTTGTTTCTTTTTTGATATGCCTGTTCTTAGAGATAATCGTCGTCTGAATAACTCTTTTATTAGTTTCAACAATGAATAATGAATACATGTCATGATTGTGTTTATTGATGGTATTTCTTCAAGTGTTCGATATTCCATGGTCTGGGGAGCCTCTGTCCGTCTATGGTCTCTAGGTGATAGCTGTCCTTCCTTGAGTAATGAATGACCCGGTAGGGCCCTTCCCAGTTGGGGCCGAGTTTCCCTTGCGAAGAGTCCTTTGTGGCTGGGGTTACTTTGCGAAGGACGAGGTCACCAATATCAAGTTGTCTGAGCTTTACTCTCTTGTTATAGTAGTCTGTCATCTTCTGTTGATACCCCACCATCCTGCTACAGGCTTTATTTCTTACTTTGTCTATGAGATCCAGATTGACTCGCAAATGGTCGTCATTGTCTTCTTCAATGAATGTTTCTCGCCTGATGCTGGTTACCCCTACCTCGACCGGGATCACCGCTTCAGTGCCGTAGGTGAGTCTGAAGGGGGTCTCGCCTGTCGGCGTTCTCGCTGTTGTCCTGTACGCCCACAAGACATTAGGCAACTCTTCCGGCTAGGCTCCCTTCGCGTCGTCCAGCTTCGTTTTAATAATCTTGAGCAACGTTCGATTCGTCACCTCTGTCTGTCCGTTCGCTTGTGGGTGGCCTGGGGATGAGAAATGGTTCTTGATGCCTAGGCCCGAGCAAAATTCTCTGAAGCCTTGACTGTCAAACTGTCGCCCGTTGTCTGATATGATCGTCCTTGGAATCCCGAACCTGCAAACAATGTTCTTCCATACAAAGCTCTGTATTTTTGCTTCGGTTATGGTGGCCAGTGCCTCTGCTTCAACCCATTTTGTGAAGTAATCAATAGCAACAAGTAAGAATTTTACCTGACCTTTGCCCTGGGGTAGTGGGCCGACGATGTCGATTCCCCATTGTGCAAACGGCCATGGCGATGCAATTGTCGTCAGTTTTTCCGCAGGAAGTCGCTGAACATTTCTGAACCGTTGGCATTTGTCACATCTCTTGACGAAATCAGCTGCGTCTGCCTGCATAGTGGGCCAGAAATAGCCTGTTCGAATTATCTTACTTGCCAGGGATCTGGGGCCAGCATGATCCCCGCAGATACCTTCGTGGACCTCTCGCAGAATGTACTTTGCTTCGTCCTCGTCAACGCACTTTAGATAAGGCATGGAGAAGCCCCTCTTGTATAGGGCGTCGTTGAGGATTATGAATCTGGCTGCTCTTTTTTTGATCTTCCTGGCTTCTTCTGTATTCTGTGGGAGGTGCCCATCCTGAAGGAAAGATATGATGGGTGTCATCCAGCTGTTTGTGCTCTGGATTACGGATGTCAGAAGTTCCTCAATGCTGGGGTTCTTCTGGACTTCCATCCTCAGGCCTTCGTCCAATTCTACTCCGTCGGACGAGGCTATCTTTGAGACTTCGTCTGCTATTGTATTCTGACTTCTGGGAATCTGCACGAACTCCACCTTTTCGAATTCTCGAGCCAGATGCTTTGCCAGTTTGAGGTATTTCTGCATTCTTTCTTCTTTTGCTTCGTATTCTCCCCTCATTTGCCCAATCACCAGTTTTGAATCACTTTGGACCAACAGGTTCTTGGCTCCAAGCTCTTTTCCAAGCCTCATACCAGTCAGAATTCCTTCGTACTCGGCCTCATTATTAGTGGCAGGAAATTTCAGCTGGACTCCATACTTTAGTACATCTACTTCGGGGGTGATTATGATGACCCCTACTCCCCCCCTCCTCTGGGCCGACGAACCGTCGGTCTGTGCTGTCCATTGGCCTTCTTCGTCAGTGCATTCCTCTTCGTCCGAGGGGGTAAATTCTGCGATGAAGTCTGCCAAAGCCTGTGCTTTAATTGCTGTCCTAGGATGATATTCAATATCGAATTGGCTGAGTTCGATTGCCCATTGGACCATTCTCCCCGCAGCTTCTGGCTTGCTCATGGACTTCTTAATAGGCTGGTCCGTCATCACCCAGATTGGATTTGCCTGGAAATACTGCCTCAGCTTGCGCGAGGCTGTTATCAATGAAAACGTGATTTTTTCGACTTTTGGGTACCTGGACTCAGCCCCTTGAAAAGCTTGGCTGACATAATAAACTGGGAGTTGTATCCTGTTTTCTTCCCGAATCAGAGCTGCGCTGACGGCTGTAGACGAAACAGCCAAGTACAAATACAAGTTCTCACCTTCCTTTGACGGGCTTAGGAGAGGCGGATTGCTTAGGTAGCGTTTAAGTTCTTGAAAAGCTGCTTCACATTCGTCGGTCCAGGCGAAGGCTTGCTTCAAAGTCTTGAAGAAGGGGAGGCATTTATCCGTTGCTCTATAGACGAATCTGTTGAGGGCGGCGATCCGTCCCGTGAGCTTTTGGACCTCCTTGACGGTCTTGGGTGACGCCATGTTGATTATGGCCTGAACCTTCTCCGGATTTGCTTCTATTCCTCTCTGGGATACCATGAATCCCAAGAACTTCCCTGAGGCTACACCAAACACACACTTACTTGGATTCAGCTTCATTTGGTATTGTTTGAGAGTGGCGAATGTTTCCCTAAGGTCGTCCAGGTGGGTAAGCTCTTCCTTGCTCTTGACGAGCATGTCATCCACGTAGACCTCCATATTCCTGCCTATCTGTCTGCTGAACATTCTGTTCACTAATCTCTGATAAGTAGCGCCTGCATTCTTTAGTCCGAAAGGCATTACCTTATAGTAATAGAGGCCTTGGCTGGTGACGAAGGCCGTTTTCTCCTCATCCTCGTCAGCCATTTTTATCTGGTTGTATCCTGAGAAAGCATCCATGAACATCAACAGCTTGTGCCCAGCTGTGGAGTCTACGAGCTGGTCTATTCTTGGAAGGGGGAAACTATCCTTCGGGCAGGCCCTGTTTAGGTCCGTGAAATCTACGCACATCCTCCACTTCCCATTTGCTTTCTTTACCAGAACAGTGTTGGCCAGCCAGTCCGGATAGTACACTTCCCTGATGAAACCTGCAGTCAAGAGCTTCTTCACTTCGTCAGCGACTGCCTGATCTCTTTCTGGTGCGAAGACTCTTCGTCTCTGCTTGACGGGCTTCTTCTCTGGGTCTACATTCAACCTGTGTTGGATGATTTCCGGGGATATACCTGGCATGTCGTCATGGCTCCAGGCGAAGACGTCTAGGTTTTGCTTAAGAAACTGGACGAGCTTTGCTCTCATCTCGGGGCTTAAGGTCGTCCCTATCCTGGTCGTCCTGGTTTTATCCCCCTCAGTTAGTTGCACTGTTTCTAGAGCTTCCACCTTTTCTTCCTCCTTTTCTTCAATTATCCAGGTGTGGTTTTCCTTCGTGGCCAACACGGCCTGGTAGCATTCTCGGGCTAAGACTTGGTCTCCTTTAACTTCACCAACCCCGTTCTCCACGGGGAACTTTACCTTCAAGCAGTAGGTAGACGTGGACGCCTTCCACTTGTTGAGGGCAGGCCTTCCGATGATGACATTGTAAGAGGAGGGGCAATCCACCACCAAGAAGTCCATCTGACGAGTCAGTTGTTTCGGGTATGCCCCCACTGTCACTGTCAATGTCACTATGCCCTTGGGATAGACCCGGTCACCACTGAAACTGACGAGTGGGGAATCAAAAGGACGCAGCCTTCCAGGATCTAGTTTCAATTGTTGAAATGCAGGGAAGTAAATGATGTCAGCAGAGCTACCATTGTCCACTAGGATCCTTTTGGTGTTGAATCCTTCTATGGTAAGCATTATGACCAGGGGGTCGTTGTGGGGCTGTTTCACTCCCCTGGCGTCGTTTTCATTGAAAGTCATGTCTTGCTCGGTTCGTCTCTGCTTTAACGGGGGAATCGTGTGGACGCTGTTCACCTGGCGTTGGCATGCTCTTTGAAGAGACCTGATCGAGCCTCCTGTGACGGGTCCCCCTGTGATCGTCTGTATTTCCCCGACCACATTTTGGGGAGGTTGTATCTGACGGTCATTGCCTCCAGATGTAGATTCATGCTGCCCCTTGTTTCCACCTTGGAACCTCCTGAATTCCCCTTTCTTCACAAACTTCTGTAATCTCCCCTTCTGTATCAATTCCTCTATCTGCTCTTTGAGGTCTCGACAATCTTCGGTATAGTGGCCGTGATCCTTGTGGAATCGGCAGTACTTATTCTTGTCACGGACACCGGGAGATGAGTGCAGTGGTCGCGGCCATTTAAGGTAATTGTCGTCCTTAATCTGCATCAAAATTTTATCAATAGGCATAACAAGAGGGGTAAATTTTACCATTTGTGATCCCTTGTCATCTTTTCTCCTGATTCCGTCACTGGCTCGACGGTTTGGGCGCTCCCTCTTTTGCCCCCTACGATCGTCATCTTTCCTTTCTTTGTCCCCTGGCCTTCCTGAATCCTTGATGGCTGCTAATGCGTCTTCAGCGTTCATGTATTTTTGTGCCTTAATGAGCATCTCGGCCATCGTTCTTGGGGGATTCTTTGCGAGTGATGCAACGAGATCTCTGGACCTCAGCCCTGCCTTAAAGGTCGTCAGTTGTACTTTGTCATCTGCTTCGTCTACCTCTAGCGTCTCACGGGTAAAGCGTTTCACGTACGACCTTAGAGTTTCCTTTTCTCCTTGCCTGATGGTAAGTAAATGGTCCGCAGTTCTCTTAGGACGTTGTCCTCCAATAAAGTGACGTAGGAAGGCATTGCTTAATTGCTCGAAATTGTCGATTGACGACGTTGGCAACTTCGTGAACCACTCCCTTGCAGCCCCTTTGAGGGTAGTCGGGAAAGAACGGCACAATATTTCATCTGGAGGCTGCTGGAGCCCTAGGGTCGTCTTGAAGGTGTTAAGATGATCCTGAGGGTCCTTTAAGCCATCGAATGGTTCGAGCTGGGGCAACCGGAACTTTGACGGTACCGGACAATCAAGGACTGCTGGAGTGAATGGCGAATCCGTCGCCCTTACCAGTCGATCTACGCTTCTCTCTGTTTTCTCCCTGATGGCGGTCCTAAGTTCGTCCATCTCCCTTCTCATCTCTTGAAGAAGATTTGAGTTGTGCTCGGTTGGAGTGGCGGGCCTTTGATGGTCACTTCTTCTGTGGCTATCTCCCTCGTCGTCTCGGTTTTCTTTAGATCGATTCTCCTCTTGCTGAAGTCGTAACTTCATTTCCTGATTCTGCTTGGTCAGCTCTTCTACAGTGGCTGCAAGAGCCTGAACTTGCTGAGCCAAGGATGTGGAATCTTGATTGGACTCCATCTGATAGTGATTGCTGAGTGGAAACTATATCTTCGAGATCGAACACGAAAATGTCGTTCCCACAGACGGCGCCAAACTGATGAAACGTAAATTCGTCAGTCAAAATATATTGACTAGAATAGACTCCAGTCTGCAGAGTAGTATATTCTCAAGGATGGTCACCGGTGTGGTGCCTGCCACAAAGCCTCCGATGCCAAAGTCAGTATCAATTGCTATTTAGAGAGTAAGCAATGTAAAGATAATAGAAAGAATAATCTCTTAGTGTGTATATGAAAAAATGTACCTCTTCCTTGGCAGTGTGGGGGTATATATATATATGTGTTGGTTCAGCTTCTAGCCGTTTGAGGTAGTTATGGTGGCTTCAATGGCCTCATAATGTGGCTTTAACTTCCTCCAACGGTCTGTATAGCTGGCTTTTGTAACCGTCCGAGGAGCTTACTGGCAGCCTTTAATGAGATGTTTACCCTCGTCAGTCAAGTAAATACTCGTCAGTAATATGGATACTCGTCATTAAGGGATGATCTCGTCATCACACTTTGTCTCGTCTATGCTTGATTTCGTCAGTCCCATCAAAATGGATTTAAAAACTGCTTTTCTAAATGGGGACCTAGAGGAAGAGATTTATATGGATCAACTTGAAGGCTTTGTAGAGCCTGGACAAGAAAGCAAGGTATGTAAGCTAACTAAATCCCTATATGGCTTAAAACAAGCACCTAAGCAGTGGCATGAGAAGTTTGATTTCTGCATGATTAAGAATTGCTATAAATCAAATGAATGTGATAAATGTATTTATTCTAAATCATGGAATAATTTACATGTTATTATTAGCATCTATGTGGATGATATGTTGATTTTTGGCTCAAATATGCATATTATAAATGAGATAAAAAATATGTTTAAAAGCTATTTTGATATGAAAGATCTTGGTGAGGCTAGTTTTATTTTGGGCATGAAAATTACAAAAAACATGTGATGGAATATATCTTGATCAATCACATTATGTTAAGAAAATATTAAGAAAATATAATTTTCATGATTACAAAAGTGTAGCTACTCCTTTTGATTCTAGTGTTCATTTATTTTTTGTGAATAATGATGATGAGATTTTTAATCAAAAGGATTATGCTAGCATCATTGGTAGTTTGCGTTATGCTACTGATTGTACTAGACCTGACATTGCATATGTAGTAGGAGTGCTTAGCAGATTTACTAGCAAGCCTAGTAAAGATCATTGGTTGGCTAGCTATTGAGCGAGTCATGAGATATATAATTGGTACCAAAAGTTATGGCTTATTTTATAAAAAATATCCTGCTGTGATTGAAACTTTTAGTGATGCCGATTGGAATACTTTGTTAGGTGATTATCTCTTTAACTGGTTATATTTTTACCTTAGGTAGTGGTATTATTTGTTGGAAATCTAAAAAGCAAATAATAATTGCTAATTCAACAATGGAAGCTGAATTAATAGCATTAGTTTTAGCTAGTGAAGAGGCAAATTGACTTAGAGATTTGTTATATGAAATTCCACTTTGGGAAAAGCCAATTCCACCTATATTAATTCATTGTGATAGCACTGCCGCAATTGGTAGAGTTAAAAACCGTTACTACAACGGTAAATCCAAACCTAAAGGAAGAAAGCACAGTACCGTGCGATCTTATTTGAGTAGTGGCATCATAACTGTGGATTATATTAAATCTAATGATAATCTTGCAAATCCATTTACCAAGGCCTTGGCAAAAGATAGAGTCTGGAATACATCGAGGTGGATGGGACTAAAGTCCATAGAATCATGAGCCATGTATGAGGATACCCAACCCAAGGACCAGAGATCCTTAGAATTGGGTTTAATGGGAAAAAACGAATCATACGATGGTCGTAAGAAATGCACTATTTATTTATTTTTTAATTATTTATTTTGTAAATAATTTTTTAATTGTTCATCCCTATGATGTAAGTGCATTTATCCTGTAATGTGGAGAGATTGAGTAAAAAACTCTTAATGAAATTTGTGGCTTGTATGGGGTGTTAGAATTACAGGAGCACCCTTGACAAAATTTCACATATGTGAGTGTGGGGGTAGGGCCGCTCCCTATGAGATTGGGACTTAATCTCAAATACACTCATGAAACCGGGATCAGCATACGGCCGTTAAGTGCTAGCTATAAAAGCTCATGTCAACACCTAGGTTGTTATGTGTAAGCAGTGACGCTTAATTTCCCTAAAACAGTCCTAGTTCAAGTCGGAGACCACTACGATTCTGGAGTTGAGATCGCTGTTTTACTAAGTGAAGGTTCAATGTAGAGCACGCCTTCAAGATGCATAGTGACCTGTCTTTGCCTGGTAATCTCTCTTTAACTAAAAAAATTTAATATTAAAATGAGTGGGGGATTGTTGGAGCATTTTAATACTAAATAATTAAAATGAATAAATGTTACAACATAAATGTAAAGATATGGGAGTGAATATGGAAGATGAGGAGTTAGTGAAAATGTTTAATCCCACATTGAAAATGAGAGAGACTATTTTATTCTTTTTAATTGTGGTAATTAATGGGCTAACATGAATTATCTCAGATATTGGGCTAAATACGTGCGCAAGGGGGAGATGAAGAGTGGAGGTGCCTCAGTCCAAATAGTGTTGTGTAATTTATTTCTTTACATTAATAATATTCAGAAGTATTATTCAGTTTCTCGTTTTGTTATTTCCATTATTATTGTGTTTGCACCAACAATCATTTTAACATAGAAAAGGTAAGTATTTTGCTATCATCAACAAGGAAATAATTTAGGCGTAAATGCTCTTTTTGTCCCTATATTTTGGGATCATTTCTATTTTGGTCCCTACATTTCTATTTTACCACTTTTAGTCCTTAATCCAATTAACGCTTGTTATTTTAATCCTTTATGTTAGCCAATAGACGGAAATAACTGACGTGGCTAACGGCACATTAAAATAATAATTAAAAAAAATCTATTTTGGCATTAAAAAATGCCACGTCAGCATCTAATTTAATTTTAATTAAATAAAAAAAATTAAAAAAAATTACAGATCTAAGAACATAAGAACTTGTTCTTCAATGTTCTTCTTAAATAAAAAAATAAACCAAGCAATGACATTAAACTCAGAATCAAAGAGCAAACCCGGCATTTTCCTTTATTTGAAATCCAAATAAAAAACATTTTGGTCATTGCTCATCCACTAGATTCAACTTACTAAAGCTCTCTCTCATCTAAAATGAAACTCTCTTTCATCTAAAGCTCTCTCTGCCTCTCAGATCAAAATCTCTATCTTTATCTCTCTTTTGACTTTCTCTTTGGATCTGGGTTTAGAGAAAGAGATGGCTTCTCCGCCTCTCTCATGCAAAGTGAAGCCGATACGATTGGCAAAAACCCTTCAGTCCTCACTGTGTTTGAGGACCGCCGTTGCGAGCTTCACACCACTCGGTCTCCTCAGTTTCTTGGCCTCAGGAACGAATGTGGTCTCTGGTCCGATTCCGATTATGGCTCCAATGTCATTATCGGTCTTCTCGATACCGAAATCTGGCCAGAGCGGTGTAGCTTTTCCGACACCACTCGGTTTTCTCGGTCTGGTTCCGTCTCGGTGGAATGGAGCTTGTTGGTGGGTGTTGGGTTTGACTGGGTTTGTTGGTTGGGATTGCAGGGTTTGTTGTTGTTGTTGGTTTGATCAGTGATCGTTTTAGGCATTTAGGGTTTGGGGTTTGTTGGAGATTTGGTTTTGGCATTTGCTGGGAATTTCGCATTTTGAAATTTCTTTTTGTTTTTTAAGTTATTAACTTGTGGTAGTATTCGAAATTTCTTTGATTATGGTTTGGTTTGGGAGTGGATGAATTGGGTGCTTTGCTGGGTTTCTATTCTTTGGATGGTTTGGTTTGGGTGTGGTTTCGTGTGGGTTTTCCTGTGTTTGCTCTTGTTCATGCTCTTTGATTTGGTGATGTTCATGTTTTTTTTTCCCTGTAGGTTTGATGTTCATGTTCTTTGATGTTCACGCTCTTTGATTCTGGGTTTGATGTCATTGCTGGGTTTATTTTTTGATTTAAGAAGAACATTGAAGAACAAGTTCTTATGTTCTTAGATCTGTAATTTTTTGTTTTTAATTTTTTTTATTTAATTAAAATTAAATTAGATGCTGACGTGGCATTTTTTAATGCCAAAATAGATTTTTTAATTATTATTTTAATGTGCCATTAGCCACGTCAGTTATTTCTGTCTATTGGCTGACCGAAAGGACTAAAATAACAAGCATTAATTGGATTAAGGACTAAAAGTGGTAAAATAGAAATGTAGGGACCAAAATAGAAATGACCCCAAAATGTAGAGACGAAAAGAGCATTTACACCAATAATTTATTATTATGTTCCAAACAAACTCTTATTAAGCTATGGGTTCCAACTAGCTCAACTAGTAAAGTTTCCAATAGTTGAATAAGAGATTTGAGGTTCAATCTCCCGGCTATACCAAAAACCGATTGGTATCTTGGTCTGATAATAAAAAACTATTATTAGGAGTGGAACCTATAAGTTAAAACTCTTTAAAAAAAACTCTTATTAAGCTAGAATCTAGTTAGCTTTTACGCATTCGCGTACGTATGTACCAAACAAAGACTCTTGTTTAATGTTGTGAAATTTTAAAATACTCGCAAGTGTACGAACCGTACCGAAGTATAGTTTGACAAGAACGAGGTCGAACCCACAGGGACTTGAATGAACGTAGGAAAATTAATTAAACCTTAACCAAATTAATCCTAATCTAGTTTAATAAAAATTGGTTGTTTTGAAATTAAATAAACTAAGCAAATAATAAAATTAAGCAAATAGTTAAACTAAGCAAAAGATGTAAAGCAATAAAAAGATGTAAACAATCAAGGGAAAGGAATTAAGGTTTTGGAATCCGCCTTGTAAGTCATACCAGCATATATTTATGATCATTAATTTTTCCCAACTCACTACATGATAATCTAGAAATCAATCTTGCTATCATGGAAAATATTCTCGTTAAAATCCTTATTTTAAAAATCAAAAGCATGTTCTTCTTCGCTTCTTAAGTATAAAACCAAATCATCAATTGTATCCGTAGCCAAACAAATCACAAGATATATCCAATTCTAAAAATCAAATCATAACTTGTATCCATTGACAGACAAATCACAAGCAATATCCAATTTTATAATCAAGAATTAATAATCCAAGCATTCAATTAATTAAGACAAATCCTAAATCATGAGAAAAACATGATTGAACTCATATCTAGAATCTCATCTTAGTCAATTGATATGAAGCAAGAACAATTTAAATCATTAAAGAACAACTATTGTGGGAAAAATTAAATCACATAAATATTATTGATAATCCTTAACAAGGTTTCATCCTCAACCCTAATTATAAATTTAGCTACTCATGGTAATTGAAATAAAACAAAAGAATAAAATACTAAACAAATAAAATAGAGAAAGAAATAGTCACAATGCTATCATGGAGAAAAGCTACAGAGAAGCCACATGCGGCACTGCCTCTTGCTCCAATTTTCTGTTTTGCATCTCAGCCCTAGCACTAGCCTCCTTGAATTTTGCCCTAAAAAGCCTTTAAATAGGTCAATGAATCCTATTACAAGTTGAATTCCCGTTTGGAGAAAATCCCAGACTTTTAGGCTTTACTTAACCGACTATTTAGGCCCACTTAACGTCAGAATTAGGGCTCCTGGTAAACTACAAAGTTGTAGCCCTTTAAGTTAACTTTCCAGCCCAACTTGAATCATCTCAATTGGACATATGAGCCGAAAGTTATGCCAAAAATACTAACTGATGTGCAGGCTGGAATCCTAATCCGAATTGGACTTGGATTTGGTGCAAATTTCCTTTGATTCCTTACTCCAATTGGACTTAAATTTAATATTCATGCCTGGCTGGATGTAAGTTGGCTTGATTCAATTGGCCTAGCCCCACTTTGCATGTAAAGCCCTTGTTACCTGCAACACAAAGATATTATATAATCAGTCACAAAATAACATAAAAGTAAGGCCAAATATGTAGATATGTGAGTACTTTATTGTATATATTTCATGCACATCAAATACCCCCAAACCTACATTTTGCTAGTCCTCGAGCAAAACAGATAAAGAGTAAAACAAAACAAAAAAAAAGGAAATCCTAACTAATCCATTTTCGCTGGAATTTTCGATTGCATTTAGCGTATGCAACAAGCCTTTAAACCCCTAGCTTACACTAGTGGACGAGTTGTAGTCTCGTGAGGGTTTGCAGGGAATATACCCACAAAATTCTGAGAATGAATACTAAAAACAAAATAAACAAAACAAAGAAAATCAATTTTTTTTTTTTCAATTGCCTTGTGCCAAGAGGATTAGTTCACGTTCAAAAACACTACAAATGTTAAAGAAATTTCTCATGCCATCAAAACTCAATGTGAGTGAAAAGTGGTAGCCAACCCAAACATACTCTTAGTTTTAGAATAAATTTGACTCGAATCTCTATTTGAAAGTATGCTTCAACTCAAATCTTTCCGGTGTTATCACTCAACAAATGAAATCACTTTGAAATGGGGTGTAACACTCAACAATATATGTGAGCGGAATAATGTAAGCAAAATCAACATCTCACATATAAATCTCATGAAAAACGCTTAATCAAGAAAGAACAATTAGTCTTATGAAAGGATGCCAAAAATATTCATACCACACCTTTTTCTTCTCAGTCATATCAATATCTGAACTACACAATCTTCAAGATCAAATAAGGACTTTATTAGGACGTAATGTAGGGTAAAAGCAAAGGGAATGAAATAAAAATGGGTGAAGGTAAATAATAAGAAGTGCTTTCAAGATTTGTCAGAATGTCAACTCTTTTTGGAACTTCCATTCAACAATTTTTTTTTTCACCTCTTCTTCTTCAAAGCAGTAATCCTTTACATTTCACTTCTCAAAATTTGATGAGAACCCTTTTTATTTTCTTCTTTTTGACACTTTTCTTTTTTTTTTTTTTTTTTGAATTCATTTTTTTTTTTTTTTTCAATTCTTTTTTTTCTTTCTTCTTTGAATTCTCGCACAAACCACCACATTGAAACAAACTGATCAAATTCCATCTTGAAACACTATGGATAAGGGTTTTAAGAAAGAAAGGCTAATTAAAAGGCTCAATGGGGTGACTAGCGATAATGTATCAAAAAAGAAAACACATATATGGCTCAAAGTAGACAAAAATGGCCTAATCTCATCTCTCAAAAACTAGTATAGTTCATTCAACATCAATGACTTCAAAAAATTCAAGTGTGGCATAAAATCATTTTTTTTTCTTGGCCAAAAGAAAGAATAATGAGACTACAACAAGGGAAATATATTACGCACTTCCAAATGAACATTAAGATTAGAAATAATAAATAACTCTAAAAAAAAATAATGATTGGCTCAAAACTCACAGGGGTTACAGTCTCCACATTGTTATCATCAAGATTTTCTAATCATTTTTATCCTTCAACAACAAGTTGTGTCTGAGTGGCTATGTGCATGTGCAATGAATTGAGCATGAAAGCAATGAAATTCTTTAAGCAAGAGTAGTATAATGAACTCAAAACATAAACCTCAAGCTAGGCAAAAGTTTTTTTTTTTTTTTTTTTTTTTTTTTTTTTTTTTTTTTTTTTTTAAACACAACAAAACAAAAACAAAACAAAAAGATAGAAATCTATATACATCCCCCCCAAACCTAAACCAAACATTGTCCTCAATGTTAAAAATGATACTCTCAAATATATGTCTTGAATGAAAAGAGAGAAAAATATTAATATGCAACATGAGAACTAAGTAGAAACAAGTAAGGTAAGGAGAAGGAGGAGACGTACCTTGATTAAGCTGATTGTTATAAATTTCAATTTCTGTCAAATATCAGCTAGAACAAAAGCAAATAAAACTAAACAAGAAAATAAACACAAAGTCTATTCTAGAAGCAGAAAATAAACAAGAGAAAAAAAAAAAAATAAATGCAAACCTGATAAACACAACTGGGATCAATCCTGATAAACAGGATCATCCAAGATGACTTCTTCAACTTCTGGAGGCTCAAGTTCTAAAAATGGTTTCAAACGTTGGCCATTAACTTTAAACATATCACCATTTTTAGGATTCTCAATCTCAATAGCACCATGGGGATAAACAGTGCGAACTATGAATGGACCAGTCCATCGAGATCGTAACTTACCTGGGAAGAGATGCAAACGAGAATTATAAAGAAGAACTTTCTGACCGGGTTCAAATGATTTTCTTAAGATGTTTTTATCATGAACCCTTTTCATTCGATCCTTATATGATTTGGCACAATTGTATGCATCATTGCGAATTTCTTCCAACTCATTGATTTGGAGTTTTCTTTCAGCACCTGCTTTGTCAAGATCAAAATTCAACCGCTTAATAGCCCAATAAGCTCTATGCTCTAACTCAACAGGGAGGTGACAAGCCTTACCATACACAATTCGATAGGGAGACATTCCAATGGGAGTCTTAAATGCTGTACGGTATGCCCACAATGCATCATTGAGTCTTAAAGACCAATCTTTCCGAGTAGGGTTAACTGTTTTCTCCAATATTCTCTTGATTTCCCTATTAGATATCTCTACTTGACCACTTGTCTGTGGGTGATAAGGTGTTGCAACCTTATGAGTGATGCCATATTTCTTCATTAGTTGCTCAAAAACTCTATTGCAAAAGTGCTTTCCTCCATCACTAATAATGGCACGTGGTGTACCAAACCGTGCAAACACATTCTCTCTCAAAAACTTGACTACAACCTTGTGATCATTAGTTCTACATGCAATGGCCTCAACCCACTTAGAAACATAATCAACAGCAACAAGGATGTATAAGTTACCAAAGGAATTAGGAAAAGGACCCATGAAATCAATACCCCAAACATCAAATACCTCAATAATCAAAATAGGGTTCAATGGCATCATATTTCTTTTTCCAATACTCCCTAACCTTTGGCATCTCTCACAAGCTGAACAATATGCATGGGAATCGCGAAAAATGGAAGGCCAATAAAATCCACATTGCAAAATCTTGGCAGCAGTCTTTCTTGAACTAAAGTGGCCTCCACAAGCATGATCATGACAAAAGGAGATAACATTCTGTTGGTCACTCTCAGATATGCATCTCCTAATTATTTGATCAGAACAGTACTTAAACAAGTATGGATCGTCCCAAAAGAAATACTTAACCTCAGCCACAAATTTAGACTTATCTTGTTTAGTCCAATGCGAAGGCATTTGATTAGTGACAAGATAGTTTGCAATATCAGCATACCAAGGTCTATGGGATACATGCAACAACTGCTCATCAGGGAAAGATTCAAGAATAGGTAAACTGTCATCAGTGTGCTCAACAATTAATCTAGACAAATGGTCAGCTACTACATTTTCGGTTCCCTTCTTATCTCGAATCTCAAGACCAAATTCTTGTAACAATAAAATCCATCGGATAAGTCGAGCTTTAGCATCTATTTTGGAGAAAAGATACTTCAGTGCAGCATGATCCGAATAAATTAATACCTTAGACCCCAACAAATAAGACCTAAATTTATCCAAGGCAAAAACAATTGCTAACAACTCCTTTTCTGTTGTAGAGTAGTTCATTTGAGCATCATTTAGAGTCTTACTAGCATAATAAATCACATGGGGAACCTTTCCAACCCGCTGCCCTAAAACAGCACCAATTGCATAATCAGAGGCATCACACATAATCTCAAAAGGCACTTTCCAATCAGGTGGTTGAATGATAGGTGCAGAAGTCAACTCAGTTTTTAGTCTCTTAAATGCATGGAGACACTCATCATCAAACACAAATGGGGCATCTTTGGCAAGAAGGTTGCATAAGGGCCTTGAGATTTTACTAAAATCCTTGATAAACCTTCGATAGAATCCTGCATGACCCAAAAATGATCTAATTTCCTTAACAGATCGAGGAGGTGGAAGGTTAGAAATCAAATCTATTTTGGCCTTATCAACCTCAATACCATTTTCTGATATGACATGCCCAAGAACAATTCCCTTTCTCACCATAAAATGACATTTCTCCCAATTAAGAACAAGATTCTTCTCCTTACACCGCACTAACACTAAGGATAGGTGGTGCAAACATTCTTCAAAAGTGGACCCAAATACTGAAAAGTCATCCATAAATACCTCCAAAAATCGTCCCACCATATCAGAAAAAATACTAATCATGCACCTTTGAAATGTACCAGGAGCATTACATAAACCAAATGGCATGCGACGGTAGGCAAACGTCCCAAAGGGGCATGTGAAGGTAGTCTTTTCTTGATCTTCTGGTGCAATGGGAATTTGATTATATCCAGAATATCCATCAAGAAAACAATAATAAGCATGACCAGCTAACCTTTCCAACATTTGGTCTATAAAAGGAAGAGGAAAATGATCTTTTCTTGTCATGGCATTCAACTTACGGTAATCAATGCATACTCTCCATCCTGTTTGCACACGAGTTGGGACTAACTGATCATCCTCATTCTTAACAACTGTTATGCCAGATTTCTTTGGTACAACTTGAACTGGACTCACCCAATTACTATCAGAAATTGGGTAAATAATACCCACATCCAAAAGCTTCAAAACTTCAGCTCTCACTACCTCTTGCATAATAGGGTTTAGACGTCTCTGTGGTTCACGTGAAGTTTTAGCATTCTCTTCCAAGTGAATTCTATGCATAACCACAGATGGACTAATACCTTTGATATCAGCAATTGACCAACCTATAGCTTCCTTATGCTCTTGAAGTACACTTATCAATTGGCGTTCCCTAAGGTCATCCAAATCTGAAGCTATAATGACAGGTAAGGTCTCAGAAGAACCTAAAAAGGCATACTTAAGTGTGTCAGGTAATGGTTTCAACTCTAACTTTGGTGGTTCCATAGCAGATGGGGGTGGGGATGAAGAAAGTGGAAGAGGGATCACTTTTGGTTGCCAACTATCAGTACTTAAGAGAGGAACAGAATCTAACAATGCATTGACCTCTTCAATTGAGTGTTCAATATCAAAATTGCAACCAAAAAGATTTAAGCAAGCCTCTAAAGGATCCTCATAACTTGATTGTAGGAAAGTATCATGGACTAAACTCTCAATCATGTCAACCTCACAGATATCCTCATTGTCTAGCACTTGTTTACTTATGTGGAAGATATTAAGCTCAACAGTCATATTTCCAAAAGAAATCTTCATTACACCACTCCGACAATTGATCAAAGCATTGGATGTGGCTAAGAAAGGGCGACCCAAAATGACATGGATTTGTGTACTGGCATTTAGAGCGGGTTCAGTGTCTAACACAACAAAATCAACAGGAAAATAGAATGCATCCACCTTAATCAGCACATCCTCAACGATACCTCTAGGGATTTTCATAGACCTATCAGCTAATTGAAGTGTCATGGTTGTTGGTTTTAACTCCCCCAAACCTAGCTGTAAGTATACTGAATATGGCAATAAGTTCACACTTGCCCCCAAATCTAGCAAAGCTCGCTCAATGAGATGATCCCCAATCTTGCATGAAATTGTAGGGGATCCTGGGTCCTTACATTTCACTGGATATTTATTTTGAATGATTGAACTGACTTGCTCTGTCAAAAATGCCTTTTTAGGGACATTTGTCTTTCTCTTCATTGTCACAAGATCTTTTAGAAACTTGGCATAAGCAGGAACTTGCTGAATTGCATCAAGAAATGGAATGTTTATTTGCACTTGCTTAAAAACCTCTAAAATGTCTCCAAATTGTGCACTTTTCTGAGGACTGATTAACCTTTGAGGAAATGGAGCTTTAGGAACAAACCTCTTATCAAGGGGAGAACTAAGATCCTGAATTGGAGTGGCAGGTGGGTTGTCCTTCTTTTCTTCATGATCATCATGTGAACTATGAGTTCCTTTTTCCTTTAAAGCAATATTTTCATCATCCTCCACTTTTAGCATTTTCACTTGATTATCAACTTGCTTACTAGACTTAAGGGTAGTAATAGACTGAACATGTTCTTGTCCATGAGTAGAACTAGAAGAACCATTGATGGCATACTGTCCTTTTGGGTTAGGTATAGGTTGACTAGGAAACTTTCCTTTTTCCCTCTCATCAACTTGGGTTGCTAACTAGCCAACTTGTTTTTCCAACTTTGAAACAGCTTGAGTATTCAAATGGGTGGAACTTTTCATCTCTTGAATGGCTTGGCTAGTTGAGTGCAAGAAAGTTTTGAGAGACTCCAAAGATGGTTGTTGTCTTGGTGGTGCTACAAATTGAGGTGTTGATTAAGGAATGAGAGGATATGCTTGAGTAGGTGGACGAAATTGGCTTTGTTGATGCACTTGTTGTCCACCTACATTTGTGGGAGGCTAATTTTTCTTCCATGAGAAATTAGGATGGTTCCTCTAATTTGGATTGTATGTCTCTGAAAATGGACTAGCAAATGGTTTTCCATAATTGTTTAGTGCATTTGCTTGCTTAGTATAAAAATCAAGGTACCCAACTACGGAAGGACACATTTGTGTTGTATGCATAGAACTTGCACAAATAGAACATGTTTCACTTTGAACTTGATTGACAGAATTCATCTCTCTACCTAAAGCTAAAGCCTCAACCTTATGAGTGAGATTGTCCAACCTAGCTTTTATGACTAAATCTTCATTGACTTCATACAATCCTCATTTCTTAATTGCAAGGGCAGATCTCTCTTTACGGTTGGAAAAATCCCATTGTTGTGAACTTTCAGAAAAATTCTCAAGAAATTTGTATGCCTCATCATCTACAAGACTAAAAAATCCACCACCATTCATGGACTCAATCACGTTACGATTTGTCTGAGTCAAACCATTATAAAAATATTGTACTAGTCTCCATGTTTCAAAACCATGATGAGGACACTTTAAGATCAAGTCCTTAAATCTCTCCCAAATCTCATAAAATTTCTCTTATTTATCCTGACAAAAATATGCAATTTCTCTCCTCAAAGCATTGGTCTTGGCCATTGGGAAAATTTTAGAGAGGAATTTTGTGACCAATAGTTCCATGAAGTGATAGATCCAGGCGGCAAAGAATTAAGCCATGCTTTTGCCTTATCCTTCAAGGAAAAAGGGAATAAACGCAAGCGAACAGAGTCATCAGTGAAATTCTGAAACTTACAAGTAGCACAAATCTCAAGAAAATCCTTTACATGCATATAAGGGTCTTCTCTATCCAATCCATGAAAAGTAGGAAGAAGGTGAATTATCTGTGGCTTCAACTCAAAATGTGCAGCAGTGGTTGCAGGCAATACTATGCAAGATGGAGGGTTGGTGGTTATGGGTAAGAACAACTCCCTAAGAGTTTTTGAATCATCTCCTGTTTCTCCCATTGTGGATGAATAATCAAAACTAACAAGACGATTTTCTTTATCACGTATCCAAGTTCTCATACACCAAGCACAAAGAAATAATTTTTTTTTGTTTTTTTTTTTTTTTTTTTATTTAAAAATAAATAAATTTCAACTACAACTAGTAGAAGGAAAAATTCAATTAAGACCTAATTTATTTTCCTAACCAAGTCCCCGGCAACGGCGCCAAAAACTTGTTGTGAAATTTTAAAATACTCGCAAGTGTACGAACCGTACCGAAGTATAGTTTGACAAGAACGAGGTCGAACCCACAGGGACTTGAATGAACGTAGGAAAATTAATTAAACCTTAACCAAATTAATCCTAATCTAGTTTAATAAAAATTGGTTGTTTTGAAATTAAATAAACTAAGCAAATAATAAAATTAAGCAAATAGTTAAACTAAGCAAAAGATATAAAGCAATAAAAAGATGTAAACAATCAAGGGAAAGGAATTAAGGTTTTGGAATCCGCCTTGTAAGTCATACCAGCATATATTTATGATCATTAATTTTTCCCAACTCACTACATGATAATCTAGAAATCAATCTTGCTATCATGGAGAATATTCTCGTTAAAATCCTTATTTTAAAAATCAAAAGCATGTTCTTCTTCGCTTCTTAAGTATAAAACCAAATCATCAATTGTATCCGTAGCCAAACAAATCACAAGATATATCCAATTCTAAAAATCAAATCATAACTTGTATCCATTGACAGACAAATCACAAGCAATATCCAATTTTATAATCAAGAATTAATAATCCAAGCATTCAATTAATTAAGACAAATCCTAAATCATGAGAAAAACATGATTGAACTCATATCTAGAATCTCATCTTAGTCAATTGATATGAAGCAAGAACAATTTAAATCATTAAAGAACAACTATTGTGGGAAAAATTAAATCACATAAATATTATTGATAATCCTTAACAAGGTTTCATCCTCAACTCTAATTATAAATTTAGCTACTCATGGTAATTGAAATAAAACAAAAGAATAAAATACTAAACAAATAAAATAGAGAAAGAAATAGTCACAATGCTATCATGGAGAAAAGCTACAGAGAAGCCACATGCGGCACTGCCTCTTGCTCCAATTTTCTATTTTGCATATCAGCCCTAGCACTAGCCTTCTTGAATTTTGCCCTAAAAAGCCTTTAAATAGGTCAATGAATCCTATTACAAGTTGAATTCCCGTTTGGAGAAAATCCCAGACTTTTAGGCTTTACTTAACCGACTATTTAGGCCCACTTAACGTCAGAATTAGGGCTCCTGGTAAACTACAAAGTTGTAGCCCTTTAAGTTAACTTTCCATCCCAACTTGAATCATCTCAATTGGACATATGAGCCGAAAGTTATGCCAAAAATACTAACTGATGTGCAGGCTGGAATCCTAATCCGAATTGGACTTGGATTTGGTGCAAATTTCCTTTGATTCCTTACTCCAATTGGACTTAAATTTAATATTCATGCCTGGCTGGATGTAAATTGGCTTGATTCAATTGGCCTAGCCCCACTTTGCATGAAAAGCCCTTGTTACCTGCAACACAAAGATATTATATAATCAGTCACAAAATAACATAAAAGTAAGGCCAAATATGTAGATATGTGAGTACTTTATTGTATATATTTCATGCACATCATTTAACATCTCCATTCCAAAGTTACAGTAAATAACACATTTTATTGAACTTAGAAGTTTAGTTGCTGTGTTATACGGACTATGTAACAAACGTATACTGAAACATTGACTTAAAAAACTAAAGTAAAGGATAAAAGCACTAAAGGTAACTGATAAAGTGATAACTAATAACTAATAAGTCATCTCTTTTTGCTAAGAAATAGTAAGTCATCTCAAATTCTCAATGAATCACTATTTAAAACAATCAACTAAGGTAACAGATTGAATAGACTAATATCTGAATATATCTAAAGAGTGTATTGTGATAAATTGATAAGTGATAACAATAAAGCTGCGTAAAGCTACCAAAACCTAAGGTGAACGAATAGTAGCTAGTTAGTTTTTACGCATTTGTGTACATACGTACCAAACAAAAAGACTCCCGTTCAACATCTCCATTCCAAAGTTATGGTAAATAATGCGTTTTTATTGAACTTAGAAATTTAGTTGCTGTATTATACAGACTACGTAACAAACGCATACTGAAACACTGACTTAAAAAACTAAAGTAAAGGATAAAAGCACTAAAGGTAACTGATAAAGTGATAACTAATAACTAATAAGTCATCTCTTTTTGCTAAGAACTAATAAGTCATCTCAAATTCTCAATGAATCGCTATTTAAAATAATCAGCTAATGTAACATATTAAATAGACTAATATCTGAATATATCTAAAAAGTGTATTGTGATAAATTGATAAGTGATAACAATAAAGCTGTGAAAAGCTGCCAAAACCTAAGGTGAACGAATAGTAGCTAGTTAGTTTTTACGCATTCGCATACGTACATACCAAACAAAAAGACTCCCGTTTAACGTCTCCATTCCAAAGTTACGGTAAATAACGCATTTTTATTGAACTAAGAAGTTTAGTTGCTATGTTATACGGACTACGTAACAAACGTATACTGAAACATTGACTTAAAAAACTAAAGTAAATGATAAAAGCACTAAAGGTAACTGATAAAGTGATAACTAATAAGTCATCTCTTTTTGCCAAGAACTAATAAGTCATCTCAAATTCTCAATGAATCCCTATTTGAAATAATCAGCTAAGGTAACAGATTGAATATACTAATATCTGAATATAATAGTGAAGCTGCAAAAAGCTGCCAAAACCTAAGGTAAACGAATAGTAGCTAGTTAGTTTTTATGCATTCACGTACATACGTACCAAACAAAAAGATTTCCGTTTAATGTATCCATTCCAAAGTTACAGTAAATAATGCGTTTTTATTGAACTTAGAAGTCTAGTTGTTGTGTTATACGGACTACGTAACAAACGTATACTGAAACACTTACTTAAAAAACTAAAGGATGAAAGTACTAAAAGTAATTGATGAAATGATAACTAATAACTAATAAGTCATCTCTTTTTGTTGAGAACTAATAAGCCAACTCAAATTCTCAATGAATCATAGATCACATACACCAAACATCTAAATCGAATCTTTGCATCTAACGGAAGAGTGCTCTCATGCTCTCGTGCATGTAGAAGTAGTGTGGAGTCTTGCGCTCAGCCTGTAGGAGTAGCATGACCTCCCCTCTGTGGTGAGGCCAGTCTTGGTACCCCCATATTTTTGAGAAAGCAAGTGGGGGCGGTGAAATACTGATGGGCGAGGAACTGTGGAAAAAGTTAACTGTTACAGAAGCAGAGGATGAAGATATCAAGTTGGGAAGCAGTAGCATAAGGGCTGCAAAGGAAATTGGGAAAAACTGTTTGGAAATGAAGATACTTATCCAACGCACTGTCATTCTGAAGGCCCTAAAAAAGAACATGAGAATGTTATGGAAACCAAGCAAAGGAATGCAAATCTCTGAAATTGAAGAGGACTTATTCTTGGTGGAGTTTGGCGACGGGAGGGATAAGAAAAAAGTAATGGAGATGTGTCCGTGGAGCTATGCGAAACTGCTGATTCTGATGTAGGAATTTGAAGGTGAGCTGGTTCCAAAGGAGATAAAACTAAAATGGGTCCCCTTTTGGGTTCAAATCTTCAACCTTCCCCTGAAATGCATGACTAGAGAGTCTGGATATGAGATTGGGTCGAAGATCGGAAGGGTCTTAGACGTCGACGTCCCGGAGAAAGGTGTATAGTGGGGAAAATTCCTTAGAGTAAGAATACGTCTCGATGCCACAACAAAGCTCATAAGAGGGAAGAAGGTTTCGATTGAAGGGGGGGAAAGCAGATGGGTTTTCTTCAAGTATAAATGTCTACCTAATTTCTGCTACTGGTGTGGAAAGTTAGATCATGGGGAAAAAGATTGTCTGGAAAGAAAGGAAGGGGGAAAATCATGGTGATGAAGAAAGGAAGCAATACGGCGCGTGGTTGAGAGGGGAGCCAGGAAGAGGCACCTGGAGAGACTATGGCAAGATGGGTGAAGAAAACACGTCAAAAAAAAAGGACGACCACAAGGAAACCAGAACGAAGGCACCGACACGTGTAAAACCCCGACTGAAGGAGAGCTCTGTGGTAGGTAGGCAACACGTGAGTGAGCAGACCCTCTGTTAGAGGGAGGGTACATACTACGACCATGTTGAGCATGGAGAGGTGGGTCAGAAGGTGGAGTCATATCAGAGTGTGGAGATATTTCATGAAAATGGCAAGGTCAGTTCTCCAAAGGCAAAGGTTGACGGCAAGCTAATCAAAAGTGGGAAGGATTCTCTGACGAACACGCTGAACATAAAAGATATGGAAGATAATATGCAATGGGAGGAAGTGCTGAATGACGTGGCTGGTGTTAAGTCCGAAGAAGGGAGAAAACACAAACAAGACATAAATAGGACGGGCTGGGCAGATAAAGAAAATCAACATTGGGTCGAGGTTAAGTCAAGCCCATTAGCAATGAGCTACGATCAAGAGAACGGATGGACTTTGGAAACGTTGGGCCCAAAAAGTGGGCATTGGAAGTGCCTAGCTAGACAAGTGAAGGAATGTGGCCCAACGGTGGTAAGTGATCCAGCAAGCCAAAAAAGAAAAGGTGAAGCACCTCTAATAGAGCTGGACCAAAACGTAAAGTGCAAAAAACGAGCGAAAGGCAAGGCACACTCAGAGAATGCCCTTGATGAAGAAAAGAAAATGGTTGGCGGTGTGGTGGTGGCTGCGTTGCAGCACCGCCCAGCCAAATGATCGTACTAGCTTGGAATTGTTAGGGTTTGGGGACTTCGCCAGTAGTTCGTACGCTCCCCGAAAAGGTGAAAAAGAAAAACCCCGTGGTGGTATTTCTAGTAGAAACAAAAGCAAACATAGACAGGATGAAAGGATTTCAGAATAAGTTGGGCTTCACTCAGGGGATCATTGTTCCTAGTGATGGCAGGAGTGGTGGGTTGGCTCTCCTGTGGCGGGAAGGAACGGTCATCAGATTCAAAAGTTGTTCTCATTCCCACATTGATGTGGTTGTTCATGGTGTGGGCACTAACGGCCCTTGGAGAGTTACAGGCTTCTACAGACACCCCGATACTGGTAAAAGGTACACATCCTGGCAATTACTTGAAACACTCAATGCACAATGTGAGATGCTGTGGCTGGTGTGTGGTGATTTTAATGAGATTGTACATCCTGATGAGAAGGTGGGTTGGAAGGATAGAGATGCTACACAAATGGATGCTTTTAGAGAAGTGTTGAGCAAATGCGGCCTAATCAATTTGGGTTTTATGGGACCAAGGTTTACTTGGTGCAACAGCAGATTTGGTGAACAACGAACTCTCATCCGGTTAGACAGGATGGTTGTAAATGAAGCTTGGTCTCTAATAACAGCAGATTTGGTGAACAACGAACTCTCATCCGGTTGGACAGGATGGTTGTAAATGAAGCTTAGTCTCTAATGTTTCTGAAAGCAAAGGTTCACCATGTTTCCATGTCATCCTCGGACCATTGCCTCCTTGCCCTGTTTTTGAATAAGGATCACCATCAAAGGAGAGGAAAGAAACGGTTGTTCTTCGAAGCAATGTGGACCCGGGTGGGAGAGTACAAGGAGATTGTTGAATTGGCATGGGACCCTTACAGAGAGGATTCGACTCTATCAATTCAGGATAGACTTGAAAGATGTCAGAAAGAGCTCTAGCAGTGGAACCAAATTGGCTTTGGGAATCTATACAAAGGTTTAAAGCAGAAACAGAACCGCCTCCAACAGCTCGAGTCCTTTAACCTATTCCATGAAACGACAGAGGAAATTCAAGCCCTAAAAAAGGAGATTAATGAACTGCATACCAGGGAGGAAATTATGTGGAATCAGAGGTCATGGGTCTTGTGGTTGCAACATGGTGATAAAAACCCCAAGTTTTTTCATGCTACGGCTAGCCAAAGAAGACAGAAGAATAGAATTGAGGGACTGATGGATGATTCAGGTGTTTGGCATGAAGATTAGGAGACAACAGAGAGACTAATCCTAGACTACTTTAAGTCTATTTACAGCTCCAACCAACCAACCAGGTTTGATGAAAGTCTAGATGCCATGGAAGAGAGAGTGACACTTGATATGAATGAAGAGCTCCAAAGGGAATTTAAGGCAGAGGAGGTCTGGAACGCCCTTAAACAAATGCACCCCGAATGGTATGTCTCTTGTCTTTTACCAAAAATACTAGGATATTGTTGGCCCCTCTGTTACAAACTGTGTGCTGCAGGCCCTTAACATAGGTGTTATGTCGAAGGATATCAACAAAACATACATCTGCCTAATTCCTAAAACAAAAAACCCCCAGAAGATAACGGAATTTCGCCCTATCAGTCTTTGCAATGTGATCTATAAAATCATCTCCAAAGTCCTTGCGAACAAGCTGAAGAAAGTCCTACATGGTGTTATAGATGAAGCTCAAAGTGCGTTTGTTCCGGGAAGAATGATAACAGACAATGTAATTGTAGCATTTGATTCCATGCACTCCATCAATCAGAGAAGGAGGGGGAAGGAAGGGCTAATGGCAATAAAATTAGACATGAGTAAGGCGTACGACAGGGTTAAGTGGGCATATCTTGAGTCAATGATGAAGAAAATGGGCTTCGGGGAAAGGTGGATATCTCTCATTATGATGTGTGTGACCTCTGTAACCTTTTCGATTCTAATCAATGGCGACCTAAAAGGATCAATCACTCCTTCAAGGGGCCTCTGGCAAGGGCACCAAATCTCCCCGTACCTATTCTTGCTGTGTGGAGAAGGCTTGTCGGCAATGATAAAGAAGAAAGAGAGAGAGGGGCTGATTAGAGGGGTGGCAGCTGCAAGACAAGCTCCAAGAATCTCTCATCTGTTTTTTGCGGATGATAGCATAATATTCTGTAGAGCTACAATGGATGAATGTGAGCAAGTGGCTAAGGTGCTGGATGTGTATGAGGAAGAATCGGGGCAAAAACTAAACAGGGATAAAACTTCTCTGTTCTTTAGCTGGAACACGAAAGATGAAATGAAGGAGTTTGCAAAAGGAATCTTTGGAGCCCAAATTATACAACACCATGAAAAGTACCTAGGCCTACCCCCATTAATTGGAAGGGCAAAGAAAAAGGCCTTTAATTGCATAAAAGATCAAGTTGGGAGGAAGATAGCGGGTTGGAAAGGGAAGCTTCTATCTAATGCAGGAAGGGAAGTGTTAATTAAAGCAGTGGCACAGGCCACTCCAACATACACCATGAATGTTTTCAAGCTCCCAGACTCACTGTGTTTAGAACTCAACTCAATGATAGGTGGTTTTTGGTGGGGTCAACGGGGAAGGGAGAAGAAGGTAGCATGGGTTTCTTGTAAAAATTTGTGCAAACCAAAGGTTGATGGAGGTATGGGTTTCAGGGACTTAAAATCTTTTAACTTAGCCCTTCTTGCCAAGCAAGGATGGAGACTTCATCAAAATCCCAACTCACTGGCCCATAGAGTTCTAAAGGCTAAGTATTTCTCGAACTCATCATTCATGGAAGCCCAACTGGGGAAAAAGCCTTCATACATATCGAGGAGCATAATGGCAGCAAAAAATAAGGAGGAATCTCGATGGGTGGTGGGTGACGGAAGAAGCATTGAGACATGGGACACGAGATGGCTGCCTTCAACAACATCAGGCAAGGTGATGACTACAAGAACTGCCTCAGGGCATGGTGAAAAAATAGCATCTCTTATCAGCCATGAGAAGGGGGAGTGGAGAACTACATTAGTCCAGCACACCTTCCTCCCTCATGAAGTCGAGGAAATACTGAGCATCCCCCTCAGCCCGTTGAACCCGACAGACTCCTTAGTATGGGCTAAGACACTAAATGATGCTTCACTGTAAAGAGTGCTTACAGGACAACGGTCAAATGCCTTGCTGAAGCAAAAGAAGCGAGGAAGCACCTGAGTGCTCGAATAAATCCAAGATGACAACAATCTGGAGGACCATATGGGGCCTCCAATGCCCAAACAAAATAAAGCATTTCTTATGGAGAGCATGTAGAGATATACTCCCCACTAAGAAGTGCTTGATGCATAGGAAGATTATGAAGGATGATTGTTGCGATTTTTGTGGTGAGAGTGAAACCTCTGGCCACTGTCTGTGGAGTTGCATAATAGTGAAAGAAACGTGGAAGGGTTTGGGATTTAATATTGATAACTCAGTGCATTCTCCCGTGGTGTTCCTAGATGTATTTTGGTTATTGCTGGAATCCCAGGGAGACAAAGATTGGGAGCTTTTTGCTATTGTAGCCTGGTGCTTGTGGAACAACAGGAATACTGTTAGGCATGGGGTGCTAGTAAACAAGGCAAAACCATCATGGAAGATGCAAGGAGATATCGGGAGGAAGTCCGGACTGCTTTACCATCCAGAGGTCAGGTGCCTAGGCCTATGTTTAAACACAAACATTGGTCCCCTCCTCCATAGGACTGGTATAAGGTGAATGTGGACGCTGTTGTTTTTAGGGAACAAGGTACGTGTGGAATTGGCATGGTCATTAGGAATAATAAGGGGCAAATCATGGGGGCAATGAGTAAAAAAGTGGAGTTTCTGTTGCAGGCATTAGAAGCAGAGGCTAAGGCGGCTGAAGCTGGAATTTTCCTCGCGTGGGACCTAGGTTTGAAGAATATTATAGTTGAAGGTGACGCCCAATTGATGATTCAAGCTCTTAATGGAGTTGTTGCGCCTGTCATCCCAATTATAAAGATAGTTGAAGGCTCTAGGAGATACTTGCAGATATTTTGCTCTTAGAAAGCAGTCCACACGAACAGAAGGAACAATACAGTTGCTCACCTACTAGCTAGAGAGGCTAAGAATGTAAAAGAATGTGTAATCTGGGTTGAGGATTCCGCACCCTGTATTGAGAATCAAATCATGAATGATGTAATTGCTTTGGACGTTTGTCCTCATTAATGAAGTTCTGGTACAAGTTGACAATCAAAAAAAAAAAAAAATCTCAATGAATCGCTATTTAAAATAAGAGTTAACATTTAGTCCGGAGCTGGCGTAAAACCAATGTTTTACGCCAGCCAATAATAACGCGCCACGTCATTATTTCAGTAAGAGTTTGAATGGACCTTACCACATACAATAACAGCACTCTTAAACCCCAGATCACAAACACGTATCAGACCAAATTAAAAAATATCCTCTACTTCCTCTTGCTCGGACCTCCACCCATCACAAACTACCACACAAGTCGCTGATTTTGTTGCTGGAGCCGCCGTGAGCATGGTGTTTTGATCCTAAGGTTTGTTTTCATGATTTGCCATTTTACCCAATTTGGATTTCGAATGGTTGATGGGTTTGGATTTTTTTTTTTTTTGGGACATTCATAACTTGATTTGTTATGGGTTTTTCTGTATTTTGGTATCTTTGATGGGTTAATAACTTGATTTGTTATGGGGTTTTTCTGTATTTTGGTATCTTTGATGGGTTTTGATTAGACTCTTAAGTGTTAGGGTTCAAACCCAAAACGAATCTGTTATGTTATGTTTATTTGGAACTTATTAATTGTTTGATCCTTGCAGGGTTGGCAAAGCAGATTGCATGTAATATTTTGAGTTTGATTAAGAAGGCATCAAAAGACCTAGATAACTTGTTGATGAGACAGAGCAGGTGTAATCATTAGAATTTGGCAGGCAAAAAAATTCCTCTCTCTCTTGGAGCTCTAGAAGTTGAAGCAATAACAGTGGACACAGGCCTTATTTTTGCAGAAGATGTAGGGATTAGAGATGTTATTGTCGAAAGCAATTCCTGTTTAGCTACAAGGGCAGCTCTTGGACCAGCCCTGCCACCCATAACCATATCTAGGGTGATCTCTAGTATCCTACCATTTCACATTATAGCAGAGAAGGTTGTGTCAAAGGTTTCTTTTGGCTATACACCTTTAACTCTTGTTCAAGAGATATCCAAGGTTGGAAAGAAGGAGACTCAGCATTTGCTCAACATAAATAAGATTCTTTCTTATTCCGTTATATAGGATAAAAGAGTTTAGTTTTGTCTAAATTTGTTTGCTTTCCATAGTACTATGTGCTATGGGAACTTAAGTTTATCGTGGTGGAAAATGTGTTTAGTTCTAATTGTAAATGAGATCCACTAGTCTTTCAACTCCTTTTAAAGTATGAATGTGTGTGAATGATTTTAAATTTCTTGTGTGTATTGTTCTGTTATGGATGTGTGTGAATGGTTTTAAATTTTTTTTGCGTACTGTGCTTTTAAAGTATGAATGCGTGTGAAAGGTTTTAAACTTCTTTTGTGTATTGTGCTTATAATTGAGATGGGTATTTTATGTGTGCTCTTGAATAGACTTTGGTTCCCTTACTATGACTTGCTAATTTGATTCTGCTCCCACACCTTTTAGGTTTTCCATTAGCTAAAAATTGAATTCTAAATTTTGTAGTCATGTTACATTGTAACGATTAAGGTTGGCTATCTCTATACCAAGGATTTGATATTCCTTGAATTACTTCCATGTTGCCAATCACTTACCATCTTTAACATAAATGCTTTTTTGAGTTAAATGTAATAGTTAGAACAGTGATCACATATGAGGATTAAAGAAAATTGTAGCTAGAAAATATACTTCCATGCCACAAGGACTTAACCAAAAGCTTCTTGAAACAATTTTCAAATGAGATAACTAAAAGACCTTTCAGTTAAATAAGCAATATAAAAGACATTTTAACAATTCTTTTATAGAATCAAAATTACATGGATAATTATTTAAATTCACTGACATGTCATGAATTTTCAAATAATTCAAGCCAACTAATAATCTTGTACCATACAAACTAAATTTTGGCATAATAACAAGATCAAATTTCTCCTCACTAGCCTCTAGAAAAGCATATGAGATTATTACATTGGCCTTATATCTGATCCACTACAGTGGCTCTCATACTTGGATGCATATAAGCTATGATATTGGCTCCATAACCAACCAAAGAAGCATCTACTGGTTTATCAGCAACGACAACAGACTAGAGAGCGTGATCTTTGTACGAGCATTAAGACGTTTGTTGGCCATCTTTCTTACTACTAATCTGGCACCCACTTTACCAAGCTGAGTCAAGTTGCCCCCTCTACTACCATGGTTTCTTCTGGTTTGGTACCTGTTGGGAAGTGCATGTTAAAATATAAGTATTAGAAGGACAAAAACAAACTAGACAATGGGCTGTAACAAAACAAAAATTATAATAGGCCCTAAAGAAAGGTGCAACAAACCAACAAATTCCTATATACTATACCATTTCATAAAAACTAGAAACTTAAAGGCAAAATTCCCCAAGAAGAAAACTAGAAATTTAAATTTATAAACAAAATTAACTTCAAATTCTACATATGGAATGTGATGTTATAAACACAACGAATATGCGAAACTAGTAATCGTTTCAGTTTACATGGATGAACCAAAATGAGAGATATGAAAAATGATAAAGCATATCAAATCCACAAGTCATGAGCTAGTATCCTTGAGGGTTGGACAAAATACAAAATACAGTCAATGGAAAGTATCCCAACCATATAGAGCAAGGACCAAAGACTTGGAATCAGAAAATATGCACTACCTACAAGCAGTGTTCACTACACTCTGGTCCATTTGGAACCATATAAACCGGGTAACCCATGAAGGGAAAACTCCTAACCCCCTAGAGGTCATTCTAACTGTTCAATCTCTTATATGCAGGTACAAGGAAGCCTTTAGCAACTGTGCTGTTACATCCCATAGAAGCACGGATCAAAAGAGATGTGATCAGAAAATTAGAGGTCCTTGGCAGCTCATCATCAAAATTGTTGGTGTCAAACAAAAGAGACTCAATAGAGCAGGGATTGCCTACGAAGCCAAAAGCATGAATGGAGATACCATTATGCAGGGAGTTTCAAGCTGTACAGCAAAACCAGTACCAGTTACCATTCAAAAAGCTATGCTAGAGGCAGCTATTAAAGCTAGGAATTTGGGCTACACCCATTTTTTGTTTCTCAGTGATAGTAGGAGAGCAGTACAGGTTTTCAATAGGGAATGCATTCCCAACTGGCAGGAAAAATTTTTGTTAACAGATTGGACTCATCCTAGCCTCAAGGACTGCACCTATCACTCTCTGTTGGTCCCAAAATTTGTAAATAGTCATGTCAACAAACTAGCTAAATTGGCAACTATAATGCCAATCCATAGCTGTATGGTAAACCAGAACTTTTTGTAACTTGAATCTTCTTGAAATGGTATCAAAAAAATAAAATAAAAGGACCATTTGACTTCTTGGTCTTGCTTAATTTCTAACCAGCAAAACTAAATTTTTCATAGCAAAAAATTAGTCCTATATTCAGTAGAGTACAAAATTACTTTCTTCAATATTCAAGATTTCCTTTAATATGAGAGTAAGTGCAAAGTCCTAAAATAGCTGCAAGACAAAGAAACAAGGTTTTCCTTTATAAATCAACCATTTTTCTTTTTAAGTGTAACCAAAAATTAAGAAAAAATCTTCCATTGCACCTTTAGAAAAATAAAAGTTTTAGATTTCATATTGATTTCTCTATTCCCACATTACTCAACAGTCAAAACTTCTATCATACAAGCAACTAACATCGTTCTGAAATTTCTTAAAGTAGTTAGGTAATCTATGCCTCTATCAAAAAATATCAATCCTCCTTCCTATCACTGAAGAACCACAATCAGATTCGTTTAGGGGTTGAACCCTAACACTTAGGAATCTAATCAAAATACCAAAATATAGAAAAATCCATAACAAATCAAGTTATTAACGTCCCCAAAAAAATCCAAACTCATCAATAATTCGAAATCCAAATTGGGAACAAGGGCAAATCATGGAAACAAACCTTGAGATCACGACATTATACTCACAGACTCTGGCATGTTTAAAAGCTCCCCGGCGACTTCTGTGGCGGCGTGCATCGGGGTGTGGTGGTGGAGGTTCGAGCAAGAGGAAGTAGAGGAGATTTTTTATTGAATCTGATATGCGTTTCTGGTGATTTGGGATTTATTGGTGCTATTATTGTATATGATGTAAGGTCTCATTAGATGACGTGGCATGTTTTCATTCGATGGCGTAAAACTAGTGTTTTACGCCAGTTCCGGACTGAATGTTAACTCTTAAAATAATCAGCTAATGTAACAAATTGAATATATTAATATTTGATTATATTTGAAATGTGTATTATAATAAGGGTCCGGTTAATGTGTGCCCTTAGGGCACACATTAAGTTTTCTATTTTTAGAAACATTTTCTCAAAAATTGAAAAAATTATCATTACTTTTTCAATTCTCGAAACTTTTTTTTTCAAAAATGAAAATTAATGTGTGCTAGCACACATTAGGAAAATCCTTATAATAAATTGATATGTGATAACAATAAAGCTGCCAAAAGTGCCAAAGCCTAAGATAAACGAATAGGCATAGGCTAATATATAGCCTATTATATTAAAGAAATCTTCCTTTTGCTTATTTCTTTGTGGGCCCTAAACACTTGAACTAAAACATAGGGCCTTCTATGTTCAAAACAGACATCGACTCCAAAAACTTGTGTCAAATGCATTGACCAAAAAAAAAAAAAAAAAACACAAAACCCCAAAAAAGGAAAAAAAAGAAAAAAGAAAAAGAAAAAAGAAAAAAAAAAGACAAGGCAATCAGTATATCACACGTGGCAACCGAACAGAAGTTTCAATTAAAGAAACACCATTAAAGTTTGTTTCACCTTACTTGTCAATCCTCCACGTGGCAACCTCAGTCACACAAAAAAAAATCCCATAAATACCAACCTAAAAAAGAATGCCATAATACCTATACTACTTTTTAAATCCTATTATCCACAACTGATTCGATGAATAAACAAACATTACCGTTCATAAAACGACATCGCTTATTTTCCTTGGCTTTAGCAATAATTCTCAAACCCCAGCAACTACAAAATTCAGCAATTTGTCTGTAACATTAATATACTTTTATTTTTAGTTCTTAGTTAGTAAATTTTTTTTTTTCTTTTGTTTTGGGGATTCTTTAACGTTGGAAAATCGAGACGATGAAAGTGAAATTGTAGTTGTTGTAAATTAAACTGTCGACAAGAAACAATGTCGTCTTCGGAGATTTCCGGAATCTTGGAGAACTCAAAGGAGCTCGATCGGTTAAGGAAAGAACAAGAGGACGTGCTGGGCGAGATCAACAAGATGCATAAGAAGCTTCAAGCCAGTAAGCCTTTCCTGTTTTAACTAATTGACCCAAATTTATAAATTCAAATAAAAATTGAAACTTGAGGTTCAGTCTTTATCTTTTAGTACCTTGGATTAATGGGTATGTGTTAATTTAGTTAATGTTTGTGTTCTTGTTTAGATATTTTAATTTTTATTTAAAATTTTTTATAGTTATGTGTTTGAATGCTTTGAGTTTGTGTTTTTTTGGAGATGGGTTTGATTGAAATTAGCTGCTATTTGAGGTATCCTAGCTGGGTTTTGTTTGGGTGGGTTTTTTTTTATCAGTTTGTGAGTGTGAGAAAGTTTAAATTACCATCTGGGTGTTCATTTTTGGGGAAGCTAAGATGGGAATTATTTGATCATGGGATTAAAATGTGTAGTTTGTGGACCTGTAATCGGTTACTGTGTCGTGATCAATGAGGACCTCATCAGCTCATCACTTTAGCTAAATTTTGTTGTATAGTTCATAAATCATAATAGGTCGACTTTATGGGTTATAGAAGCTCAACTTTGTCGGGATTCCTTAAGTTAAAAATAAACGTGAATTTAAGACGACAAGTGGGATTACTGTGTTAACTTCTAGCTTATTTAGGATACTTGATAGGGATACCGGTTGTACTGACTATATGTCATTAAGGGAATACAGCTAGTTAGATACTCTGATAATTATTTGCATGTATACAATCACTGTTTCATATGAAGACTGATGCATCTTTTTATACAAACCTCTTATAATTATATTCAACAGTATCTTATTTTGTCATAAATGATATCTTGTAAGGCTGGAAACTGAAGATCACATTTATTGGAGACCCACAGTATGGAAGTTATTTGAGGTTAAATCTTTTTAGAAACTGCTTTCTAATGGGGAATCTAACTCTTTTCCCTGGAATTCGATTTGGAAGGTCAAAGTCCCTTTAAAAGTGTCCTTTTTTGTGCGAACAATCATTTGGGTGAGAATTCTGACTTTAGATAATATTCGAACTTCGGAGGCGTGGGATTATTGTTGTTGACTGGTGCTTTTAGTGTAAGAAGAATAGACAGAATGTAGATCATATTATGCTGCATTGTGAGTATTCTAGGCTAGGGAATTATGGTCTTTGGTTTTGTGCTTATTTGGTGTGCAATGGGTTATGCCTCGCCGTGTGGTGGACTTGTTGGCTGGTTGGATGGGTAGCTTTTTCAAACTCAGGGGTGGTAATTGCTGGAAGGCCATTCCTTTATGCCTTATGTGGATCATTTGGCTTGAGTGGAACAATCAGGCTTTTGAAGTAACAGAACGCACAGCAATGGAGCTTAAGATGATTGTCTTAAGATCTCTGTTTGATTTGATGGCTGTAACGCCCATGTACTTGAAATCTATATGTATTTTTTCCTTAGATTCCTGTAATAAGTCTTAATTCTGCAGTTCCAGTACACATCTTGTGTACTACTGGAGGTGTATTCCTTCATTCTACTAAAATTTCTTACTTACCTATTAAAAATAAATGATATGATTGTAATCATATGTTGCCTTTTATTACTGGCCTCTTTATATTATCCATTTATGAAAGGTAAGGAATGGTAACATACAACAGTATAATAAAATATCTACTATGCGTGTCAACTCGACCTTAAGATAAATGGGTACATGTTGAAGAAGGAATACATTATGCAATAATATCTCATTAAGCAGCCTCCATTTGGATCTGTTAAAGAACATAGGAGAGTAATAGAAAAGTTTAAAATTGCTTAGTTAGGTATCTAATTTCTTAAGCAATATAGTAATTTCCTTTTTCTCACCCAAATTCCAAACAGATTCATATACCCGACTTTAGAAAGTTTGTGTCAAATAATTGAAAATTGTTTCATATGTATATTGAATGGGGGAAAAAAGAGTTACAGGGTTGATTCAGTTTAGGAATAGAGTCTGAAAGTACTTCAATGGAAAAAATAGAATGAAGATAATCGGTATGAGGAAATCTGTAAAAGTCTAAATCCTTTTTTTTTTTTTTGATAAGTAAGTCTAAATCCTAAGCTAGCTAGGTTTTGTTTCTGATTATGAGCTTTGTTGACAATTGGTTTTGGTGTCATTGAATGTGGATGTGTTTTGAAGGGATGACGTGGGTGGTTTTTATCAATTTATGAGTGTGAGAAAGTTTAAATTACTATCTTAGTTTTCATTTTTAGGAAAGCCTATATTTGATCATGGGATTAAAATGTGTAGATTGTGGACTTGGAATTAGTCACTCGGTTGTGATCAATGGGGAGGTCACCACTTTAACTAAATTTTGTTGTTTAATTTAGTAGTTTGTGCTAAATCCGTAAAGGTGCATAATTTGGATTACTAGAGTTCATATTAGATCAAGTTTATGGGTTATAGAAGCTCAACTTTGATAGGATTCCTTAAGTGATAAATAAACATGGATTTAAGATGACAAGAGGGATCACTGTGTTAGCTTCTAGATTGTTAAGGATGCTTGATGGGGATATCGGTGGTATTGAGAATTTGTCATTAAGGGAATACAGCTAGTTAGATCCTCCGATGATTATTTGAGTGTATACAGTCACTGTTTCATATAAGGACTGGTGCATCTTTTCACACAAACCTCTTATAAATGATATCATTGTAATCTTATGTTACCTTTTATTACTATTTTTTTTTTTTTTTATATTACCCATTTATGTAAGGTAAGAAATGGTGATATACAACTCAATAATAAAAAAATCTATGCACAACAACTTGACCTTAAGATAAATGGGTACATGTAGAAAAATGAATACTGTATGCAATAAATCATATGCCAGTTTCAACCTTTGTGCAAGAGTCAAGTGTTTGACAAAGGACAAAACCAAAACGATGCAAAAATAAATTTGAAGAACAGAAAAGTAAAAGATAGATGTCCTACAAGTTAACACCAGGCAAGAGAATACAAACTTCTAGGAGTTAGCACCTAGGGTTGGCTGGAGTCAACATCAGACCATTATAAAATTCTAAGAGAAATTTTATTAATTGATCAAATTGTAAAACAAAACTGAAGCCTTGGATTCTTTAAATAAAGTTCCAAACATTTTATCCTAGTAGGGATAGAAAATAACTTTACTTTTCTTGCAAGAAAAGAACTCAAACGCCTAACCAAACAGGAAAAGAAAACATCAAATTTCATAAAAGAAACCCTAATTATTAAATGACTGGGGTTAGGTCTTTAGGCCCAATCATTAGTTGGCGTCATCCATAAAGCCATAGGTTGGGCCATCTTCTTTTTCCATCTATGCCATAGGTTTGCGTAACTGGAGGCCTATATCTTGGCTTCTATCAATTCTTACAGATTAACTTCCTTTGCATGCATTTGTTATGTTTCATATATTATACTTCAATTGTACAAACAATTACCTATGAAGGCAAAATCTATAAGAGGCTGTTTCTCTGTAACTATGCATAAAAGTCAGTAAAGTTAAATTCTGTAAGAGATTGTTTCCAAACATCTCAAACTTACTTTATTGAGCATATTAATGATAACTTTTTCATGATCTCCAAACTCATAGCTGCTGTTGTCCATTGGACTATGTTTGATTACATGATGTTTGTTAAGCTACCGATTGTCCCAAAAGCTTAAGCTATTAGGAAATGGTGAATTTATTCACTTAACCATAAGTCTAATACTCCTCCTTACTTGTGGGGGCCTAACAAGTGAGAATTTAACATTTTAAATGGGAGGTAGAGTAAAGCCAGGGATCGAACTCAGGGTCTCTTGCTTTGATATCATGTTAAACTACCGATTGTCCCAAAAACTTAAACTGTTAGGAAATTGTGAATTCATTCACTTAACCATAATTCTAACAATGTTGAAGGGAAGGGAGCATTACCTTTTTCTAAAGTGTTTGGTTTTATGTTATTTGTTCCATAGTTATTAACAACTGAAACACACTCTTTTTCTTGCTTGTTCCTACCTTGTCTCCAAGTTGGAGGGCCCTGGAGGGAGTGGGCTTCATGCAATCTGCCACCCTTCTTCCCCTTCTCCACCAGATTACACAAAGAATGGCCACTTTCCTCCTTCCCTTTTCAATTACCCACCTTTTTTCCCCCTCAAGCAAGCATTGCCAAAGCCCCCTATGCTAACTAAATGGTTGTTTGATGCCAAAATAACTCCATGAATGATTGGGAACTAGATGCAGTGGCAGCTTTTACTCACATCTTGGAGATCCATATTCCTTTTGATGAGGTTGGATATCAGATGAGGTGGAAGTTGAGGAAGAATGGGGAGTTTGAGATTCGGTCTTTTTATTGTGGGCCCAGGGCATCATCCTTTGTTATCTTCCCTTGGAAAGCAATTTGGGGGGTTAAGGCTCCCTAGGGAGTTTCCATTTATGTTTGGACAATGGCTTGGGGAAAGATTCTCACAGCTGATAGTTTAAGGAGGAGAGGCTTTTATTTAGTAGATTGGTGTTGCATGTGCAGATGTGATGGGAAATCAGTGGACCATCTTTTACTTCACTGTGGGTAGGCTTGTTGGTTGTGGAATTTTGTTTTTAAATCTTTTGGGGTTGCATGGGTGATTCCTGAGAGGGTGAATGATCTTTTGCTCAGGTGGAGGAATTGGCTAGGGAAGCATTCTTTAGATATTTGGAATTTGATGTCATTGTGTTTAATGTGGTGTATTTGGAGGGATAGAAACAAGCGTACCTTTGAGGATATGGAATGCTTGAGGGAGCAACTTCTTGAGTCTTTTATAGGGACTTCGTTTGATTGGTCACAGATTTGGGGACTCACATCTATTGAGTCCCTCCTGATGTTTTTAGAGTCCCTTTCTTATTGTACATAGTTTTATGTCTCTTTTGTATTTTTGTGGCTACCTCATGTTTTTTCCATGTCATAGTCTTTTTTTTAATGATATCTTATCTTACCTATTTTTTTTTTTAAAGAATTATTTACATTAAGCTAACATAAATTATATACTTTATGAAGATTTGTATTAATTAATTATCTAAAGCTACTAATTGACAACACCACTGCCACCAGTATAATCGTCTTTCACTGCAGTCACCGTTGCCTTAACTATTACACAATTACTCCACTTTTAGTTGAGAACAACAACCTTTCCACCATCTTTTTGCTAGTCCTTAAGACTGTTGTTGCCACCATCAATCACTAACCCACTGCTACTTTATCTTGACCCCCATACATCACTATTATCATCTCAATTTCAGCCATTTACCTATTCCTCCACCACTATTGTCATTGACAGCCATGCAACTGAATCCCACCACTACCATCCCAATGTCTCCTGCAGTAAACTACAATGTGATCCAATATCCTTCCTTGACATTCTAGTTCTGTTTTCTTTTGTAGTTGGTTTTTATATCTTTTGTTGTATGTTGTTGCAGCTCCTGAGGTGGTTGAGAAGCCCGGGGATAATTCATTATCTAAGTTGAAAATTTTGTATACTCATGCAAAAGAACTGTCAGAGACTGAAGCAAGGTATGTCCAATTTTTTTTTTTTTTTTTTGGGATTATGTCCATTCTATAACTTTATAAAGTTGGTATCTTCTACTCTCTTTCGTTTTTTTTTTTTTTCATTTTATTTATTTATTTATTTTAAAGAAATGTATTTTGCACCATATATGATTCTCAGTATTGTACTTGGCTGCAGTGTTTCCACCATGTTGTTAAATCAACTTGATGCTCTGCTTCCTTCTGGGACTCCAGGACAACCACGAAGAAGGATAGGTTTGTAATAGAATCTTTGAGCTATAAGATTGGTTACTATGGACACATTAATGAATGCTGAAAGCTTTTGATCAAGGTTTCCTTTTTAAAGTTTTCAGTGATAAATAGCTTATATAAATAAAACAGTTTTCAATAATAATAACCAGCTGATAAATGTCCCTAGCCTTGGTTTGTTTTTAATTTACATTCTAATGCATATTCTACTAGCCATAAGGAGTTATGCATCAGTAACCTTGTAATCAAGCTTTCATGTTTAAAGTTTACAAAGTGGTTTTTTTTTTTTTTTTTTTGGTTGCTTTCATCTTTCTTTTATGGCTACTTTCCAATACATATTCTGCTAGCCGTGTAGAGTTATGCATTTGGACTTTGATGGGAAGAAATTGGAGTGTAGATAAGCATGTATGCCTATTATATTGTTGAGATAAAAAGAACTTGTGTGCGTATCAGATTGCAATTCTCTTGATTCGCAGCGGGAACTTAGCTATTCTCATGTGTACTTTTGCATTTAAAAAAAGGTTATGTTATTTTTAATTACTTTTAGTCTTTAGATTACCTGTAGTCTTTGGATTTCCATTTAGTTCTCTAAAGAGGATCAAATGCCAAGAACTTCAAGATTAGCCATCTTAAACAGCACTCTTAAATTTAATGCTGGGCATTTCATGACAAGCTAATAACTTAAATCTTTTAATTAGTTAATTGAAGCATATTTTTCAGTTTTCAAAATTACTCTGCAATCCTGTTGCTAATCATTGACTGTGTCTGCTATACATTGTGATAGATAGTTGCATCAACAACAATGGATGTGGCATGTTATCAAGTTTTGGTGGTTGACGTGCAAAACTTCTCACAAATAAGTTTTAAAAAGGCATATAAATTAGCATTTAAGTGTCATCAACTTGTACAGCTTTGCTTGTGAATATGAAACATGAAGCCAGTAAAATGCATTTTCATGGCTGATTCCAACGAGATGCTTGTCTTGCTTTATGGAATTAGATACTTAGTTCATTTGGCTGACAATACATAAATTACAGAAGGCAATGATCAGAAAAGGAAAAGAATGAAGAATGATTCAGATATTTCAAGGAGTTCCACTAGTATGCGAAGTCAACTTGAGGCTTGTTCTAATTTAAAGGGTGAACAGGTATATTAAGATATATTTTTTAATCATGCATGATTTCTTTATAGATAGCACATTCAACTAATTAATTCTTTTGGCAAACAAATTCTTTCACTTGAATGGTTTTTTGTGCCATTCTGTTTTATTAATGTGAATTGTTATTTCAGGTAGCAGCTAGAGTCCGACTAGATGAGGCTGATAAGGATGAGTGGTTTGTTGTAAAAGTTCTGCATTTTGATAAGGAGACAAGAGAGTAAGTTTAGTTCCTGTAAATTGGACATCATTATGTCATTATTTTAACTTTGTCAGAGAATTAAAGCACTTCTTCAAGATCATCATGAGTTTGAGCCAGCTCATCAAATGATAATTGTGTTGTTTGAGCTTGAAGCTAGCTCAAGAAAGAAAAAGAAAAAAAAGAAAAGAGCCAAGCTCATATTATGACTTTCCCATTTATCTATCAAATTTGATTGTGGCACCAATTCAATTGCCTGGCTCAACATCAAGTTGAAGCTTGGGCTATGAACTTATTTTGGAATGAATTAAGGCATGGAGGAGATGCAGCTTTTCTATTGATTAGGTGCAATGTATAACCATTTAAACACATGCCAAATGAATATAACCATCTAACTCAGAAATATTATGTGCTCCATATTTCACATGCCTAAGTAGAACTTGACTGCTCGAGGCTGAGTCATTGAGGAATGATACCATAAGGGTTAGTCTAGATTGGTTAATATACAAACTTGAATGAGCTTGTTGTGGAGATAACATCATACTGTTTGTGATCTGCTTGGTTTATTTTTACCCTAGATAGAAGTTACTGCATTTATCTTGTGTTTCCAGTAATTAGTGATGGAACAAAGGGATAAGGAATATTCTTTTTGATGCAGAATGGGTACGTAGAAAATGGATAACAAAACATCTATAGTTCAAAATTCTAAAATGAAATATGGTATTTAAATAAGAAAAAAAAATGAAATAATAAACTCTTAAATTATGTTGGTTGTGTTCCCTGCATCACTACTTTAAAGCCCAAATTCAAAATTCAAAAATGAAATATGGTATCTCAAATAAGAAAGATTCTTGAATAATAAGTCTAAAATAATTCTGGATGTACTACCTGCATCACTATCCTAGGTCTTTTATTTATTTATATATTTATTATTAAATTTATATATTTTTTAAATAAAAATTGTTTTACCCTCAGAGATTACTTTATTCCTGATTTATGAAGAAGCAACTCTAATTGCAGATTTGAAGTCCTTGATGAGGAACCGGGTGATGATGATGAGGGTGGCGGCCAAAGGTAACTGTCTTTTTCTGACTCCAATTTGACTGCCCAATGTTATATTCTATTTAGATACTTCTATGTTATCTTTCTATTTCCATAATTTTGTATAATTACTTGGCTTAACTATGCATGCTACTTGACTCATTGAGAATTCTCTTACATCTTAATGGTTTTAGGTTATAGAGTGATCTGGGTTTTATTGGCTTACAGATAGTTTCTACTGGAATTAAACCACATCTAAGAGGCTTAATTTTATTGATAATCATACTGTTTCTAAGGGTTGTATGACTTTTGACTGCATCTTTTCCACCAAGGAAACATAGGGAGAGAGAGAGAGAAAGGAATACGAAAAAGAAAAAAGAAAAGCCTTTTCCAATTTTTTGTAAAGCCTCCCTCCCCACCCCCCCTTTCTTTTTTCTTGATGCTCCTTTGTGACTAGTACTCTGTTGTGTCAAAATTGCTTTTCTTTTTGCCCTGATTTAAATTGGTCTTTAAGCTGGCCAGTTTGTTATGAAGAGTCCTTATGTGTTAGTGATTGCTAGATGCGACTTTCTTTATTAAAAATATGTAAAGAATGTGGATAAGTCTTTCAGATTTATGATTGAAACTTACATGGTTCATGGTGAGCTGTATTTGGTCAGAGATGCTGAGTGTTGCCTTTTCTTATCATTTTTTTTTTCTTTGGCAAGTAATGATGAGTGCTGGTTGTCCTACTGTTAGTTGCGTGGAGGAATAATATGGTTTACTTTTCTATGTAATTGAACTATTTTCATCTGAGATTGACCTTCTTTTTTCTTTTTTCCTTGCTGCTCTTAGAAAGTACAAGCTGCCCATGTCAAGAATAATTCCTTTCCCCAAGAAAAATGATCTCAGTAACATCCAAGATTTCCCTACTGGAAGTCAAGTTTTGGCTGTCTATCCAGGAACGACTGCACTTTATAAGGCAACTGTTGTTAATGTCCATCGCAAGGTGACATTTCTATCTATTTTCTTTACTTGAACAGAAGTTATCATTAATTTCCTGTGAATTTCAATATTCTATAGATTCTTACACTCCTTTTAAATATGCCTGAGAGTTTGGCGAATCTAACTACTAGTCGTAATTTTGCATGTCGTGGCCTTCTTTCAATGGTTCAAAATATATCCAGAGGAAGATGGATGAGTAAGTGATATCATTCTTTGTCTTTTATCATCAGTGTATAATTTTGGAAAGAGTGCATAAATTTTTTTGCGTTTTGGGAACCCAACCAAAAAAAAAAAAAAAAAAGGACCTCAATTTGTGTTATTAGTTTCTTGTAGGTTATGGCACACAGTTTTTAATACCATAGCTTCTTATGTAATTTGATTTCGTTAGTCACTGAAATGATAAACACATGAGAAAAAAAAATTGATTGTTTAACGTTTTTTAAGGAAACAAATAGGCTGAATTTCTTTAGCAAAGTCATCTCTTCATGTAAGGAAGATGCAGAAGAATGATGACATCGCCATGTGGTTCCACTTTCCAAATGTATCAATCTTCTGTATATTGAAACCTGAGGATTTTTCACTCTAATAAGTTATTTATATTATGTTGTCAATAATATGTTATTTCATGTTTTGGTTGGGCAGTTATTTACTGGAATTTGACGATGATGAGGAAAATGGAGCATTGCCGCAAAGGGTTGTACCCTTCCAAAAGGTGGTAGCTCTGCCTGAGGAACCTCGTCAATGAATTCATGCTGTTTATAGCCATGTATAAATCTCAAGTGTTATGTAGCATTGTGAACCTGAACATTGACATGCCTTATTATGTTTCCTCTTTTGGTCATTTGGAGGCGATAATGTAATACTATCTTCTGTTACTTTTCTATGTTATATAGAAGGAAAATTTATTCCTTGTTACTCTCTCTCTCTCTCTCTCTCTACTTTTGAAACCATAGACTTTCTGTTCTTCTGTCCATTCCCATTAACTTTTATCTTAAATCTCGAACCAAGTGGTACTATTTTTAGCATTAGAGAATCTGACATGAACCATTACATTTAAAAAAGAAAAAAAAAAGGGCATGCTTTTAGGTGAACAAGTGGTATGCAATTATTGTTTACGAAAGTTATTTTTAAAGTCAAGGACAAAAAAAAGATATTTTTAAATAGTTTAGGGATAAAAAAAAAAAAAATTTTCAAGTTTAAGAACAAAAAGTTCATAAATGAGAAGGAACTTCGTGTAAATTTTAGGGACCGAAAAAATATGTTTGCAATGTGAGTTTTGAAGTTTAATGTTGGTTCTTACAATATTGGTAAAGTAGCTAAAGTTTATTTTGATTAGCACTATTTTTTTTTTTATAGAAGTTTTTCTTTTATTCCATCAAATAATTTCTACATTAGTAGGTATTTTTGTGAATGTGATAAGATTAGCAATGAGGACTGTATTGGGAGGAGGTTTCGTGGGTATAGACTATATAAGGAAAGTTGAAAATATAAAATACATCATTTTATTAGATAAACTCATAAACCTAAAACTAATGATGAAATTAGATGCTTAGCTTTGCTTTGTGACTATTATGGTATTTTCATATTTTGAGTGGATTGATTCACCTACTTGAAGGCGTGGGAGTGAAATTGCTGTACACCTCATGTTAAAATAAAAATCATTCCAAACTGTGTAAAATGTGCTTTAGCTTTCTTAGAAAGATTCTTCTCCAAAAAAAAAAAAAAAAAAAAACCTTTCTTAGAAAGGTAAATTACATTTTAAACCTTATATTTTAGGGGTAGTTTCAAATCAAATCATATATTAGTTTGAAAAATTTCAACTCAAACATTTAAGTTTAAGATTATTACAAGTTAAACCTTATATTTTTGTTACTTTCAAATGTAATACTACATTTCCAAAATAATATCAATTTAAATATGAACTTTTTGGTTTTGATTAGGGGTTTAAATTGATATGATTTTTAAAAGTTCAAGGTTTGATTTGAAACCAACAAAACTAGGTTAAAAAATTATTTTCATCCTTGAATTTACATTAATTTTGTTTTTTGCCCCTCAAAAATTTTAAGGACAGTCCCCCCCCTTCTCAATAGTATAGGGGTAAAAATAGGGAGGGTAAAAGAAATTTATTATTATTATTATTATTATTTTTGTATAAAAAATCTAAGGTTTAATTTGATTGGTCATAAGGATAATCATTCTTATTAAGTCAAAAGAGACCAACTTGGTGATTACCCTTTTTACTAAACCATGGGAAGCCCTGAGCAGTTTACTGAGCAAATTTTGCACCGAACTCACCCATCCTTTTTGGTACAATAATAAAACTAGGTTAAAATATTATTTCTGCCTTTGAAATTTGCATGAATTTTTTTTGTCCCTAAAAATTTTTAAGAAGCATTTTTTCCCATTAGTTTAGGAATAAAAATAAGGACATACATACATACATACATATATATATATATATATAAAAGAATAGGGATGAATTTTTTTTTTTAAGAAGTGTAAAGATATAAATTTAGAAAGTATATAATTTTCAAAAGTTTAGGGATGAAACTTTCTAAAGTTTAAGGATAAAAAACTAAAATTATACAAATTTTAGGGATAAATAAAGTTCAAAGGATTTTTTTTTTCATAAATGGAAAAGGCTCTTCTTTAGAAAAATTATTTAAGCGTAATTACGTTATAAAATAACTATTCTTAAAATTATAAGATTAAATTTTACTTAGTTAGGGACTTGAATAAAAAATAAAAAAAACTTTTACCTTAAAAAAAAAAAAACAATAACAAGTACAACAACAACACTACCCATGTATTGAAACGAATGCAAAGTCTGAGTACGGAGTTCTGACCCGACACTCTCTTTTGCAGACTTCCACACACACACACAGCTCTGGTGCTTATTTTTTGGTTTCTATTGTTTCATCCAAATTCTTGTCCTTGATAAAATCGTTCTGCTCTGTTTTTTTTGTTTTGTTTTTTGTTTTGTTTTTTCCTTCATACATAATAATTCGCATTTGGCAAAGCTCCTTATCTAGTCCCAACTCAACACAATCGAGTCCAACCCAGTTCAGCAAGTTGCACAGGGAGGGCTTTCTTCGTAGTTCTTCACACCTTTACATTCGGTAACACCCCCTAATTTCTTTATTTAAATTACATTTAGCAAAACTACATTAAAGTTTCTTTCTTTCTTTCTTTTTGTTTTTGTGAATTTGGATTCAAATTAATATATTCATAATTTTTTTTTTATGCTTCTCCTTTTTCATTTGGATGCTAGATATGAAATTTAGATTAGTGGGGTTGTATCAATGAGTCCTATGCTATGCACAATACCCATATCAGTGCTATCAAGATTACATACACAGAATCCTTTTATGTGGACAGTTCTCAAATATTTCATCCAAAAAAAAAAAAAAAAAAAAATCTTGGAAGCTTCTATAGATAGTTGTTAATGCAGGTAGGAAAAGCTTGTATTGGATTTTACTTGTCGTTTGTTTTTTTCCTGCTTGAAATTTGCATAGAATTATAGTTTTCCACCCATCATTTTGTGTTTATAGAAACCCCATTTTCTCTCCTTCTAGTTTACTGTACTTATAAGCAAATGGAAAACATATTACTATTTTCCTTGGCCAATGAGCTATACCTCAAATGGCACTTTCTCATTTCATTATAATGGATGAAGGGTGAGGTTGTGGGTTCGAGACCCACTGGGTTAGTGCATAGCTCACTGATTAAAAAAGAACTGTTTTCCTTGCAATGTTTTGGTTGTTTAGCTTTAGTATTTCTAGGTTCTCATTTGCATTCTTTGGGTTATATTTGATGCGGATTGTTTAAAAGAAATTCACCTGAAAGGCCAAAAAAAAAAAATCTTGGAATCTACTGTATGATTGTTAATGGAGGTGGGAAGAGCTTGTAATGGGATTTGAAATCACTTGCAATTTTTTTTCCTTCTTAATTTGCATAGGATAATAATTTTCAACCCTTATTTATTTATTTATATATAATAACCCCATTTTCTGTTGTACCATTTTACTGTATATTTTTTATAAGTCACCCTTTTACTGTATATATAAGCAAATGGAAACATATTACTATTTTTCCTAGCAAAATTTTAGTTATTGGGTTTTCATTTGCATTCTTAGGGTTATATATTCTTGATAGATATTGAAGAGGTGCGTGTAAAGAACTGCAAAATGGTGATTAAAATGCTTCTGCAAAACCTTAATTATAGTAATCATCGAGTGCATGCTCCGCTGCCCCTTCAGTACTTTATTCGAAACTTTTCACTCTGGTCAATGAAAAAGGATCCAGATCTCGAATCGGCTTTGTCTAGAAATCATCGATGGATAGTCAATAATCAGATCAAGAACATAATTCTTCGATGCCCAAACCAGGCAGCATCTGTGAAATTCCTGCAGAAGAAATTCAAGACCCTTGATCTCCAAGGCAAAGCTCTAAATTGGCTTAAAAAATACCCGTGCTGCTTTGAAGTTTATCTTGTTGGTGACGAGTACTATTGCCGGCTAACAAAACGGATGATGTTTTTGATAGAAGAGGAAGAATCTGTCAAAGATAATCAGGAACCGATATTTGTTGATAGATTGGCAAAGTTGCTTATGATGAGCTTGAATCATAGACTCAATGTTATGAAACTTAATGAATTAAAGAGGAACTTTGGTTTTCCAGATGACTATCTAATTAGAATTGTGCCGAAGTACTCGGATATGTTCCGGATAGTTAATTATAGTGGGAGACGGAGTTCAATGGAAATTGAACTGGTTTCTTGGAACCCTGATTTAGCAGTTTCCACAATAGAAGCCTCTGCTCGGAAGCATGGTTCTCAGCCATGTTTTTCATGTTCATTGCCCTCAACTTGGGTGAAGTCATGGGAAAGGTTTCATGAATTTAATGCATCTCCTTATATTTCGCCCTACTTGGACCCCAGAGGTTTATTGGAGGGATCAAAGGAGTCGGAGAAGAGGACTGTGGGCTTGGTGCATGAGTTATTGTCATTGACACTGTGGAAGAAAGTGTCAATAGTGAAGCTAGGGCATTTTAGGAGAGAGTTTGGCATGCCAGAGAAATTGAATGTTCTGCTGCTTAAGCACCCTGGCATATTTTATGTTTCAAATAAGTATCAAATATATACTGTACTTCTTAGAGAGGGATATAATGGGTCAGAACTAATAGATAAAGATCCTCTAGTTGTTGTGAAGGAAAAATTTGGGGAGCTGATGCAGGAGGGACTTCATGAATATAATAAGAGGCACTATTTGGTGAATTTAGAGAAGAGAAAGAAAGACATGGTTTTGGGTAGATTAAACAAAAGCAAGGACAGAAACTCTGAAATGTCTGAAAATGATGACCAGGGAGACAAGTTAGGAGGTCTGTTCGACCCTGAAGAAAGAAAACGGTTTTATAAAATTCTCTTTGATGATGTTGTTCCATAAACTTCAATGGAGGTGCGTTCTGGTGTTTAAGATATCAACTTTCTGCATGTATTTATTTGCAGTCTTGGAGTTCTCCATGACTTACATGTCACCAATATTTCTTATGAAGAAGTAACTCTATGTGCAGATTTGAAGTACTAGATGAGGGATTGAGTGATGATGATGAGGGTGGTGGCCAAAGGTAACTCTCTTTTTATTGACTCCAATCCACTCAATGTCAAAATTCTGTTTAGATACTTCAATGTTATCTTTTCTGTCACATTATTTTGTATGATTACATGGCTTATTATGCATGCTACTTGATTCACGTGGAGAATTCTCTTATGTCTTGATGATTTTAAGATTATGGAGTGATCTTGAGTTTATTGGCTTTCTGATAGTTTCTACTGGCATAAACAAATTAGATTTAGTTTTTTTGATAAGTAGCAAAAAACAAATAAGATTTAGTTATAGAGAATTATCGTTCCCTAGATGAATATCTTTATGTATTGAAGCCTTCAAGGTCATCTGTGATGAACTAGCTGCTATACACAAACCTGTCAATGATGCAGACGAAGTCTATTGGGCCCTCAATGGACTTGGAAGCAAGTATGACAACCTTGTCATAGCCATGCAGGTAAGATCTCCTTTACCATCTTTTGAATAGTTTGTTAATCTCTTGTCAATCTGTGAAAGAAGACATGAAAATCACAGCTTGAATGAAAATAAAGCGTTGTTTACTCAATGTCAAAATAGAGGTCGACGGTCTTCAAACAGTCGTAGTCAAGGATATCGTGGAGGTGGCAACTTTAATCCAAATGGACAGCTTTACTCAATCTCACTACAGTTGGGCTCAACAGCCTACTTCTTGAGGCACCTTGAAAAGACTAGTTGGACAAACAGAACAATGTACTCAACAGCTGAATCACAATGCTCAAAAGGACATGGCTTTACTCAATCTCACTACACTTGGGCTCAACAGCCTACTTCTTAGGTACCTTGAAAAGACTAGTTGGACAAACACAACAATGTACTCAACAGCTGAATCACAATGCTCAAAAGCAAAAGGTGATCGTTATACATCAAATATATATGAAACCGGGACATAAAGCTATCAGTTGTTGAAATAGATACAATCATGCCTATCAAGATGAAGAGATCCCCATAAGCTGTGGCAGTAATGTCTTTCTCTGATCCACAAGATCTTGAATGGATTCCTAGGTCAGGTGCAACCTCTCATGACTAATGATGCGGGTAAACTCCACTCGCTTTTCCCTTATTGAGGTGCAGATATAACTATTATTTGTGACGGGAAGAGTATAAAATCACTCATGTCGGAAATATGTCTATATCTACTCCATATGGATTACAGGATCTTAAAAATGTCCTGTTGGTGTTGAATAGTACAAAGAATTTGCTTTCTGTTGGAAAACTTATTGATAATTTATTTTGTGTCACCATTTTCTCATCTAATGGCTTTGTGATTAGAGATGAGAAAACATGGAAGACATTGCCTCATGGTCATGGAAAAGGTGATCTTTGCATGTGGGAGGAAGCATGTGCTTTGTTCTCTACAAATGAAAGCTTTAGCGAAGATTTGGCACCAACAGTTAGGACACCCTCTACAAAAATTATTTCCTTTCTTAAGCAAAAATCCATTTGTTGAAGTTAGATTGGTTAAAACTTGTAAACTTCCATATCTTGTTGACAAGGCACAGAGTGATTTCCACTACATAAGATACATTGTGATCTATGGTGCCATGCACCAATTACTTCTGTCCAAATTTTTTGATACTATGTGTCCTTTATCTACGCATGGATGTATACTTTAAGGTATAAATCAATTGTCTTTGATTGATTCCAAAGATTCAAGAAATTGGTGGAATTACAACATGAGCATAAAATTAGAGCTTTGCAAAGTGATGGAGGTGGTGGATTTGGAAAACTGGAATTCTCAAAATATTTATCTACCCATTGCATAATTAGACAATGTCTTGTCCTTGAAATATACCTAATACTCCAGGAAATACCGCCATATAGTAGAATCAATTGGGTCTCACTTTACCGTATCATGGTAAAGTACCAAGTTTGTGTGTTGAAGCATTCCCTACAACAGTGTTTCTGATAGATCATCATCCTACAGCAGTATTAGGTATGGAAACTCCCTTTAAACTCCTACATGGAAAAGATCTTGATACACCTATCTCTATAGCTATATAATATCTAAAATTAAGTGTAGTATTTAATATTATTACATTCCTATTGAGCTACATCATTGGCCATGTCACCATTTTTTACTATTGATTTGTTACTTTAATTTTTTGATAATATAAAATATATTAAACTGTCTAAGATATTATTAGAAAAAAAAAAATCAAAGTTGAATGTGTAAAGTCAAGTGGTTAACATATTTAATATTATAAAAAATAAGAACAAATCAATAAATAAAAAAATGGTGATGTGGCCAATGACTTGGTCTATTTTGGTTTAATTTGGTCCAAATCGGTCTACTCGGTCCATTTGATCTACTTCGGTCCATTTCAGTGCACTTACTTAAGAATTGAAAAAGACAGGTTTGGATTGAGATTACTTATTCTAAATTCAAATTTATTAAAAAATATAGATGGTAAAAAGTAATAATATTTTTTTTAATTGTTTAATTTAATAATTTGTGGTATTATATTTCTTTATGTTTTTTTCCCCTTATTTGAAATTAGCATTTTAGTTTGAGTAAATTACACAATTTGAATGTTTTTATATGATATAATTGGAATTTGAAAACCAATTTTTAAGTCAGATAGAAATTAGGGGATTGCTATAACTATGATTCTTTTAACCTTTTAAATGATTCAGATGAGCACATGAATTTTTTTTTTTTTTTCTTTTTATTGACATGTGAAATGAAGCTCATTTTGCAATGTATAAGTTATTCAACACACCATGGCAAAAATTCATTTCTAAAAAAAATTATTATCCTCTCTGTTCTCAAACAAGAGTGATCATATATTTTTTTCATACAAGTACTTGAAATAGTTAATATGACAACATAAGGCCGCATGAAGCAAGCTCTTTATGTTGAGGACTCTATTATGTAGTTGGAAGAGGTACCCAACTTTTTACTGAACAAAAAAAATAACATCAACGCAACACAAAAAATTGTAACTGTCCCACGCCTGCAACTACTGGTACTAATTTATGATGTTTGACATATGGTTGGTTGTGATCACACTAATGCCTTTGACATGCTTGGATAATTGGAATTGGTGGGTATGAGAGTGAACCATTGAGTATGTGATTAGCAAACCACTGACTAGCAGCCTGAGAGTAGTGCACACCATCCCAGCTAACATACTGTAAAGGATTAGCACAAGAAGCACCATACACCTCACTTCCATTTACAATTGCTTTTGACCCACACCAGACATGATCGTAATTCACATGATACCCACAGCAGACCTTCAGGGGATCGGCAAATCCTGTAAAAGAAGTTACTCATGTAAAACAAGTTGTCCCAGAATCACAGCATCAGTAATAGCCGTCACATTTGACACTTTTCTTTGACATGAATGTAACAATGGCCTTAAGGTAGAAACCCAAATGCAGTCTTTTCACAAGGAAGACAGAGGCCAGAATGGCAAGTGACATTACACTTTTTGAGCTTTTGTGCTCTTTTTTCCTCGGCTTTGACTTCATTTTGATATTACTTTAGTTAAAATGTATATTTCTTATTAGATAAAAATAACGACGACAACCAAGCTTTAGCCCCAAAAATTTAGGGTTGTGTATGAATTCTCAACAAACTAATCTTGGTTTGCCACATGTATTCTTTAATGAAATATCAAACTAATTAATAGTAGTAAAATGTTCCATATCTTAACATTGACAAAAATTGTAAGCTCAAAAGAGTGTCATGATAAATCTTGAGAGGCATGTAAACTGATAAGTAATGTGATGAGGATCATGATAAATAGTATTTTATTAAATACCTTCATTCTTTGCATTGCTGATAAGTCCATATTTTGCAGCATATAGATCCACATATGTTATTGCTGCTTCTGGGAGCTCTGCCCTTAGTTTGATCACCCTGTCCTTGAGCTGCTTGTTGAACTCTACAGCCATGTCATTTTGACTCTTGACACAGCCTTGCTGGTCAAGATAGCCAGGCGGTGGATTATGATTGTAAAAAAAATTCAAAGGCAAGCATCCAATAGGCCCCGTGTTGTGTATCCAAAATGTCCTCCCCCCTTCTTGATATATGCGCTGCAAGTAGTCCATTACAATCATTTCATATTAAGACATGCTTAATTAAACTCACAATTGTTCAATGTTTCAAATCTTAGCAATGTTAGAGAAAATAGAGAGAAAAGAGAATCAACACAGAAATTTAAGTGCTTTGGCAATGTCTTTACAGTGTATTTACTGCACAGTAGCGAGCAGTGGAAAAATTCACTATAAGAAAATAACGGATTTACAGTGTATTTACTGCACATTAAATTTCCCAATATACCCTAATCATAATATCATACCCCAACCTGTTATTCAGCACAGGCCAATTTATATATACACCACTTTAAGCTAGAGGTCAGTGTTACTTTCCCTTCAGAATATGAGCCAGTCTCTAACAACAATCTTCTTAATTCAAGTAATCCTAGTAATCTTGTTACTTACTTGGACTGCTGTGGCTAACTGATTGACAATGTCTGGCAATGCTGCACGAAGTTGGTCAAAGCTCATCTTTCGAAAACCAGCAGAAAGATCATTCTGACCAATATCAAATGTGTAAAGAGCCTTGGAGAAGTCCTGGGGTCTGGGAAGATTGTTTCTTGTCTTGGCTGGAAGTCACAACAAACAAAATAAGCGGACGAAAATAAGCTCATCCAAACACACAACAATTAGTCCTTTTTCTTTGAATGAGAATGACCTTGGTTGTAGAGATCAGCAGTGCGTGCTTTGAACTGCAGGAATTGCACAATCTGGATGTCTAGAGAGAAAGGACTAATGCCATTTTCAAATATGGTTTCATTTTGCCTTCTAATAGTTGATCCTCCAGTGGCAAAATTTGCTCCATGCCGGTAATTTGTTCCGAGTGAATTCAAGTATGCACTCAAGTATGGCAATCTTAGGTGCTCAGCTGCATATATAAAATTTCTCAAATTAGACTACTGTCCTGAATCTGTGCATTTACCATAGATAAGTAGAGTGATAAAGAAATGTATGTACCTATGAAGTCTATGAGTACCCGACCATCTGAGTCCCTTCCAGCAGGCTTATGAAAGAATGAATCACCATATGGTGCTATAATGGGATCAAATGCTGCTGATACTCCTCCAGTGTCTGAATTTGAGTCACCAAAGTTGTATATTGCTGGAAACTTACAAGGAGCTGAGCGTTGCAGCTCCTTACTACTCACACCTAGAACACATAAAACCAAGAACCCAGTTAATAATAGTCTCCCAAACTCCATTGGTGCGGCATAAAAGTAGTTCATGCTTGACCACTCTAATTTATAGGGACCAAGAACCAGAGGCCTAATTTAGGAAATAGTCTATACTTATCTTTTTTTTTTTGCTATAAATAGTCTATACTTATCTACATACTCGATCAGTTAATCTTTCAGTTAATCTTTCTGTATTGAACTACTAGAGTCTACAAGTCTAGGAACAAAAAAAAAAGGGTAAATTTTATTCACACCTCCTGAGGTTTGGGCAAATGTTAATCAGGTTCAAGACTTTTCAAAACTAACCAATTTGGTCCCTAAAGCCAATTTAGTCCCTAAAACAATTGAGAAAAAATAACTAATTCTTTATGGACTAAGTTGGCTTTAAGGACCAAATTGTCTAGTTTTGAAAAGTCTTGGATCTGGTTGATATTAGCCCAAATCTCAAGGTATGTTAGTGGAATTTACCAAAAAAAAAAAACATCTCCATTCTTTGCCATAGATAGAAAAAGAAGCATCTATATTTGTTCTTTTAAGCTGCACAATCCTAAGCATACATGGTTAGAACTGAGAAGGCCCTAATATTAGGAAGGAATGGAACCGTGATTTCATCTAAGGACCCAAAGATTGAAACAAAAATTTTCAATAATGAAAAATAAGAAATAAAAAACGCCAAATCTATATCTATATATCACTAAAAGCTGAAGCGTAGCATTTAATATTGTTACGTTCAGGTTGAGCCACATCAGCAGTCATGTCAATACCATTTTTTTTCCTGAATTTGTAATACAATTTAAAAATAGTTTTCCTAAAATTAAAAATACTAATAAAATAAAATAATTTCTAGCCCTATATCTTTCACGGTTACAATTTTAGAAAGCAACCCTTCGTGTTCCACGGTTACAATTTCAAATGGCAACCCTTTGTGTTCCATGGTTACAATTTCAAACGGCAACCCTTCAACTTCACATTAGCATTCACGTCATTATCTTTTTTCTTTCCAATTTTCCTATAATTGTTTTTAACATTTATTTTTTTAAATATTTACACTTCTCCCACCTTTCTCCCTCCCTTACCTTTTCATCTCCCCATTACTTCAACTTTTCTTCATTTCTTACCTTTTCATCTCTCCACTACCCTCTACATTAATATTATTCTTCATCTTTTCCTTTATCTTTCTTTATTTTTGTCTTTTCTTATTCACATCCTCTTACTATAAATTTGTCGCTATCTCTTCCGTTCTATGCATAGTTTTCCCTCACAACAAAAAAGTTTTCTCTCTCTCTCTCTCTCTCACAATTTTTTGGTGGATTTTTTTTTTTTGTTTTTGTTTTTCTTGCATCTCTGTTTTAGGTTGATAATTTTTTATATTCTTTAAAACTCTATTTTGGGTTAATGCAATTTAGTTTTTTTAAATAATTGTTGTTGTTTTTTTTTTGGTTCTCTTTTATTGTTAAATGTTATTTTAATTGCGTTATAAAAAATAAATATAACATATAAAAATATAATATTATTTTATTTCATAGCATGATTTGGATAATTTGGTATTTATTCTATTACATAGCATAATTTTTAATAGTGCTTAATTTAGATGTTAAACTATGAGACTTTACAAATTTTTGTTTATTTTTTAATCATTTATGGTGGTCAAAGTATTCTTAATAGTTGTATTAGAAGTACTCTATAATACCATTTATTTAGAGAAAAGAAAAAGTTAGCCAAACGAAAATAATTGGATGGGTGAAAAATTTTAGCTTTTGCAAATTTATTTAAATTATTATTATTTTATAACAATGCATATATAGAAATTTAATTCTTAGATTTTGTTAATAATTCTAGTGAGGGTAAAAGCCCAAACGCGTATGTTGGGCCTTAGGCCCCATTTACAAATATAAGTATTTTCGAGTAGGGGTAAAGGATTGGGAAATGCCCCAGAATGGAGAATCACGTAAGAAAAGGATGAGGGAGTATAGTCCGAGGAGTATATCCTCCTCGGACTTGAAGAATATCAGTCAAGTAAATACCTGGGCAGCTTGGGTGAACTTCCAGGAAGTCCCAGCGATAAGGATGGACTTCTTGCACGTATAAAGATGATAGAAATAGAGAAATATCTAGAGAAAAAGCTGCTACCACCGCGTTTAATGCACTGCAGCAACTTTTCTGGCCGCATTTATGTGGAGAAGACCCCTGAACAGTGCAATCTCAGTTGCCACCACTCATGGAGAACTAAAGAAGATACCTGATGTGACATGTACTCAAGTGGATACTTAGATGAAGAACAAGTGTACGATGAAGATGGTTTAAAAGAAAACTATATAAATGGAAGAGAACTCTCATGAAGGGGGATCGGAAAAAAGAAGGAAAAGAAGAAGAAGAAAAATTTACTGTAGTTCCAAGAGTGATCTTAGCCAGTCAAACTATAATTTGTCTCCTCGGACCTAAATTTATTCAAGGTCTCAGCGTTTTGGTACTTGTCCTTTTAATCAAACATTGATTAACTATTGTTGAGTTCACAAACAACCTAGTTCTTTTAACCACTCTCTACAAATTTATTGTATTGGGCTTAGTGGGCTCACATCCCATATCTTTTGGGCTTGGGTTACAAATCTTGACCCTACAATTGTTTATTTGATAATATGTTTTGGGTGGACAAAATTACAATTTCTGCAAAGAAAATAACCTTAATAGATTATCAACAACAAATTATTTTCCTAATTGGTCCAATTAATCATTGTTAAGTTTTATTAATTTTCTAAGTTACATTTTTTTGGTGTTTTGGATTGTAGACAGAAAAAAATAAGGTTTGAGAAAGTTTGTTTAAAAATAAAAGAATAATTTCCAAATTTTATATTCTTTTTAATGATTCACAAAATATTATAAATAACTTTTATTAAAAAAATGAATATTTTCATTAATTTGCCTTTTGAATATCTAAGAAAAATTGTACTATTTTTTTTTTGGTACAACAAAATTTATATTTATGATTTATAATTGTTCCTATATTACATTTATGATTGTTCCTATAATAAATAAATATATGATTACGAAATACATTACTCTTTATTAAATTAGTTTAAATTGTAATAATAATAATAATAAAACCACCATAAAAATAATTATCACGTGCAACGTACAAGTTCGTGGCTAATTCATATATAAAAGTTTGAAACTTAATCATTATTATGTTGTATATTAACTTCAATATTTTTCTAAATGTATGTCCAGTTAAAAAGAAAAAAAAAATGAATTGATTAGATCGAGCAAGACAATAGCATGATTGGTTTGGGTATTTGCAGTCCTATTGCTGGGATTTCTTTGTGGATGAATTTTTTTTTTTTTTTGGGGTATATTTCAAAGGGCTTTCATTCTCTTTTGACATGCAGATAGAGGCAGAGATTCTCAGAGCACACCACATTGGAATACATGCGTGTTAAATGGAAGCTGACACACCTTTTGGAAAAACTGTTGGGTGCATCACGCACATGATCCAGCCCACCCAAGATTAGAGCTTCGGCTTGTCAAAAGGTCGAGCAGTGGGTTTTGAGGACACAAAGAAAAAGTATATAGAGCAGCAGGGGAGAAAAGAAAAGGGAGTTTCTCTCTCTTCAAATAAACTAAATTAACTTTTACCTTATATGTTAGCTTTTTAGGCATAAGTGCACTTTTAATCCTTACATTTTGTACTTTTTTTATTTTGATTCTTACATTTTGTTTTTTTACTACTTTTAGTCTCTAAACCAATTAACGTCTGACATTTAGGTCATTTTCGTTACCCAACTAATAGCAAAAGCTAACGTGGCTGGTGGTGGAATAAAAAAAATAATATAATGACACACATTAATTAATTAAATTAAAAACAAATATTAAAAAAAATTAAAAAAAAAACTCATTAGTTTTTGGGAAGAACATGACTGTTAATAATCTTCATGTTCTTCCCTAAACATGTTTGATTGCCTAAAAAAGCCACTAATCTTTTCAACTCTAGCCCTTAATTTCTATATCACTTCCCTCAGCCCACCCAAACTTCTAATCTTACTGCCCAAAACCCTTCCTTTGTTACAATTTGGATAACTAAAATTCATATTCTTCATTGCTTTGAAGGAAAGCCCATGCCTTTTCACAGCAATCCCATTTCCCACAACCTATAAATATGAAACCAAACTCACCATCCTTGACCCAAATCCTCCATCAACAAGACCACCCCGCTGATCAAACCCATTTCCTAAAGCAACAAACACCACCACCATCGTTGGAAAAACCTAGCCCCATGGAAACCCATAAAAAACTTATCAAACCCACACCATTATTGTCGATCAAACCTAACCCCGAAAATCCAGAAAAACCTGATCAAACCCACACCAGCATTGCCAATCAAACCCAGCCTTGGAAACCTAGAAAAACCCGATTAAACCCATACCACCATCGCCGATCAAGCCGGAAATACCCAGCCCCACGGAAACCCAAACAACCCAATCAAACCCACACAACCATCGCCGATCAATTTGGAAAAACCCAGCCCCACAGAAACCCAGAAAAACCTAATCAAACCCACTCCACCATTGCCGATCAAACCCACACCACCATCATCGATCAAACAACAAAGAGGGAGAGAGAGTCGGGTTTAGAGAGAGAGAGAGAGAGAGAGAGAGAGTCAGAGATTAAGATTTAAGAGAGAGTGAGGGATCGAGAGCTTGAACAAAGGAAGAAGAAAAAGAAAGATACAAACACAAACGTGCACTATGAGAAAGAGAAAGAGAAAGAGAGGATCTAGAATTGAAATGGAAGAAGAAAAGGAAAGATCAGAAATTTATACAAAGTAGGTTTTTTTAAATGGTGGAGAGAGAACTCAAGGGCATCGATGCATTATTTTAAATTTTTGAGCAATCAAACATGTTTAGGGAAGAACATGAAGAATATGAACAATCATGTTCTTCCAAAAAACTAATGAATTTTTATTTTTTATTTTAATGTTTGTTTTTAATTTAATTAATTAATGTGTGATTATATTATTTTTTTATTCCATCGTCAGCCACGTTAGCTTTTCCCGTTAGTTGGGTGATAGAAAGGATCTAAATGTCAGACGTTAATTGGTTTAGGAACTAAAAGTGGTAAAAACAAAATGTAGGGACCAAAATGGAAAAAGTGCAAAATATAGGGACTAAAAGTGCATTTACGCTTAAATTTTATTTAAAAAAGACACCTACACATATTAAACACACAATTATGTTTTTTTTTTTCCACATTTTAAAATATGTTATTTGAAACATGGTACCATATATATTTTTTAAATTATGAATACTTTAAACATGTGTTTTCACAAAACCTTTTAAACCATAGTTTTTACATCATTTTGATAAGTGATACTTGAAATCTGCTACCAAACAAGCCCTAAAGTTCTAACCGTGGTCACAACTCAACCTACATTAATGTCAAACTCATATTGTATTAACTTACTAACATATTTATTAATTAGTTAATATGTTATTTACTTGTGTCATATCCTTTTTTTTAATAGAAATTTTTATATATGTATTGTTTATCGATGAATGTATCAGTTATTTAAAATGGATCGAATTAGACCAAAGTAGACCGAAATGGACAAAATGACCGAATTGGACCGAAATGCACTGAATTAGACCAAAGTAGAACGAAATGAACCGAATTGGACGGAAATATACTGAACACTGAAGTAGACCTAAATATACCGAATTGGACTGAAATAAAGTGAATTGGACCGAATGGTACCAAAGTGGATCGAATTAGTATGAAATGGACCGAATGGGACCGAATTGACCAAAATGCTACATTGATGTGGCTCAATAGGAGCGTATTAAAAATAAATGTTATGCTTCAAATTTTAAATATTATATAGATTTATAAGACATATATAGTAAAATTTGTACTAACTAATGTATCACTAAAAAATAATTAGGAACTTATTTATTATGTTGTTGATGTGAAACTAACCAATCGTGTCACTTTGTAAAGGAAATTGAGAGAGATATTTTTTGGTGTGTGGACATGTGGGAGATTAGGTTGCTAATGTTGACAATTTCGATATAGGAAATTGATTTACAAAAATTAAAACCTCACAATGTTAAGAGAAATTAATTATCATTAATGGTGTCTTGGTCTAATAATAAATAGCTATCATCAGGAGCAAATACCATAAGTTGAAATTCTCTAAAAAAAAAAAAAAAAAAAAAGTGTTGGGTTTTTATTAATCTAATATTTTGGAGGCGTTATTTGAGAAAGGAAAAATAATACACAACCATTACAATAATAAAATATTGGGCCTTCTTATAATAGGGGTGGACGGTGGAGCCTTTTTATAAAAAGGATAAGACGTTTTTAGTAATGGGAGCCTTGGGCCTAGGCCTTGGTCTAGCATTCATTGTCAACATCTCAATCACAAACCATCGATTTCAAAATTTTGTAAGAGTTTTGGTCAAACAAACTAGTGGATTAGTAGATTTTGAAAGTATTTGTTTTTTTTTTTTTTTTTTTTTTTAAGATTATGTGCATGTGTAAAGTGGACAACATAAAAAACTGCATTTAAAGTCAAGAGAGTGCAAATTTCTTGGTTTGAGAAAGTTTAGAGGTTATAGGTTTTGAAATCCAGTCTCGAAGGAAAAGGTTACTGGAAGAGATGCCTTGTATGATAAAGATCTCCATGTTGAATTAGAATGAAGTAAAAGTGTGTGATGAGGGCTCAAAGGAGAAAATAACAATTGAGGTAGAGTTTGATGCAAATAGTTCATCTACTGATAAAAGTGACTATGGAAAAACTAGCAGCAGCAATAAGAGCTTATTCAATTGCTAGAGGCAGAAAGAAACAAAAGTTCATACAGCACAACAAAGATATGAATTTGAAAGTATGGTTAGGTTTGCTTTGCTTAGGTATCCAATAGTGGAGATCCATTATCTTACAATGATGCTATAAACTCCATCTTTTTTGGGATCAATATCTTGATTTGCTCTTTTAATTTTCAGATATATGTTGGCTTGAGACTAGTCTCATGTCTGCGTTTAGACATAGCCTTAGCTTTTGGAAAAGCATCTGCCATTAGCTTCTTCTTCACTCCCTTTGATTCATGCACAGAGGGACTTGTTGGAGTGGTTTAGGTAGCAACACAATTTTGGTAGAAACACTAGCAAATAGCATTTGGGTGAATCTTATTTGAATCTATAGGAAATATATAGACAATGCGATGAAGAGTATAAAGACAATGACTAGGATAAGATTCATATTATGCAGGATAGATACCTGAAGCTGTCAAGTCAACTAATCATTTTTCATCCTCAGCAGGATCAAAAGGCAGTTGAATAGCCTTCAGAGTGTTCCAAAATAAATGTCTTATTATTGAAAATTTCCATATATGTAGACCACTAAATATCGAAGAGTTCAGTAGATGCTGGAAACTCCATTAATCATCGAAAATCAATGCCTTTCAGATCCTTCTCTTGTGATAAAGCCAACTGTTCTCCAACCTAAGCTTGATATGCCCACTTGTGTGTGCCAAGCAGCATTAAAGGAGGAGTTGGAGTGGCTTGGGTTAAGCCAAATTGCCAGGCAGACATAGTTGGGGTATAGACCTTTGAGTCCAATTCTACTTCTGTTAAACATGAGCAAATATATTGAAGCCAGGAAACTTGCCCACATAACTACTGTATCTAAAAACTTACTTCCTGTACTAAAAAGTCGGTAGCATTCTGACCCGAACTTCCTGAGGGTAAATGGGGTAAGCTGAAGGTCGGTCCTTTTATGTTCTGCAAAAGTATAGAACCATCTTACAAAGGTAGGGATAGAGGAATCATATCTGGCTTCCATTAAGTATTGGCCACATGAATGTGGACCTTCTAGATTAAGTTTTAGGAATAGGAGCAAAGGATGGAACAGAGGCATACACCCAAAGCTGCAAAAACCATAATGGTCCTTGAATGGATTTAGAAAAGCTATCACGAGTAAGGGAAAAGAGGGATCAATACAAGTGGAAAAAGAGCCAAGGCTAGCCTGTGACCTTAAGCTAAGGCTTTAGCAAAAGAAGATATCATTGAGTAACTCTTTTTGTTGTACTACACACTATAAATTGACAAATCCAGTACAAGTAAAATGAAACTTACTCATGAGTAATGATACTGGGCCCTGGGGAGCTAGAGTAGTGTTCTGCATTTGTCAAGTCATAAAGAGGGTGTAGGCCAAATCAGAAGGGTCGGCGTTTGATTTATAGTTACCATCCCTACATTGAGGTTGGGATGTAGCATTTCTCCGCAAGGGGAAAGGTCTGCTAGGTGAAAGACATCTGAAGTAACAGACATCGTACCCATGGGGAAATGAAACATATTGGTCACTAATGGCTCGAACATAGGCAACAGAAACAACAAAGACTGGTTAACAGTAGGACGATAAGCCAAACAAATGATGCTTATTCAAATTATGGCTGCTCTGATAGTGCTTTTTTTTTCTTTCTTATTCAACTATGGCTATGTTAGATAATTTTTTTGCTTATTCAAATTGACTTAATGTTGAGCATATACTTCCTTTGTTGTGCATTCTTACCATGAATCTCCATTCCACCCCTACAAATTCCCTGAATGCTACCTACTGTATTCCTCATGATGCAGCAAGATACAGTGTAACTTCTTATTTTTCCAGTTAAAAAAGAAAAGAAAAGAAAAGAAAAATCAATAAACAGGACTTAAGTTGTCAAGAAGCCTCCTGTAACAGTAGGCTTCTTGACAACTTAACATTATCACAATAACAAAACTCATGCAATTTTGAGACTAGTTTCAGCATTTATGCAATCTTAAGCATGATGATGGGGAAAAAAAACATGCAAACTAGAGAAGTATGACAAATCAGCTGGCCATTGCAAATATTATGGTCTTTTTTACCCTTTGCTTTTAATTTTTGATGGGCAACTGAGACAAATGTTACAATTCTGGTAGAGATGAAACTTCTCAAGACTCAATGTTATTCTTCTGATACACTGATAGTACTAATTCTCAATGTTTTTGCTATTATACCTTTCCATCGCCCAATCTAACACATATGACATATGGTTGTGATCACACTAATGCTTTTGACATGCTCGGGTTATTGGAATTGGTGGATCTGACAGTGAACCATTGAGTATATGATTAGCAAACCACTGACTAGCAGCCTGAGAGTAGTGTACACCATCCCAGCTAACATACTGTGAAGGATTAGCACAAGAAGCACCAAACACTGCACTTCCATTTACAAGTGCTTTTGTCCCACACCAGACATGATCGTAATTCACATGATACCCACAGCAGACCTTCAGGGGATCCGCGAATCCTGTAAAAGAAGTAACTTGTGTAAAAGAAATTATCCCAGATTCACAGTATCAGTAATAGCTGTTACATTGGCACTTTTCTTTGACATGATTGTAACAATTGCCTTAATGTAAAAACCCAAATGCTGTCTTTTCACAAGGAAGAAAAAGGCCAGAATTACAAACAGACATTATACTTTTTGAGTTTGTGCTCTTTTCCCCCCGGCATTGACTTCTTTTGATATTACTTTAGTCAAAAGGTGTATTTCTTCTCAAATAAAAACAACAATAACTACTAAGCCATAGTCCCAAAATTTTGGAGTCGGATATGGATTCTCAACAGACTAATTAAAATTGGCCACATGTATTCTTTTCCGGAGTATTAAACTTATTAATAGTAGTAAAATGTTCCATATCTTAAGAGTAACATAAATTGTAAGCTCAAAAGAATGTAATGGTAAACCTTGAGAGGCATGTGAAATTGATTAAGTGATGTGAATAGGATTATAATATAATAAATACCTTCATTCTTTGCATTGCTGATTAGTCCATATTTTGCAGCATATAGATCCACATATGTTATTGCTGCTTCTGGGAGCTCTGCCCTTAGTTTGATCACTCTGTCCTTGAGTTGCTTGTTGAACTCTACAGCCATGTCATTTTGACCCTTGACACAGCCATGCTGGTCAAGATAGCCAGGCGCTGGATTATGATTGTAAAAAAAGTTCACTGGCAAGCATCCAATAGGCCCTGTGTTGTGAATCCAAAATGTCCGCCCTCCTTGTTGATATATGCGCTGAAAGTAGTCCATTACAGTAGTTTCATATCAAAGATATGCTTGATTAAACTCACAATTATTCAAAGTTTCAGATCATAGCAATGTTAGTGAAAATAGAGAGAAAAGAGAGTCAAGACAGATATTTACGTGGTTTGGTAATGTGCTTATATCCACGGGAGTAAGCAGCAGACAAAAATCACTATAAAAAAATAAAGGATTTACAATGTACTTACTGCACATTAATTTTCCCAATATACCTTTATCATAACCCAACCTATAATTCCGCCTAGGCAAAACAAAAGTAAAATAAAGCTGCATTATTAGGCTTTAAACTAGATATCAGTGTTGCCTTCTCTTCAGAATATGAACCACTATCTCTAATTTCAAACTTCTTATTTCAAGCAATGCTAGTAATCTTGTTACTTACTTGGACTGCCGTGGCTAACTGATTGACAATGTCTGGCATTGCTGCACGAAGTTGGTCGAAGTTCATCTTTCGAAAACCAACAGAAAGATCATTCTGACCGATATCGAATGTGTAAAGAGCCTTGGAAAAGTCCTGGGGCCTAGGAAGCTTGCTTCTTTCAGAGGGTGTCTTGGCTAGAAATCACAATAAAAAAACTATATAAGCTGATGAAAATAAACTCATCCAAACACACAACAATTAGTACTTTTTTCTTTTAATGGGAATGACCTTGGTTGTAGAGAGCATAGGTGCGTGCTTTGAACTGCAGGAATTGCACAATCTGGATGTCAAGAGAAAATGGACTAATGCCATTCTCAAATATGGTTTCATTTTGCCTTCTAATAGTTGATCCTCCAGTGGCAAAATTTGCTCCATGCTGGTAATTGGTTCCAAGTGAATTCAAGTATGCACTCAAGTATGGCAATTTTAGGTGCTCAGCTGCATAAATATTTACTCTATTAGACAACTATCATGAAAATCTTTGCTTTTACTATAAATAAGTAGAGTGATATAGAAATGTCTGTACCTATGAAGTCTATGAGGACCCGGCCATCTGAGTCCCTTCCAGCAGGCTTATGAAAGAATGCATCACCATATGGTGCCGGAATGGGTTCAAATGCTGCTGATATGCCTCCAGTGTCTGAATTTGAGTCTCCAAAGTTGTAGATTGCTGGAAACACACAAGGTGCTGAGCCTTGCAGTTCTTTACCTCCCACACCCAGAACACACAAAACCATGAACCCAGTTAATAATAGTCTCCCAAACTCCATTGGTGCAGCACAAAAGTAGTTCATGCTAGAACACTCTAATCTATAGGGACCAGCAAGAACCAGAGGCCTGGTTTTAAGGTTATCTACCTACTTAATCTTGGTGTATATGGGGCAAAAGGAAGCAGATATTCTTGACATTCGTGTGCACACCGATTTACCGCTGCTCACTTTATATATTTAATTTAGGAAAATTGTATTTTTACTGTTGCAATATGGACCATTTTTATTGTGTTTTTATAATGTAAATATATGATGTAAATTTATATTGGAAATACAGTGTGAATATATAAAAATTTTATAATTTTTTTAATAGGAATTTATTACTTGTTTTATAGCAGTCAATTTGGCTGGTCAAACTTCATAAATTTCACTTGCCCATGCCGTGTCTCTTTTTTTTTTTTTTTTTTTTTTTGGTAAACAAAAATGGATACGTTTATGGTTGTATTAAACTCCCGGACAGGGAGCCGCGTCGTGAGATACTCACTTATTATACACGTGTGAGAGTCATCTCATTTCTGAGTACACCTCTCACTAAGTATACCTACCAACAGAAGGCTGTTGGCAAGACTCGAACCCAAGCTTGACAAGCAGGGAACGAAAGTCCTGACCAACTCAACCAACCCCCCATTGGCACTTGCCGATGCTGTCATTCACTACTCATGCTCTTCCTTATATGTTTTGGTTTTTGTGTGAAGGAGAATTGATACATAAGGTATTGAACTACTAGAAACAAAAAAAGCATGTCTATTCCTTACCATAGATTAAAAAAAAAAAAAAAAAAAGCATCTCTTTTTATTCTTTAAGCCTAACGTTAGGGAGGAATGGAACCATGATTTCATCAAATGGCCCAAAGATTGAAAAGAAAAAGAAAAAGAAAAAAAATCACCAATGAAAAAAAAGAAAAAAAGAAAAAGAAAACCAAACACTAAAAGGGTAATATAGGAAGATAAGTGGTACATAAAACTTTTACTTTTTGCAAGATTTGTAAGAGGTCATAAAAATAAGTAAGATGTCGTTTTATCTCCAATTTATCTTGAAGAGGTTGATTTTGGGATTTGAACAAAAATAAAAATCATTATTATGTTCTATATTATTAGCTGGCTGCAGTATTTTTATTTTTATTTTTATTTTTATTTTTTGAGAAAGCAGTATTTTTATTTTTATTGTGTTTACAATTAAAAACAAAATAAACAAATTGATTAGAATGATCTATATTATTAGCCCGCTGCAGTATTTTTATTTTGATTGCGTTTGCAATTAAAAACAAAATAAACAAATTGATTAGGGTGAGCTAGACAATAACAAGATAGCATTAATATTATAAAGTTCTAGGCTTTTAATTTTGTATCCTAAGAATAAATAATCAAACTCGCAACACATGGTCAGTTGAATTAAAAAAAAAAAAAAAAAACCCCAAAACACTATCATTTGAATGTAATTTTTTCTTCTTTAACAAAAAGCCAAACAAGTTGCTTATATTAGGAATTTTTCATCTAAAAGAAGTTTTTTGTTTGAGGAAGAGACACCAGTCACAAAATTGAGTTCATAACTTCTAATTTTGGAACTACACTTTACAATCTTATACTCCATATTTCTATATATAGTTATATACACTATTTAAAAAATAAAAATAAAAGTTCCCTTTGTTCCTTTAATAATTCCGTCCCTGCCTAATGTTATGTAGATTCTGATCAACATTGTACCAAGATCCAAGATTGGGTCTAGCCAAAAAAAAAAAAAAAAAAGAGAAAAAAAGATCTCAGATTGGGAAAAGATCCAAGATTGTCATCTTCTTTTCTTTCTATTTATTTATTTATTTTTGTGGGGGATAAACAGCTATCTTCAGTCCTAGTAGGATAGTGGAGAAGGGCAGTGGAGAGTACATCGATGATAGTTCATCCTTTTTTTTATTTTGACGCTTGAGTAACGTGTTCAAATGCAACTGTAACAACAACAACAACAACGACAACAAAAAAAATAAAAAATAATTTTTTTTTAACATGTTCAGTATATTGATGCACCGAAGACGAAGCCCGTGTCCTTCGCATTTAATTTAAGCAGAAAAAGGAAAAAGAAAAAGAGAGAAGATTTGGGAAAAGGGTGGCGACAAATTAAAGAGTGTGGAGGACAGCTCAAGTGCATAAATGCACAGGGCAACACATGTCCCTAATTGTAAGGACCAAAGGATCATAATCGTGTGGCTATCTAGAAGTACCTTGAAGAAAGAGAAGTCGGTGATGGGGCTTTTGTGTCTCATACCATATATTTTATTTAATGAAACTGGACGATGGTTGTCGCCATCTGCAATAAAATGGACAAGCAAAAAGCACACATAGAAAAAATGATATTTGTTTTGCGCAATTAGCGGTCATGCATTGCAGAGACGTGAATAACGTGATAATGTTCTCCTCTGAAGTGGGCTGCATTCTGATTTCTGATTCTGAGTAGTGGCCCAAGACCCAAACACAAATAACATCAAGTTTGGGCCATGAAACCTATCCCACCATTGATATCCAAAGCTGACATCTTCCAATAGATGAAAAGGTAGTTCTCATTTGCTGTCCAACTCCATTGGCATAGAAATTCTCATTAGTCATTACCCAATTCTATCTTTCAAGGGCCTTATAGGGTGCTGATCCTACATAACCTCATTGGATTTTTTTTTTTTTTTCAGGTAGAAAAATCATGCTGCCACTCACAATTCCGCTGAGTCTAGTAACAGGTCAGGAAAATGATATATTTTGATATTGATTGATATTGATGTACCATATATATTAAATGTGAGTGATTTCACTAATAATTAAAATCAACATATTTCATGTGTCTAGATCTCTCATAGGAACTTTATTCCATCGGTCTTACTTCATCATTGGACTCCTAGCCTAGAAAGAAACATCAATCGTGCAAGAAAGTAGTCATTTGTGCATTAATTGTGCCCCAATAACTTCTTATTGCATTTTTTTTTTTTTTTTTTGAGAATGTTCTTATTGCATTTCATGTTAGGCGTCTGTCTCTCTCTCTAATAGTAGGTCTGAACATATTGAGCCATCTAATTATCTCTTGAAGACCGCCAACTTAGGATAGGTATCAAATCAATTAAAGAAAAGTTGGGCTTTAAGGCTCGATTTGAGACAAAGGAGTATGTGTAATTTCCAAGTATAATAAAACCCCTCAAACATGACAAGGAGATATGCTTTTTTATTTTATTTTATTTTTTTATTCACTACTCAGAAAATTAAACTTCTATTCCCCAAACTGACTTTATCATCAGAATGTCTACGGAGACAAATCGATTGCAAAACAATCATTTCTAGTTGGTGATGCATCTTTACTTCCGTGGCCTTCCTAGTTTAACCCCACCTCTCATAATTTCATTTCATGAAAGCTAAAAATGAGTTCAAGTTTGGGAAAGGGGTAAACTTGGCAAACACGTCAAGTTGAATGGGTTTGTGTTTTATCAAGATGGAATGGATTAGAAACTTATCGAACTAAAATGGGTTACTATTCTTATGACCCTTATCGATGTCAGGTTTTGGCACCGACCTCGATCATTTTGACCCTTTGTCTTTTGAACAAGTGTCTCGGTGACCAGTGATGAGGTGTACTAGGATTTGCCATCATCAGATTCGTAGAGAAGATACGATTTCAAAATCGTTGAGAGGTTGACCAGCAGCAGCCATGGTGTTAGCTAAACCTTTAAATTTCTAGATATAACCATGAGTTGATAGTGGATTTGCTCTGTTGACTGAGAAGGGAACATTCTATCAAGTGCTCATGCCTAGCTGATCTTGTTGAACCTAGGTTAGAAATTCTTCATTTTTAACTAAGTTGCTTGTGTTTAAGGTTAGGTTGAAGTTGGGAATTGTTCATGAGGCAGGTGGAGGAAGAGGAAGAATTCTGATTTGCCATGTCATGAGCTTTGCTCTGCTTTAATATATCATATAAAGCAAAGGACACCAAATGGTTTTATAAAATGTTAAATACATAAAATATGGCTAAATGAAAGTGCTCACTCTCATAATAATAATAAATAAAAAAAAAATAAAAAAAAAATAAAAATAAAAAAGAGAAGAGAAAAAAAAGAGAGAGGAGTTTTAATATATTCGTAGTTGGAAAATGCATTGAAGATTACATCTTTGGATTGCCATATCTCTTCCTATTTAAAAATTGGATACACATAAATTTCCATCACACAGACTGACGCTTATGACAAGCATGTGTGATTGGCAATGGAGGGTCCGTGAATGAACCATTGAGGATATGATTATGTAAAAAAAGGCGAAAGCTCTCTCTGAAAAAAAAACCTCTGTTTTATTGAAGAAGACTAAGCATACAACTTTCTAGAATGAATAAGTACAATCGCCTAGCTCTATATATACAAAAGGCTATCTGATACAAAATAATGAATAAAAAACTAATCTCCACTTTTGAAGGGAAAAGTGGTTACAAGCTTATACTACAACTACCTATGATTACAAGAATTTATATCACAGCCTTATCTCCCTAAGCCACGTGGCAGCAATTCCTCATAACTATGTATAAACAAGTCATGGTAAGGTATGGCTTCTATTGTCTCCATTAAGTAGCTCATGTCCATTACCTCATGCTCTGCCTTTGAGATCGTGGTCTTGCCTTTCACTGCACTGGTATCAATCTTGGACTTATCTTCCACAGCACTAGCATTAGTCCTAGCATCACCAACATTGAGATTGGTCTCATCAAGTTTAACACCCCCCCTCAAGAGCAAAGCTCTTGCTGCTTGATCATCCACAATATACTCTGGATATTCAACTTGATGAGCAAAAATATTAATCAATCCCAATTTCTTAACCATTCTAACATAGTTGTTGACACCAAGTGCCTTAGTAAAAATATCTGCCAATTGATTCTTGGATGCAACATGGAAAGTCTTGATTGTACCATCTAAAACTCTGTTTCTAACAATGTGACAATCTGCTTCTATGTGTTTTGATCTCTCATGGAACACTGGATTTGCAGCTATATGCAACGCTGCCTGGTTGTCACAGTAAAGCAAAACTGACTTCTCATGCTTCACTTGCAAATCTCTTAGTAAAAATAAAATCCAAGTAACTTCACAGGTGGTGCTAGCCATAGATCTATACTCAGCTTCAGCTGAAGATCTTGATACCATTGACTGCTTCTTTGATCTCCATGAAATCAAAGCATCACCAAGAAAAACACAATATCCAGTAAGTGATTTCCTTGTGTCTGGGCATCCTGCCCAGTCAGCATCACAAAATGCTCTCAATTGTAAATCTGAATCACTAGGAAAGAAAATCCCTTGTCCAGGTGTACCTTTAACATATTGCAAGATTCTTGTTGCAGCTTGCATATGAGGAACTCTTGGTTTGGCTAAAAATTGGCTTAGCCTGTTCACGGCATATGTGATATCAGGTCTACTAAGTGTCAAGTACATCAATTTACCTATGAGCCTTCTATACTTGCTTGAATCTGACAGAAGTTCACCACTGTCCTTTGACAGTTTCAATTGTTGTTCCATTGGAGATTTAGCAGGCTTACAACCCATCATGCCTGTTTCCTTTAAAATATCTAAAGCAAACTTCCTTTGGTTTAAGCTTACTCCCTTCTTGCTTCTAGCAATTTCAAGTCCTAAGAAGAACTTAAGGGATCCAAGATCCTTAATTCCGAATTTAGCATCCAAAACTGACTTCAAAGTTGCTACACAAGTAGGATCATTTCCTGTGATGACCATGTCATCCACATAGACCAATATAGCTGTGAACAAAGAGCCTTTAGCATGAACAAAAAGAGAGTTATCAGCGGTAGATTGAACAAATCCAAGTTGCTGAATAGTGTATGACAGTTTTGTATACCATTGTCTTGAAGCTTGTCTCAAACCATAAAGGGATTTAAGCAGCTTGCAGACAATAGGAGAAGCAGATGAATTTGAAGAAGAAGAGGCAATTGAAGTCCCCCCTTTACTGTGAAAACCAGGAGGTAATGACATGTACACCTCTTCATCTAAATCCCCATGTAGAAAAGCATTGTTTATGTCCAATTGGTGAAGGGGCCAACACCTAGCAGTTGCTAAAGCAATAAGGACTCTAACAGTGACTGTCTTAGCAACAGGAGAAAAGGTCTCAAGAAAATCAATGCCCTCCCTTTGTGTGTACCCCTTAGCCACAAGTCTAGCCTTGTATCTCTCCACTGTTCCATCAGGATTCAACTTAATCCTATACACCCATTTACACCCAATAGGGGTTTTACCAAGAGGTAAGGTGGTAAGCTCCCAAGTATGAGTCTGTTCAAGTGCCTGAATTTCTTTGTCCATTGCTGCTCTCCAAAGAGGATCTTTAACAGCTTGGAAAAAGAATTGTGGCTCTTGAGGTGATGTGCTAACTGCCAACAGATATGATTGATAACAAGGCTCTAAATGGGAGTAAGTAAGCCCATCAGCCACATCATAAGGTGCACCAGAAACATGAGTAGTAACACAAGCATAATCCTGTAAGTAGACTGGTTTAGTGGATTGCCTAGATGATCTTCTGATAGGTGCTGATGGTGGTTCATGAGCTGATGTAGAAGCAGGTATTGATGTGACAGAAGTAGGAACAATGGACATAGGTAAAGAAGGAACAGAAAAATCAGTAGAATCAAAAGCTGCATGAGAGGAATCAGAATGGAGAGAAGAAACCTGAACTGGAATAGGATCAGGAACAAGATTTGAACAAGCAATAGACTCATCTTGGATAGTAATAGGAGTGACAAAAGAGTCATTACCTGAGCTGGAAGATGCAAGACCATCAACTTCAGTAATTGAAGTAAAAGGGTCTGAAATTGAGGCTTTACCATCAATAAAAGGAAATATGTTTTCATGAAAAACCACATCTCTAGATATGAAAACTGCATTTGTGGACAAATCGAAAACTTTGTAACCTTTTATGCCAAAAGGATAGCCTAGAAAGACACACCTCCTTGCTCTTGCTGCAAATTTGGACCTGTTATGTGCAAGTGTAGAAGCATAACAAAGGCAGCCAAAGATCCTCAAATGAGCATAGGAAGGAGGACTGCCATAAAGGACCTCATAAGGGGTTTTGTGAGATAAAGGTGTACTAGGAATCCTATTAATCAAATATGCAGCAGTTAAAACACTATGCCCCCAAAGATGTAAAGGTAAATGAGAATGGAACATGAGTGACCTTGCTACATTCAAGATATGTTGATGTTTCCTCTCTACAATTGCATTTTGCTGAGGAGTTTCAACACAGCTCAAATGATGCAAAATGCCCCTTTTAGCAAAGAAATCACTCATGATGAATTCAGTTCCATTATCAGTTCTAATGACCTTTATTTTCGTAGAAAATTGAGTTTCAACCATAGTGCAAAATTGCTCTAATATGGACTGAGTTTGTGATTTGTGCTTCAACAAGTAAACCCATGTACATCTAGAGCAATCATCCACTATAGTGAGGAAATATTTGCAAGAATCAATGGTAGAAACAGAAAAAGGACCCCACAAATCACAATGAATCAAATCAAAACAATTCTCAGAAATATGTAAACTTTCATTAAAAGGCAATCTTTTCTGTTTGGCAAGAGGACAAACATCACAAAAGAAATCTTTATTTGAATCACAAATCTGTACATTATTTGACTTGAGTAAATTCAGCTTGGCATTGGAAGGATGCCCCAACCTCAAGTGCCATATATGTGGCTGAGTTTTATTAACAGAAAAAGCAGCTGAAACAAAAGAAGAGACTGAATTGCTATCTTCCAGCAAGTAGAGGCCATTACACTCTTTACCCAGACCAAGTGTGCTCCAATGAGCAAGGTCCTGGATGAAACACAAGTTACCAAAAAAAATAAGGCAACATAGGACAGATTTGGCAAGTTGGCTAACTGATATGAGATTGAAGCTAAAAGATGGAACACAAAGAACATTATATAAGATGAGGTTTTCATTGATTTTGACAGTCCCAATATGTGTGACTAAGGCTACCTCACCATTGGGCAAATTTACATGAGTGTTCAATGTGGCAATTATTGTGGTGAAACAAGACACAGAATGTACCATGTGGTCAGTAGCACCTGTGTCTATGACCCAATCAGTAGTTCCAAAACAGGTTCTATTAACCAGTTTGGCTGAAAAAATGGAATGTGTCAAATTTGGACTGAAAGCAAGATTAGAAACAATACCTGACATAGTTTCAAGGTAATTGTTATGAGCTTGAGGATGTGAATTAATGGCTGCCACACCAGAAGTAGCAGGAACACCAGCAAATGAACACACATCAACAGCTCCCGAAACCAAATTATCCAATCCATTACCAGTACTCACATTGGCTGCATGATGATTCTCACTAGAGTTACAACTAGCATTGAGGAAAGCCAACAATTGCTCACACTGGGCTTTAGAAATAGGACATTGAATTGAACCACTCTCAGTTGCTGTTCCTGGATTGCAAGTGATCTGATTAGCACTTGATCTTCCTTTTGGTTTATATCCTGGTGGATAACCGTGTAATTTGTAACATTTATCAATTGTATGTCCAAGCATGTTGCAGTGAGTGCATAAAGGTCCCTCCTTTTTGTTGTTTCCTTTGTTCCAAGTAGGATTACCAGAATTACTTCCCTTCGAATTAGCATACATTGCTACTGAATCAGGCTTTGCAGTGTAAGATCCTCCATGTCCTACACTCTTGTGAGACTCTTCTTGAAGAACTAAGGCATAAATCTTGCTAATCGAAGGAAAAGGCTCCTGCATCAGAATCTGAGTCCTTATAGTCTCAAAATTCTCATTCAAACCCATCAAAAACCTCATAGCATAAGTCTTGTCATGAGAAGCACTTAGGGTTTTGATTGCTCCACAGGTACACTCTGGTAATGGCTCCAAATTGAGTAGTTGATCCCTTAGCTTCTTGAATCTTGTGAAGTACTCTGTGACTGTCATCTGGTTCTGAGAGATGTTAGAAATCTCCTTCTGAAGATTGTAGACCTTGGGACCACTACCTTGTGAAAAGAGTTTTTGCAATTCAAGCCACATCTCTCTGGCAGTTTGACAATACATTATACTGCTAGATACATCAACGTGCATGGAGTTGATCATCCATGAACTCACCATTGTGTTGCAGCTTAACCAATCTTCATAGAGAGGAGATTCTGGATCTGGCTCAGCAATTTTTGCCATTAATGAAACCTATCTTCTTCTTGGCAGTGAGAGCTAAGATCATAGCCCTTGACCAAGAGTGATAATTCTTCATTCCAAGCAGTGGTTGTGTAACCAAGATGTTGCCTGGATTTTCATTGGAATTGAGAAAATATGGATTTGGAAGATTTGAAGAATTGATTTCAGTGTTTGGTTGAGAGGTATGACTGGTTTGATCGCTCGATTCAAGAGACGCCATGGATGGTACTCAAAAACTCAAATGAGGGAGACGAAGACAGAGACAACCAGATTATTTCTCAAGAAAATTCTTCAGAAGTTAAAAGAATGGATTTTCTCGGGAAAAAAAAAAATCTGATCGAAGAAAGAAAATTGAAGAGAGATTGGCTAGGAAATCAGTGAATCTGTGCTAGCCGCAGCTCTGATACCATGTAAAAAAAGGCGAAAGCTCTCTCTGAAAAAAAAACCTCTGTTTTATTGAAGAAGACTAAGCATACAACTTTCTAGAATGAATAAGTACAATCGCCTAGCTCTATATATACAAAAGGCTATCTGATACAAAATAATGAATAAAAAACTAATCTCCACTTTTGAAGGGAAAAGTGGTTACAAGCTTATACTACAACTACCTATGATTACAAGAATTTATATCACAGCCTTATCTCCCTAAGCCACGTGGCAGCAATTCCTCATAACTATGTATAAACAAGTCATGGTAAGGTATGGCTTCTATTGTCTCCATTAAGTAGCTCATGTCCATTACCTCATGCTCTGCCTTTGAGATCGTGGTCTTGCCTTTCACTGCACTGGTATCAATCTTGGACTTATCTTCCACAGCACTAGCATTAGTCCTAGCATCACCAACATTGAGATTGGTCTCATCAAGTTTAACAGATTAGAAATCCAATGATTTGCAGCCTCAGTGTAGTGCACACCATCCCAGCTAATATACTTTGAAGGATCTTCACAAGACCCCGCATATATTTCAGTACCATTTATTTTATCCCTATGCCCACACCACACATGGTTGGAATCCTCGTGATAACCACAGCAAATGCTCCTTGCATCAACAAATCCTGCAAAGGACAACTGTTATTTCATTGTTTTTTTTACCCCACCATAGGATCTTGGTGGTACTTCATTTTGCATGTGACAAGTAGCAGATATCACATTGGTTTAACAAAGGTCAGGGCAAGAGCAGTCTCATGGTAGCTTTAAAAAATAAAGAGTTAATTATATTTTTCCCAGGTTTGCTTCTAGTTTGATGTGCCTACCCGTGGTTTAAATTTTAACACTTTACCAATCTGTGATTCCCACCGTTACAATGCCGTAACCCACCTCTCCCTCAGCCGTTACTCTAACACAAAATATAAAAAACAAAAGCCCAAATAGATCAAAACACTCTCACTCAAATCTTGAACACGAAGAACACAAAGAACACACCCAAAAATCTGAAAAATTATAGGAAGTTGAACCCAAAAACAATATCCAACATAGGCCCAAACCCTGAGTTGACCGACTAGCCCAAAGCTTTTCGAAGAGCAAAATTCCTCTGCAAATGCAAAAGTGGTTTTGGGAAGTAAAAATTGTCAAAACCCCAAACACATTTCCAGCGAAACCCAGAGCATAGAAAACAAAATCCCAATTCAAACCACTGAGACCCTTTCCGCCAATGATAGAGTTTTATATAAGGAAGCATATGGCGGCTGTAGCGGCCACATCCATATCGAGAGGGGTCATCATATGACTCAACAAAACTATAGGTAGAATCAGTCAGATATTTGTAAACTTTTCGGAAGTTATAGACTGGGATGCAGCTCTCAGAAAGAAGAACAAATCGCTCATTTGAAAAGTCAAGCAGAGCATTGCCTAGAAGGCGCCTCTCAGCATCAGAAAGTTTCACGGATCCCCATGAAACACTCTGAAGAAGAAAAAAGAAACGGTTCATGTGGATAATACATGCAATTAAATACTTAATTTTTAAAGTAAAGGTAAATTCTAAATTGCATTAGAGAATAATTTGTGGTGTGTTTGATTTGGTTTTAATCTTTAGTTGCAGTGGTTGTGGGTTATGTTCAAAATTTATGGGTTTAATTTTTGGTTAATCTTCAAGATTTTTGGGTCTAGTTTTTGGTTTGGGTTAATGTTCAAAAATTTTGGGTTCACTTTTTTTTTTTTTTTTTTTTTTTTTTTTTTTTTTTGAGATAATAGACAGAACTATATTAATATAAAAGAGTAATTGTATACAAATATACAAATATATTAAAAAAAGAACAAATGCCTAGGCTTGCTCTAGTGAGCCAACTCAAGAGACAAATAGGAAAAGATAAAGGGCAAGTCATATTATGTTCTTTAGATTTTTGGGTATGTTCTTCATGTTTAAGATTTGAGTGAGAGTGTTTTGATCTGTTTGGGCTTTTGTTTTTTATATATTCTGTGTTAGAGTAACGACTGAGAGAGAGGTGGCTTACGACACAGTAACGGTATGAATCCCAGGTGGGTAAAGTGTCAAAATTTAAATCACGGGTAAGCACATCAAATTAGAGGCAAATCACAGGTGGGTAAAGTGTAATTATTCCAAAAATAAAAGAGTTTAAATTGAAACTATTAGGATTTCGAGTTTGTGAGAGTTTAATTAGCACCTTCAAGGGTCTCTAACATGTTGGGACACTGCTAAATTAAGAAACTTAAATGATTGGACATTTGGACCCAGTTATGCAATATTAACCATCCACTCTTGTTAGTAGTGATATCAATAAAGTAATGTTTATCTCACACACTCACCACTTTTGCACATAATATTGTGACTTGTATTCCAAGTTAGAAATCGTGACTTCAAGTCACAATTTTAGTTCAAAAAACTATGTGTACTATGTGTGTAAGTGAATGTGTGCAATAGAAATTTCCCAATTCAATATGTGACTTTACTATTTAACTAATCACACCATAAGTTTCTTCATCAACAAGTATTACCTTGCTCTTTTGGATTGCTGATTAGTTTATACTTTGCTGCAAAAATATCCACATATGTTAATGCAGCTCCAGGTAGCTGTGTCCTCAGTTTGGTCACTCTTCTCTTCAGTTGCCTATTAAACTCTATAGCCATGTCATTTTGAGCTATGAGACATCCGTGCTGGTCAAGAATGCCAGGCATTGGATGGTGGTAGTTGTGTTGGGTCACTGGCAAGCAGCCAATGGGACCTGTATTATGTATCCAAAAGTTCCTTGCCCCTCGTTCATGCAGATGCTGAAAGAGATTTAGTTGATTTTGAGCCATAAACACAATAAACATGTTAGATTAGAGTCCTAATCTTGTTAATTTCACTTGAGATTAACTTTTTTTTTTTTTGTTTGACTTACTTTAACTGCTGAAGCTAACTGGTCAATTATGTCTGGGAGTACTGCTCCAAAATTTTCACTGCTTGATTTTCGAATACCAGCAGCAATATCATTTTGTCCAATGTCAAATGTGTAGAGAGCATCTGAGAAGTCCTGAGGCCTTGGAAGATTTCTTCTGTGGGAGTTTTTCTTGGCTGCATGTCATAAACAAAAGTAGAGGACATTGTAAGTTGGTGAGAAACGATTTCTTTTTGGGTGATTTGGTATTACCTTTGTTGTAGAGCTTGCTGGTGCGTGTCTTGAACTGGTCAAATTGCACAATCTGGATATCTAGAGAGAAAGGGCTTGCACCAGTCAAAAAGAAGGACTCATTAAGCTGCCTAATTGTTGATCCTCCTGTGGCAAAATTTGCACCATGCCTGAAACTTGCTCCAATGGAATCTAGATAGGCACTCAAGTATGGCAATCTAAGGCGCTTGGCTGCATAAAAAATTAACCAACTTCTATTTTTCTGTGAACTTTGATAGGCAAACTATTTTAGATATGTGCTTGTTGGACAGAGAACAAGTTGATATGCATTTTACCAATAAAGTCTATTATAAGCCGCCCATCGGAGCCTCTTCCAGCTGGTTCATGAAAAAAGGTTTCGCCAGACGGTTGCCCTGCTGGATAGAATGCTGCTGATATCCCACCAGTATCTGAATTTGAGTCTCCAAAGTTGTAGATTGCTGGAAAATCACAATGTGATAAACCTGTCATTTCTTCACCTAACACACTCAAAAGCAAGAAAGCTATACTCCAAGCAATTAATACCCTTCCAACCTCCATTCTAACTGCACCAAAACTGTGACTCATATGACACTTGCACTTCCCTTGTTTATGGTAGCCCAGAGGCTTAGTCAAGACAAAGTTTTCTTTGATATAGACACAGAAAATAATATAATCATGAGCATATCAAAGCAAGTGGGAAATAAAAATGAGAAAGAATATATTATGTCTCAATCTCCTATTGGTTTCCTTAAGAATATATGTAGTCATGAGCTTTCCTATCATAGGCAATCTCAAGCTACTATGAGCTTCCTTAATCTTTCTTTCTGTGTGCGTTGTAAATGACTTTTCCACACTTATTTTGTTTTTTTTTTTCCCAACTAATATATGTGATACTCCAAATTATATGAATTGTATTAAATAAAATGTTAATTTATGGCTATGTACTACATACACATCGAATATTTATTAAGTCGAATTGAATTATATAAATGATTACAAGATGTGCCAATTAAATGCAAAAATGACATCACCCTTTTGCTTTATAGCATCACTATATTCATGTTCTTAATTTGTACCTGTCTTTGCAGAAGCTTAATCTAAAATTGTAGACTTTTTAGATCTGACAGTCTAAATCCCAAACTGTTGTAGGACATCCTTTGATGTCACTATATGCAACTTGGTTGGCCTAACTATATGTTGTACTTATTATCAAAAGAGACAACTCATATATTGTAAGCATCTTTAAAATGGAAATTACCGGCTCTTGTTCTATCTTGTTCCAATTTCTTGCTACATGAAGAATGGGGACAAAGGTGTTAATCGTATAGAAGAACGTTTATCTTTTTTTCTTGACAAAATGATCACTCTTACATTTTTTTACTATGCTAGAATTAATACAAAGTTTATTACAAGAGTTTTACAAATTAATATATCACTTTTTAAACATAAAACAAAAAGTAATTAAAAAATTTCTTTATTTATGTTGTTAACGGTCACACCAATAATATTTATTGCCATGCCTGCTTATAAGCCTTTTGTAATTTTAAACAATTTCCGACATTTTTACCCAACAACAGAAAAGTAGAGTTAAATTATATGAGAAAATAAAAATACTATGTAATTTTTTGTAAAAACGTCAATGATAATAGATTTTATCTATTAACACAACTCATTACTCATCGCACATGGAACAATATTTGCCGGTATTTATCACAAAAATCGATGCAAAATCATGTGGGCTTTTTTTCTTATAATCAAAATCATGTGGGGTCTAATATAACTTGTGATGCAAATTGCATATAATTAATAAAGTTTTCATTTATCGAAAAGTCCAAGGAATTATATATTGTTCAGGCATTGACATTACATCATATATAATCCAAGCTACCCTTGACCTAGAATCAACATATGACATTAAATAATACAAGAATCACGGACAAAATTGCAAAATGCCCATTTTGGGCAAACTAAGCAGCGTATTGCCCTATTTTTTAGACTAATTAGGGAAATGCCTCTCTTTTGAAACTCGATTTTCTCAAAATCGAGTTATAAAAAAAAAAATTCTAGAGCCCTATAGCGGCATTTTTAAAGACCTATAGTGACGTTTTCAGGACCTATAGTGACGTTTTATAACTCGACTTTCAATAAATCAAGTTATAGGCAATTTTTTTAATTTTTTTTACCTATAACTCGATTTTATATAAATCGAGTTACAAAACGCCACTATAGGTCCTAAAAATGTCACTATAGGCTCCTTAAAAACGCCGCTATAAGGCTTAAATCAATTTTGAGAAACTCGATTTTCAAAAGAGGGGCATTTCTCTAATTAGTTTGAGAAAGAGGGCAAAACGTTGCTTAGTTTGCCCAAAAGGGGCATTTTGCAATTTTGTCCCAAGAATCACATACTAGCTAGGCTTTGCCAAACTAAATATATACTGGTACTGAAACTGGGCATCACATGCATCTTTAAAAGAGTATAGGAGGTCATACCGTAGAGAATTCCCATAATTGGCCAGTGTATATATGGGTTGGGTTCATATATATATATATATATATATAACACATTTCAAAGTTAAGCTCATGTATGTTGCGCACTTCTTCTTTATTTACACATTTTGCCTTGAACTCTGCGTATGATTATGAACACAGACTGAAACGTTGGATGGTAATTTGATTATAAATCTTCTTTGGTCACAATCACCGATGTCAAATACATGCGCAAGAACTTCTTATTAAGTAGTGTTGGATTGTAGCGCGCGTTTGTAGTACGTACCTATAGTGTCTATAATCTTTGTCTTCCATGCTTTCTCCTTTCATATTATTTTTTGCCTATAATTTTGGATTTAAAAAAAAAAAAAAATGCTTTGCTTAAAGAATCGAGGTCAACATTAACTTTTTTGTTAGCTATCAAAGATGTTCAATTGCCTTAGGTCCATTAAAAAAAGTTTCATCACGCCGATGTTAAAATTTTGTCCAGAGCCAATCGACATTAAGGCTGCTTCTCGTAATCTTTTAGTAATACTTACTGGTTAAAATATTGAGCTACACTATGAATCCATAATGTATTTGAAGAAGGCGTATAAGGTTTTTTTTTTTTTTTCTTATTTTTTTTTATTTATTTATAAAAGGAAATGATGTGTGAGGTATTTTAAAAAAAAAATTATATATGTAACAATTTGTCATCTACTAACTAATTGCTTCCTTGTATTACAAACGAAGTCAAAATGCACTTAAAAGGTACATCAAAGTCCACTTTGGTGTAGTTACATTTACAAATTTTTTACTATTATTTTAGTCAAGTACATAAACCTTAGTATTATAACAAATAGACTCCCTTATTATTATTATTTTTGCCATTTTTTTTAAGCTTTCTTTGGCTTGTTTAGTATATGGTACTTACAAATAGACTGCCTAAATTGTTATGTTGTAGTAAGACGCCTTCATTTTCATTATATTAATTAGTTTCATCCTGGAAGAATCTCATTGTCATTCATCATTCAAACATGCATCGAGACCACGCCGACCACGCCAAATATGGCTTCTTGGTCATCATGGCTATAATCATTTTATAGATCAGTCATTCATGACAGTCAACGACTGCAATGTAAAAAAGAGCTCTCAAAATTATATGTTCTTATCATACCAGCACAACTAATATAAGTGTGATACATCATGCAAAATATTAACTATTTTCTTAAAGCTATTATCATAATAGAGTCACAGATGCATACATGTCTTAAGATTCTTGTATCCTTCGGAAGAGGCTGAAAAACAGCTCGAATCTTTGAAGCAATTAGTGGCCAAGGAGGAGCAGGAGGCTTTGGTAGGGAAATTTGTAGAAAAATTTAAATGCAAACATGTAAGGTCTCAAAGGGGCCGTAAGTAATTAGTTGGCATCTCAGCTTTGTGGAATTCACCTTGTGCCTTACCGAAAATTATATTATGTACCCGGCATATATGCCGGGTCTCTCACAAGCTGGCGGGCTCCACAGTGTGTGGGACCCACCAGTCTGTGAGTGACCCGGCATATATGCCGGGTACACCATATACTTGCTCGTGCCTTACAACAAAGAAAATTGTTGTAGTTAATTGTCAGGATACATCAGGGGCGGACCCAGGTGGGGGCCTGGCCCCCTGGCCCCCCAAAAAATAAAAAATAAAAAAAAATAATTAGTAGGTTAATTTTTAGTAAAAAAATTTATACTTAGGCTCCCTTTACTTTGTAGCTTGGGCTCCCTCCAAAATCATGAGCTATAAACCCAACCCAAGTAAATCTTAAAAAACAAAAATGTAAATCCAATCCAAACGAAAAAACGAATGAAAAAAAAGAAAAGAAAATTTGAAAAGCGTGACAGAGAGAAAGAGGCGAGAGAGACATAAAGAGTAGAGAATAGTTGAGAGTACATAGTTATACATATGGAATAAAATTAAATACTCTTTGAAGTGCCATGGAAATTGTGTGGGGGCTAAAAGAGTTATGGGGAGGAATTTGGTTTATTCACTTCAGCACAAGGTTTCGACTAGGGTTTCCTATTTAAACCAAGAGGTAAGTGAAAATTGATTTTGATTTATGAGAACACGAGAACCATATTTTGCTACCAGAACTCTCTTGCTCCTTCTTTTCTCTTTAAGCCATTAGAAGATCATAGGAAATAAGCATGCGTTGCTTCACTATTGTTGGCCATTATGGCATATTAACTTTCTTACTATCAGCTACTCTTTAGTAACCCCACTAGCACCACTTAACTCTAAGGTTTTCAGACCCGGACCAGATTGGGAGGTTGGACCATGAAAATCGGGAATAAGGATTAAAATCAGTTTTTTAAGCATAAAGAACCGGATTTTTTGTTAATTCCGTGAACTCCTAAAACCGGGGTTGGATCGCACGGTTAGCAATTTAAAGAAAAAAAAAAAAAAAAAAACAACTTAACACAATTTTATTCTACTTAATTAAATTATCCATCTCTTACAAGGAATAAAAAAAAATTATAATTATAATCCTTCAAAGATATTCAATTTTACTTCAAAAATTAATCATAAATTTTAATGTTTTCATGGTTATTATTTTATTTTATTAACTTTCTTATTTAATTATTAAATATATGATTGAAAATCATTAAATTTCCCTCACATATATAGATATATTGACAATTTTGCTAGTTTTATAAATTTAATATCTATATTTAGGCTTTAATTAATTATTAAATTAATTATGACGTCATCACGGTTCGACCTCAAAAATCTTGAACCTCTCTCTTTTACGGTTCAATGAACGGTTCGGGTCTGAAAACCTTGCTTAACTCCACTCAGTTCAAGGAGTCTATAGGAACTAATGATGCGTTGTTTGGACATGTATTTGAAAATATATTGCATAGTTATGTATATATTATGTTTATGTTAATGATTTTTTTTTTTGAGAGTTTCACATATGGAATAAAATTAAATACTCTCTGAAGTGCCATGGAAATTATGCGGGGGCTAAAATAGTTATGGGGAGGAATTTGGTTTATTCACTTCAGCACAAGGTTTCGACTAGGGTTTCCTATTGAAACCAATAGGTAAGTGGAAATTGATTTTGATTTATGAGAACACAAGAACAATATTTTGCTACCAAAACTCTCTTGCTCCTTCTTGTCTCTTTAAGCCATTAGAAGATCATAGGAAATAGGCATGCGTTGCTTCACTGTTGTTGGCCATTATGACATATTAACTTTCTCACTATCAGCTACTCTTCAGTGACCCCACTAGCACCACTTAACTCCACTCGGTTCAAGGAGTCTATAGGAACTAAAGATGTGTTGTTTGGACATGTATTTGAAAATATATTGCATAGTCATGTATATATTATGTTTATGTTAATGATTTTTTTTTTTTTTTTGAGAGTTTCAACCTATGGCGTTCGCTCTTGATGATAATTATTTATCATCAGACCAAGACATCAATCGGTTTTTGGTGTAAGCGGAATTGAACCCCAGATTTCTTAGTCAACTATCAGAGACTTTACCGGTTGAGCTAACTGGAACCCACAATTCGTTGTTGATTTAAAAAGTTTTATTCCTTTAAAAATATCAGCTGAGAAAGAGAAGAGAAACAGTTAGGTTTTTTTTTTTTTTTTTTTTTTTTTTGGTGGTTGTAAATATGAAGGAATGCTTACAAGAGCAAGATTCCTATTTTCTAAGGGGTTGTTGCTCTGTCTTCGTGTGCTTCCTTGCGAGCAGATTTTGTGGATTTAATTCCGTCATATTTGTCTTCCCTCATTTTCTCTAGAAAAGTGGATTAGAATCTTAAATGGTTTCAGCGGCAGAAAAGTGGATTAGACTCAATAGTCTATATTAAAGGAATAAACCTTTTAAATCAACAATGAATTATGCTAATGATTGATTGTGTGAAAATAGTATGTTGTGTCATGTTTTTCTTTATGTACTCTTATAGTCTTATTGAGTGATTCTTGATTCTACCTTGTAATCCTTAAAATAAGCTTTCCAAATGAACTAAAGGTGTGAAGTTGGGTCAGCATGAGCTAGCAATAACATATAATTATTTAGTGAAATACATTAAACATAGATAAACAAACATAAACAAATATTAAATGTCTTTTTTTTACTTGTTACCAGGGTCACCAACTACAATGCAGATACATCAATTGAAATTTGTATCACCTATCATAATTCTACAGTACCTTTTTCCTCGAAATTGCTCATTAATCTTTTTCTCCCTTCGATAAATTATTGCCCAAATCACATTTGTTAAATGCAAATTGTGGGGGAGAAAAGCCCAGCCCAACTTATTGGGCCAAAGGCCCTATCCGAGGACCACTGTTCGCCCGAGGAGGCCAAGACGCAGCCAGTGGCCCATGTAAAAGGGGGATGTCCGCAGACGAGCACGTGTACCGTCCGAGGAGATGGTCATACGTCCGAGGAGACCGGAACGTGTCAAGCGGTCTGTCTAACAAGTGTCAGGGAAAAAGGAGACCTCGGACACGTGAGAAGGTGACAGGAATAAAGAAATATCAAGGAGACAGACCTCAACCACCGCATTTAATGCTCTGCACCTACCCACCTGGCCGCATTTATGTGGAGAAGACCCCTGAACAGTGCATCCTCAACTACCGCCACTCAGACAGGGCTAAAGGGGGAGTCTGATGGGACATGCACTCAAGTGGGCGCACAGATGGTGAACAAGTGGACGGTGGAGATGGAGAAGGGCAGCACTATATAAGAGAGAGAGGTATCTGATAGAGGGGATCGAGAATCAAGAGGGAGGAAAGAGCACATAATTTTACTGTAGCTCCAACATTTGTAACCTAAGTTCATCAATGAAAATAGCCTCCTCGGACGGGACATTGATCACTGTCCGAGCACTCTTTTAGTCAAATTTCCCCATCTTCTATGCCGTTTCATATTGTTATTTTTCATTACTAGCCTAGCTCTTTCACCCACTCTCTACAAATTTACTGTTTTGGGTTCAGTGGGCTCCAAACCCATACCTCATTGGGCTTGGGCAGCAGAATCTGACCCTACAATTGGCGCCGTCTGTGGGGAGAGCTTGTGCAAGAGTGGAATAAGCAGTTGATGATGGCAGAACAAGGTGAGCAACAAGCAGAATCCAGGGCATCCCAACACGTGGACCATGTCGTCAACTTAGAGAGGAGACAAAACCGTGAGGGCAGTGTACACACCGTGCGCCTTAGCCAGAGCCATTCGCAGAGCGGAAGTCACATGTCCCATGCAGAGAAGAACCGTGACTTACAACTGGAAGTGGAAAAACTAAAGAGGGAATTGCGACACGCAAAGAGGAAACGGGCTTCCTCGTACTCTGAAGATGATATTGATGACGAGCACGACGTCTCTTACCAACACAAGTCCAAGACACCAGCTAGCGAGTCCTACACCTATGTAGAGGAGTCCCATCGTAAAAGGGAGCGTAGGAGCCCATCACACAAGGACATGGAGAATGATGCCATGAACAGGGCTCTAAATCAGATATCTAGATCACCCTTCACGCGCAGGATAGAGGAGGCCAGACTCCCTCGGCGCTTTAATCAGCCAACGTTCACCGTTTACAACGGTAAAACTGACCCAGTTGAGCACGTGAGCCATTTTAACCAGAGGATGGCTGTCTACTCCAGAGACGAAGCCCTGATGTGCAAGGTCTTCCCTTCCAGTCTTGGGCCCGTTGCTATGAGATGGTTTGATGGTTTGAAGGCGGGCTCCATCAACTCCTTCAAGGAGCTCACTCAGGCGTTCGACTCCCGTTTTGTTACGTGCCGAAGAGTGGCCAGGCCTCTATCCTCCCTGCTATCCTTGTCCATGCAGGAGGGCGAGTCCTTGAAGACGTATTCAGACAGATATTGGGAGATGTTCAATGAGGTGGAGGGCAACAACGATGCAATGGCCCTCAGCACGTTCAAGCTCGGCCTCCCTACTGACCACGGTTTGAGGGGATCCCTATCTGGCAAGCCAGTCACAAACGTGCGTCAACTGATGGACCGCATAGAGAAGTATAAGAGGGTTGAAGAGGATCAGCAGCAGGGCAAGGGAAAGGACAAGATTATCCCTCAGGAGAGAAGAGATTCGCGGTCGGATCGGTACAACTACAATAAACCGAGAAGGGATTTTGCCGGGCAATCAGGATCGATGAATCCTCAGTCGGTCAACACCGTGTTCAAAGAACCAGTGCATCAGGTCTTGGAAAAGATTAAGAATGAATCATTCTTCAGGTGGCCGAATAAGATGGTGGGAAACCCCGAGAGGCGCAACCACAATCTCTACTGCCAGTACCATCAGGACCATGGGCATACAACGGAAGATTGTAGGAGTCTGTGGGATCACCTGGACCAGTTGGTCCGTGATGGTAAATTGAAACATCTTCTGCACCACTCCAGCGGCCGAGGGCAGACAGGCTCGGGACCGCGTAGGGACGACCCCCCAAATCCACCGCTTGGGACTATAAATGTCGTCTTCGCTGCGCCGGGAAGAACAGGGTCCTGGCCTTTGAAAGTTATGTCGGTAGGCCGACCACTCGCAGGGGAGTCGAGCCGAGGACCGAAGAGAGCTAGGTCCGGTGCCCCGTTGGTTATGGGGTTCTCGGACGAGGACATGATTGGCACCATCCAACCCCATGATGATGCACTAGTCATCACCCTCAGAATAGGAGGGTACGATGTGAGGAGGGTAATGGTGGACCAGGGCAGTGCCGTGGAGATAATGTACCCGGACCTCTACAAGGGGCTAGGCCTAAAACCCCAGGACCTGACTCCGTACGATTCCCCGCTATTCACCTTTGAAGGAAGGCCTGTCATCCCGAAAGGCCGGATACGCTTGCCTGTGCAGTCCGGCTCTGAGGTTGTGGAGTTGGACTTTGTCGTCGTAGACGCATATTCGCCCTACACGGCACTCGTAGGCAGACCTTGGATTCACGCACTTGGGGCCGTCCCCTCTACTTTACACCAGAAGGTCAAATATCTCTCAGGGGGACAGGTGCATGAAATCCGAGGAGACCAATCTGTTGCTAGACAGTGCCTGGTAGCCGCCATTCAGCATGAGGCCCCAGCCGAATCCTCGGGTGTAGTTGGGAGGGATTTATAGCAACTACAGTCTCGGGGAGTGCCTTATGAAGCATCGGATGAAAGCGCTCGGTGTGAGGATCTGACGAGAGTAGTCATTGGGGATGATCCTGACAGGTTCTTCCAAGTCGGATCTCAACTGCCTCTTCAAGAGAAGGAGGAGTTGATAGAGTTCCTCAAGCAAAACCTCGACGTGTTTGCCTGGAGTGCTTACGAGGCCCCCGGGGTAGACCCGGAGTTCATATGCCACCATTTGAAGGTGAATCCACTGGTCACCCCCAAGCAGCAACCTATCCGGCGACCATCCAAGGAGCACGCTGACGCAGTAAGGGACGAGGTGACGAAACTCAAAGCAGCTGGGGCTATCAAAGAGGTTTTTTATCCCGAATGGCTAGCGAATACCGTGGTGGTAAGGAAGAAGAGTGGGAAGTGGCGAGTATGCGTGGACTTCACGGACCTGAATAGGGCATGTCCCAAAGACCCGTTCCCTATGCCGAAGATCGATCAACTGGTCGACGCCACTGTCGGCCACCCTCGGATGAGTTTCCTGGACGCCTTCCAAGGCTACCACCAGATACCGTTAGCCCCGGAGGACCAGAAGAAAACTGCCTTCGTCACCCCTATTGGCAACTACCACTATAAAGTGATGCCGTTCGGCCTGAAGAACGCGGGAGCTACCTACCAGAGGATGATGACGAGGATGTTCGAACCCCAGCTAGGCAAGAACATCGAGATTTACATAGATGACATGGTGGTGAAGAGCAAAGTTATAGCCGAGCATGTGAAAGACCTTGAAAGTACTTTTGAGGTTCTACGGAAGCACAAGCTACGACTGAATGCCTCTAAGTGCTCGTTTGGGGTGGGATCCGGCAAGTTCTTGGGATACATGGTCACCCACAGAGGAATTGAGGTTAACCCCGACCAGATAAAGGCCATCAACAACCTCCGAGCTCCTCGGAATCCCAAGGAAGTTCAAAAACTGACTGGAATGACAGCTGCCCTCAATCGGTTCATCTCTAGATCGGCAGACAGGTGTCGTCCCTTTTTCTCTCTACTCAACAAGTGGAAAGGATTCGAATGGACTGAGGAATGCGCTTTGGCGTTCCAGCAACTCAAGGATTACCTGTCTCGGCCACCAATCATGTCCAGTCCTGAGCCCGACGAGGTACTGTTCGCCTATATTGCTGTAGCTCCCTATGCGGTGAGCTTGGTGTTGATACGGTCAGACTCTGGCGTACAAAGGCCCGTCTATTACGTAAGCAAGTCCCTGCACGAGGCTGAGATTCGTTACTTGCCACTAGAGAAGGCCATCTTAGCAGTAGTGCTTGGCACGCGGAAGCTACCACACTACTTCCAAGCCCACACGGTGATCGTTCTCACACAACTCCCACTCAAAGCTATACTCCGAAGTGCCGATTACACCGGTCGGATTGCCAAGTGGGGTACAATCTTAGGGGCTTTTGATATAAGATACATGCCCCGCACATCGGTCAAGGGACAGATCCTCGCAGATTTGGTGGCTGAGTTCACGGAGCCCCAGCTAGATGAGGTGAAGCCCACGTCGGGCATGGATGAAAAATCAGTTGGCATGGTCTCTCAACAGAATCCCTCTCATTGGGAAGTATATGTCGATGGCGCGGCAAACCAGAGAGGCTCTGGAGTTGGGCTCGTATTGATATCCCCCGAGAAGATCACTATTGAAAAATCGCTAAGGTTGGACTTCTCGGCAACGAATAATGAAGCAGAGTATGAGGCTCTGCTCATGGGGATGACTATGGTCCGAAGAATGGGTGGGAAATCCGTGGAGCTGTTCTCGGACTCAAGACTGGTAGTAGGTCAAGTACAAGGCGAATTCGAGGCAAAGGACGAAAGAATGCAGGGATACTTAGGTCGTGTCAAACACCTACAATCAGAGTTTGAATTTTTCAGTTTGTTGCACATCCCCAGGAGTGGCAACTCACATGCTGACTCCCTGGCCACGTTAGCCACCTCTTCGGCACAAGGCTTGCCGAGGGTCATCCTCGTCGAGGACTTGCACAGGCCTACGGAGACAAGGGCAGGAGGAGTCCAGGTCCACCAGATTAGGGTCGGGCCGTGCTGGATGGACCCGGTGATCAAATTTATCAAGGAAGATATATTGCCCGAAGAGAAGGCCGAAGCCGATAAAATTCGGAGGAAGGCGACTAAGTTCTGGCTATCCGAAGACCAGAAACTATACAAGCGCTCCTATTCGGGACCATATTTGTTGTGTGTGCACCCCGAGGCGACTGAGACACTGCTAGAAGAGTTACACGAAGGAATCTGTGGGAGCCACACCGGAGGCAGGTCCTTGGCTCACCGAGCCCTTACCCAAGGTTATTGGTGGCCTAACATGCAGAAGGAGGCACACGAGTACGTCAAAAAATGCGACCAATGTCAACGCTTCGCTCCGAACATTCACCAGCCAGGAGGAAAACTCAATCCACTGTCTAGCCCATGGCCCTTTGCCCAGTGGGGCTTGGATATTGTGGGACCCTTCCCCAAAGCTGCAGGAAACAAGAAGTACCTCCTGGTCGGAACAGACTATTTCACCAAATGGGTTGAAGCCGAGCCACTAGCCAATATCAGAGACGTTGATGTGCAAAAATTCGTGTGGAAAAACATTGTCACACGGTTTGGAGTTCCTCACACCCTCATCTCGGACAACGGTTTACAGTTCGACAGCAAGGCATTCAGGAATTACTGCGGCGAGCTGGGAATTACAAACAGATACTCCACTCCAGCCTATCCCCAAGGTAATGGCCAAGCAGAAGCTTCCAACAAGGTCATACTGAACGGCTTAAAGAAGAGGCTGGACGATGCAAAGGGCAGATGGGTAGAGGAGTTGCCACATGTGCTTTGGGCTTACAGAACTACGCCCCGCAGGTCCACTGGAGAGACCCCTTTCTCGATGACCTATGGGGCTGAAGCTGTCATTCCTCTGGAAACAGGGTTCCCGACACTAAGAACTAGCTCATTCAGTCCAGCCGACAACGACGAGCAGCTACGGAAGGGCTTAGACTTAATTGAGGAAAGAAGGGAGAATGCAATGGTTCGGTTGGCACACTACCAACAAAAACTCAGACAAGGCTACGACGCTAACGTGAAGTTGAGGCCTTTAGAGCCCGGTGATCTGGTGTTGAGGAAAGTTGTGGGCACCGCAAAGAACCCAGCTTGGGGGAAATTGGGACCCAATTGGGAGGGACCATATCGCATCACTTCAGGCGCCGGTATTGGAGCGTATTTCTTAGAAGATTTGGATAGTCATGTAATCCCTCGCCCTTGGAATGTAAATAACCTCAAGAGGTACTTTTATTAATCAAGTCTTCCCTTCAGTTGATATACCGATTCGCCGCGTAAAGTTCTCTCAAGTGTTTAAACTTAAACCCAATCATGCCTGTAGTCCTCGGACCAGATGATTAGGGTTAGTTAACACTCATTCACCGCTCTCTCAAGTGTTTAAACTTAAATCCAATCATGCCTGTAGTCCTCGGACCAGATGATTAGGGTTAGTTAACACTCATTCACCGCTCTCTCAAGTGTTTAAACTTAAATCCAATCATGCCTGTAGTCCTCGGACCAGATGATTAGGGTTAGTTAACACTCATTTGCCGTTAGCTTAGGTGTTTAAACTTAAATCCAATCATGCCTGTAGTCCTCGGACCAGATGATTAGGGTTAGTTAACACCGTTAGCTCAAGTGTTTAAACTTAAATCCAATCATGCCTGTAGTCCTCGGACCAGATGATTAGGGTTAGTTAACACCGTTAGCTCAAGTGTTTAAACTTAAATCCAATCATGCCTGTAGTCCTCGGACCAGATGATTAGGGTTAGTTAACACCGTTAGCTCAAGTGTTTAAACTTAAATCCAATCATGCCTGTAGTCCTCGGACCAGATGATTAGGGTTAGTTAGCACTCGGTTACAGTTCTATAGTGTTTAAACTTAAATCCGATCATGCCTGTAGTCCTCGGACCAGATGATTAGGGTTAGTTAGCACTCGGTTACAGTTCTACAGTGTTTAAACTTAAATCCGATCATGCCTGTAGTCCTCGGACCAGATGATTAGGGTTAGTTAGCACTCGGTTACAGTTCTACAGTGTTTAAACTTAAATCTAATCATGCCTGTAGTCCTCGGACCAGATGATTTGGGTTAGTTAGCACTCGGTTACAGTTCTATAGTGTTTAAACTTAAATCTAATCATGCCTGTAGTCCTCGGACCAGATGATTTGGGTTAGTTAGCACTCGGTTACAGCTCCATAGTGTTTAAACTTAAACCCAATCATGCCTGTAGTCCTCGGACCAGATGATTTGGGTTAGTTAACACTCAGTTGCAGTTTTGGTGTTTAAAGCTTAAATCCAGTTATGCCTGCAGTCCTCGGACCAAATGACTAGGATTATTTAACTCAAGCACATTCGAATCCCGTAATCTTTAAACCGGTCGACAGGTTAGTCAATACCCCTATGCGTTTAAATTAATTCTAATTTATAAAACTTTCCCCTAGTCGTGTTTAGTTTGAAACCGAGGAATGACGAATTATGTTTAGCTTGGAAAGACGCAATTCATCAATAACTCTTGGCAGTCCTATTCTTTTCATTAATAATCTTAGTCATGATGTGTCAAGTAGATTTATTTGCATTATGTGGTTATAAGTGCAATGTACAGTTGTATATAACAATAATAATTGGTAAGACATGTATTTAAAGACACCATAGACGAATGAAAACCCATTCCATTAATAAAAAGACGGTTTACAATTCTTTGGATAAAACAAAAGAAAACACAGGTGCAAAAAAGTGAAAGCCCTATACATCTATTTCTTTGTCGAAGGGAGCACGGTGTCAGCAGCCTGGCCTATCCGAGCAGTTGCGTCAGGGGCTTGGTCCTTGGCCTCAGAAGGAACTTTCTCTTCGCCTGGCCCTTTGCTTTTCTCTTTGGCTGGCTCAGCTGGCTTATCCTTGCCGCTTGCCTGACCAGTTTCCTTGCTTACTCCCATAGTGGGTGCAACGTCGCTGACCGAGATTGGTTCCGAAGCTTCTGGCAGCTGTGGAGCAGAAGGGAGATCAGTTCCTGGGAGCTCTCGGATATCAGGATCGTAGTATACGCTCCCAGGATGCCTCAGCTCCGAGTCGGCAGGAACTCCAGCTGCGTCCAGGGCTTTGCCCCAACTTATGTCGCAGTAGTCTCGGCTGACCGAGGCGAACTGCTCGAGAAGCTGGGACGTAGCTGCCCCTACCCCCAGCTGGTAAGCTGTTTTCTTTTCAGCCTCGGTCGCCTCCTGAGCCAACTGAGCTTTCTCCTCGGCATATCTGACTTGGTCCTTAGCTCTTCGGAGTTCATCCCTTAGCCCATTTACCAGCTCCCTCTCAGTCTTCAGATCGGCCTCTGTCGCCTTTAGCAGCTTACGCTGGTCCTCAACCTGCTTTTCAACATTTTTTATTCCAGCGTCAAGACTCTTCTTCTGACTGGTCATATCCGCGAGCTCCCCGGACAGACGAGTGTAATCGTCTTTCAACTGGCCCAGAGATTTTTCCGCCTCATCTCGGGAACAGATCGCCGCCTGGGCTTCAAGGCGATTCTTCTTGTCCCACTCCTCGGCTACATAAATTTGCTGAGTGACCTGCGTGATGGAAACTTAAGTGTCAAACGCTGAAAAATAGGAAAGGCAAAATTCGACGATTCAGTTAATTGGATTGAAGTTGCTTACGATGGCTAAGTCCCTCTTCAGGGATCGAAAGAGCTCAGGCTGATTGAAGCGCCTGAAGGACTCCATGTCATGAGGGAGGAGAAGCGGTTGCTGCAGGGCCTCAGCAACGTAGCCGGCTCTCCCTCCATCATAATTCCTGAGGGAGGTCTCCCAGAGGATTGGAGCGCCCTCTAACTCTAGTTTTGGAGACCAAATCCGTGGTCCCCCTCCTCCTCGGCGAACCTCTGCCACCGTGCCCTCATCTCGGCTTTCAGTAGACGGAGCCCTGCGGCCTCGGTTGTCCTGTGCCACCTTTTGCTGCTTGGCCACCTTGGTTGGTGGCACCTGTTTCTCCTCTACCTCAGTGTGGGGTCTTTTCTTCTGCAGTTTTAGCACGGGCCTCAAGTTGGGGTCAGGGATCTGAGTGGACACCGGAGGAAGTGACACCACCGTCTTAGATGTCCCAACATCTTTAGGGTCTGACTTTTTGCCCCTCCCCTTCATCAAGTTCCTCAGATCCATATTTTCGTCCGAGGAGTCTTCTGAATAGGTGGCTAACAGATTAAGTTGGGCACCTGACTGCTCACACTCTTCTTCCTCGGCGTCTGAGATCTCCACCACCTGGTTTACCCTTGAAGCCTCTCCCTCAAACCGAAATTCGTCTATCTGCTCTTCTAGCGACGAAGTAGAAGAGCCAGCCCCCTCACCTTCAATCTCCTGTCCGAAAGGAACTTGCTGAAGTGGCTGGATAAGGGGAGGTGCAACCCGAGGGATTGGACGGGGTACAGGATCAAGATCGTGTGGCGCCAAAAAGCCCTTCCGACCAACGTCGATGCGCGCAAGACGGTAGTCTCCCTGGACAATGGCGTTGCCGACCGGCTGAAAACCCTTTGGTTTCCCTTGATATCCGAGAATAAGAGGAGCAGATCGTAGTTGCCCGTCCTCGCTCACGAAGATCTCTGACCTTAGAAGGAAATTAAGGGCGGCAACATTCGTTAGGCGGACCCGAGGAGAAACGTGTCTCTTATCTGTTGCAAGTAAAAACAAAATGGTTAGAAGCTCAGAAACTGGTCGAAGAGAAACCGAAAACAGTTAAAAGGTGGGAGCCCTAAGCCTATGGTCGGTGCGCCTAGATCTACATGTCACACCTGGCTTCCCATGCGTGGTTGGGCAACCAGGGCCGTCACGCCAGGCACCCGAGACGATCACATAGTCATCTTTCATCCCTTTGTTGGATTTCGGAAGGCAGGAAATGAGCCTGACAACGTCCGACCGGGATTTTAAGTAGTACCCGGCATCTTGCTGGCTATGGCACTCGTACATATATACCACATCAAGCCAGGTGAGCCCCAGCCCCAAGCGACGCTCAAGGTCCTCAATCGCTCCTAGGATCCTAAACATATTGGGCGCGCACTGCCAGGGAGTAAGCCTATGGTTCCGAAGGTAATTAGCGGTGATGGGGCCCATGGGAATCGTCATTCCCCCTTCTTTGAAGGCGATGAGGGGGATAACCACCTCTCCCGTCTCCAGGTCTGTTAGTATTCTGTCTGGGGGGCAATACCTCACACCCACGTTAGGGGGTATGCGGTATGTGGTCCTAAACGCCTCTACTTGCTCAGGGCTATCCATCATGTACTCGAGTTTTCCCATGGTGGTTAAACGGAGTGACTGGCCGAAGAGAAAATTAAAGGATTCGGTGAGCGATGACTTACAAGGGCTAGACTGGGGAAGCGATTGCAGACTCGTAGGAGGACTCGTGAGGGTTCCGAGTGAGATGGGCACCGGCGACTGGGAGATTCGGACGGAGAGATGTGGACGGAGGGGCGCGTCTGTTCTTGTTGGAGCGTCTGGAGATTTGTAAAGTGAGGAAGAAATAACTTCCTCAGAAGCTTTATACGGGGTCAAGCGAAAGGTCAGGGGCACTCCCGCCCAAACCTTGAAGAAAAACCACAGCCCTTGGATCAATCGGCCACCGTTGGATGCAAAGGACAAAACGTCAACTGGTGCAATTAATGCAGCGCTTTGGGAATAAGGAAACCGCAGCGGCATTAATGAGGCGTCAGCTCCCACGTTCACACACGTGCCAGCTCGGTTGTGCGTGTTCCCAAGTTGTTGCTCCGTGGCAAGTCAAAATCCTACTTTTTCTCCTCGGATGCGAAGGAAAAACTACAATTTTGAGGGGCTATTGTGGGGGAGAAAAGCCCAGCCCAACTTATTGGGCCAAAGGCCCTATCCGAGGACCACTGTTCGCCCGAGGAGGCCAAGACGCAGCCAGTGGCCCATGTAAAAGGGGGATGTCCGCAGACGAGCACGTGTACCGTCCGAGGAGATGGTCATACGTCCGAGGAGACCGGAACGTGTCAAGCGGTCTGTCTAACAAGTGTCAGGGAAAAAGGAGACCTCGGACACGTGAGAAGGTGACAGGAATAAAGAAATATCAAGGAGACAGACCTCAACCACCGCATTTAATGCTCTGCACCTACCCACCTGGCCGCATTTATGTGGAGAAGACCCCTGAACAGTGCATCCTCAACTACCGCCACTCAGACAGGGCTAAAGGGGGAGTCTGATGGGACATGCACTCAAGTGGGCACACAGATGGTGAACAAGTGGACGGTGGAGATGGAGAAGGGCAGCACTATATAAGAGAGAGAGGTATCTGATAGAGGGGATCGAGAATCAAGAGGGAGGAAAGAGCACATAATTTTACTGTAGCTCCAACATTTGTAACCTAAGTTCATCAATGAAAATAGCCTCCTCGGACGGGACATTGATCACTGTCCGAGCACTCTTTTAGTCAAATTTCCCCATCTTCTATGCCGTTTCATATTGTTATTTTTCATTACTAGCCTAGCTCTTTCACCCACTCTCTACAAATTTATTGTTTTGGGTTCAGTGGGCTCCAAACCCATACCTCATTGGGCTTGGGCGGCAGAATCTGACCCTACACAAATGATAGTTAAAATTAAAAAATTATTTTTGAAATCATTTTTTTTTTCAAGGCAATTATTGTTTAAAATTAATGGGTATATGAAAGGAATGCGTTTAATTGTGGTATTAGAGTTTTCTTGCTCCTCCTTACTTCTTTAAGCCTTTAGAGGATCATAGAAAGTGATCATGTATAGCTTCACCATTGTTGACCATCATACCATATCGGATGTCTCATTTTCGGTAATATCATAAGTGTAATTTGACTCCCCTAAGTTCAAAGAGCCCATAAGAACCAAAAGATATATCGTGATTATGTCTATATTTACTAGACATGGCAAAATGGGTCAGAATTTTCTGACCTGACCCGACCCGACCTGAAAAATACCCGACCCGAACCCGATTTTTTTGACCCGAAGCAAAAACGGGTTGACCCGTGACCCGACCCGTATTTTTGCGGGTCAACCCGACCCGAACCCGAACCCTTTTTTTTAAAAATTTTTTTTTTTGGTAAAAAAATAGTAAAACTAAGACAATATTGGTTTAATTGTTTATTGTGAACTTTAAGGAAACAATTGATACATTTACATAACTACATGCAAATTAATTAAAAGATAAATGGTTGAACATTCTGTAATGAGTAAATATTTTTAGATGTCAAATAGCAAAGTACATGCCAAGATAATCTGGTTACAATAGAGTTAAAAACATAGATTTAAAATTGTAGACATGTGAGAAACATTCACAAGTGTGAAAATAATGAAGCTAAAGTATCAAATTAGTATAAATTATGAATACTTAGACCTATTTTTTAATAATTTATGTCCAAAATAAACGGCTTTTCAAAATAAATTAGGATATTTCCTAGAGTGTGTGTTGCTTAACAATAATATGATATTCATAAAAGAGACAATGTATAAATAAGTAGGCAATCAAATTTTAAAGTGTATCTCAAATTGAAATAGAGTGTCAACCACAACTGATAAATTGATAATAGATTATAAAATTAATTTTCAAGATTGTAAATTTCTTATATGTTTTTATTCTTTATCAAATGAGTTATCCAATAAGTCATTTATAATTTTGTTTTATATTTTGGAATGTTGATATTGTGTAGAAATAAAACTTGTGTATTTGTTTTACTTATCTTTGTGTTATTTTGTTTTAGATAGTAATGTTAGGATTTGTATAATTTTAAAATTATTGAATAAGTATTAATAAATTTAACTGAGTTCATTCTTGATATAAGTGGTGAATTCAAAATAATGCATTTTACATCAAGTAATTTGTTGCATAACTTTTCAAATGGCAGATACATATTGTTTTCTTTATAAAATTTTTTTTTTTAAAATTTCACGTGAAAAATACGGGTCAACCCGACCCGACCCACAACCCGATTGACCCGAACCCGATTTTGACCCGCTTAAAATAACCCGTTTTGACCCGCAACCCGATTAACCCGACCCGAACCCGACCCGCCCGTTTTGCCATGTCTAATATTTACGTTAATGTTTATGTTAATGATTGATTGTGTGAATATAGTATGTTGGGGCATGTTTTTCTCTTTGAAAATACAATATTTTGAGCCACTATTGATTCTATCATGTACTTATCAAAAAAGAACTATTGATTATGTCATGTAGTACTTAAAATAAGCTTTTGAGATGCACAAAAATCACAAAAACAGAAATGCAGTGAAAGAGATATAAAGGTGTGAAGTTAAGTCGAGATAAACTAGCAAAATAATTATAAAAAATTTACAAAAACCCATGAAGTCTAGAACTTCATTGAGAAACCAAGTGGTGGGTGAGGTGCTTTTCGGGATTATGAAAGAGTCAATTTTCCTAAAGAAATAATTTAAGATATAGGGTAGATAGAGGGTGGGGGTGGTGGTGAAGCAAGGGTGGAGCAAGGCTTCCAATTATTATTTTTTTTGGGGGGGGAGTATGAATAATAATTTTTTTTTTTTTTTTTTTTAAATCAATACTAGCATCCATATAGTATTAACATACTATTAGCTAGCACTTTCTCCCAAAAAAAAAAAAAACTATTAACAAATGAAAAGACACAAAATAATCATTTTTTAATGTATTACAATGTATAATGCACTAAAAATATTCATTATATGATCATATGTCAAATTATTTACCAAGAATACAAGAATGTGGCCAATATGCAAAATGCACTAATTATAAATTTATTTCTCTTCAATTTATAAAATTATTAATTTCCCATTTATAAATTTATTTATTCTTAATTTATTAGTTTTAAATAATTATTATTTTTGTTACATTTTTATCTTATCATGCAATTAATTATTCAACTAAAGTGAAAACCAGAATTCATTTACCTCTTACGAGAGATTATAGAGTTCTCTGGTGGACAAGTGATGTGATCCACCATTCCACTAAAAAACTTCAACTTGTTTAAAATTGCTAAGTCAGTAATTAATTTTTGTTTAAAAATTTTTTCTAACTAACAATTTTAAACAGGTAGAAGTTTTTTAGTGGAATAGTGGACCACATCACTTGTCCACCATGTGAATCTTATAATTTCTCTCCTCTTACCCACATGACACCTACAATAAATCATTTATTGCTCTCATTTTTACCACTGATTTAACCAACTACATGCTCCAAAAATCCAAATCTTTACCCTTTATTTTATTTTATTTTTTGGCTCAAGAGTCCAAAGCTTTGTAGTTCTTCTAAAGAGTTCTACACTCTTCTATCATTTGGTTGAATAATGCTTTACTATCTATTAGTATAAGTTACTAGTCAAGGCAACACGTGCAAGGCATGTGCTAGCCATGGGAAAAAAAAGTAGTAATTAGGATCAATTTTAGATTTTATTTGTATCACAAAATAAAAATAAAAATCATTTGATTTTTAAAATACATAGAGATTTACATTAATCAAAAGAGACATTAATTTTAAGAATTTTGATAGTTATGTCATAAAAAGTTAATCTCAATCGTATAAGACCGTGACAGATCCCAGTCCAATATTTTATTATTTTATTTTGACCTATAACTTACACCTCAATAGTTGTGAATATATTGTAATAACAACAAAATGTCACGACATTTTTAGTTGTGCTAGATCTCGGTATAATATTTTATTATTTTATTTTATTTTATTTTGATCTATAAGGAATTGACACATGCGTTACAACATTTTTAAAATATCTCTATGTATAAATTGTACTTAATTACAATGTAAATTTATATTGTAGACACAAAAAAATTGGCAAATTTTGTACACATTTACAAACTTTGTACAATATTTACCATTTTTTGTGCAAATGTGTATAATATTAACCACTTTTGTGTATTTACAATGTAAACTTGCATTGCAAGTACAAAGTAAACATATAAAGATCTTAAAACAAAAACAAAAACAAAAACAAAACTCAAACCAACTGGCATACTTGAAGGGGGAAAAAAAGAAAAGAAAAAGGAAAAGAGAAAGTGCACCTCACTAATTGAATAAACCAAAAAACACTATTCATCAGCCTTTGGCTCTTTTTATATAGTTAATAGATATGTCAGCTTACATAAATATTTAAAAGAAAAAAAAAAACACAAACCGATAATTGGAAAAAAAAAAAAAAAACTTTAGGCACTATATAAATTAATGTTAAAATGTTGTGGACTTAGCATTTTTTTTTATTTGATGTATAAGAAACTGAGATCTCAACAATTATGAAAACATTGTGATAACAATAAGAGTTGTAACATTTTCTCAAAACATTTATTTTTAGTTGTGGTTGGTCACAATCTTATATTTTATTGTTTTATTTCGACTTGTAAGAAATTGACACGTCAATAATTGTGAAAATGTTGTGAAATTTGTTGTGTCAGTATAACAATATATAAACCAGCTTACATAAATATTTAAAAGAAAAAAAAAACACAAACCGATTACTGGAAAAAAAAAAAAAAAACTTTAGGCACTATAGCTACCGTTCCAGTTGAATAAATCAAAAACACTACACAATAAGTGTTGTAACATTTTCTCAAAACATTTATTTTTAGTGGTAGTTGGTCATAGTCTCATATTTTATTATTTTATTATTTTATTTCGACTTGTAAGAAATTGACACGTCATTAATTGTGAAAGTATTGTGAAATTTGTTGTGTCAGTATAACAATATATATACCAGCTTACATAAATATTTAAAAGAAAAAAAACACAAACTGATTACTAAAAAAAAAAAAAACTTTAGGCACTGTAGCTACCGTACCAATTGAATAAACCAAAAGCATTGTACAATAAGTGTTGTAATATTTTCTCAAAACATTTATTTTTAGTTGTGGTTGGTCACAGTCTCATATTTTATTATTTTATTTCGATTTATAAGAAATTGATACGTTAATAATTGTGAAAATATTGTGAAATTTGTTGTGTCAGTATAACAATATATATACCAGCTTACATAAATATTTAAGAGAAAAAAAAAACACAAACCGATTATTGAAAAAAAAAAACTTTAGGCACTGTAGCTACCATGCCAGTTGAATAAACCAAAAGCATTGCACAATAAGTGTTGTAATATTTTCTCAAAACATTTATTTTTAGTTGTGATTGGTCATAATCTAATATTTTATTATTTTATTTCGACTTATAAGAAATTGACACGTCAATAATTATGAAAATATTGTGAAATTTGTTATGTCAGTATAACAATATATATACCAACTTACATAAATATTTAAAAGAAAAAAAAAACACAAACCGATTACTGAAAAAAAAAAAAAAAAAAAAAAAAAAAAAAAAAAAAAAAAAAAAAACTTTAGGCACTGTAGCTACCATGCCAGTTGAATAAATCAAAAGCACTGCACAATAAGTGTTGTAACATTTTTTCAAAACATTTATTTTTAGTTGTGATTGGTCAGTCTCATATTTTATTATTTAATTTCGACTTGTAAGAAATTGACACGTCAATAATTGTGAAAATATTGTGAAATTTGTTGTGTCAGTATAATAATATATATACCAGCTTACATAAATATTTAAAATGAAAAAAAAAAAAAACCGATTACTAAAAAGAAAAAGAAAAAGAAAAAACTGAAGCTACTATAGCTACAGTGCCACTTGGCATTGTAGTTACTGTTCAAAACTTGGGAAAAAAAAAAGTGGCTTTCGAAACCAAAGCACTAGCTATAGTGATTTAGCGCATTCGTGCTTTTATATATATAGATTTATTTTCAGTTGTAGTTGGTCACAGTTTCATATTTTATTATTTTATTTTGACTTATAAGAAATTGACACATGTGAAAATATTATGAAATTTGTTGTGTCAGTATAACAATATATATAAAAGAAAAAAAAAAGTACAAACGGAAGACTGAAAAAAAAAATTTTGTTGCTATTGTAGCTACAGTGCTGCTTGGTACTGTAGCTACCGTTCAAAACTAAAAAAAAAAGGACAAAATGGCTCACCAAAATGGCACTGTAGATGAACAGTGCAAAAATACTGAATGAACAGTGCTAAAACACTAAAGCGGCAATGAAATTGACATCTCAATAATTGTGAAAATATTGTGAAATTTGTTATGTCAGTATAACAATATATATAAAAAGGAAAAGGAAGTACAAACGAAAAACTGAAAAAAAGAAAAAAAAAGAAAAAAAAAAGGGCAAAGTGGCTTGCCAAAATGACACTGTAGATGAACCGTGCAAACTGTAGCGACATTGCCACTTTTCACAAAATATTTATTTTCAGTTGTGATTGGTCACAATGTCATTTTTTATTATTTTATTTTGACTTATAAGAAATTGACACTTTAATAATTATAAAAATATTGTGAAATTTGTTGTGTCAGTACAATAATATATATAAAAAGAAAAAAGAAAATACAAACCGAAGACTTGAAAAAAAAAAAAAAAAAAAAAAAAGAGTGCCTCACTAAAGCACTGTTGCCGCTACAATACTTATACAGTGCAACAAACTGAGTGTACAGTACCGAAGTACTGTAGCCGCATAGCCGCTTTCTATATATCTATACAATGCTCTTATTTACCGGCGAGGGTTTTGGACGGACTTGATAGAATTAATAGGAACTTCCTGTGGGGGTCAACAGATACAGCCAAGAAAATCCATTGGGTTGGCTGGGAAAAAGTGATTAAACCTAAAGAAGGAGGGCTTGGGTTACAATCAGCCAAGGGTAGAAATTTAGCTCTCCTCTCCAAGCTAAACTGGAGGTTTCATACAGAGGGAGAGGCGCCGTGGGTGAGGGTCTTGAAAATGAAATATTGCAGCCAGAGGAGGAGAATAGCTGCCAATGCCGATAAACTCCCTTGTTCCCCAATTTGGGCTACAATGAAAAAAGGGATGGATACTTTCAATAAGGGCAGCAGGTGGCTGGTGGGTAGTGATTGTAATTTGAATATTTGGCATAGCAATTGGACAAATGGGGGGCCCCTCCGGCATTTGATTCAAGGGCCTATTACTCAGGAAGCTAGTCTTTTGGAAGTAAGGGATTTGATGTTGGATACGGGATGGGATTGGGAGAAACTGCCCTTTGAGCTACCTGTCGACATTAAGAGAATGATTCTTGCAATTCCTACTACAATTTTAGGCGGTGGAGATGATAAATTGGCTTGGGCTGGGACTCCCCATGGCTCATTTGATACGAAAAGTGCTTATAGGCTTGCAATGGGTTTTATGGAGTCTGATACCTTTGCAGCTAAGTGGATTTGGAAGGCAAACCTGCTACCAAAAATTAAAACCTTTCTATGGATGTGTGCTCACAACAGCATTGGTGTCAAAGCTTGTTTGGAAAGGAGGGGTGTGGTCCATGACAATGTTTGCCCCATCTGTTGTAATGGTTCTGAAACCATCCTACATGCCCTTCGAGATTGCAATCATTTGAAGCAAGTGTGGAATCAGCTGGGGGTCTCATCCTCCAATCATGAATTTTGGCATTCCAACTTGCTGGAGTGGCTGTCAACCAATGCTAGATCCAATGGTAAGTGTCTTAATATTACCCCTCCATGGAAGGTTGTTTTTTCCTTTGCTTTATGGGGCATTTGGAAGAGTAGGAACAATATTGTTTTCAATAGAAGGAGCAGAAACCCGAAGCTGGCAGCAGAGATTATTAATCAAGCAGTTGAATATTATCACTATGTGACAGCTCCTAGAGTGCAGAACCGTAGAGTGATCAAAAGGATCCGTTGGGAGAGGCCTTTGCAAGGTTGGAAGAAGCTAAACACGGATGGTTCAGCCTTGGGAGAGCACGGGTTGGCTGGCTGTGGTGGGGTGATCAGAGATGAAGGTGGTCATTGGGTTGCTGGTTTTAGCAAGCAGATTGGGTACACCAATTGTTTTGCAGCAGAGCTGTGGGGGCTTAGAGAAGGCCTCCTGCTGTGTTACAATCTCAATATTCAGCTTCTTGAAATAGAAATGGATGCCAAATCTATTGTAGATGTGTTAGGAAACTTGTCTTATGTTAATAACATCATTTCTCCCATTTTGGATGACTGCAGGCAGCTGATAACTCGGTTTCAGCAAGTCCGAATTATACATTGTTTCAGGCAAGCAAATCGGTGTGCTGATGGTTTGGCTAGAATGAGTTTTAGGCTTGATGATTTTAAGGTTTATGATAGTCCGCCTGTGGACGTTCTTGATGTTTTTGAGGGTGATCTCATTGGGATGTACCTTAACAGGATATGTCCTGTACCTTGTGTTTTTCCTTAGTTGGTTTTAATGATATCGTCCTTCACCAAAAAAAAAAAAAAAAAAAAAAGATAGGGTTATAAACAACTAATAAAATAAGTCAAAAAGTAACTGAGCTCAAAGAGAAAGTACCACTGGGTCATCATGTATCAAAGAGTTAAAAATAGTCTTATAGAGAGAATCATAGTTAGAGAGGTGCCTCAACCCAGATGAGACAGAGAGAAATACCATGTCAATGCTGTGTTGATTTGCTCATAGAGAAATACCATCTCAATTAGGTTCTTTTTTTTTTTTTTTTTTTTTTTTTTTGGGGGGGGGGGGGGGGGGGGGGGGGGAGGGGGAGAGAGAATCTGATGCGTGAGATCAAACTGGTTTTATTTAAATTTTATGGGCTGGGTCTAAAATTAGTTGATTGGAAAAAAATTTCTTTAGCTTTTTATCGGTGATTTTGTGATTGGACTAATTTTTTTTAAGGCTTGCTAATTTGTTTTCTTGGATTTTAGATTAGTTAAATTTTAAGGGCCTTAACTCTATATATATATATATATATATATATATATATATATATATATAGTTAAGGCCCTGATGCCATCAATTATGTGTATGAAATTTCTCAATTGAAAACCAACTACTCGTAGACCTATGCGTGATAATTTTTTTAAGGTAATCTCATTAAATATATATATATATATATATTTATTTATTTATTTATTATTATTATCAATTGATTTTTCATTATCTTTTAAGTTTAATAAAAGCTTTACAAATACCTTTTTTTTTAAAAAAAAAACCTTTACATATATATTTTTAAATCTGAATATTTACATAAACTTTAAGTAAACTTTATATATTCCACTTCTTTGGAGGTGTAAAATCACAAATTACTACTCTATAATAATAATAGTGACTAATTAGTTTTAGAATAAAGTCTAACTATAAAATTGATTGTACTGCATTTAATTTGATTGTCATTGGAAAAGAAAAAAAATGTTTGTATTCCATTGGTCAATATTACAACAATGTGTTTGAATTTAATTAAAGAGCCGAATGTATTATACCTAAGGAATCGTACTTAAGTTTGGTCCACTATATTTTAGGATATCTAAGGAATTGTATTAAACTTTGGTCTGCTATGTTTTAGGAAATGTTTGGTTTGTTAGTAATGAAAACAAATTTTTTTTTTTTACATTAATCTATATCTATATATATCTAAAAACTTAAGAATAGTATTTATTGTTACTATGCTCTTGTTAAGCTACATCAATGGCCACGTTATCCACTTATTTCCAACATTTTCTCTTTCCTCTTTAATTATTTTTCTCCTTATTAATTTATGACCTTACAATTACTCTTCCTCCAACATTTTCCCCACTTTTACCTTTTTATCTCCCCATTACCCCATACCTTAACCTTACAACTCCTCTATCCCTTCATATTCCTTTTATTTTGACTCTTCTTCATCCCATTTTATTTATTATAAATATTTGTTTTTCTCTCTTTCATTCAATCCATATTTTTCCCACATAAAAAGGTGAATATTCTCTCTCTCTCTCTCTCTCTCTCTACCTTTCTTTTGGTTTTTTTTTTTTTTTTTGTGTGGAACTCTACATTGGGTTGATGCTTTTGGTTTTATTTTAATTTGTTATCTTTTTATTTTATTGTTAAATGTTATTCTATAGCATAGCTTGGATAATTTGTTGTTTACAATTATACATTTTCTTTTGAGTATTATTCTATTCATCTTATTTTATATAATTTTGATATTTCTCTCACATTCTCTCTTAGAATATGTGATTAAAAATATAAAAATGAGAGAAAATATAAATAATTTAATGACATGGAGGATGTGGCTGAATTTAAATGTTGAATAAAATAAGATGAGAAGAAAAGAAAAGTAAAAATAAAAGATATAACAATAAATACCAAATTATTCAAATCATGCTATTTAATAGAATAATACTATATTCTTATATACTATTTTTAATTCTTTATAATGCAATAGGATAACATTTAACAATCAAAGAGAACAAAAAAATTTCTTATATACTTTTTTTAATTCTTTATAAAGCAATAAGATAACATTTAACAATCAAAGAGAACAATTTTAATATTTGAATGTGCCTATCAATTATTTGAGTAATATCAATTGTAAATTTGTAATTGTAGGGTCAATTTTTGCAGCCCAAGCCCAAGAAGGTATGGATTTTGAGCCCACTGAACCCAAGATAATAAATTTGTAGAGAGTGGGTGAAAGAGCTAGGCTAACAATGAAATAACAGTATTAAATAGCAATGTTTGTGAATGAATTTGTATTAATATGTGCTCGGACAGATGTAAATGCAACGTCCGAAGAGGTGTTTTTCATTCATAAATTTGGGTTACAATTCTTGGAGCTACAGTAATGGAGTACACTCTTTTCTACTTCTGATTTTCGATTCCCCTCTATCAGAGGCACCCTTCTCTTATATAGTACTTCCTTCCTACATCTTCACCGTCCACTTGTTCATCATCTAAATGCCCACTTGAGTGCATGTCCCATCATACTCCCCCTTTAGCCTTGTGTGAGTGGCGGTAGCTGAGAATGCACTGTTCAGGGGTCATCTCCACATAAATGCGGCCAGGAAGGTAGGTGTAGTGCATTTAATGCGGTGGTTGGAGTCTGTCTCCTTGATATTTCTCTGTTCCTGTTATCTTCATGCGTGTCCGAGGCTCATTTCCCTCCTAACATTTGTCAGAAAGATCACTTGAACCTCCCATACACCTGTCGGGTCAAACTTCTTCAGATCCGAGGATATTGGACTCTTCGGACATATGAACATCTCCTCGGATAGTACACATGTTCATCTCCAGACATTCTCCTTTTACATGGGCCTCTGACTGAATGTCTTCATCTCCTCGGACGAACAGTGTTCCTCATGTAGGGCCTTGGGCCCAATACGTTGGGTTGGGCTTTTCTCCCCCCACAGTAATGAGATTTGATCAACATGACAATCTCCTTAAGAGAATGAGAAATTTAAATAATTAATTTTGAACTTAAAAAAATTTAGCTGTAGAAATAAAAAAGGAAAACATAAGACACTATAACAAAAGTTTGAAGAATATAGATCACTTGAAAAAAGAATAATATCTCTTCTAAAAAAAAGAATAATATCAATTAATTACACCCATTTTTTTCCAAAAAAAAAAAAAAAAACTCAAAATAATAAAATGATATATTTGTTGAGATAGAGTGATGGAAAATATTTTTAGAAATAGTTCAATTTTTAAAGAGAACAAATTAGTTTCAGTAAATTTTAGAAAATTAATCATACATTCTACCACATTACAAAGTAATTATATATTCTCACACATAGCGTGGTCTGCGACTAATAATATATAAAACTTCATACATTAAATCTTTATAAAAATCATTGGGTCTACCTTTTGCCAACCACCATTGCCAATCTACCCATCCACAACCATAAACCTCCCATCTTTGGTTGCCATCGTTGTCATCGTCATCATCCACCACAATTGTCACAACCAACACTTAATTTCCTTCCTTTAATTGCCATCATTGTTGGAGTTTTGGGGTGCAACTAAATGCTAGATTTTTAAACAAACAAAGAGTGTTGAAATATTCACATGTTAGTGGTGTAGTTAAGTGGTAAAGTCCCATATTAGATTATATTAATAAGAGTGAGTGGTTAATATGATATAATTTGACCAAAACTCAAACTTAAGTTTTTAGGTTAAGTTGATTCTCAAAAAAAAAAAAAAAAGTTTTTAGGTTAAGTAGTGTCCCTGTATATTCTATTAATCTCTCAATTGGAGTTCTACCCATGGTGTTATCTTTCCAAAAAGTGGTATTAGAGCCATGATGTTTCAATTGGACAAGTATTCATTAGTGAAAAACTCTCATGTTCACTCACCCATATTTGAGTAAAGAGCACTCTATTGGTGAGCAAATTAGACTTGTTGGTGATGTATGACACTTGGATTGCTATGAAAGATCAATAGAAGTGTAACCACGCCTGTGGTATGATTGGCTAAATGGTAAAGTTCCACATTGGAAAATAATAACAAGAGTGGATGCGCTCAAAACCATATTTTTAAAATTTTAGGTCAAGTGATGGCAAGAGATATTAATTCCTCAATTGAAGTCTCTCTAGTTCTATTATCTCCCCAACAGAGAGAACATCTTTTTTTTTTAATCAATAGAGAGAACATCTATTCTTGAGACTATTCTTGATTTTTCATGTAGCTAAAACACAACGATTTAAAACAATTTTCTGTGTAGCTTGTTTGTGAATTTATATGTGTAAATTGAATACAAATCTTTTGCCCCCCAAAAAAAAAAAAATCTAAATTTCTGATCATACAGATCAACCCATATGACATGCATGTGTAATTGGAATTATTGGGTCCGAGAATGAACCATCGATTATCTGATTAGCAATCCAATGATTTGCAGCTTCAGTGTAATGAACACCATCCCAGCTAATGTACAAGGAAGGATCTTCACAAGACCCAGCATAAATTTCAGTACCATTAATCTTATCCTTATTCCCACACCACACATGCTTGTTATCCTCGTGATACCCACAGCAAATGTTTCTTGCATCCACAAATCCTGCAAAAGGCCAACCATTTTTTCATTTTAAAAAGTTAGATTCTTGGCAGAGCTTCATTTTCATGTGACAAGTAACAAATATCATATTGGTATAGTAAAGGTCAGAAAAAAGGCATCAACTAGTATCTGATTTAGCTAGCAACAGTATCATGGTAACAACAAAATTGAAGTACTACCTTGCTTCTTTGCATTGCTAATTAGTTTGTACTTTGCTGCAAAGACATCCACATACGTTAATGCAGCATCAGGTAGCTGTTCCCTTAGCTTGATGACACGACTCTCAAGGTGCCAATTGAACGCTTTAGCCACATCATTTTGAGCTATGACACATCCATGCTCGTCAAGAATGCCAGGCATTGGTTGGTGGTAGTAGTGTAGGGTCACTGGCAAGCAGCCAATGGGACCAGTGTTGTGTATCCAAAATGATCTTGCCCCTCCTTGGTACAGATGCTGAAAAAGATGGTTGACTTTTAGCCATAACACACAAAACGTGTTTGATCTGACTCGCATCTTGTTAACTCCAATTGATAAATGACTTTTGAACATTTTATACAACTTACTTGAACTGCGGTAGCTAGCTGCTCAATTATGTCTGGGATTACTGCTTGAAACTGTTTATCACTCATTGTTCGAAAACCAGCAGCAATATCATTTTGGCCAATGTCAAATGTATAAAGAGCCTTAGAGAAGTCCTCAGGTCTTGGAAGATTTCTTCTGTCGGACTGTTCCTGGGCTGCATAAACAACAACAACAACGATGAAGCTTTAGTCCCAAACTTATAGGGACTAGTCAAGGCTAGCCACAAGTATTCTTTTCCGTCATGCTATTCTATACAAAATCATACTTTCTATTACTTCTTTATTGACATGTTCTTTTTTACTGATAATGTTATTTTTGGTTCCTCTCTATCTTTTTTCATGCCCTTATCTTGAATCAACTCACTCTTATTCAATTGTACATATAATAAACTTAAAATAAAGGAGATGAAAATCAGAGAGGATTATTTTCTTTTAGCAGTTGATGTTTCATATTACTTTGGTTGTAGAGATTGCTGGTACGCGCCTTGAACTGGTCGAACTGCACAATCTGGATATCTAGAGAAAACGGGCTTACACCATTTGAAAAGAAGGATTCATTAAGCCGCCTAATGGTTGATCCACCAGTGGCAAAATTTGCACCGTACCCGAAACTTGTTCCTATTGAGTTTAGGTATGCGCTCAAGTATGGCAATCTAAGGGACTCGGCTGCATAAAAACACAATAGACTGATAAATTATCTGTGAAATTTAGAAAAACAACCATTCTAGATACATGCTTGCAGGGCAGAGAACAAGTTGAAATGCAAGATACCAATAAAGTCTATTATAAGGCGCCCATCGGAAGCTCTTCCAACTGGCTGATGGAAAAAAGTCTCGCCGGACGGTTGCCCTGCTGGGTAGAATGCTGCTGATATCCCACCAGTGTCTGAATTGGAGTCTCCAAAGTTGTAAATTGCTGGAAAATCACAAGGTGATAAGCCAGTCATGTCTTCACCTAACACACTCAAAACCAAGAAAGCTAAACTCACGGCAATAAAAACTCTCACAACCTCCATTCTCACTGGACACTTACACTTCTTTACTGTTATAGTGATATAGACTCCCAGATGCTTAGTTATAGGCGCACTTATCTTTATATAGGCAAAGAGAAATGAGTATATCTATTCATGACAATCATGTATATTTCCAACAAGTGGAAAGAAAAATATTTATCTTTATTAAAAAAAGGGAAATATTAAAAATTTATTTTTATTCCACATCAGTAGTATTGCATACATTTGTTGTTTTCCTCTGCTGTTGCTAAATCCAACGTTCCCTTTTCTATAAGGCATCTCCAGCTACTTTTCTCAACTTCGTGCTGCAAATAAACGTTATTCTTGCATTGTTATAGCTTGTCCATCTCAAATTTGGGAATAATTATTCAGTACTTCTAAAGTAATATTTTATCATCTCATATAACAGTGAATCTCACTAATTAAATTTATAATGCGATCCACTATTCATTCAAGAGTATGACATATTGATCCAAGATTACTAATTCCAAATTTGGTGATTTTATCTATAAGATCCTAGTTATTTCGCCTTGCAGTTCCTTTGATGTCACAATAATGTAACTTGGTCTGCGTTTGCTATATGGTGCTGTATTTATTATCAAAACTTACAATTAATACATGATTTTTTATATATAAAATAATAGATTGCAAGTATATTTATATTGGAAAATACCACTTTATGAATAAGTATAACTAAAAACTAGACAAATCAAAAGAGGAACTCAGTCCATCTAAATCTCTTATACAAAATCAAAATGGGGAATGGAAATGGAAAAAATGTAATGGTTCCCTCCTAATTACATATATGAGCCTACTTTGTATTGTTGCAAGCGACAACACAAGATGGGGTAGTTCCATCCTAATTTCACAAAGAGAGTCCACTTCACAATATTTTAGTTTCTATAAAAGTACATGTTGATAACACTTTCATCTACTATTCTGCTTAAAATGATAGCCTTTACATAATATTTTTATGTAGAAAAGGGGTAACTACATAATTACAAAATATTATGCATTTTTTTGTCACCATAAAACAAGTTTGCAAGTTGTAACCCCCCTAAAAAAAAAGAAAATCTTATGGACTAACTCAAAGCATTGTCCCATATATATGACAATAATTAGCAGTATTTGCCACGAAATCGATGCAAAATCATATGGGGGGTCTAAAATAATTGTTACAGTCCTTGAGTCCAAGAAATCATTGTTCATACATTAACACAATACATCATATAATCCAAGCTACCATCACGTATGTCGTTATCATAATAATTTATATACTCGTACTGCAACTGCTGTATCACATGCTGCAACTCTCTTTAACATTTATAAAGCTGGATGTCTCAACCCTGAAAATACATAAAAAGAAATAAATAACACGTTTAATGAATAAGAAATCATGGTAGCTATTGAGACTTGCCATTAGATCCAGTTAGTTAATGGAGTAAACATTTCCAAGAGCGTTGTAACTCAATTAGTACCTCTTGGTGTTTTCAACAGAGACATTTAAAATTTAAATCTCTCACCCCAACGAATCAATCTATAAAAAATCTGGCATAAAGATTATCATGTAGATTATCTTCTCCTCTTGATTTTAGTCATAAACAAAGGCTCACAAAGATACACTAACATTTCCTTTCAAACTTATAGCTTGTTTGGATGGAGGGGGAATAGAGGAGAGTAGAGTAGAGGGAGGGAGAGTAAGTTAAATTACCTTGTTTGGATGTTTTTTAAGGGAGGAGGGGGAGGGGTTTGGAGAGGTTCTAACTACTTCTAACCTCTCATTTTTAATTCTCCCAAATTTGAGAGATTTGGAAGGAGAGTAGAGTATAAAAATGCTTGATCAAATGAATTACCAAATTTACCTTTACTATATTAACAAAATTACAAACTATGAAAATATTAATTATTCCCCTCTCTTTTACTTAATTTTAAAAACATCTGAACTAAATGGAGGATAACCATTCTCCTCTACTCTACTCTCCTCTATTTTCGTCTCTCTCAAAACTTTCAAACATAGCATTAAGGTGGCATGGAGGAAGTTAACTTGAGTTGGAGGAATTATTCTTCAATATGATAATTTGGGTCTCATTTTCCGTAGGCCAAGCTAAAGGTTTGAATTTTTCCTCCCCTGTAAAAGCATTCAGCTCATCAGATGCCTTTTCAAGTCCAATTTGGCAGATATTTTTTTGGCTTCTTTGTTGATCACTTCAATGACTTTTGGTTAAAAGTTAATGTAATCGTACCTTTTTTTTTTTGGTAAACAATGTAATCATACTGATGCATAGTGCGTGCAGCAAAAAAAATAAAAAGGAGAAAAATTTGAGGCTCATTAATTTATTTCACCAATGTAAAACACATTTTAAAGGTTCAGATATGTTTGCCGACTTCTTCATTCTTTACACCTTTTCCCTTAAAATATGCCTAGGATTATGATTTATGATGCAGACTTTTGGTAATGTTGCATAATAATTTATGTCAAATCTTCTTTGCTCAGAATCAAAGATGTCAAAGTCATGCTCATGAGCCATAGTCATCTTTGTCTACCATACATTCTTCTTTTACTTTAAGCTTTGCCTATAATTATAGAGAATAAACATGCTTTGCATAAGACTCAATGTCAAAACTTTTTGGTTAGCAATCAAAGATGTATTTTCTCCTTTTACCTAAAAGCTTTGCTTATAATTCTGGAGAACAAACATGCTTTGCATAAGCATCAATGTATTTTTGTTGTTAGTAATCAGAGTGTCTACCTACGTTAGCCCATGATTCGGTGACACCAAAACCCTCTATGATGAAATCAAACTGCCAATAGAGCTGTTACACATTATCTTTAATTAAGACATCTATAGGATGGCATGTGGAAATGTGTCGCAAAAAATTTGAGCTGTAGAATAAGAAATGATATATTGCATAATTGTTGCTTCTCAGATTATGGTTTTATGTCACTTTATTATTATAATAATTATTAATTTTTTGAGTTATGTTTAATTGTTTACTAATTACGATTCAGCATTTGGTCTAATTTGGTCCAATTCGGTCCCCTCAGTTCATTTCGGTCCACTTCAATTCATTTTGGTCAATTTCAGTCCACTTTGATGTACTTACTTAAGATTGGGAAAAGACATGTTTGAGTTAAGAGTATTATCAATTATTTGAGTAATATTAATTTTAATTATATAATAATTTTTTATTATCATGATAATCTCTTTAAAAGAAATAAATTTGAATAATAAGTTTGAAACTTAAAAATCTTAGTTGTACAAAAATAAATTAGAAAAATATAATGCATAATAACAATAATATGGATCACTAGTGCAATTTGACTCCCCTAAGTTCAAAGAGTCCATAAGAACCAAAAGCTATATCGTGATTATGATTGAAAAATGTATGGACACGTTTTGCAGTCCAAGCCCAAAATGTAAGGGATGTTGGTCCAATGAGCCCAATACAATAAATTTGTAGAGAGTGGGTCAAAGAACTCGGCTCTAATGAATTTGACAACAGCTAGTATGGATTTAGGAGATGATCAAGCAAGAACAAGGAATATAGAACTGACTAAATTTCCCTGTCCAAGGAGGTAAATCTCTATATAAATCAATTAAACTAATTACAGGTATAACTTTGATTGCTACAGTACTCTTTCTCTATTTTTCCGATCCCCTCCTCATAGAGGGTTTCTTACATTATATATCTCCTCTTAGACCATCTTGATCCTACACTTGTTGATCATTTGAGCCCTTACTTGATTGTCCGTCCCATCAGACACCTTCTTTGGCTTTCTGTGAGTTGTGGTAGTTAAGGCAGCACTGTTTAGGGGTCTTCTCCACATAAATGCGGTCAGAAAAGTAGTTGCAGTGCATTTAATGCGGTGGTAGCAGCTTTTCCTTAGATATTTTTGGGTTTCCTTTCTTCTTGTATGTTCATGAGGCACATCCCTATCACTGAAGCTTCTATGAAGGTTACTTTCATTGATATTTATCATATCCGATGAGATATTCCTCCTCGGACCTCCTTCCCATTTGTATCTTACTCATTAAATTTTGAGTCTGATCCATTCATTACCATCTGTTCCTTCTCGGACTACTTACGCTCTCGGCCAAGGCCCAAGGTCCAATATATGATTTAGGCCCTTAATCCTACAATAGCCCCTCAAAACTTCGGTTTTTCCCTCTCATCCGAGGAGAAAACTGGGGTTTTGAATTTTTTAGAGTTAACTCTACTTGATTCTCTGATTTACACGTGTGGGAGTGCCGTTTTACGCGCCCCATAATTGCCACTGACACTTTGAAGTCCGCGAGGTGCCATTAATTACTCCAGGCGACATTCTGTTCTCTGCATCCAACAGTGAGGCGCTAATCCAACAGTGGATATTTTTCTCCGAATTTTGCGCGAGATAACTCCCACATGATTCTCCCTCCTATATAAGGTGTACGAAGGGCTTGCATTTTCTCACTTTACAATGACTTTCAAACTCTCAAAATCACTCAACTTTTTCAAAGCTTTCAATCCTTTAAGAACCTCCCACCGTGTCACCTGTTCATTTTCCCAAACAGTCTTCTCGGCCCTCCATTCTTTATCTTCTTTCTTTAAAAAACTTCACCTACTTCCTTTTAGCCTAACCAGATGGGTAGATTTAAGCATCTAATAGATTCCCCCGCCAAAAAAGAGGCCTTTAAGGATAAATACCACATACCATAGGAAGTTGCCCTGCGATACTGTTCCCCGAAACAAATAGTGACACACAAAGAAAAGGGGGAAGTCATCATCCCCATGATAGCCTTCATAGAAAAGGGAATGACTCTCCCCATGGGTAGGATAACATGGGACTACCTCATCAACCATAGGATATGCCCCCACCAATGCGCGTCCAACCTATTTAGGATCTTGGGTAGCATCTGGGTTTGCGGCTCACCTAGCACGATGTGGTCTACATGTACGAATGCCACTCTTGAAAAACACGGGATATTACCTCAAGTCCTGATCTAACGTTGTCAGACTAGTATTGTGTCTACCTAAGTTTAACAAGGCTATGAAAGATGACTATCTGATAGTTTCGGGAACGTGGCATGATGACCTTCACTACCTCGTCCGAGAGAGAGTGCCAGGTGGGATACCTTAGAGTTAGGTTCCTTAGCAAGAGCTTTAGACTCTTTAACCCTGACTATGTTTTGCTCTTTTTAATGATGGATTCCAATTTTCTAACCATGTTTTGCTCCTCGGCTATTTTCGCAGATAAGAGGCAAGTAGCTCCTAAGCTTAGCCTAACCAACATTGAAGCTCTCAATTACTTATTGAGATCTGAAATCTTCGTAAGTGAAGACAGGCAGCTACGAGTTGTCCACCTGATTTTGGACTTCTAGCCCATCTGAGAGATATACCAAGAAATTGGCCACTCCATAAGAGTGGGTGACCCACGATTGGCCCGGATTTACGTATCACAACCCAATTTTCTAGCCCAAGACGACCTTCCACCAGTCACATATCCCTTCCAACAGAACCTTCCACTGGTCGAACAACCATCTTAGCAGATTCTGCCTGAAGTAGCAGCAGCAGGAGAAGAGACTACCTCCTCAAATTCCTTACTAGAAGAAGAAATTGACAAGTTTCATTTCGAGGAGGAGCAGACTCAGGGAGTGCAAGTGATTCCCATCTCGGTCGCTGAGGACGAACCTGATAGGCATTCCAGTGTCCACATTCCGACCCTTGTGACTTCCCGTCCAGATGATACCTTCGAAGAAGAGGAAGGTGAAATGGCCTTGAACTGGGGGAAGAATAAGAGTCTGAAGAAGAAGAGGAAAGTGTCAGAGGTGCACGACGTAGAGGAGGGCAAGATGGTTCCTCCAAAGGGGGCGAAGTAGCCCATGCATGCCAAAGACAAACAAGCTTACTCCGTGGATAGCAGGGAGGATTCTCAAGGGGCCAATGTACGCTGACCACCGCGTACTTAGTCCCCCAGACTGGAGGTGGATGGTGCCCTCATCCTTTAGGATGCCTCAGTCCAAAACTTTCAGGGGAGGCACTCGAGTTATGTTGCTGAAGCCCTTGAGCAACCACTTCTTCTGTCGAGAGATATGGATGCTTACAGGTGCTTCAAGCAACTTGACCTCTTCTTGTCCCTGAAGAGGGACCTTGCTATGGTAAGTGGTTTGATACATCTTTTGAATTACATACTTAGCCTTTTTTTTCATTTTCCTTTTTCTCACGTGGAATCCTTCTGTTATTTTTATGCAAGTGGCCGAGGAGTGGGTCAAGGACGCCTGCAATCAAGTCAGGGCGGAGGCCCACTCCCGTGCCAAGACTGAAAAGATTTTAGGGGCTTTTAAAGAGGAGCATACCGAGCTGACCAACAAGCTGACTGCTTCAGAAAGGGAACGCCTGAGTGCTCTGGCTGGTCTGAAAAGCGCTGAGGCCCAAGCTGAGGACCAACGTAAGCAGCTCTACACAATGGAACTTGAGTTGGCCACCCAAAAACAACAAGTTCTAGATCTCAAGGCTGAGCTGTAGAAGGCCAAGGAGGTAGCCCAACTAGCCAAGAAGGCACTTAAGGCTGAGAAGCAAGCGTCTTATCAGCTCGGTGTGGAAGAAACGCAAGTGAGGCTCACTAAGGAGCTTTCTGAGGTGTGCAGGGATTACTGCAATGTATCATGGGATAGGGCCCTTAATGTTGTAGGAGTCCCTACAGACTCAGTCTGGGAGCATATACTACCATCTAGACATCTGTGAAACCCCAGATGCCATCCCCTCTTCTCCTGCCCATGCTCCGGAGACCTTGGAGCAGCCCCTAACCATCCAAGTTGCTCTCCCTCCTCCGGAGGTTTCGAAGGGATCCAGCCAAGCTGGTGATCAGGGACAGGGGGCAGAAGAGGCCAAAGACGGGGATAAGGGCGAGGAGAACAAGCCCTCAGCAGGAGCTAAGGATGCTGCCAAGGCCAAGAAATTTGAAGCCAAGGCAATGAAAGTTGAAGCCAAGGCAAAGGAAGCAGAGGCCACGACTAGAGAAGCTGATCCTAAGGCCAAGGATGCTGACACCTCCTAGCCGAGCCAAAAAGAAGACTCTCCTGCCCCCAAGGCCAAGGTTTAGTACTTAGGATTTTCTCTATATTTTTCTCTGTGCATAACTTTTTGTAATGGTGTTCTGCCACTAGACATAATGTATTCCCTTTTTGGCTTAATGGAAATGTTTTTTCTTTTTATCTCTCATACCTTTACTTTTATGTGCTTTGAAGCTTATTACTGTTATAAATAGTATTAAACTGCTGCTGCTTGTCTTTATTAAAAGCTAACGATAACCTACTACTAACAATCTAAGTAATTTGATAAAATACCAGCAACAGATAGGTTTACCACATATTTGCATTGAGAGCTAAACCTTTTGTACTGAAGGCTGAGTGCAATAAAGATGAATATATACTTTGTAAAAAAAAATAGAAGGGAGAGAATGTCTTCATCCTGCTTATTACTTAGATAAATAAATAAGGACTTCTACTTACACAAAATCATTGATTCGTGGAGTTGGGTATGACCCTTGATTTGTATTGACACTTAACAAAAGAACAATAGGTATCACGGTGTTAATTTTCCCTTAGTATGTGATCTAGGGGATCAGTCATGACTAGGATTCTATTTAACACTTAGAAAGATGTCATAGAGTGTTAATTTCCCCAAAGCATCTGGTTCGAGGACACAGGCATGACTAAGGTTCTGTTTAAACACTTAGAAAGAGGTCATAGAGTATTAATTTCCCCAAAGCATCTGGTCCGAGGACCCAGGCATGACTAAGGTTCTGTTTAAGCACTTATAAAGATGTCATAGAGTGTTAATTTTCCTAAAGCATCTGGCCCGAGGACCTATGTATGACTAAGGTTCTATTTAATCACTTATATAAAAATGTCATAGAGTGTTAATTTCTGGGGAAATGTGCAGAATAACTGTGGGAATGATTTGTATATAGTTAGTTAGGCAACGCTTGAAACTATAAGAGAAAATAGACATCTCGAGTTTTAGAAAATCGAGATCCATTTACATAAATCTCAAGTTTTAGAAACTCGAGTTCCATGCAAAAAAAATTTTAGTTTTATTGCCCCTATAGTGGCGTTTTTAAGTTCTATAGTAACGTTTTGAAGCCCTATAGCGGCGTTTTTCTGCAAAATTTTTTCATAAGTGTTCAATACCAAGTTCAGGGAGCCCTATAGTAGCGTTTTTATGCCCTATACTGACGTTTTAAAGCCCTATAGCGGCGTTTTTCTGCTAAATTTTTTTAAAACTCCATTTTTAAGCCCTATAGTGACGTTTTTAAGCCCTATAGCGGCGTTTTCAGAACTCAAGCTTTTAAAACTCAATTTTGACTTGGATTTTTTTTACAAATCAAGCCTTAAAAACTTGATTTTTATCTTGGAACTCGAGTTTTAGACACTCGAGATGCTAGTTTTCAACATTCTTTTCCAGCGTGACAACTAACTAAATTTTTTAATATTTATTGTTATTTAGAAAAAAAATTCGTTAATTTCTCCAAAGTATCTAATCCGAGGACCCAAGCATGACTAAGGTTCTGTTTAAGCACTTATAAAGAAAGAATAATAGAAAATACAATGCCTTTATATAACAAATGAACGTATTGATAAAGAAAACTTTTATTAATAATAATACATTTTCAGGTTGTTTACATTCCAAGGGCATTGTATTACATGCTCATCTAAGTCTTCGAGAAAATACGCTCCTATACCAGCCACCGAGGTGATGCGATATGGTCCTTCCTAATTGGGCCCTAACTTTCCCCACGTTGGGTTCTTTGCAATACCTAGAACTTTTCTCATTACCAAGTCACTAGGCATTAATGGCCTCAGTTTTACATTGGCATCATAACCTTGCTTGAGTTTGTGTTGGTAGTATGCCAATTGAACCATTGCATTTTCTCTTCTTTTCTCAATAAAGTCTAAGCTCTTTTCTAACAACTCATTATTACTGCTCGGATTGAATGAGCTGGTCCTTAACGTTGAGAAGCCAGTCTCTAAAGGAATAATAGCCTTAACCCCATAAGTCATTGAAAAGGGCGTCTCCCCGGTTGACTTGCGAGGCATGGTTCGATATGTCCAGAGGACATGTGACAGCTCTTCTACCCACTTTCCCTTCGCATCATCCAACCTCTTCTTGAATCCATTAACTATGGCCTTATTAATAGCCTCGGCTTGTCCATTTCCTTAGGGATAGACTGGAGTAGAATATCTATTCGTAATTCCCAAATCAGAGCAATACCTCTTGAAAGATTTTCTATTAAACTGAAGGCCATTGTCCGAAATAAGGGTACGAGGGACCCTGAACTGGGTGACAATTTTTTTCCAGAAAAACTTCTTGGTATCCACATCTCTGATATTCGCCAAGGGCTCAGCTTCAACCCACTTAGTGAAGTAGTCCGTATCGACTAGCAAATATCTCTTATTCCCTGCTGCCTTAGGGAAATGACTAACAATGTCCAAACCCCATTGAGCGAATGGCCAGGGGCTGGACAGAGGATTAAGGACTCCTTCCGGTTAGTGTATGTTTGGTGCGAATCTTTGACACTGGTCACACTTCTTTACATATTCTTGTGCTTTTTTTTGCATGTTGGGCCACCAATAGCCTTGAGTGATGGCTTTGTGCGACAAGGATCTTCCTCTAATGTGGCTTCTATAAATCCCCTCATGTAACTCCTCCAGGAGTAACTCTGTTATTTTGGGGTGTATACATAGTAGGTATGACCCAGAAAAGAAGCGTTTGTACAATTTCTGGTCCTCGGACAGCCAAAACCGAGGGGCCTTTCTTCGTATTTTGTCAACTTTTGACTTCTCCTCGGGTAGGATATCCTCTTTCAAGAATAATACTATAGGGTCCTTCCAACTAGGCCCCATTCTAACTTGGTGAACATGAACCCCCTTTCTGTTCACCTTGTGGGTTTGCATAAGTCTTCCACAAGGATGACCCGAGGAAAGCTTTGCGCCGAAGAGGTTGCAAGTGTGACTAGGGAATCATCATGTGTGTTTCCACTTCTAGGGATATGCAACAAGTTGAAAGATTCAAAGCTTGACTGCAAACATCTAACCTAACTCAAGTACCTTCGCATTCTTTCATCTTTGGCTTCAAACTCTCCTTTCACTTGGCCGACGACCAATCTTGAGTCTGAGAACACCTCTACAGCCTTTCCATCTATTTTTTGAACCATGGTCATTCCCATCAGCAGAGCCTCATATTCAGCTTCATTATTTGTGGCTGAGAATCCCAATCTTAATGATTTCTCAATGGTGATTTTCTCGAGTGAGACCAGAACTAACCCCACTCCAGACCCCTTCTGATTTACTGCACCATCGACGTATACTTTCCAGGATAAGGGACCTTGCTGGGAGATCATGCCAATTGATTTTCCATCCATGTTTTGATTCTTTGTCTCTACTTCCAATGGGGATTTAGCAAACTCGGCTACTAGATCCGCGAGGACTTGACCCTTGATAGAGGTGCGAGGAGGTAGCTGAGCCCCGATCTGAAAGAACTTCTCCGGATCATCACCAACAACGACCGTTTCCAAATCCTTACATTTCGCCTCTGTGGCCGATCCGTTGATAGGCAACACCGGAGCTCTTAATTGCTATAAGCCCTCTTCAGCAGAGGTCGAGGACTCCGCTTTGGGTTGATGTAAGATGGCAGCTACTAGACACTGCCTAGCCATGGATTGACTTCCCAGGATCTCCTTAACCTGGCCCTCGGACGAATATTTCACCTTTTGGTGCAGAGTAGAAGAAACGGCTCCCAAGGTATGAAGCCAAGGTTTGGCTACAATGGCTGTGTAGGGTGAGTAAGCGTCCACCATGATGAAATCCACTTCCACCACTTCTAAACCAGTCTGTATGAGTAGTCTAATCTGACCCTTCGGAATAACGCCTTTCCTATCAAAACTTACCAAGGGCGAATTGTAGGCTATTAGATCCTCGGGTCTTAAATTTAGTCCCTCGTATAGGTCGGGATACATAATCTCAGCACCACTGCCCTGGTCCACCAATACTCTCTTCACATCGTACCCTCCAATCCTAAGTATGAGCATTAAAGCATCATCATGAGGTTGGATGGTTCCGATCTTATCCTCGTCCGAAAAGCCCAGAACTAGTTGGATTTCTATTTTAGCCTTCTTTGGCTCCAGATTAGTGCCCTCGGCGGATAGCTGAGCCACAGACATCACTCTGGAAGGGCAGGAACCGGTCCTCCCCGGAGCAGCGAAGATGACATTTATCGTTCCCAAGGGCGGTTTTGAAGAATCATCCCTCTGAGATTCTAAGTTTGTCTAGCCCTCCTAGCCACTAGAGTAATGCAAGAGTTGCTTTAACTTTCCTTTGCGGATGAGCTGGTCCAGATGATCCCACAGATTTCTACAATCTTTCGTGGTGTGTCCTTGGTCTCTCCAAGTATGTTTTTAGGGTCTCTCCCTCTCGCATTCTTAAGGATAGTAGCGATGCCAAGGGCCAAGGAACCCTACTATAGGTGACGAATCAGGAACCAAATGCCTGGGTGAGCTCTTTAAAGGAACTTATAGAATTTGCCCTCAGGCTGTCGAACCATCTCATCACAACAGGTCCTAGACTGGAAGGGAAAAACTTGCACATCAAGGCTTTGTCCTTGGAATGGATAGCCATTCTCTGATTGAAGTGGCTCACATGCTCCACGGGGTCTGTTCTACCATTGTACATGGTAAAAGCGGGCTGAGTGAATCATCAAGGAAGTTTTGCCCCCTCGATTTTGCGCGTGAAGGGCGACTTAGAGATTTGGTTCAAGGCCTTGCTCATAGCGTCGTTTCCCACGCCTTTACAAGGCGGGCTTTTAACCCTCCGTTCATGATGGTGTTCCTCCTCGTAGGAGAAAGATTTACTAGGCGGGGTTCGAGACCTTCGTCTGTAATTGACGTCCTTTTCGTCATCAAAAGAAACATCAAAGTTGGAAGGGGTTCACCTTCACCGTGCATGGCGCAACTTCCTCTTCAATTGGTCAATCTCCAGTTGCATGCCTTTGTTACTCTTTGCATGGGAGATATGAGTTCCACCTCGAGGTTGACTCTTACTAGTATGTGTGGTATGCACACTTCCCTCACAGTCACCTCTTCGCTTAAGGTTGAATAAATGATCGCCATGCTGGGATCCCAAAGATTCTGCTTGGTATGGACCTGATCCTACCATAGTTAAGCATTACACTCACTATATCACCAATTCTTCCTATAGATGGTGCCAATTGTATGGACACGTTTTGCAGCCCAAGCCCAAAATGTAAGGGATGTTGGCCCAGTGAGCCCAATACAATAAATTTGTAGAGAGTGGGTCAAAGAACTCGGCCCTAATGAATTTGACAACGGCTAGTATGGATTTAGGAGATGATCAAGCAAGAACAAGAAACATAGAACTGATTGAATTTCCCTGTCCGAGGAAGTAAATCTCTATATAAATCAATTAAATTGATTACAGGTATAACTTTGATTGCTATAGTATTCTTTCTCTATTTTTTCAATCCTCTTATCATGGAGGGTCTCTTACATTATATATCTCCCCTTGAACCATCTTGATCCTACACTTGTTGATCATTTGAGCCCTTACTTGAGTGCCCGTCCCATCAGACACCCTTTTTGGCTTTCTGTGAGTTGTGGTAGCTAAGGTAGCACTGTTCAAGGGTCATCTCCACATAAATGCGATCAGAAAAGTAGCTGTAATGCATTTAATGCGGTGGTAGCAGCTTTTCCTTAAATAATTTTGGGTTCCCTTCCTTCTCATATGTTCATGAGGCACGTCTCTATCATTGGAACTTCTATGAAGGTTACTTTCATCGTTGGAATTCACATCTGAGCGATATTTATCAAATCCAAGGAGATATTCCTCCTCGGATCTCCTTTCCATTTGTATCTTGTTCATTAAATTCTGAGTCTGATCCATTCATTACCATCTGTTCCTCCTTGGACTACTTACGCACTTGGCCAAGGCCCAAGGCCCAATATATGATTTGGGCCCTTAATCCTACAAAAAATATTTTCCAGATTTTTTTTCTTTGAAAATTTTATTAAAAGTTGACGAAAAATCCTTAATTGAATAAATTTGAAATTTAGAATATTAAAAATAACGAAAGTAAAATTAAAAAATTGAAATAAAATCTAAAAAAATTTAGAGTATCAGTTTTACATTTTGGCCTAAAATAAAATAAAACACTCGGTGTTTGATTCATCCACTTCTTTCTAAAAGCAAGTGAAGTTAAAAAGAATTAAAATTAATACTTTTTCACTAGGATTATATTTTTTTAGCGGAGTGGAGTTCCCACTTCCTAGCACTAAAATTGGACCATATAGATTTAGTGTGACACTTCATCAAGATTATACTTTTTCAAAAATTATAGTTAATAAGAATTCTAGGAGTAAAACAAAATAGTAGTCAATAATCTATATATTAATAAAAGAGGCATGTTTTTATGTTTATATTTGAAACAGTAGTCAATAATCTATTTATGTTTATGTTAATGATTGATTGTGTGAATATAGTATGTTGGGGCATGTTTTTCTCTTTCAAAATACAATATTTTGAGCCACTATTTGATTCTATCATGTACTTATCAAAAAAGAACTATTGATTCCATCATGTAGTACTTAAAATAAGTTTTCAAGATGCACAAAAAAATCACAAAAAACAGAAATTCAATAAAAGAGATATAAATGCGTGAAGTTAAGTTTGGATAAACTAGCAAAATAACTATAAAAAATTTACAAAAACCCATAAAGTCTAGAACTTTATTTAGAAACCAAATGGCGGGTAAGGTGCTTTCCGGGATTAAGAAAGAGTCAATTTTCCTAAAGAAATAATTAAAGATATAAGATAGACAGAAGGTTTGGTTTGAGCTTTTGTGATAGTATTAACATATTACTAGCACTTTCTCCCAAAAAAAATTAAAAACTATTAGCAAATGAAGAGACACAAAAATAATCATTTTTTTTATGTATTACAATGTATGATGCACTAGAAATATTCATTACTTGATCATATGATAATTTTAAAAAATCATGAAAATCTTTTTAAAAGAAAGAAATTTGAATAATAAGTTTGAAACTTAAAAATGTTAGTTGTACAAAAATAAATTAGAAAAATATAATGCATAATAACAATAATATGGATCACTTCAAAAAAGATTAATATCAATAAAAAAACCAAAAATGATAAAATTGTATATTTGTAAAAATAGAAAGATTGAAATTACTTTTAGAAATTATTTAATTTTTAGGAAAAATAAATTATCTACAATAAAATTTATAAAATAAATTATACATTATACCACATTTCAAAATAATAATATATTTCCACACATCATGTGGGTACGTGACTAGTAAGGTAAAAATACAATTTACACTTTATAAGGTAAGTGAATTTTCATTTTAATCCACTAAGTTTAATTTTTATCAATTTAATCTGTTCACTTTGATAACATTATCATTTTAGTCATTTCATCTATTACTGTGTGGAAAATGCTATAAGATCTCTTAAAACAACATTGTTTCACATTTAAAAAATTATATACAATGACATCATTTCACATTTATAGCATTATAAATTATTTAAAATGACTCCATTTAAGAGATTTAACAATGTTTTTTCAAATGGCAATGGATAGAGACTAAAACCATTATGTGAGGTATATATATATATATATATATATATATATATATATAAATTTTTCCATATGAGTGTTGATGCTCATTTTGGAAGCCCAATAGCGGGAAGAAGCCCAACAATATGGGCAGAAAAGAGTTAGTGGATTGATAGAAAAACCATTAAGCCCTAATGGCAGGAATAATGGATCAAAGGCCTATAAAGTAAATAAATGGGTCTTAAGGAAAGCAAATGGGCCTAGAGGAGCCAAGAGAAAGAAGTAGTAAACCCATGGACATTATGTGATGTAGAAAAGCAAGAATGGGCCACAGCAGACCCGAAGTAATGAAGTAAGAAAGTAAGGGGTTGATGGAAAGCTCATGAGCCCCAAGGATGAAGGACAAAGTAATTAGGTCAAGGAAGGCCAAAAGAGTTAGTAAAAGTCCATGGGAATGCAAAAATTAGAAAATGGGCCGAGGATGCCCAAGGGAAGCAAATGGGCCAAGGATGCCCAAGGACAAAGAAATGGGCCAAAAGAGCTCATAAGCAATGTAATGGGTCAAGAAAGCCCAAAGTAGCATGAGTATAAATCCAATGACCATACTAGGTCATTGTAACCAATTGAGAGAAGAACATGCAACAGGCTCAAAAGAGGCCCAGTAAGCATAGGTCAAATAACACCGCAACAGGAATAGCAGAGTGATATGGCAGGAATGGCAACAAGATTACGGAAGGAGCAAGAATGGGCTAAAGAGGGGAAAACCCACAATCAAGCAAGGTCTAGCCCTTGAAAGGAGCAAGCCAATAAAGAACGGAAAATCAGAAGACAGTTCACGCCATAAAAGGTCAAGAATGAGCGGTCAAATGCACAGATGAACCTCCAAACCATGGCAAACGCATGAGCAGCAGACAAGCTTTTGATGTACAAGGAAATGGAGCACGCGCAAGGCTCAGGCACTACCAACCTGTACCTAGCCAATACAGGGGTGATGGGTGATGGGTCAGAGGTAATAGAGGGTATGGTCTAGTGGTGGGGAGAAGGGAAAGCCTATTCTGAGATTACCGCTCAGATTTTTTTGGGGGAGATGTCTTGCTAGGATGACATACCACCGAAAAGAAGGAATGATGAGTTAGAACCATTAGGTGCATGCCATGAGGGATAGCAAGAGAGAATACACACACTGTGGTGGATAAGAATGCCACAGTGAACAAGCAAACAAAACAGTCTTCTTTGTCTGGTAATGGGGAGTGGCATAGCCAACACAGGTAAGTGGTGGTGGCTGGGCAACTGACAAGCCAGTGGGTGGTCGGGAAGGACAACCTAATCTAGACAAAAATAGTTAAAGGCTAAAATGGTAAAAACCAGTCACGGTAGGCTATATATAAAGGGTCCTTGTCGTGCACAGCAACATCATCGCAATAGTAACAACCACTAGGAGAGAATCACAGTATCACCATCACCATAACACTACATGAGCAAGCACTAAGAAAGAAAAGAGTGAAAAAGAATCAGAGTAACAAAGTCAAGAAAAAAAGAGAAAGAGAGTGAGGAAGAAAGAATATAGAGAATATGATGGCAGACATGCACCAATAGGCTAATCTCTTCTCTCTCTCTAAAAGCCTACCCTCTGTTAAGGATAAAATATTTGCTTGGGCATAAACCATTCAGGCCAATTCCCTTAAAGTTGATAATTTTTACAGCAAGATTCTCCTTCGAGGTTGTCCACGTTGAGGAAGTAGTTCCCTCTTTGATCTTAGTCCCGTAACACAACTTAACAAGACAGACTAATCTTTTCCTTCTTTGATTTAATTATCATTATTATTTCCCCTCTTATTTCTGCCATTCCATTTACGCTGCATTTCTTGTTGTTGTGTTCTTCATTTTAATTAAGGATCCTTTATTTATTCTCATAACTTTGTTGTAACAGTTATGCCTGCCATAGGCATATGATCAAAGTTTCAGCAAAAATGGACATAGTTTGTACACAAGCCGGACTAAAGTGAGTTACAATTGGAGCAGTTCTAACTCTCTTACCCAGAATACTTGGACCTCAGTGCAGCAAGAGGCAACCTAGCCCAACATCTCAAAAAGGCCCACCACAATAAGCAATAAGCCAAGAATTATAACTGCAAAGTTATGGAAGGATTAATTTGGTGAAATTACAAAATTTAAAGGACAAAAATAAAGATTTTCAAATTTCAGCGACTAAAATTATATTTTTGCCAATAAAAAGTAATGGCATAAATGCACTTTTAGTTGCTACATTTTGACTTTTTTCCATTTTAGTCCCTACATTTTATTTTTACCATTTTTAGTCCCTAAACCAATTAACGCCCTTCATTTAAGTCCTTGAAACACCATTCCGTCACCAAACTAACGGGGAAAGCTAATATGGCTGGCGAATCAATAAAATAATGATTTTTTTTTACACGTTGGTCAATAAAATAACGGGAAACTCACATGAAGGCAAGTACGTGTTGGCTCTTTTCTTCGTGTTTTTGCTTCGAGGTGTTGTCCATCTTGCCCGATGTCAAGCCTACAAGCACGAATCCCATGTTGGGCGCCTTGACTCAAACCGTCATACATAATTGTCGCCAGGGGCGAAGCCAATAGGGGGTCGAGGGGGGGTAGTCGCCCCCCCTGGCCCACCCAAAAAATACCTTTAGTTATTTTGTTATTTTCCAAATATTTGTTGATTATATTAATTACCATCTAGTTATATTTGTAGATGAACTTGTGTTTTGTTGTACCTGGCGTTTATTATTGTTAAGCGTTTTAACTATTTATTTCGATCATTGGACTTGATCAAGTAAACTCACAAAATAGTCAATCAACCTTTTTCATTTAGTAAGTTGGCTTTTAAATTGATCTACATGTTAAAAAGCTCAATTAATTTATCATCTACCTATTGATTTAAAGGGAGGGGTAAATTGCCTTTCATGTTAGGAGCTATGCTCTGTTTCTTGGTCCTGAAACAAAGTGTTTTTTAAGCCATTCAAACCCTTTTTTTCTCATATCACTTAATTTCTTAATTAAGTCCTTTTTTTAATTAAAATAATCTTCCACTAAACCAAGTTTAAAATTTCTCACCACTTCAGCTTAAAGTAGCAAGTCTATAGCCGATGCCCCAATGAGTCATTATACAAACATTTTAAATATATTCTTATAGTTTTGACACTTTTATATTGAGTTAATCTCACAGTTTATTTTTGAGTACATTGATTAATTTCTTGAATTGTAGATAAATACATTGATTAATCTCTTCAATTAATTTTTATTTAATATGAATTGATTATCTTTATTTATTTATTATATAGTTATTTATTTATTTTTATTAATACAGACTAATATTTTTTTAGATTGATTTTGTTTTCAATCATAACCTCCCCCCCCCCCCCCCCCCCCCCCCACCCACCCAAACTAAAATCTTGGCTTCGCCACTGCTTGTCGCATGAGTTTTGCTTACTTAGTCATGCTCTCTGTCATGTCCTTCAACCTTGGAATCTTCATAGCCGCTCTCTATGTGTGTGTTGATTTCTAGGTATAGGATTTTATGAGGATTGGAAATATTGTGATGTGCTTGTTGGTGAATAATTTGGTTTATGCTTTTGTATATTTTCGGGTACCTGTTAGAAATGGAAGCCAGGGCGGCTATGAAGATTCCAAGGTTGAAGGACATGACCGAGAGCATGACTAAGTAAGCAAAACCCGTGTGACAAGTATATATAATGGTTTGAGTCAAGGTGCCCAACATGGGATTCGTGCTTGTAGGCTTGACATCGGGCAAGATGGACAACACCTCGATTGCAAAGGCTAGCAAAAACACGAAGAAAAGAGCCAACACATACTTGCCTTCACGTGAGTTTCCCGTCATTTTATTGATCAACTAGTAAAAAAAATTATTATTTTATTAATCTGTCAACCACATCAGCTTTCCCCGTTAGTTTGGTGATGGAATGGTGCTTCAAGGACTTAAATGAAGGACGTTAATTGGTTTAGGGACTAAAAATGGTAAAAATAAAATATAGGGACTAAAATAAAAAAAAAAAGTCAAAATGTAGAGACTAAAAAATGTAGAGACTAAAAGTGCATTTACGCCAAAAGTAATTCAAGACTACATGTCGTTTTGCTGCGCCTAACACATACATACAAAGCTTCCCTTTTCAAACACAAACACTAGGGTTTTTCAGCACCGTACCAATGGCGACGAACAGCGAAGAAGACAAGGCATCGAAGACGAAGAAGGAAGGGACGAGCCTATTGGGCGCACCGAGCTTCACAAAGCTCGATAATGGCCGATTCAAGTGCGTGGAGACCGGTCACGAAATGCTCGCCAAAGACAAGGACTCCTACTCTAACTCAAAACGGTGCCGTTTGGGTCTCATCGACTTCGCTTTGTCCAAAAACAAACCCCCTCTCAATATCTTCAAGCAAGACCCTCTCTCTCGGTACCAAAAAGTTCCCATCTCTCTCTCTTTCTCTCTCTAAGCCCATGTGTTATTTTGAGCTATTGAATTGAAAGCAATTATCTTTCTCTCTTTTTTAATGCAAATTGAAATGGGTATTGGTTAATTTAACTTGATTGTGTTTTTTTCAGAAGAATTAAGGTTAATAAGAAAAAATTGAATACGGGTTTGTGAAAATTTATATTGGGTGTTTGTTTTTTTTTATCCATATATGTTGGAAAATTTAGCATTCTAGATATTTACTTTGATTTTTGTGGGTATGCTGATACCATTATCCATTTGATCATTTTTGTAGCTCAAAGTTGATATGTAAGCTGACAGGGGATACCATTAATAAGTCTGAGGAACATATATGGAAGCACATCAATGGGAAACGATTCCTCAATAAACTAGGTTTGTTTGTTTGTTTGTTTTTTTTTTTTTCCCGGTTCTTTTCGTTGTGATTGTTTATGATCAGTTATCTTGATGATCCATTTAAGTATTTGCCTTTAGATTTTCAAGTTTTAATATATTATATGTTCCAAGGTTGCCCAAGATTATAATATGGACTTTCTTTAATAGAGGAAAAGGAAACAGGGAAGCCAACCTCAAATGGAACAGTAGAAGAGAAAGTTGAGCAGAAGCCCAAAAAGGCTTCAAAGCAAAGTACAGATGGTTTGAAGAAGAAGAAGAAGAAGGAGAAGAAGAAAAAGAAGAAGGAGAAGGAGAAGGAGAAGGAGAAGGAAGTTGAAGAGATTATCTCTGAAGTTAGAAATATGTCTGATAATGACAGTGATGCAGAAGAAGATGATTTCTGGATGCCTCCGTTGGGAGATCGTTGGGATTTTGATGATGGAGGAGATCGATGGGGTTCTGGTTCAGAGTCAGGGCAGGAAAGTGATGAGGTTAATGAAACAGGTTTGTTTTGTCTCTATTTCAAACTCAAATTATGTTACTTTGTCATAGATGAGTCACTTGTGCATTCTGTGAATAATGGTCCTTCACGTAAATTACTTTGGATGGTAAATCAAACATGTGTATACTGTCTATTAGTTTGGACTTGTTCATTGTTGAATTGGGAGCGAGACTAAAAAAGAAAATAGTTCTGTTGAACAGGCTAGGATATAGAAGATTATGATGATGAATATAAAGACTTAGAAATAATCTTGCCAAACCAGACAATGAGAAATGTCTGGATGATTCTTTGAAAAGTTCCAAGTTAATGAATAATCACAAGGGTAGCACAATCTACTGGGGACCACGTCTTATGAAGCAGATGTCATTAATATAAATCTCCCCTTTCCCTTCCCCTTGGTGCCAAAATTTACTATAAAAAATTTATTAAAAAAAAAGGTTCAAAAGTTGATGAATACTTGTGTCTTCATCAAATTATGGAAGTAAGTTCTAATGACTTGACTGCAACTACATGGCCAAATAATCTTTCTTTATGGTAGAACACTAGAACTCATTACATCAATCAATCTCCTCCAAGTTCCAAGTGAGAATTTACAAAGTCAAGGTCACTTAGTTGTATATATGCTAGACATATTTGGCGAAGTTAATTGTGGTCTAACCCTCTCAGTATACTTGCTCGAGGGAAATATGTCTAACCCTGTTCATTACATCCTTCTCATCCCTGCTTTTGCTGATATTTTTATTTATTTATTCATTTTAGGATTGGTATGTTGTACGCACCACCCATGTCTTGAATCCACGACCTAGAGCTTATTGGCTCACTTATTGCTAAAAGTCATCTAGTCCAATGTGAAGTTGTCTTAGTTGATTATCTTTGTCTGGATAACATCGGAGCATATTTTGTTTGACTACGAGTTGCCTATAGCCAAATCACTGCAAATCTTTTATGAAAGTTTCTTTTTCACATGGTAGTTTATTGAATTCTAGAAATCTCTCTCTCTCTCTCTGTTACTGAATTTGATGGTATATCATATTATCAGTTGATCCAGCTGAAGTGGGCGAGCAGGAGACAGAAGAAGGCATATCATTATTATCAGATGGTCCAGCTGAAGAGGTTGAGCACGAGACAGAAGAACTCTCTACACGGTATCTTCCTTCATCATGTGTGTCTGAATCATTTTATTTTTTATTGACATGCAATGTTTTTTGCCACCGTGGGTCTTATCCATTTTTTATTGGCTATGCAGGACAAAAAGAATGTCCATAGAAATTGGACCCAGTAGTTTTGCGTCAAGGAAGAAGAAGAGTAAGAAGAATCACACAAATTAATCTTTATTCAACGGAATTTAGGTGCCAGTAATTCGTTGCAAAATGAAAATTTTCCCCTTGTAGTTAATTAAATTAACTTCGTTCAGTAGCTTGTATGAAGATAATAAAAATAATTACTCTATACACTAAAATTTTGTTAGCATTATATTAAATGGAGGTACTGTTAATTGTGCATTTTTCTCTCCTCTTGTTCCCCCTTAATTGTGCACTTTTTGAACATACTTCCTTGGCTAGGGAATCGAAATTCCTACCCATGTAAGAATGTAATTAAACTGAGGAGGTTAGGGATGGTATCGCCTTAGATAGGCTAGGATGAAGTAAATAGATGTTGATTGCAATTATTTGGAAATGACAATAGGAGCAAATGGAACTAAAAAGTGACCAATCGGGTTCTGCAAGGTGAAGTATTTTCTTATCTGGCTCCTGAGTAGAATGCTCTTTGGCTACAAACAATCTTTTGATCGTATACAAAATATTAGAATAGGTAACTATCAATTCATTAACATTACGTTGTGCCAATTTTTGTGCCCAACCATATATGCATAATCAAACCATCCAACAACAGACCAATATTTAACCCAAAAAAAAAAAAAACAAACAAAAACAGCAACAACACTACCAACATGTCAACTTCGTTTGAAAACTTGGCCAAAGCCTCGGAATAATTCTGTCAACTGTGGTATCGGATTAGTTCTTTCACAATCATGATAGTTGCATGGACTTCTATACTAGCATGCCAGATTTGTTCCAAACTTAAAGTACTGGTACCCCAATCACTTAAAGCAACATTTGTAGATTTACCAAAAGTCTTTTCCCATTTTGGATATTTAAAAACAAACTTGAACAAATCTGGCAAACTATAAGCACTTAAAATAGGCTTCTTTTGAACAGCAGCTGCAAAAGGACCCAACTCAACCACATTCCTACATTGAACCCCATAATCCCTTTGAAGATCACTGAGGTTGTGTTTGATGCTCATTCCAACGAATGTTACATCTGAAAGGTTAAGAAACTTGGCAAGGGAAGTGGGTATTTTCTTGAAGTGTGTAAGGTGGACAAGGAGGCAATCATTTTCTGAACATAGTTTCAACAATGCAACTTTGTCACTGACTAACCCATCACATGTTGAACTGAATGACTTCTCTGTATCTAAACCCACAACTCTCTCAAAGTTTTGACCTACATTGTTTTTTTCTGATTCCTCTACATTAAAAGTAGATAATAGAAACTTAAGGCCTTCCTCCAGCGCTGACTCATGAGTTATGACAGTTGTTCTGATGTCTCCGGCCCCTAAGTTACATGAATAAGACTTGGACATCTCTTAAAAAGAAGAGAAGAAAAAACTATGGATAGAAGAAAATGAGAAACTAGATTAAATTGCATTGAAAACACAAGACAAGTGGTCAGTGGTGGCTACTTATAGTTATATGATATGAACCAAGCCATTCTTATCATCTAGTGCTAAATAACTCTGCTTCTTCGGTTGTAGCAATGCTAGAATTCCAAGATATAGTACGTTGGTTTTATGGGATACATTCAAAGTAAGTTGGGAAGCTACACTGTCTTTCCCTACTATACATGAACCTCTGAAGAGTAACTCCAAGAGTCACCTCCTGGTATACCGTGTGGTTATGAGAAATGAAAATAATTTATTCAGGTTACAAATATCTCTCTCTTCTTTTTCCCCACTTGTTTCTGATAGTACTTTAATTGAATTTAGATTGTGCTGCGGTGTACCATTATGATCTCCTAGAAAAATCAGGGGATGCGACACCTTCATGTGCTGTAATGAATCTCATTCCTTGCATGCAATTTCAGTAAAAATCAGGATATTTGTTTTTCTCACACTGGTAGTAAAAACTAAACAGCATTAATATTATCAAGGTTCATAAGCACTATTATTATTTTTATGCTTTGTGCTTACACGATCATGTGGAATGTCTTTTCTTATTAAAAAAAAATGAGGAATGTCTTTTGATTCTCTAAAATAAAAGAAAATTATTAATAAAAAAAAAATAAAAATAAAAAAAGCAGGGAGGGGAGGACCCATTGTCATTGTCATGGGTGTTCGAGAGTCATTTTGCATGAGAAAAATAAATTGGAGAATAAATTTCAATTTAAGCTTATAGAATTTACATCAAATGTAATTTACTTTTCCAACAATTAATTAATCGTAGCATTTATATCTTACCTTCAAAGTAATTTCCAAAAACTTTTTCCCAAAATCTCATGCCAAATATTAAAGTTATCTTTCTAATAGTGAGTCGTACAAATGTATTCAAAACCAGCTATCATCGAGAGATGCGCGTTGTGGGGTGCCTAACACATTTTCCATAAGTAATTGAGCTCTCGAGTCCACGTCCTCTGCTTTGAATTTTATTTTTATTTTCTATTTAGCTTAGGAGCCCTTAGGACCTTCTTTATCTAATTTAAGAATAAAATCAATTAGACATATGTGACCAATCACACTTAGAAAACTAAGAGTTGTTGGTGATTCCATTAAAATGAACAAAAGATAAAAGGGCGTGAAAATCTTGTATACGTTTGGCGTTTATGTGGGGTCCACATATCAGTCTCACATAAGTTTTGTACATCGAGTGTATAAGATATTTTCCCTAAAACAGTACACTCATGCACGCACATCATCCCAAGTATCACACAACCATATGCTTGTTGTCAAGGCCTCTAAGAAAAGGTCGTGTGTGGGGTCTATGCCGTTAAGTTACAGATGAAAAATGCCGATGGGGCTAACGGCCCAAATAAAAAAAAATTATTCTAATGCCACTTAGGATGCCATGTGTACTGCCACGTGTTCTAAAAAAAACCCAATCCATGTGTAAACAACACATATTTTCTATCTCATTTTCTCTTGGTTTCTCTGGAAATGATCGCTTACAGAGGGGGAAAAAATGTTATAAACCCCAGCCAACAAGAAAAAATCTCATTTTCTTGGCATCCAATAAAGCCAAGAACCCAAAACAGGCCATTTGATTTTAACTTTTTTCAAAGAGCATAGTGCCTAACAGTAACACACACTATAACAGTCCAGTATAATTCAATCTTTATGAAGAAAGCAAAAAAAAAGAAAAGAAGCCTTGCCATCTAAAGTCTGAACACATTGCCAAGAATATGAGATTTTCATGGTGGCTGGAGTTTAATTCTTGGTTACGATTTATGAGTTTCTTTTTTCAAGTGTTTGTTTCTAGAGAATGTGCAAAGAGAAAGTGTAAAGAGAAGAAAAATTAGATTGAAAGTATTCAGTGGTGGCTCCAGATACATTTTAAAGGGGGGGTCATTCCAATTTATGAAGTTGACAATGACCTTTTTGTAAAGAATATTTTTTTATTTTATCTTGATTATTAGGATGATAAGATGAGATTTTTCAACCATCTATGATTTGAATGAATATTTTTCAAGTCAACACAAATTCTTTTAAATAATAAATGTAAGGTCACAATTTATAGCCCAAGCCCAAAAGGTCTGGGAACTGAGCACAGTGAGCCCAATACAATGAACTTGTAGAGAGTGGGTGAAAGAGCTTGACTTTTTGCGAATAGGACAACGGCTAATAAGGATTTGAACAATGAATAAGTACAAAAAGACACTTAAAAATCAGTCAAATGAACGTCCGAGGAGATCAATTTTGTATTGAATCAATATAATTGGAAGTTAATACAGCTCCTAGTGCTACAGTGATTCTTTTCTTCTCCTTCTTTCTTTTCTCTTTCTCCTCCTTTCTTTTCTCCTTTTCCTCCCTCTCTTATGGGAGGTCTTTTACATTATATAGTTCCTTTCAAAACCCATTTGACCGTACACTTGTTAGCCATCTAAACCTTCACTCGAGTATGTGTCCCATCAAACATCTTTTTTCAGTTCTCTCTGCGTGGTGGTAGTTGAGATTATACTGTTTAGGGGTCTTCTTCACATAAATGCGGCCAGAAAAGTTGCTGCAGTGCATTTAATACGGTGGTGGCAGCTTTTCTTTTAGATATTTCTGGGTTCTTATCATATATGTTCGTGCCTGAAGTTCGTTCTTATCGTTGGCACTTCTCGGGAGGTCACCTTAACTGCCGAAGTACTCGCTTGACCGGTATTCTTCGTATCCGAGAAGTAGGTACTCCTCGGACTATAATCTTACATCCTTTCCTTGCGTAATTTCGAACTTTGGTGCCTCCCTGGATTGTTTTCTCATCCTCGGACATATCCACATCTTTAAATAGGGCCCAAGGCCCAGTATATGAGTTTGGGCTCTTACCCCCACAATAAATTTTAGGTGAGAGATAAATCTTGCGATATACGTGATTTCTAAACTTATCTGTAATACAACAAGAGAATAAATGATAGACTATAAGTTCATTGAGCATATTGTTCCTTAGTATATTGAAGATTAGTGTTGCTAAAATTAAATCTTGGAAATTATCAACTGTCTCTTACTATTATAACAAAGTCATTAATTATTATAATTAAGTGAACTTTAATTATTATTACTTAGAATATTTTAATTTATTATTTATTAGTTTTTGTCTTAACTCTTTTCAATTATTTTATTCAATAATTCAACTCAACTTTGACAACGTATTAGTCTTTATAATTGTAGGGACTGGGTTTGAGCACTTCTACTGTTGAGTGAGTAGATTAAAGTCCAGCTAGTCCAATACAATGAATTTGTAGAGAATGGGTTCAAGAACTAGGCCCTAGCAAGCGGACAACGTCCAATACGGTGTTCACCACCATCGAACGCAGATGAATCGAAATTATCCTCAAAAATCTGTCCTCGGCCCGGTCCGAGGAGCTTGGTGGTAGTCCTTCTCCCATGGGAATCATCCCCCTCTTTAATCTGTTTCTTCTCCTTCTATAGTCCTCTCCCAACGATCCCTTTCCTCCACTTGTTGATCATCCATGCCTTTCTCTGACAACCCGTCCCATTAGCCACCTTACCAAAACTCCCTGTGAGTTACAGCAACTGAGCCAGCACTACTCAGGGGTCATTTCCCCATTAATGCTGCAAGAACATTAGTCGCGTGCATTTAATGTGGAAGTGATAGTTCAATCCTGGTTTTGCTCCTCGGCCACTCTTCCACGGCTAATGTGTTGTACTTGGTCTTTCTCCTTAGATCCCCTGGAGAGCTGCCTATGGTAGCCCGTTACTTCCTCCTCCCATGGTCTTGGTTGGCCGAGGACATGGTTGTCCTCGGCGAGGGCACTAGGCCTCCTCCTGCTCGGCATGGGCCTTGGGTTTGGTATAAAGTGGGCCACTGGGTTGCCAAATTCTCCGACCCTACAATAGCCCCTCAAAATCTTGCTGTCCGGCTCCTCGAACGGGGAGGAGGATTTTGATGTCCTCGGGCCTATACCATGGCTTGTCTAGTCCGGCCCCAAGTTAGCACTTGAAGTTTTTTCACCTGTCTAACGCACTTTTCTGGCGCTTCGATATGCGGTATGCACCCGTATTAAATTTCGGTGGCTCCATACTCCCCACGTTCAATGGTGCGATGGTAATCCAACGGCGTGGATCTTTCGCCATTATGGGTGGGAAGCCTTGCACAGTTGTCTTTGGTGAGGGGGATTGGTATATCAAGAGGGAGGTTGGTGAGGTAGTGATTCCCATAATCGCCTTCCTTGAAGGTGGTATGAGGATCCCTATAGGGTCAGTGATGAGGGGCTACCTTAGGCATTTCCGATTAGCCCCTACCTAGTGCGCCACTAACGTGTTTAGGATCCTGGGTTGCGTGGATGCCTTGAAAAAGAAGATGGGGTTGAGGTTAACTCATCACGGCGTGAATTGGTGTTACAATCTCCAGCACCTAACGGGTAAGTCCTACTACATGAAGACGAGGGATGATAGAGTTAGGCTCATCTAGTGTCTCCCCGAGTCTAGCAAGGGGTTGAATAAGGATTTTCTCATAGTGTCGGGGGAGTGGCACGACGGCCTTCACTACCCGACAGTAGAGGGAGAGCCAGGTAGGGTACTCGGAATAGGGGAAGGTTGATCTACTATGTTTTCACTGTTTGCACTGCTTGGTTGTTAACAAGGACTAGCTTTTTCTTTTGCAGATCCACGCGCCTTTGAACGGCACTTCAGTTTGGTCAACAAGGAAGACTTGGAAACTGTACTCAGGGCGGAGGTCTTTGTGAACGAGGCTGACAATCAAGTTAGAGCCGCTCACAAGATTCTTGGATACAGACCGATTCAGAAGTCTTTCTTGGCTCCCAGATACGTGATCAAAGCCAAGGACCCTCGGCTTCGCCAAATCTCTGTGGTAGAGCACGGGTTCTCGTTTTCTGAAGGATCTTCCATCCCCGAGGGCATCCCATTGGCAGGCTCTTCCTCGTCCCGTCAAGCTGCGGAGTCCGAGGGAGGGAGTTCGGAAAAAGAGGGAGAAGTAGTTGATCTGGGTTCGTCCAAGGACGAATTTGGTGCATTCGACCAAGTCCATCTATCCAAGGATCCCTCTGGTGACTTGGGTGATCCCCATTTATCTGAAGCAGACCTTCTGTCACCAAGGACTGGTACCCAGGCCGAGATGGGTTTCAAGAGAGAACCGCAAACCAGCATGTTCGACCTACTTGAGGGCCAGCCAGGGAAGGACACGCAGGGGAAGTCACAATCTAAGCCTCCTTCTCCCTTACCCAAGCTTCCTCCTCCCCCACCTAAGTCTTTTCCTGCGTAGACTAAGTCGTCTTCCACTCTGCCGGCCTCGGACCCTCGGCCCGATTCCACCGATCCAAAGAGGAAGAGGCCCTCCAAGGGAAAAGACCTAGTGGATGGGGGATGATCTCGTTCCTCCCAAAAGGAAGATGAAGCCCACCGACCTTCCAAGTAGCTAAGGATTGGTGGTCAGGACAAGGGAAAAGAGGTCATTCAACAGTCTGAGCCCCAGGCCTGGCTGCCTGCCGCCATGCTTCATAGGAAGCTTTTGATGGATGACGCTACCCTCAGGGACTTTCGAGGAGGAGAGGGCGCTCGCGCGGCCGATGCCCTAGATAGGTCCCTGCTTCTCCCCGCCGACATGACCGAGCTGGGGGGCATGAGGAGGCAAGAAGTTGCCCGTAACCTCAAGAGGTACCTGGGTATGGTAAGATTTTCGATACTTGTACCTTTGTTTGTATTTTATTCCTCCGTACCCAACTTACGGTGTACTTGTTTTGATTGGCAGGCTGTCCAGGCCACTTTTAGGCTAGAAGAGGAGACCGATAGCCAGGGTAGAGCCCTGGACCAGGAGCGCGACAAGTACTTGGATGTCGCGGACACTCTTAAGAAATCTGAGGCTGATCTCAAGAAAGCGAGGGAGGACCTGGCGGAGATGATGAGGGCCAGAGACAGCATGGAATCTGACCTAGCCGGCGCTAAAAAACAGGCTGAAGACCAGACAGGGCGCTTACGGGAGGTCGAGGGTCAGCTGCAGGTCGACAAGGGGCATATCGCCGACTTGAAGAAGAAACTGGCTGAGGCAGAGTGGGCCAAAGGTGTTGCCGAGTACACCAGGGACGAGGCCTTGAGGGCTAAAGAATTGGCCGAGTTTGCGAGGACAGATGCTGAGAGCTCCAAAGAGCAAGCAGAGGAGGAGGCCTTTACTGAGGGAGTGGCTAAGACCGAGGCTGCCCTCAAGGCTCAAGTCCCTGAGTTATGCAGGCGCTACTGCTCCTAGACTTGGAATGAGGCCCTCAACCAAGCTGGGGTTGAGACCTCGTCTGAGCTTAGGAGGGCCAAGAGGGTGTATTACCCCCCCATCATTCGCGAGGCTGCCTCCGTTGACCCTAAAGCTGGCACCACCTCTGAAGCGACAGACGAAGGCCAGGCCAATACTGCCGACAATCCAATGCAACTGAGAAGCCTGCTAAGGAGGCTGGGCACCAAAGGACGCTGGGGACAGAGGAAATCAGTAACCCAGCAGCACCCCAGGACGTGGCGAAGCCTTCTATTGACCCCCAGGCCACCCCTGCTGACTCCCAGGCTCCCCCTGCCGAGAAGGAGTCCTCCGAAGTTGCACCTCCGAGCCAGGATCTCGAGGCATCAGATGAAGCTTCTCGGCAGACCCCTAAGGACAAGCTGTCTATCAAGTTGAAGAAATAGGCAATCTTGTCAGGACACCTTGCCTTGTTGACTTGTGCCATCCTAGTCTTTCTTCCTCTTCGTCTTAATTTACTACTGTATACTTTGTTTTGGTTTAAAGCACTGTAATGCTACTTTTAAGTTAAATGCATGGATCTTTTTTTTCTTTTTCTTTTTTTTGGTGTTTATTGTTATTGTGATGAGTTTTGCTACTTATATAACCTGGGTTTTAATTATTAGCTTCACAATCTCAGAAGCTCAGCATGTTTTTCATTCTAAATTAACAACCGAAAAACATAAAGCCCATAGTGACGGTTCCCACTTGGACCTTGGTCGATAATTGAACCACCTTAACACCACGACCTATTTTCGCCGGATTGAATACTAAGGGAATGACTTCACGATATTGGTTCTCCATCTCATGAATGGGTTACTGTAAACAGTAAAAAATGCTTAAGAAAGCTGTTAGTTGCTGATTATGCTAAGGGGTTAGGTTCAATGTGCCTCAGAATGCCTTAAGTGATGCCCATGGGCTTGTGTTTGTTTACGCCTTTGCTGAATGTAGCCAATCTCTCCAGGGACCTAAGTCTGAGGACCATGCGAAACCTTGGCTTTGTCTAACACTTATGTTCGTCTGTAAGTAACTAGTTTCCCCATAGGTTTGAGTCTGAGGACCATGCAAGACCTTGGTTCAATCTAGTACCCAGGTTTTCCTTGAAGTAGTTAGTTTCCCCATAGGCTTGAGTCCGAGGACCATGCAAGGCCTTGGTTCTGTCTAACACTTATGTTCTTCTGTAAGTAACTAGTTTCCCCATAGGTTTGAGTCCGAGGACCATGCAAGACCTTGGTTCAGTCTAGTACCCAGGTTTTCCTTGAAGTAGTTAGTTTCCCCATAGGCTTGAGTCCAAGGACCATGCAAGGCCTTGGTTCTGTCTGTTAGGTTCTAAAGATTTAGGAATTTATGTATTTAGAACTCTAATGTGTAATATTGGCAAATCATGATCAAAACAATATGTTTAGTCTTGTTTAGGCTTACTCAAAGTTATATATTTTATGTAAAGTTGGAATCGAGAGGCTGCAGATGCATTGGTGCATTTCGGCCTGGCTGGATCAATCGAAAGTTAGACTCGATCGATCGAAAGTCGGCCAGAATGTTTTTCTGCAGAATTTTCCAACTCAGCCCCTAACTCATTAAACGTTTTGGGTTTTCTGTTTTTGCCCTAGGTATAAAAGGCAAAACCCTAGCCACGTTTTTAGAGTTGCCCTTGTTGTATTGTCGCTCATACATTGCTGTTTGTGTGAATCTCTTGTGAGATCATTGAGGAGCTTTCCTTCACATAAACTTAGGGTTTTCAAGGTAGAGATAATATCAACATCTTGATGATCAACTCGGTTGCTGCCATTGGAGCTTAAAGAATAACAAGCGTGGGTGCTTGTAGCTGATTGGTAAATCCAAGAAAGAAGGAGTCCGTGGATTCGGAGCTTGCACTTGGTCGTGTCAGTAAGTTCTACTAGTGGTTAGGAAGTCAAGCGGGGAGCTTGTAAGTCCTTTTGTATGAACTTCGATTCTTTCGTATAGTGGATTCAGGTTTACCTTGAGGATAGCTAGGTCAAATCCTCCCCAGGTTTTTACCGTATGGTTTCCTGGGTGATCATATCATTGTGTCTTTTATATTTTCGCTGCTTTATATTTTGATATGATTGTATGTTTGTGATAACCTAGAATTGCATAATTTGACTAAGTTAATCACTTGGCTAATTAACTAGGTTAATCTGGTTGGTTTAAGGGGTCTAAAACCGTTCACTGTCTAACACTTATGTTCTTCTATAAGTAACTAGTTTCCCCATAGGTTTGAGTTCGAGGACCATGCAAGACCTTGGTTCAGTCTAGTACCCAGGTTTTCCTTGAAGTAGTTAGTTTCCCCATAAGCTTGAGTCCAAAGACCATGCAAGGCCTTGGTTCAGTCTAACACTTCGTCGTCACTGTCTGGGGTGAAGGAACTTGTCCTCAACTCTGGAATGTTCGCTTCTAGAGTGACAACGGTCTCGGCCTTGCCTCACCGGAAATGGGTTATTCCCCAGACTGGGCCCTTGGCCCAGCACTGACCCGGACAGGGGCGGCTCGGGTTTCTACCCTCATGTGTGACAGTAGCCCTTCATTCGCTCCAATTTTTCGTCACTTCCGATTACGAGGCGTCTTTTGGTTATTCGAGTCATGCGCCTGACGCTTCGGTGTGTGAGGTGCGCCCTCATTAATATTCTCGTGGATTAATGCAGATCCAGCGATTGGTGGCTTCTTTGGAATTTGGTCGAGGTTAATGTCGTTGGTAATTCTTCCTTCGAATTCTGTGCGGACCAATTCCCACCAACCTTCGCCCTCTATATAAGGCTTTCTGGGGGAATCGTCCTTCCACATTTCACGAATCCTTCAGTTAAACAGGAACTCTGAGCCCCCAACCTTCTAAGCGCCTTCGATAACCTTGCCAGGATTGTGATCAGGGCTTAGGGGAATGGGACGGCCTTGGATGAGGGCAAGGGCAAGGGAGCCAAAGGTGTTCCTACCTTTCAATCGAGCAAAAAGGGTGGTCCTCCTTCCTCAAGCGAGAGCCGCAGTGGTTATAGTTCGCGTCAGACTTTCGGCGCAGCAAGGCTTGGGCGTCATCCTGATGGTAGCGTGTCTGGCAATTGGGAGGGAGGTCCATGAAGAACATAATGCTTTTCTCCGGTACGCATCCATGCCTGCCCTTCAATCTGGTAGTGACTCGCGCCCAGCTTACCCGCCGATGGAGGTTCGCAAGATTACGTTACGTTCGGTGCCCGGGTGTTGCCGCCTCCAATGCTTAATTATCATGAGGCTAGGGGAGCATCAAGAGAACATCATGGGATGGGGCCATCAGGCGCTTTCGCCTCTTCTTTCTCGTCGCCGGTACCATCCATACGGGCTCGGGAGTTGTTGGTAGCCTTAAAACAAGCCTACCTCAGCCTTCCCCTCCCACGGTTAGCTTTAGAACAAGCCTGTCTAAGCCTCTGCTTGTATTTTTAGCTTTAGAACAAGCTTGTCTAAGCCTTCGGGCATATGATGTACTTTTCCTTTTGTTTAATAAAAAGGCTACCATGTTTATTTGCTTTTTCCTCTGAATCTTTTATTTTTCTGCAATAATCGCTTCTTGAGCAAATGCGTTGTTGTTTGTTGTTTCTTCTTTTTTTTCTTTTTTTATGGGACTCAGAATCGATGCCGTTGGCGGTGACAAAGAACTGCCTAACTTTATGTAAGCTAGCAATGTAGGAACAATTGTCCTCTGCGCTTGCTAGCGCACAAGTTATTCCCACAGACAGTGCCAATTGTAGGGACTGGGTTTGAGCACTTCTACTGTTGAGTGAGTGGACTCAAGCCCAGCTAGCCCAATACAATGAATTTGTAGAGAATGGGTTCAAGAACTAGGCCCTAGCAAGCGGACAACGTCTAATACGGTGTTCGCCACCATCGAACGCAGACGAATCGAAATTATCCTCAAAAATCTGTCCTCGGCCCGGTCCGAGGAGCTTGGTGGTAGTCCTTCTCCCATGGGAATCATCCCCCTCTTTAATCTGTTTCTTCTCCTTATACAGTCCTCTCCCAACGATCCCTTTCCTCCACTTGTTGATCATCCATGCCTCTCTCTGACAACCCGTCCCATCAGCCACCTTACCAAAACTCCCTGTGAGTTGCAGCAACCGAGGTAGCACTGCTCAGGGGTCATTTCCCCATTAATGCTGCCGGGACATTAGTCGCGCGCATTTAATGTGGAAGTGACAGTTCAATCCTGGTTTTGCTCCTCGGCCACTCTTCCACGGCTAATGTGTTGTACTTGGTCTTTCTCCTTAGATCCCCTGGAGGGCTGCCTATGGTAGCACGTTACTTCCTCCTCCCATGGTCTTGGTTGGTCGAGGACATGGTTGTCCTCGGCGAGGGTACTGGGCCTCCTCCTCCTCCTCGGCATGGGCCTTGGGCTTGGTATAAAGTGGGCCAATGGGTTACCAAATTCTCCGACCCCACAATAATTTATTAAGAATAATTTTTTTTTTTGGTTGTGTTTTTTGCATTAATCTATCAAGATTTCAACGTGTAAGGTTGAATTTTATCAACCATCTTGTTGGCTTTATTCCGTGTCAATTTGCTTGTAATTTAGCACTTAGTAACCCTGTATTTAGGTGGGATTCATGTAAGGGTAGTGTGTGAAGAATTGCTCAACTTTGTGCCAAGAAGCAGGGACTCGCGGCTAGGACTCGCAACTGACTCGCGGCTTGCAAGCCGCCAACTGCTGCACACGTGAAAAGCATGCGGGGAGGTGAAGGGTCACGCCAGCTGTCACACTACAGGACAAAAGTCCCAGGCTGGCCAGGCCGTTATCTCGCTGCTTGAACTCGAGACTTAGACCAGTCGCAAGGCCAAGCCGCTAATCAGCCCTGTTTGGGAAAAACTGACTCTTCGTATTCCAAACACACACCACTATATATAGACCCTTATACCCACGAAATGTTGAGAGCTTCGAGAGAGAATTTTGAGAGAGAAACCCTAGAGAAAAACAAGATTGCCTCATCCCCAATCTTCATCTAAGAGACTCTTCAAATTCCTCTACTCTCTTCCTCTCCATTGATACATCCTTGAGAGGTCATTGACCAAATCCTTTTCTCATCACACCCACATCTGTGAGAAGGTTCATTTGGTGCTAAGGGAAGCAGTTTGGAAGGAACCAATATTCATTGGTTGATGCTATGGTTTAGTAGCGGAATCCGGTAAGCTAGAAAAGAAAAAGGTTCGGCGCAACCTCGTTGGAGCAGGAAGCTTGGAGGGCTTAGGTACCTGGGTAGATTAGGCTTGGAGGGTCTATTGCTGTTCATGTATCCCAACTAAATTTTCTAGTGGATTATTGACCGCTTGGAGGGCGGCGGAGAGGTTTTACGCCGAGGGTTTCGGTTTCCTCTTCGATAACACATCGCGTGTTGTCCTTGTGTTTGCATCTTTCTTCCCTTTATCTTTACCATTTAATTACTGCTGTGATTGTGATTATTTATGATTTAGATTGTTTATCAATTCTGTTATAAGCTTGCTATCATTTTCCGCACATACATTGTTTGATATAAAGCTTGAATTGGTAATTTTGTAATTGGGGGTCTAAACGTTCATAGTGCTTTCAACGCTAATTGAGCATTCACAACGCAATAATACAATCATTAAAAATAAAATAAAAATTGGCTTCACTTCCTAGTTCCCAGTTCTCACTGTTTACACTTTACTACCCACTTAATTATTATTTTTCCTGAGATTTAAGATCAATAAATTACTAATTTTTGTTGTTAGGCTTGATATTTTTTTATATTAGATTTTAGATCAAATTGGTTTGTTGTTGATTTTTTTTTTTTTAATAGAAAAGCCAAGATACATGTTGTTGTTGAATTGATTTATTATTGGGTTTATTTAAGGGGTTCAAAATTTCAATTTAGGGTGATCAAAACAAAAACTTTAAAAATATTATTGTAGGGACCCAATTTGAACTCTTGGCCCAAAAGGAGTATGGACCTAAGCCCAAATAGCCCAAAGCAATAAATTTGTAGAGAGCAGGTTGTAGAACTGGGTTTTAGTGAAATTAACAACGGTTATGACAGGTTTGAAAGATCACTATGCAAGAGCAAAACACATAAGGCTTGGTGTCTGTGTTATTCGAGGAGGTAAATATTCTTATAGACCAATGGAACTGATTACAGGTGCAATTCTCGTTGTTACAATTTTCCTTCTCTCTCTCCTCCTCCCTCTCATGGAGGGTCTCCCTTATTATATAGTACCTCTTGGACAATCTTTACCATACACTTGTCGATAATTTGGGTTGCTATTTGAGTACTTATCCCATCAGACATCTCCTCTGGCCCCTTTGTGAGTTACGGTGACCAAGGAAACACTATTCAGGAGTCTTCTCCACATAAATGCGGCCAGAAAAGTAGCTGCAGTATATTTAATGCGGAGGTAACACCCTTTCCTTAGATATTTTTGGGTCTCCTTCCTTCTCATGGATTTATGTAACATGCCTCTGACTCTGGTGCCTCTATCGAGGTCATTTTGTTGCTGGAATATGTAAAGGAGCAGTGTTCGTTTTGTCCGAGGAGACATTACTCCTCGGACCGTCTTCTACTCCTTTCTTACTCATGAGGCACTGAGCTGGAATGACCTTCCACTATTTGTCTCTCCTTGGACATCCCAATGTTTTCGGATAAGGCCCAAGGCCCAATATACCGTTTTTGGGCCTTGTCCCTACAATTATTATATGTAAATTTTTTTTTTTTTTTTTTTTTTTAAGTCAAGGGGTTCATTTGAACCCCTGAACACTATGTGGCGCCGCCACTGAAAGTATTCTGTACATGTGGATTGGGTTTTTTGTTTAGTCGACATGGCAGTCCAGATGGCATGAGAATAATTTTTTATTTGGGTTATTAGTCATGTCAATATTTTTCACCTGTAACTTAATGGCATGGACCATTTTGACACAACATAGAGGTTAAAGACTAAATTAGCACATTTGAAATAAATATTTTGCTGCCCCTAATTGCAGCAGCCCTCCCATCTAAATTGGCAACATCATTCCCTTTGTAGCTAATGCCACTGTTTTGGTTGCCTGCTCATGTCATATTGAAAAAGTAGAGCAAAGTTACATCAACATAATTATTATAATGCAATAGATAAGTTATGGGCTAAACGACAGGAATTTAATGACCTGATTTTACTTTAAACTAGTATTATATATATATATATATATATATATGTTTGTGCGATGCATGAACATAATACTAATTTAATATACATTGAGTCAGTTTGTGCAAACACGGTATATAGTATATGTAAACTTTACTCTATTAAAACATAAAATTATGATATATAATCTTGATAATTATTGAAAGTACTAAGTTAGACACTTGTTACAAATAGAAGATAACTACTTGGTGCAGCCGCAACTTCAAGGACTCGATAGAGTTTAATCATCTAAAGTAAATTATCTTAGTTATTACTGATAATGTAAATACTTTTTTTTTTTTTTTTTTGGGAGATAAAAGATAGAGATAATGTAAATACTTATTGCAAAGCAAAGATAACCGTTTGGTGCTATCACAACTTGTGGGACTCAACTTTTATTATATAATATTTGATTTACTACAATATCACATTATAAAATAAATATGGTATAAACATTTTTTTTTATGAGATGACATTATTTCTATCAAGGGGAAAAAAGATTGCATTCTTCAAGAGGAAGAAAGTGATAATCTTTAAAAATGAACAAAAGATAAAATGGCGTAATCATGCACACACTTCATCACAAATGTCATACACAAATAATGACACAACTATACACGCGTTGTCTAGGCCTCTAAGAAAGGTCATGTGTGTAGGGTTCACTCTAAAATCCATTCCAGTGTGGTCAACATCTTCTAAAATTATTTAAAACTTTATTAGTAGGTTCTTGCAATGAAATTGGTTCATGGAATTTTTACAGGTGGTGGACCAAATGGACCACAATGTTTATCACATTCTGCTCTCTCTACGTAGCAAATTCTTTTGCAACACCACACATTGTAGTCTCTATCTAGTTTGCAGAATGAAACATATATTTTGCTGTCCCTAATTGCATCAGCTCCCCCATCTAAATCGGAAACATCATTCCCCTTGTAGCTAATGCCATTGTTTTGGTTGCCTACTCATGTCATATTGAAAAAAATTGATCAAAGTTACATCAACATATAAATATTAATGCAATAAATGGCCTATGGTTTATGGGCTAAACAACATGAGTTCTCTGACCTGATTTTCTCAAAATTTGAGGATGGTCATCAACATTTAAGAGGAATCAAATTAAATTTTAAAAAATAAATAAATGATTGTATTTGTATTAAAAAAATTTGAATTGGGACTTTTTATATTTTCTAATTCTAAGTTTAGATATATGATTTTTCATGTAAATATAATAAATACAAAATTAGAGTGCATTGTAATCTAAAGCCTAAAGGCATTTGGCGTCAAATTATATTTCTATTATTAGGAAATTTTCCACAAAATTAAACTACAATTAGAATCTAACTTGAATTTATGATTGAGTTGAACTTTAATATATAAATAGCTTGTAACCTCATTAATACCATATGGATGCATTTAAAAATAAGCATATTATTTTAGAATCAAAATAAACATGATTAAAGGCATACTAACATTCTTGCCTAAGTTTGAATACTACTTAGTATCATTTTTATATTATTGTCAACTCTTTAAAAAAAAAAAAAAAAAAAAAAAAAACCTTGTAGTGATATTATTTGATAAAGTATGAAAATTGTTCATTCTTAATTGTTTTATTCTAGAAATTAATATATAATTTGCTACTTCTTAACTTAATCTTTATTATTTTGATGTAATAGATTTATTTCACGTTTACATTTTTAAAATAAGATATTGTGGGGACAGAGAATCTGGTAACCCCGGCCCACTTCGTACCAAGCCCAAGGCCTATGCCGGGGATGAAGAAACGCCCGAGGACGAAGTGTGAAAATCCAAATTGCCCAGGAACCTTGCCGAGGACGACCCTGTCCTCGGCCAACCGAGACCATGGGAGGAGGAAGTAATGGCCCACCAAAAGCATCCTTCCCGAGCAAGTTTAAGATGAACTGTCACCTCCACATTAAATGCCCACAACTAACATTCTGGCCGCATTAATGAGGAAATGACCCTTGAACAGTGCAACCTTGGTTGCTGCAGCCCACAGATAGAATGGGAAGGCGGCTGATGGGACAAGCACTCAAGTAATGACCTGCTTTATCGACAAATGTAGAGCTAAGATCAACTAAAATGGGGTATATAATGTAAGGAATCCCTCTTGAAAGGGAGAGGAAAAATTAGAAATATAGAACACTGCAACAACCTGTAAGAAGGGAGAGACATTTGTATTCAATCACTAAATAAATAATAAGAACCTTAAGCTCCCAAGAGGAGGGCCGAGGAACATCGTTGCACATTCGAATCCACATCCATGCTATTCAACCCACATGCAACCATATCTAGCTGTTGTATCCCTTGCTAGGGCCAAGCTCTTGAACTCATTCTCTACAAATTCATTGTATTGGGCTAGTTGGGCTTGAGTCCACTCACTCAACAGTAGAAGTGCTCAAACTCAATCCCTACAATAATAGTTGTTAATAATTAACTATTTATTATGATTGTATTTGTATATGAAATTTGATCATTATGGTAGTTATTAATAGGTATTTATTATGTTTATTTTTTTATATGGAACTATTAAATATATACTTATGATACTTGTAGGGTCACAATTTGTAGCTCAAGTCCTAAAGATATGGGATATAGGCCCAATGAGCCCAATACAATAAATTTGTAGAGAGTGGGTAAAAGAACTGGGCCTTTAGTAAATTTAACAACGGTTACTAGAGATTTGAAAGATGAACAAGTAAGAAAGACATGTACAAATTGAATGAACTGGTTGTCCGAGTAGATGGATTATAAAAATAAAACAATAGAACTAGATGCTAATACAGATTTGAATACCACAGTCGTTCTTTTCTGATTTTTTCCGATCCCCTTCTCATGGGGGATCTTTTACATTATATAGTTCCTTTTCGACCATCCTGATCATACACTTGTTAATCACCTAAGCTTTCGCTCGAGTGCATGTCCCATCAAACATCTTCTTTAGCTCTCTGTGAATGGTGGTAGCTGAAACTGCACTATTCAGGAGTCCTCTCCACATAAATGCGATCAGAAAAGTTGCTGCAGTGTATTTAATGCGGTGGTAGCAGCTTTTCCTTTAGATATTTCTGAGTTTCTATCGCCTTTGTACGTGCCTGGATCTCATCCTTATCGTTAAAACTTCCTGGAAGGTCACCCAAATCGCCCAAATACAGAATTGATCAATATTCATCGTATCTGAAAAAGAGCCACTCCTCGGACTATATTCCTCCATTTTTTCCTTAGGTAATTCTCAACTTTGTGGCCTCTCCCAATCATTTACTCATCCTCGGACATGTCTACGTCCTCGGACAAGGCCTAAGGCCCAATATACGAATTTGGGCCCTTACTCCCACAACTTATTAATAAGAATTTATTATGAAATTTAATACTTATGATAGTCATTGATGTGCATTTATTATTTTTTTTGTTTGTATATGAATTATTAAATGGGTTAGGCTAACGAGTGCCCTTAGGACACTGGTTAATAATCAATTTTAAGAAAGTTTTGATACTACTTTTATGGGAAATGAAAAAAACTGTTAAAATATTAATTACTTTTTTTTCATTTCCCATAAAAACTTTCTTTAAATGGATTATTAACTAGTGTCCTAAGGGCACTTATTAGCATTTCCCTTATTAAATATGAAATTTGATAATTATGATGTTATTAATAGTTATTTATTGCCAAGAGCTCTTGTAACTTAATTGCTTGACGCCTATGTTTCTGAAGGAGACATCCAAGGTTCAAATTTTTCCACCCTAATTATTGATTTTTTTAAATTCTAGAGTTCTTTTGATTGTCATTTCTTTTTGATACAATATAGAATTTTTACTCTAGCTTAATCTAAGTTTATATGTTTGTGAAACTACCTTTTAGAAACTTGAACTCCGGCTTTTACCCCCCACACTCCACAAACATTTATATTTATCGAGTGACCACTACACCAAAGGTGTGCGGTGGTGATTTCAGTCAATAGAAAACACTTGAAAGTTTTTCCAGCCAACTCTACCTCCTACCACCACCCCCCCCCCCCCCCCCCTTTAGTATTACTTGTCTGTATAGCTAAGAATTCAGTCTTGAAAATCAAAATGATCCTTTTTTTTTTGTGAACCTATAAATAAAGTAATGAAATGTAGCTTAGAAAGATTAACCAATCTTTTTTCTTTTCTTTTTTTAAATCAATCTGCTTGCAGTTGCAGGAATACATTTAAATGATGTTAGCAAAGGGCGTGGTGCTCCTGAGTATGTGAATCGTTATGTTGGTGATTTGGATAATACAAATAATCCATTATATTTACTAGGAAAAAATATATTTATTCCAAGTAAGGATGGTGTGTTGAAAAACCCATGAGTAGAGTTCGAGTACATCTTTATGGATCCATTGTGACCGAAATTGCCATCGACATCCAAGCTTTAAAGGAAGTTTAAGACATGAAAGACAGGTAGAGAGACAATTGGTTATTAAAAAGTTGATAAGAACAAAAATAAATAAATAAATAGGTTATGTGCTGAAAGACTGTTAACAAAAATAAAAACACTACATGTGACAATTAAGTGAGATATCTTATTGGAACAATCCTAAATTTTAGGACCCAACTTTATGTGTAGTATATGGTATACTATTATTTTAAATTATAAATTTTTTTATTATTTATTTATCTTGTGATTGGTTTTCTAATATTTAATTTTGTAAATCATATCATATCATATCATATTATTATTGTGGGTGCTTGACTCCACACAAAGGATTTTGTTCGCTTTGGGGAGCCAGGCCCTCACGAATTTGTCCTCTTCGACCGAGTGTGGGAAACTCTAGTACCGAGTGTGGTACACTAGTGCAAGCTCCAGAAGCATATAAAGCACTAGTGGGAGGGTTCTCCTTCCAATGTGGGAGTACTAGAGTTTCCCACACTCGGTCGAAGAGGACAAATTCGTGAGGGCCTGGCTCCCCAAAGCGAACAAAATCCTTTGTGTGGAGTCAAGCACCCACATCATGTGTAGTAGTGGTACACTAGTGCAAGCTCCAGAAGCATATAAAGCACTAGTGGGAGGGTTCTCCTTCCGATGTGGGAGTACTAGAGTTTCCCACACTTGGTCGAAGATGACAAATTCGTGAGGGCCTGGCTCCCCAAAGCGAACAAAATCCTTTGTGTGGAGTCAAGCACCCACAAATATTATTTTATCAGAATATCAAGCTACAAAACTTGATTATTAAGGGATAAGCACAATCCAAATTCTTCAAGAGGTGATTAATATAAATAAATCCCAAGAAACAGTATATATCTCCAATAATTTAATAATCTCTGTCTATTCCAAAAAACAACATATATCTCTATTAATTTGATAATTTCTATGTTGATGACATTTAAAATATATATATATATATATATATATCAAAATTCCTTATAACTATCAACCACATTCTTTTTCTCTCTCTTTTTTTTAAATTTTTAATTTTTTATATGTTACGTTATGTTGAATTGGCTCTTTTTTCTTTTTTCTTTTTTTTCCATTCTATTCATATGACCTTATTTTAATTCCAATTTTTATGGGATAAAAACAAACACATTGATTAGATATCTTTAATTTCAATAAGATTTAAATGAATTATATTTCAAATGGAACTCTACCAACACATATAACCCTATATATCCTTTTTGGAGTGAAGTTTCTTTCAATATGTGAACGCCTAAATCCCATGACAATGCAAGGTTGCATTCTTTCTTCTTTTATTATTATTATTTTCATTTTGTTTATTTTGTTTATTGTTATTATTGGTTTTTTGTCTTCATGTGATTTTAATTAATGAATTCAAAACATTCAAAAACATTGTCAAGTTTCTAAAGGCTCCTTCTTTGTTTTTGTATTTTTTTTTATTAAATTGATTAGGTTTTGTGTATTGGTTGCCTTTTGTTTAAACTAATTTTCTTAGCTTTGATCTAATTTATATGCTTAGGGTTAGGGTCTTAGAATTAATCATTAAATATGGTTAGAATTAATAGATTAATTTTAACAATTTTCTTATTTGATTTTTATGTTACATCAAATTATCAAGATGTTCTACACTTGTATTCTTGAATTATCAACTTTAATTTTAATTTATAATATTATCAAGATTATATTAATTTTAGATTTATCAATTGTTTAGTACGTTTTTTATAAATAATTATCAATTTAAAATTCAATTTGGAATTATCAATTTAATTTAGTTTTAGGAAGAAATCTTACCCCTTATTTTAGTGAAATAATTATTTACACTTGATAATTGTTTCTTTTATCTTTATTGAATCTATTAAAATATATAATTATTTATACATTTATTTTATAAGTTTTTTCATAAAACCGTGCAAAGTACGGAACTATGACTAGTTGATACGATAAGAGAGGAGCCTAAATTCACTGTTTCTTTCTTTTTTTGAAGAAGGTTTATGCATATTTTGCAAAAATTTTAGCTCACAAACAACTCATTGGTGAGGGGAAGGACTTAGGAGTTAGGAGTCTTCATCCTTTACAGTCCTTTTATTCATAATAGATTTATATGGGTAATAAAATTGGAGGGCAACTCGGGAGAGGATGGGGTTTCATGGTGATGGAGGAGGTCTTGGACCAGATGGACCGCTAGTTTTATCACATTCTAGCTAGTCTATCAGAGGCGCATAACCCCGCCTTGCAACACCACAGACCGCGCACATCTAATCTGCAGAATGAAATATAGAGATCCGGATGATCATTTCCTTTGTTGCTAATGCCATTGTCTGTGTTGCCTGCTCATTGTCATATTGAAAAAATTAGAGCAAAGTTACATCAACATAAATAATATTGCAATAGATGAGCTGTATATGGGCTAAACTGACAGGAGTTTAGTGACCTGATTTTACAGAGAGAGAGAGAGAGAGAGAGAGAGAGGGTTTGGGGAGAATGAGAGAAAGTAACTTTTTTTAAGGTTGCTGGTTTTGATACATTTGAGAGTCAAATTTTTGGTTCAATCAATAGTAAGTCACAATTAGATGTGTATTTGGAAGAGGCCCGGTTTGACCATAACACTCATATGGACTTGGATATTCTTGAATATTGGGAATCACCTTGTGGTCGCTTTCCAGAACTTTCACTAATGGCTCGTGACATTATGAGTATTCCTATCACTACTGTTGCCTCAGAGTCTGCGTTTAGCATTGGTGGTCGAATTTTTGATAAGTACCGCAGTTGTCTATTGCCACAAAATGCAAAGGCTTTGTTATGTTCCCGCATCTGGTTGTTTGGTGGGCAGGGTAAATGTCTTTTTCATATACTTGTAATTTTTATTAAATTATGCATTCTCCCTTTTTATATTTACTTACTAGTTATACCTAATCATGACGACGAGCACCTTGTGGAGGATTTTGAACACCTATGCATTTCTGGACACATTACATATAATGATGAGGTTTAGGTAATTTTAATAATTCCAGCTCAATTAGTTCTAATTAAATGGCAAGTATTTTTTTTTTCTGGACTATTATAGTTCTAATTAAATGCTTGATTTTTGTTGCTATTTGATAGAATTAGTGGACCCCCAAATATGTTGGAAAAGAACAGTTTCTGCTGATGACTCTGCAATTATCACTATCTGCCTTCCAAGACTTCATCTTTGGATCAAGACAGCCTATATTGATGTTTGGAAATTCCCATCTCAGAAATTGTTTTCAATGGAAATTCGCATTTCGTATTTGAAACATGATATTGTACTGATTGTGGTGCTACTCGCTCCAGTTTTTGTTGTTTTGAGACAGGCATGGTTTATAATTGGCATAACTATTTCTGTAAACTCTTAAATACTGGAGGTGACTTAAATCCGGATGTGGGAAACTCCCAATATCTTTTAGGTGGCTTTTGAATGGTTCCAAACTATTTTGTGCAGCATTTGGAAGAAATATTGCATGGGTAGAGCCATTACTGTCTAAACTGTATTGAAATTAGTAATTCACCTTGTTTTATGAAGCCTTCAACCGATATACTGGTCAGGCTATACATGATATTTAGTAAATCACATCAACTTAATTCTCGATGCTGATGGGTTAGTCAAATGAAGTTGTCTGGTATTGGCAACTCAGCTGCTAGTTAAATATTTTGTCTCTCAATTGTGCAGTTACAGTCTATTCATTTATTTATCATTGTGTACTTTAATTATTCGTGTTGTTCTTTGTTCTTTTTCCTAGAGATATTTGGGATCATTGAATTCAATGTATGACCATTGAACACAACAATTACAATAGCTCAAAATGAATAAGCTAGAACAAAATAAGAAAAAGCTTAGATTTATCATTCTAGGGGTATTTTGGTAATTTTGGATGTCCAAGGGTATATTGGTAATTTTGAAAGTGTACGGGGTATTTGGGTCATTTTGGGTATTTAAGGGTATTTTGGTAATTTTGGAAGTCAATAGGGTATTCAACTAGTTTTAGAGGTATTTGGGTTATATTGGGTTAAATGGGCGGGTTACTAATTAAATGAGTTGGGCGGGTAATGGATAATTAATTTATATATAAACGGGTCATAAATGGATAAATAAATAATTACACACCCAACCCATTTATGACCCAACCCGCCCATTTGCCACCCCTAGTTTGGATAGATTATATTTGGCAGCTTATTTTACTATTCAATTTATTTTTATTACTATTCATGGGTTTTATTACACTCTTTGGTACTATATATGGATACTACTGTACTATTTCAACTAATTTTTAGCTTTATCTACAATACTTTTAGCAAAAAAATTTCAGTTTTAGCTAAATAATTTATTCCCAAATGGACCCTAAGTGTGATTTTTTTTTTTTTAAATTCATTTAAGTAAAAGTATATTTTAAAATGAGTTTTTATTAAAATTTATTAAATGAATTATTTATGATAGAGTGGTTCCCTAAATAATAAACTCAGGAACTTTTTTTTTTTTTTTTTTGATAATGAATAAACTCATGATTCAATAACACAAAATTGGAAGTATATGGGGTGTGTTTGCTGCTGATGCATATCCTAGAGGGTGTTTTTCCATTTTAGTCATATGTTAACTTGGCCCTCTTAAGAAATTAGCAAAGAGGGCAGCAAAGGCAAGGCAGAATAGAGCCAAACGAAATGCAATACTCTTTATCTCCATTGATTTAAAGAAAGAGAAATTTGTATATGAAATTTGATTGTATTTGTATGCATATATGAAAGAGCAAAATTAACCTTCTTATAATTGTATTTGTATATAAAAATTGATAATTATGATGGTTATTAATAGGTATTTAGTTTTTTTTTTTTTTAAATTGAACTATTAAATATATAATTATGGTACTTATTAATAAGAATTTATTATGAAATTTATAATTATGATAGTTATTAATGTACATTTATTATGGTTTTTGTTTGAATAAGATATATTAAATATGAAATTTGATAATTATAATAGTGTTTAAGTAGAGTCGACCACGCATGATTAATTAAAATTAATTCTGATTGGTTGAACAATTAAAATTAATTAAATAATTTTGTGATTGGTTGATAATTAGTGTCTAAAATAGGTTTGCTTCATGAGAATAAAGGGGATAGTTGGATAACAATAAAATTGTGGATAATCTGAACTTTATCAAGATTTATTTTAGAGTATTTATCTACAAGATAATTGTTGCTGAAAAGACCTAAATTATGCAGAAAAGAGTTAAAAATCTTAGAATACAGATTGAAAACACGTCTAAGTGCAAGTACCGGCTCAAGAAAACCTAAAAAAGAGTCCAAAACGCATCCGAACATGCAAGCGCGATTGGCGACCAAGAGTGCCATTCGGCACTATTGGAGTGCCGATCAGCACTTTTTGAGTGTTGAACGGCACTTTCAAAGTGCCGAATGGCATCTATGAAGGCTTTGGCCCAACGGTCTTCAAGTGACGATAAAACACATCATTTTTTACTTTTTCACAGAAGGACGCGTCCCGATTCGCATTCTAATCGTTTGAGCTATTTTTTGGAGTTTCCCAGCCTCTATAAATAGATACTGGATCTCAAAATTCAACACACTCTTTTACGTTCTCAGAGAGACTTTTTCACGCTCTCAAATTTCTCATATTTCTGACCCCCCTTTTTGAAATTCTTTCTCTTACGTTAAAGAGGTTCTGGAAGCTTTAGTCCTAAGAATTTTTTTTTGTAAGCAAGGGTTTTCAAGTTTCAAAGACAATTGCATAAATTTCTTTAAACCCTAAAATATCCCCTTCAAGAAGAAGAGTGCTCCATGCAAGAGGTTGTTTCTTATTAACCCTTTTTCTTATGTTTCTCTTATTGTGATGATGCATGTTTTTATATTTCTTTCAGTTTAGTTGTTTTAAATATTCATATCATGAATTGTTGATTTGTTTTTTGGAAATATATTCTTGATTCTTTTTATTATTGTCATGATCTATTTTTTAATTTCAAAAATCTGCATGTTATTTACATCTTTTTCTTAAATCAAAAATTGATCTACATCTTCCTTAGATGCAGATCTGAATTTTTCTTAAATCAAAAACTGATCTACACCTTCCTTAGATGCTGTGGGGCCAGAAAGAGTCAGGCAACCCCGGCCCACTTCGAACCAGGCCCAAAGGCTCACGCCGAGGATGCGTCCAAGGTCCGAGGACGAAAGTGTAAAGCCCAGTTGCCCAGGAAACAGTGCCGAGGATGATAACTTCCTCGAACGTCCGAGATCAAAAAGTGGACAAGCAGCACACCATCAAGGGGAGTCTCCTTGAGCATCCAAGGAGCAAATAGCAAGTACCAAGCGCCAGCAAGGGAAGCATGGTGGAGGAGCAAGTCCCAGATGAACTGTCACCTCCACATTAAATGCCCTCAACTAACGCCCTAGCCGCATTAATGAGGATAGGACCCCTGAACAGTGCTGTCTTGGGCGCTGCAACCCACAGGAGGAATGGGAATGCGGCTGATGGGACAGGTTCTCAAGTGGTGGCCTAGCTGATCAACAAATGTAGGGCTAGGATCAACTGAGAGAGATGTATATAATGTAGGGAGTCCCTCTTGAAAGGGGGAGACGGAGAAACCAGAATTAGGAAGTACTGTAGCGACTTGTATTCTCTCAAACCTTGTAACCATTCTTCAAAGAAATAATAAGAACTCCAAGCTCTGAAAGGCCAGTCCGAGGAGCATTATCGTGCATCCCAATTCACATCTAAGATGTTATACCCACGAACAACCATGCATGGCCGTTGCATTCCTCACTAGGGCCTAGTTCTTGAACCCATTCTCTATAAATTCATTGCAGGGCTAGCTGGGCTTGGGTCCACTCTCAACAACAGAAGTGCCCAAAACCGGTCCCTACAGATGCAGATCTGAATTTTTCTTAAATAAAAAAACTGATCTACACCTTCCCTAGATGCGGATCTGAATTTTTCTCAAATAAAAAACTGATTTGCATCTTCATTAAATGTAGATTTGAATTTTTTAAACAAAAAAATAGTTTGTATCTTCCTTAGATGCAAATCTGAATTTTTCTTATTTAAAAAACTGATCTACGTTTTCTTTATATGTAGATCTTTTTCTTTTTTTTAACATAGCAAATTTTGAAATAAAAAGGGTCATGAGTGGTTTTGTTTGTTTGTTTAGTGCATGTGGCATAGATTTATTTCATGAATAAAGTCCTCTTCCCCAAAAAAAAAAAAAAAATCTTTTTCTTAATATTATTTACACATATAAAAATAGATCTGATTTTTTTAATATACAAATCTGATTTTTTTTTTTTTTTATCACAAAATAAATCTGATTTTTCTTTCATCAAAAAACCAATTCTTTTAGTTCCTAAAAACAGATTTGATTTTTCTTTCATCAACAAACCATTTTTTTAGTTCTCAAAAAACAGATCTCATTTTTCTAAACCCAATTCAAAAATTTTTAATCCACAAAAGCAGATCTGAATTGTTAACAAAGAAGAGGATGCATTCATAAATAAACTTATGTGATTTAGTTTTGTTCATTTGAGCAACATGTCATTCATAGCATGCATAAAGGGGTACATTGGTCAGAAGAGTCTAAAAGACCAGACTCTGTCAGGGCGGAATGGGTGCCTACACCTTCCCATTCTGTAATCTAGTCTCCGAATTTAGTTTCTTTGGATAGGTAGACCAAGGCTTTATCTTTGGTTTTTTTTTTTTTTTTTAATGGGTGCCTATCACCTTCCCATTCCGTAACCTAGCCTTCAAATTTAGTTTCTTTGGATAAGTAGACCTAGGCTTTATCTTTGTTTTTTTTTTTTTTTTTTGGGTAGATTGTAACTAGGATAAAAGGCCATGTAATTATTTGGTAGTTTGTAACTAGGACCCAAAGCTATGTAATTTTCAATTTGTCAAACATGTATTCTTTTTTATTCAATTAATGAGAAAAGAACAATTCAGTCATGTACTTTGTATTTAGTTTTTTTTTTTTTTTTTTTTTGTGGTATAAAAAAATAAGTGGCGACTCCACACCACTTACCCAAAAAGAGAGGTGTCTTTCAAAGCACCCAAAAATCTCTCTTTTATTTTAGAGGCACTTTTGCAGTCTCTCACAAGGGGTTCAAATGAACCTCCCTAAATTGGCCCAAAAATTATATATATATATATATATATATATATGTGTGTGTGTGTGTGTGTGTGTGTAAAAAATTATATATATATATATGTGTGTGTGTGTGTGTGTGTGTGGGCACGCGCGCACGCACACATATATATAAATATATCGTTTTGACCCCCTAAAATAAAAAATTTGAACACCTTGATTCTAGATTTTTTTTTTAAGCTCGACTAAAATAAGTTTGAATATGATTATCTTAACAATATCCTGTCATTTTTAAACACAAAAAAAAAGGTCTAATAACAAACCAATTTGATTTAAAATCTGGAAAAAAAATTAATAAGTCCAACAACAAAAGTAGAAATTTATTAATCTTAAACCTTAGAAAAAACCCATTTAAATCTTAACAAATTTGAAATAAATCAATCAAATGGGAGATTAATGGATGAATGATTACTTAGTTGTGTACATTGAAAGAGATATAGCTCGTAAGATTGATAATGAAGAAATCATATAAAAATTTAAAAAAATGAAAAATCGTAAAAAGCAATTGTAAAATTTTATGTATTTTGGTTTTTGTTTTTGTTTTTTTTTTTTTTTTTTTGTGATATCAATATATTCAAGTTCTCTTTTGTTTTATATTTTTTATAATTTATGTTTCTTATTGACCCCCACTAAAATAAAATAATCCTAGAACCGCCACTTGCAGGAATACATTTCAATGATGCTGGCAAAGAGCATGGTGCTCCTGAGTATGTGAATCATTAAGTTAGTGATATGGGAAATACAAATAATCCATCATATTTTCTAAGAAAAAATTATCTATTCGAAGAAAAGGATGGTGTGTTGAAAAACACATGAGTAAAGTTTATGTACATCTTAATGAGTCCATTGTGATGTCGTAGAAGCTACAAGGAAAAAAACACGTCACTTTTTTAATAAAAAAAAAAAAAAAAACTAAAAACATTAGCTTCTAAATGAAAACCTCAAATTCATGAGGATTTTTTTGAATCTATAAAATGATAAGGTTCTAGAATCCTCCAGAAAGACAATAGATAAAGTTTGAATTTTTATTAATTTGAAAACTAAATTACCTAGGGTGGTTTGGAAAACACCCAAAAAAAAAACTCTAATTCACGCTAATCATGTAATTAGGTGGTGAAATAATGAAATTTACCAAAAATAACAAAAATGAGATAATTAAAATAAATAAATAATTTTATAACTAGTCATTTTAACTTAAAAAATTAAATAATAGTAATATATTAAACATTAACTTACCAACTTTGGACACCACTTAACAATTTAACCAAAAAAAAAAAAACATAAAGAGGTTAATTAGTAGTAACCAATACAAAGCATTTTAGTTATTTATTAATTTTGCAAATAACAAAAAGTAAAAGCACCAATAGGTACCAATATCATTGCCCACTTGATTTTTTTTCCCACCTATCCTACACCTACACATTGATGTCACACCCACCCAGTGGCGAAGCTAGGATTGAGTTTTTTTTTTTGTGGGGGGGGGGGGGGGGGGATTTTTGTATATGATATATGTGTAACGCATGCTAGTGGAGGACTTGTAGTTGCTTATTGGTTCATTTAGAAGGTAGAGTTATGCTCTGTTTCAAGACCAAAGAAACAGAGTGGAGTTTTAGTTGGCTAAATTATCATTAAATGTGAGTGAGTAGAGCTTTTGGTTAGATGATATTCCTTCCAACTTAAGAAAGATAGTCCAAGTTGATGTATTACTTTGATCTAGATTGCTATTTCTATCAAAAGAAAAAAGTACACAGGGATTTTTAATAAGTATTAACAAAGAACTAAGGGTTTTTTCTAGGTAGGCCTGCCGGGGGGGGGGGGGGGGGGGGGGGGGGGGGGACAACTGCCCCCCCTCAACCCCCCTGGCTCTGCCCCTACACCCACCAGACATTTTGAAAACCTACTACATCCACACATTTTGTTCAAACTTCAAACAACAATTATGTACTTAGTTTCCTTCTTATCTAACTTTTTGCTAAATTTTCATCTCTCTCTTCAATATTCTCCTTCTCAGTCTCTTCCTCAATATGGGTATGTACAAGAGCAACAAACAAAGACTGAAGTGGACAGATCAAATCATTTTAAGTTTGCTTCATCTTTAGGCTCCTTCCTCCACAAAAATATAGGAAATCTGAAATTTTTGGGGTCACTGTAGGTGTCTTAGACTTAACCACTTTAGGCTTGAGAGCATTTTCAAAATCAATATCTCTCCTTTTAAATCTGAAACAATGGGTCGTTTGGTAATATTGTTCTAGTAACGTTATTTAAGTGGTGTGGAAATATGTGTGAGTAAAGTATTGTGGAAATACGTGTTGTGTTGTTTAAATAACGAAAATTATTATTTAAACAACACAACCAAAGAACTCTTATATATATATATATATATATATATATTGTAAAAAACACAGAATCTGAAGTTTTTATGAAGAACAGTTAAAAATTGGTTTAACCATACAAATTTTTGGCTTTGCTGGTTCAATCGGCGGTTTTCGATTTTTAGTGGTTTTTCTCTTATTTTCAATTTTTAATAATAATTGGACTGGATTAAGGTTTAGTTCCTGGTTGAACCGGTTGGTCTAGTTCAGTTTTTAAAACCATTCTTATTATGACTTTTAAACTAAAAATTATTAGGGAAAATAAATATAAGGGTCTTGTTAATGGGTGTTCTTAGGGCATTGGTTAATGGACAATTTTAGAAAAGTCTTAATATCACTTTCATGAGAAATATAAACAGTTATCAAAAAAGTTAGGGTATGTTTAGTAACTGTTTTTTCCCCTTATTTTCTGTTTTCAAAAACAATTTTCTATTTTTGAAACTAAAAAACTTGTTTGGCAACCCAAAACAGACAGAAAACAAAAATTATTCTCAAAACTCAATTTGTGAAGGAAACTGAAAATATGCAAAAGGCTGTTTTTAGTTTCTAATTTTCAAAAGTCAATAAAAATACACATTTAATTTAATGAATCTAACTCATTTAATGAGTTATCATTAGAGTTCAAATCTTAATAACAACATATTTTAGTATTTTCTATTTTTTTCTTCAAAAATCTATCTTTTTAATTTCAACTAACCAGACATGTTTTTGATTTCAAAAATATATGAAAATTGTTTTTTCTTTATATTTTTAAAAACAAGTTTTTGAAAATAGAAAACAAAAACTATTACCAAACATAACAATAGTTGCTCTTTTCTTTTTTCATAAAAAGTTTCTAAAAATATTTTATAAATTAATGTCTTTATAGCATTCGTTAATTTTTCTCAAATTGCAGTTACAATTTATGTGAAATGTGTTACTTTAATTAGTTAATATTGACTTATTAAGGAAGAAATAATTTAAAATTTCACGGTTTTGCTTGAATATTTTTAAAAGTTACCATTTAATTTGGATACTATAGGGGAATTATGTAATTTACCTAAGTGTTTAATAATTAAAAAAATACCAATTGCCGCAAGGAGATCATAGCCACGTGACACGACACAACTTATATGACCCAATATAGTATATTAGGCTGCTAGCATGCTAGAATTGTTTTGAACTTAAGCAACAATATTGGTAGATTTGCCAAAAGTCTTTTCCCATTTAGGAAATTTAAAAACAGACTTAAACAAATCTGGCAAACTATAAGCACTTAAAATAGGCTTCTCTTGAACAGCAGCAGCGAAAGGTTCCAACTCAATCACATTCCTACATTGAACCCCATAATCCCTTTGAAGATCACTGAGGTTGTGTTTGATGCAGATTCCAACAAATATTACATCTGAAATGTTAAGAAACTTGGCAAGGGAAGTGGGAATTTTCTTGAAGTGTGTAAGGTGGACAAGAAGGCTGTCATTTTCTTAACATAGTTTCAACAATTCAACTTTGTCACTGAGTAACCCATCCCTATTTGAACTGAATGACTTCTCTATATCTAAACCCACTACTCTCAAAGCTTTGACCTACATTGTTTTTCTCTGATATCTCTATGTTATAAAAGAAACTTAAGGCCTTTTTCCAAAGCTGACTCATGGATTATGACAGTTGCTCTGATGTCTCTGGCCCCTAAGTTCAGGCTGACTTGTACATCTCTTAAAAATAAGAGAAGAAAATGAGAAACTAGATTAAATTGCATTGAACCCACAAGAGAAGTGGTGGCTACTTATAGTAATATGAACCAAACCATTCTTAAAATCTAGTGCTCAATAACTCTGCTTCTTCGGTTGTAGCAACGCTAGAATTACAAGATATAGTATCCTGGTTATGGGATACATTCAATGTAAATTGGGAAGTCAAGCCACACTATCTTCGCCTATTCTATATACATGAACCTTTGAAAAGCAACACCAACAACCACTCCTTGGTATATACCGCGTGTTTATGATAATAATTATCCCTTTCTTCATTTCCCCACTTGTTTCTGCTAGTGCTTGATTGAATTTAAGTAGTGCTAGCTCCAGTGTACCTTTATGATCTCCTAGCAAACTACGGGCATGGGACACCAGCATGTGTACTGTAATAAATCACATTGCTTGCATGCAATTTGTAGTGATGAAATGTCACATGAAAATTAATCATATCTTAAAATCAAGGGAGAAGCCTAAATTCATATCTTCTTTATTTAAGGTTTAGGCATTTTGCATAATTTTTACCTCACAAACAACTGATTGGTGAGGGGTAGGAGCCTCCATGCATCCTTTACAATCCTTTATTTCAGAATAGATTTGTGGGTAAAAATTGGAAGGCAATTACTCAGGAGAGGATGGGGTTCATGGCGGTGTTGGCCCAGCTGGACCACAATATTTATCGCATTCTCTTCTGCCCTCGTAGCATATATGCTTGCAACACCACATACGGTTCGCTTTATTTAATTTGCAGAATGAAATATAAAAATTGGGATGATCATTTCCTTTGTTGTTAATGTCATTGTTTTGGTTGCCTGCTCATGTCATATTGAAAAAATAGAACAAAGTTAATTACATGAACATAAATATTATTGCGATGGATGAGCTATGGGCTAAACTACAGGAGTTTGATGACCTGATTTTACTTTAAACCAGTATCATATTTGTGCGATCCACAACTACCTTAAAAATTGAGAAATCCTAAGTGAGAAGTTATTATTCATGTTATTGGTAGACAAAAATTTTATTTCAAATAGGGGTTCAAATTAGAATCAATAACAAATTACCATTTAAGATTTTTTGTGACAAACGATGTGGACATTGCACTTCTCTTAAAAATTATATGCAAATAAATTCAAAACTATATTAATAATTATTAAGTCGCTTAAAACGTTTTTATAATTTTATTTAAGTTAAATTAACTATCTTAATAATTAATTAGCCACTAAAACGTTTAAATCTGATGAAGATGAAAGCGATATTGACATACTTACATTCATGAAGAGGAAAGAGGGCAGCAACGATAATGCAGAATAGAGCCAAACGAAATGCAATGATCTTTGTCGCCATGGATTTGTCAAAAAATAAGACTTTAGAAAAAAAATGATATAACTAATCAATTGAATGTACAAGATCTGTTTCATATACAGCAGATATGGAAAACAAAAACAACTGAAGTCCAAACCATGCGGGTTACCTAAGGACACTAACTAACTGCAGACACCCCATAATTTAATCTTAGAAGAGGGCAGGGTGATTATTTCACATTTCCAAAAGAATGATTGTAATTTAGTTACTAACTCATTAATCACATTTCATAAAAATGATTTTGAGGTTTCAAAGATCACAACTATACACCGCAAGATTTAGTTCTAACGGTTAGCATGCATTTAATTGGGTGGGGCTAATCACACAAGATTAATGGAAATTAGTTTTGGTTGGTCACTAGTTAAAATTAATTAAAGAAATTTTGTGATTGGTTGAGTCTCTGTCTTCAAATGTGGCATGTTGAATGGGATTGGAATAAAAGAGCCCATAAGATTTGAAAATTGTTAGATAATATGATTTTTAAGTAATTATCTTTAAAAAATTATTTTTTTAAAATCCTAATTATCACTAATTTACATACTTATTGAACATGTATTACATTGAATGGAGATTGCGACAAGAATGGTTTTATTTATTTATTTATAGAGTTCCAAACCTATGACATCTACTTCTAATTATTGCACTCTTTATCATCAAACCAAGATGCCAATTGATTTTTGGTGTAGGCAGAAATTGAACCTTAGTTATTTTATTCAACTATTAGAAACAAGAATGATAATCTTTATTATTGAGTATAAAATGTATTGTAATAGAATAACTAAACACATTCATAAGTTTGATTATAAGTTGTAACATTAAAATAAAACTTCAGATCTATTTTAGGAAATATGTTACTCATACAATTATGTTTCCTAGAAAATAAATTTTTTTTTTAGTTCAAGAAAATAATATTTTTTTAATTTGAAAGAGAGATGAGTTTTTTTTTATGAAATTTTATTTTCATACGAAAAGTTTGTTTATTTGAAATATATTAATTTTAGAAATTATTACACTTACTAAAGAATAGTTAACAACTCTTTTAGAGGAGAATAATTATTCTTCATTTTAAAAAATGGCTATTCATAAAGAATGAGTATTCCCATAAATAAATAAAAAATAATAATTAATCACTGAATAGCTAAAATATAATAATAGTTTTTACATTATAGTGCCTATAGCAATTTACCAAACATGCCCTTATATTCATGAAGAGCAAAGAGGGCAGCAATGACAATGCATATTACCGCCAAACGAAATGCAATGCTCTTTGTGGCCATGGATATTAAAGAAAGAGAAGTGTTGGAGAAATTATAAAGTCCTCATGATGGACAAGTGACGTCGTTTACCATTCCACTAAAAAACTCTCATCTGTTTAAAATTGTTGATTTAAACAAAAATTGATTACTGACTCTGTAATTTTAAACAAATGAAAATCTATTAGTGGAATAGTGGATAAGTGACATGGTCCACCAAAGGACTATATAATTTCTCAAAGTGTTGGTCATATTCATATCTTAGCTGGCAAACCAAACTAAGTTTCTATACTAATGCCGGTCTATAATCCAACTTTCTTTTATGGCAAGTTATTATTGAGTATGGAACATGCATCTATGATCTAACCACCACCTCCTCACCCCCCACCCCCCGCCCTCTCTCATTCACATATAATGCAGGTATTTTCTTTTTATAGAAAAAGGTATTGAGTATGGTATATATATCTTTCTTCTCTCATATATGTCACATATTGCAAGAGTGGCAAAATTTGACACAACACAGTACGAAATTAGCATGTTATTATGAGTTAAGGTCTAATGAGTTCATGTCATATTTGGGTTGACACGACTAACCTGTTTAATAAAAGTGTCGAGTTCATGTCCAACTCATGGAACCCATTTGACTTGTTTAATTAAATGACATTTTACCACTAAATCCTTCAAATCATAGGTATATAAACTTATTAGTTGTTGTGGATTTTTTTTTTTTGACATATTGTGATTTATTATTTGAGATATTAAGATATACTTTAATTTTGAATGATTATTTGTGATGCATTTACTCGTTAGTTCTGAATTTTATATTAAAAAAAATTATTTGTTTGGTGTTTCATAATTTAGATCAATATGGTTAATACTGAAATTTGTATTTTTTTCATTTTGATAAAATCTAATAAACGAGTCGACATGACTAACTCGTTAATTAGTAAATAGGTTATGTTAGGGTTGAGGAATCTTGACCCGTTAAATCAACATGTCAGGTTAGTGTTGACTCATACAGTCAAATACTCATGAGTCAATACGACACGCGAGCACAAGTTGCCATCCTTAATATATTGTCTACGTATCTTTCTTTCTATGGAAAGTCATTGGGTAAGGTATATGCATCTCTCTTCTCTCCTATTATGATTGTGTTTTTATATGGAACTAATAAATACATAATTATTGTAATTATTTATACAAATTTATTATGAAATTTTGATAAGTATGATAGTTATTAATATGCATTTATTATGATTGTGTTTCCGGTAGACAAAAAACATTTACAAGATTGACCAAACTTTTACAACAAAGGGAAAAGTTAATAGATACCTTAAAGACATTTGTTTAAAAATATTTGTAGTATTAAAACTTTTCTAAAATTGACTATTAGAAAATGCCATAAGCGCACCTATTAACTGGATCCTACAACATATATATATATATATATATATATATATATATATATAAAACAACTATATATAGATTTTTTCATACTTTTTTTGAGATGATTGTATTCAATGTATTGTTGTTACCGTACTACTTATTAGCTATTATTTTACTTATTGATGGGATCTAGTGCATTAGTATTAGTATCATCAAGAGTAGACGCAAAAGGTTGAAACGCTATATAAAAAAGTTATTATTTTTCAAGCTAATACTTAAAATAAATATAAATATAAATATAATAAAATAAAATAAAACTTATGTAAATATAATTGTATTTTCATTTTATTTTTTTATTTAATACAATTGATAAAAGCATCTTTATTAATTATATGTAATATAATGAATTTTGGCTTTATATATATATAAAGCCAAACTCATAGAAAATTCAATTAGATTCTCAATTTTACACCACGTGTCTCATTAAAATTTTTAATTTTTGTGCCAAGTAAATTATTAGTGTGAAACCCGAAGAGTTTTTTTAAGAGTTTATAAAAAAAATGCAAATGCGCGCTATGTAAAACCCGAAGAGTTTATATCAAAAACTATATATATTCTGCAATGGAGAAACTGGATTGTCACAAAAACTAAACTCTTTGAATTCTCTCCCTTTAATGGAATTTAGAGCAAAAAATCAAATCATGTAACTTTGTTTTTTTTTTTTTTTTTGAGAGAGAGTTTCAACTTATGGCGATCGCTCCTAATAATAGCTCTTTATCATCAAACCAAAACAATAATCGATTTTTGGTGTGGGCGGGGAATAGTAATTTTATTATTATTTGAAGGGTTTTAGAGAAGCTTGTTGTCTTCATTGCACCATCATTCTCAACCTTAGGTTCCTTCCCCCTCTCTCTCTCTCTCTCACAATAAATAGTTTTTTATGTTCAATTATTGTCTATGGATTTGTTTCTTTCTTTCTTTCATTTTTTTATTATCATTCTTACTAAGATTCATATCTCTTGCTCTGTGAATTTTCCATTTAGTTTTGATTCTCTTATTTGGAATACTAATGGTTTTGTGTCAATTTAGGAATATTGCTACTTCATCAGTTTAATTTTTATTCTCTTTTTATCACCATTGTTTAATGATAATAAAAACTAAGACGGTTGAAATCTAGAAATACTAATTGAGTTAAAAGGTTTTTGATAACAATAATTAAGTAAATGATTATTACATAATTTCAGGGAAAATAGAATTTAATAAAAACAATTTAAAGCATAGTTATCCAAAAGCTTCAGTTGATTTATATATATAAATATATCAAAAAAAAGGTAAAAAGGGCCTTAAGTTTCTTTTATCTACTTTTAACGTAGAGGGATCAGGGAGAAACAATGAAGGCCAAAACTTTGAGAGAGTTGTGGGTTTAGATATAGAAAAGTCATTAAGTTCAACTAGTGATGGCAATATGTTGTGCATAACTGCCAATATGTTGACCTCGTTATTTTTCTTATATTACAATCACCTTCCCATGAAGCCGCATTCCTATCAGCCCATTGAGAAAAATGGATGACTATTGCCAACTATACATCACCAAAGAAACAACTCACTAAACTGGGATAGCTAACTAATTATAAGTACCAAGAGCATTCACAACAGTGTAGCTAAATAGCTATATAGCTATTTTAACTACACCAAAACACAAAAAAGAGGGTTGTTGCAGTGGAGCTGGAGCTAAAGCTAAAAATTTTAGCTTCTCAGCTACAGTGCACATCTACCTTTAGATGTGCACTGTAGCTCAAAGGTAAAAAATAAATATTTGTTTATTACACTTCTCTCTCTTCTCTCATTAAACAAACATTTCCTTTTTTTTTTTCTCTCTCTCCGGCTTCTCTTCTTTCTTCTTTCTTCCTCAATTTTTTTTTTTCTCTCTAGCTTGCCGGCCAACTCCCTCATCTCCCTCATCCCTCAGCTCACCGGCTAGCTCCCTCATCGCCGATCTGTTTCGCCGACCCGCCCCAAGCCCCATCGCCGAGTCAACCCGATTCCCAAGTACCCAGATGGGTTACCGTTGTTTTCTCAATTGGCAAGCTGTGAAGGCAAGCTGGTTTTGATGGGTGGGTGGGACCCAGCGAGTTACAACTCGATCACCGATGTGTTCGTCTACAACTTCACGACTCGTCGTTGGAGACACAGCAACGACATGCCGTCTAAGCGCTCGTTTTTCGCTATCAGAGCCTTTTCGGGTTGGGTTTACATACCGGGCGGGCACAATGAGAACAAAAAACACGTTGGAATCAGCGTGGGTTTACGATCTAAGGAAGGACGAGTGGGCTAAGTTGACTCGGATGAGTTAGGAACGGGACAAGTGCGAAGGGGTGGTGATTGGGTGGTGGTTTTTTCTTTCCTGTTGTGGACTGCTAGTGGTGGTGGTGGTGGTGGTGGTGGATGATTATGCTGTGCTGTACTGGTGTTTTTTTTTTTTGTGGATGTTTTTATTATTATTTTAATGAGTTATTTGTATTATTTTAATCAAATAGCTAAAAATATAGCTCCATTGTTGTGGAGTATGAAAAGGTAAAATAGATAAAGTGACTTTTGTAGGTGCAAATAGCTATATTTTTTGCTCTACTGTTGTAGATGCTCTAATATAATAGAAAGGAATTGTCTTTTCTACTACTTTCCTCGGTTTCGTTGCTATGACGAGCTTAACGGTAGAATGGTTCACTATAAATTCATTAACATTATATCGTGCCAAATTTTGTGCCGAACTTTAGATACACAATCAAACCATCCAACAATGATACCAACATTTTACCAGAACAAAAACAAAACAAAAAAGAGCAATATACTATATATACAACAACAACAATAGAAAAATAAAAAATGTCATCAACTTCCTTTGAAAACTTAGACAAAGCCTAGAATTAATTCTGTCATCTGTAGATTCTTCGAAGTTCTTTCACAATCATAATGGTTGCATGGACTTCTATACTAGCATGCGAGATTTGTTCCAAACTTAATGTACTGGTACCCCAATCACTGAGGTTGTGTTTGATGCTCAATTCAACAAAGGTTACAACTGAAACGTTAAGGAACTTGGCAATGGAAGTGGGTATTTTCTTGAAGTATCTAAGGTGGACAAGGAGGCAATCATTTTCTGAATATAGTCTCAACAATGAAACATTGTCACTGACTAACCCATCACTAGTTGAACTGAATGACTTCTCTATATCTAAATCCACAACTCTCTCAAAGTTTTGACCTACATTGTTTTTCTCTGATTCCTCTACGTTAGAAGTTGATAAAAGAAACTTTGTTCTAATCTCTGCAGGCCCTAGGCTAAAGGTATAAGACTTGGACATCTATTAAAAAGAAGAGAAGAAAAAACCAAAAAATAGAAGAAAATGAGTGCATTGCACCCACAAGATAAGTGGTGGCTACTTATAGTAATATGTACCAAGCCATTCTTAGAATCTAGTGCTAAATAACTCTGCTTCTTCGGTTGTAGCAACGCTAGAATTCCAAGATATACTATCTTGGTTACGGGATGCATTCAATGTAAATTGGGAAGCTACACTACCTGAACCTTTGAAGAGCAACACTAGAGCCACCTCTTGGTATACCCTGTGTTTATGATAGTACTTGATTGAATTTACATAGTGCTCCAGTGTACCTTATGATCTCCTAACAAACTACAGGCATGCATCACCAACATGTATTGTAATAAATCTCATTGCTTGCGTGCAATTTACAGGAAGGTGACCAAATGGACCAAAGTCAAATTGGCCTGAATAAACTGAAGTGGTCACCATTTTTTTTTTTTTTTTTTGTTCCTCTTATTTTTTTTATAATATTTAATATATATATATATATATATATATATATGTAGGAACCGGGTTTGAGCACTTCTACTGCTGAGTAAATGGATTCAAGCCCAGCTAGCCCAATACAATGAATTTGTAGAGAGTAGGTTTAAGAACTAGGCCCTAGCAAGCGGACAACGCCCATCGCAGTGTTTTCCACCGTTGAACGCCGGTGAACCGAAATCATCCTCAAAAATCTGTCCTCGGCCCGATCCGAGGAGCTTGGTAGTCGTCCTTCTTCCATGGGGATCCATCCCCCTTCTCAATCTGTTTTTCCCCCTTTATATATTCCTCCCCCAACGATCCCTTTCCTCTACTTGTTGATCATCCATGCCTCCCCCTGACAACCCGTCCCATCAGCCACTTTACCAAACCTCCTGTGAGTTGTAGTAAATGAGAAAGCGCTGCCCAGGGGTCATTTCCTCATTAATGCGACCAGAACATTGGTTGGGCGCATTTAATGTGGAGGTGACAGTTCATCCTGGACTGGCTCCTCCACCATGCTTCCACGGCTGACGTGTTGTACTTGTTCTTTCTCCTTGGATGCCCTGAAAGACTACCTTTACTAGTCCACTACTTCCTCTTCCCGTGGTCTCGGTTGGCCGAGGACAAGGTCATCCTCAGTAAGGTTCCTGGGCAATTTGGGGCTTTCATACTTTGTCCTCAGGCATTTATCCCTCCTCGGCATGGGCCTTGGGCTTGGTACGAGGTGGGCCGGGGTTACAAGGTTCTCTGACCACACAATAGCCCCTCAAAATCCTACTGTCCGGCTCCTCGGAAGGGGAAGAGGATTTTGATATCCTCAGGCCTTTATCATGGTTTGTCTAGTCTGGTCTTAGGTCAACATTTGGAGTCTTTTCACCTGTCTGATGCACGTTTCTGGCGCTTCGATATGCGGTACGCACCTGTATTAATTTTGGCGGCTCCATACTCCCCACGTTTAACGGTGTGATGGTGATCCAACGGTGAGGATCCTTCGCCATTATGGGCGGGAAGCCTTGCACAGTTGTCTTTGGTGAGGGGGCACATACCCATTTGCACCGATTCGTCTCTCTACTTCCGCATTCAAGAGGTCTCACGTACACACCCCAAATCCGGTCAAGTCTTCAACTCAACTTGCATCTCTTCACAGCCTAAAAAAGCCCGTTCCGAGCGCCCTCCCTCATTTCTGTAAGTTTTCTTCTTGCCCTATCTTGTGCTTTACCCTTTCTAACTTTCTTTTTCCCTTACCTCTCCTCCTTTCGCTCTTCCCCGAGTCTCTTAGCCGTTCTTCTGGATGGGTAGGTTTAAGAAGTTAGTTGAGTCTGAGGAGGCGATGGAGGAATTCATCACCACTCATAGGATACCCAGTAACGTGGGTTTGAGGTATTGCAAGGAGGGGGAGTGGTATATAAAAAGGGGAGTTGGTGAGGTAGTGATTCCTATAATCGCCTTCCTTGAAGGTGGTATGAGGATCCTTATGGGGCTAGTGATGAGGGGCTACCTTAGGCACTTCCAATTAGCCCCTACCCAATGCGCCACTAACGTGTTCAGGATCCTAGGCTACGTGGACGCCTTGAATGAAAAGATGGGTTTGAGGTTAACCCATCACGACGTGAATTGGTGCTACAACCTCCAGCACCTAACGAGTAAATCCTACTACATGAAGACGAGGGATGATAGAGTTAGACTTATCCAGTGTCTTCCTGAGTCCAGCAAGGGGTTGAATAAGGATTTTCTCATCGTGTCGGGGGAGTGGCACGACGGCCTTCACTGCCCGACCGTAAGGGGGAGCCAGGTAGGGTACTCAGAGTATGGGAGGGTTGATCTATTAGGTTTTCGTAGTTCGCATTGCTTGGTTATTAACAGGAACTAACTTTTTCTGTTGTAGATCCACACGCCTTTGAACAACACTTCAATTTGGTTAACAAAGAGGACTCAGAAGCTGTACTCAAGGCAAAGGTCTTTACGAACGAGGCTGACAACCAGGTTAAAGCCGCTCACAAGATTCTCGGATACAAGCCGATCCAGAAGTCTTTCTCGGCTCCCAGGCACGTGATCAGAGCCAAGGACTCGAGGCTTCGCCAAATCACTGTGGTGGAGCGCGGGTTCTCATTTTCTGAAGGATCTTCCGTCGCAGAGGGCGTCTCGTCGGCAGCCTCTTCCTTATCCCACCAAGCTGCGAAAGCCGAAGGAGGAAGTTTAGAGAGAGAGGAAGAAGTAGTTGATCTGAGTACGTTCGAGGACGAGTTTGGTGCATTCGACCAAGTCCATCTGCTTGAGGATCCCCCTGGTGACTTGGGTGACCCCCATTTATCTGAAGCAGACCTTCTGTCATTAAGGACTGGTACCCAAGCCGAGATGGGCTTCAAGAGACAACCTCAAACCAGCCTGTTTGACCTGCTTGAGGGCCAACCGGGGGAGGACATGTCGGAGAAGTCACAACCCAAGCCTCCTCCTCCTCCTCCCAAGCTTCCTCCTTCCCTACCTAAGTCATTGCCCGCGCAGACCAAGTCGTCTTCCACTCTACCGACCTCGGACCCTCAGCATAAGTCCGCCGATCCGAAGAGGAAGAGATCTTCCAAGGGCAAAGACCCGATGGATAAGGAGAGATCTCGTTCCTCCCAAAAGGAAGATGAAGCCCACCGACCTTCCAAGCAGCTGAGGATCGATGGTCAGGGTAAGGGAAATGAGGTCGCTCGGCAGCCCGAGCCCCAGGCATGGCTACCTGCCGCCATGCTTCATGGGAAGCCCTTGATGGATGACGCCACCCTCAGGGACTTTCGAAGGGGCGAGGGCACTCGCGTGGCCGACGCCCTGGAAAGGTCCCTGCTTCTCTCCGCTGACATGGCCGAGCTGGGGTGCTTGAAGAGGCAGGAAGTTGCCCTCAACCTCAAGAGGCATCTGGGTATGGTAAGACTTTTGAAACTTGTGCCTTTGTTGGATTTTATTCCTTAGCTCCCAGATTATGGTTTACTTGTTTTGGTTGGCAAGCTGTCCAGGCTACTTTCAGGTTGGAAGAGGAAGTCAATAACCAGAGTAAAGCCCTAGATCAGGAGCGCGACAAGTACCTGGAGGCCGCGAATACTCTTAAGAAATCTGAGGCTGATCTTAAGAAAGCGAGGGAGGACCTGGCGGAGATGACGAGGGCCAGAGACTGCGCGACATTTGACCTAGCCGGTGCTAAAAAACAAGCTGAGGACCAGACAGGGTGCTTGCAGGAGGTCAAGGGCCAGCTGCAGGTTGTTGAGGAGCATATCGCCGACTTGAAGAAGAAACTAGCTGAGGCAGAGTGGGCCAGAGGTGTTGCCGAGTACGCTAGGGATGAGGCCTTGAGAGCTAAAGAACTGGCCGAGTTTGCGAGGACAGATGCTGAGAGCTCCAAAAAGCAAGCGAAGGAGGAGGCCTTTGCTGAAGGAGTGGCTAAGACCAAGGCTAGCCTCAAGGCTCAAGTGCCCGAGGTGTGCAGACGCTACTTTTCCGAGACATGGAATGAGGCCCTCAACCAAGCTGGGGTTGAGGCCTCATCTAAGCTTTGGAGGGCCGAGAGGGTGTATTATCCCCCCGCCATTCGCGAGGTTGCCTCTGCTGACCCTAAAGTTGGCACTGCCTCTAAAGTGACGGACGAAGGCCCGGCCAGTGCTGCCGATGATCCAATGTCAACTGATAAGCCTGCTGAGGAGACTGGGCACCAAAGGGCATTGGGGAACGAGGAAATCGATAACCCAGCAGCGCCCCAGGACGTGGTGAACCCTCCTGCTGACCCCCAGGCCACTCCTGTCGACAAGGAGTCCTCCGAAGTTGCACCTCTGAGCTAGGATCTCGAGGCGCTAAATGAAGCTTCTCGGCTGACCCCCAAGGACAAGCTTTCTACCGAGTTAAAGATATGGGCAATCTCGTCGGGCCACCTTGCTTTGTTGACTTGCGCCGCCCTTGTCTTCCTTCCTCTTCGTCTTGATTTATCATTGTATATTTTGTTTTTGTTTAAAACATTGTAACGCTATTTTTAAGTTGAATGCATGAATCCCCCCCCTTTTTTTTACTTTTGTTTGTTATCATCGTGACGAGTTTTGCTACTTATATAACCTGTGCTTCAATTATAAGCTTCACAATCTCAGAAACTCAGTATGTTTTTCATTCCAAATTGGCAACCAAGAAATGTAAAGTCCATAGTGATAGTTCCCACTCAGACCCTGGTCGATAGTTGAACCACCTTAACACCACGACCTATTTTTCCCGGATTGAATTTTGAGGGAACAACCTCACAGGCTCTACATCTCCTGGATTGGTTACTGTAAACAGTAAAAAATGCTTAAGAAAGCCGTTAGTCACTGATTATGCTAAGGGGTTAGGTTCAGTGTGCCTCAGAATGCTTTAAGTGATGCTCATGGGCTTGCGTTTGTTTGTTCCTTTGCTGAACATAGCCAGTCTCTCCAGGGATCCGAGTCCGAGGACCATGCGAAACCTTGGCTCTGTCTAACACTTAGGTCCCCCTGTGAGTAACCAACTTCCCCTTAGGTTTGAGTCCGAGGGCCATGCAAGACCTTGACTCAGCCTAGGGCTTATGTTCTTCTTGAAGTGGTTAGTTTCCCCATAGGTTTGAGTCCGAGGGTCATGCAAGACCTTGGTTCAATCTAACGCTTATATTCTTCTATATATAACTAGTTTTCCCATAGGTTTGAGTCCGAGAACCATGCAAGACCTTGGTTCAATCTAGTACCCAGGTTTTCCTTAAAGTGGTTAGTTTCCCCATAGGTTTGAGTCCGAGGACCATGCAAGACCTTGGTTCAGTCTAACGTTTATATTCTTCTGTAAGTAACTAGTTTTCCCATAGGTTTGAGTTTGAGGACCATGCAAGACCTTGGTTCAGTCTAGTACCCAGGTTTTCCTTGAAGTGGTTAGTTTCCCCATAGGTTTGAGTCCGAGGACCATGTAAGACCTTGGTTCAGTCTAACGCTTATATTCTTCTGTAAGTAACTAGTTTTCCCATAGGTTTGAGTCCAAGGACCATGCAAGACCTTGGTTTAGTCTAGTACCCAGGTTTTCCTTGAAGTGGTTAGTTTCCCTATAGGTTTGAGTCCAAGGACTATGCAAGACCTTCGTTCAGTCTATCGCTTATATTCTTTTGTAAGTAACTAGTTTTCCCATAGGTTTGAGTCCGAGGACCATGCAAGACCTTGGTTCAGTCTAGTACCCAAGTTTTCCTTGAAGTGGTTAGTTTCCCCATAGGTTTGAGTCCGAGGACCATGCAAGACCTTGGTTCAGTCTAACACTTATATTCTTCTGTAAGTAACTAGTTTTCCCATAGGTTTGAGTCCGAGGACCATGCAAGACCTTGGTTCAGTCTAGTACCCAGGTTCTTTCTGCTTGGAGTGAAGGAATTTGTCCTCAGTGTTGGGAAGTTTATTTTTAGCGTGACGACGGCCTCGGCCTCGCTTCGCCGAAAATGGGTTATTCCTCAGACTGGGCCCTCGGTCCCGCACTGCCCTGGACAGGGGCAGCTCGAATTTCTATCCTCGTGTGTGGTAGTATCCCCTCCTTCGCTCCAAGTTTTTCGCCACTTCTGGTTACGAGGCGTCTTTTGGTTGTTCGAGTTGTGCGCCTGACGCTTCGGTGTGCGAGGCGCTCCCTCATTAATATCCTCGTGGATTAATGCAGATCCAGCAGTTGGTGGCCTCTTTGGAATTTGGTCAGGATTAATGTCGCTGATAATTCTTCTTTCGAAATCTGTGTGGACCAATTCCCACCAACCTTCGCCCTCTATATAAGGCTTTCTGGGGGAATCGTCCTTCCACACTTCACGAACCATTTAGTTAAACAGGAAACATGATCCTCCAACCCTCTAAGCCCCCTTGATAACCTTGCCAGGATTGTAATCAGGGCTTAGAGGAATGGGACGGCTCTGGATGAGGGCAAGGGCAAGCAAGCCAAAGGTCCTCCTCCCTCGATTGAGAGCCGTAGCGGTTGTGGTTCGCGTCGGACTTCCAACGCGGCAAGGCTTGGGCGTCATCCTGGTGGTAGCGTGTCTGGCAATTAGGAGGGAGGTCCATGAAGAACATCATATTTTTCTCCGGTACGCGTCCATGCCTGCCCTTCAAGCTAGTAGTGACTCACGCCCAGCTCACCCGCCGATGAAGGTTCGCAAGATTACAACACGTTTGGTGCCCGGGTGCTGCCGCCTCCAATGCTTGATTATCATGAGGCTGGGGGAGCATCAAGGGAACATCATGGGAGGGGGCCATCCACACCGGCCCGAGGGTTGTTGGTAGCCTTAAAACAAGCCTGCCACAGCCCCCTTTCTAGGGTTAGCTTTTGAACAAGCCCATCTGGGCCTCTGTTTGTATAGTTGGCTTTAGAACAAGCCCGTCTGAGCCTCTGTTTGTATAATGTATATATTTTTTTCATTTAATAAAAAGGCTGCAATGTTTATTCACTTTTCCTTTTCTCTGAATCTTTCATTTTTCTGCAATAATCGTTTCTTGAGCAAATGCGTCGTTGTTTGTTTGTTTTTTTTTTTATGGGATTCGAGATCGGTGTCGTTGGCGGTGACAAAAAACTGCCTAACCTTCTGTAAACTAACAACCTAGGAACGATTGTCCATTGCGCTTGCTAGTGCACAAGTTCTTCCCACAGACGGCGCCAATTGTAGGGACTGTGTTTGAGCACTTCTACTGTTGAGTAAGTGGACTCAAGCCCAGCTAGCCCAATACAATGAATTTGTAGAGAGCAGGTTTAAGAACTAGGCCCTAGCAAGCGAACAACGCCCATCGCAGTGTTTTCCACCATCGAACGCCGGTGAACCGAAATTATCCTCAAAAATCTGTCATCGGCCCGGTCCGAGGAGCTTGGTAGTCGTTCTTCTTCCATGGGGATCCATCCCCCTTCTCAATCTGTTTTTCCCCCTTTATATAGTCCTTCCCCAACGATCCCTTTCCTCCACTTGTTGATCATCCATGCCTCCCCCTGACAACCCGTCCCATCAGCCACTTTACCAGACCTCCTGTGAGTCGCAGTAACCGAGGAAGCACTGCCTACAGGTCATTTCCTCATTAATGCGGTCAGAACATTGGTTGGGCGCATTTAATGTGGAGGTGACAGTTCATCCTGGACTGGCTCCTCCACCATGCTTCCACAGCTGACGTGTTGTACTTGTTCTTTCACCTTGGATGCCCTGAAAGACTACCTTTACTGGTCCACTACTTCCTCTTCCCGTGGTCTCGGTTGACCGAGGATAGGGTAGTCCTCGGCAAGGTTCCTGGGCAATTTGGGGCTTTCATACTTCGTCCTCGGGCTTTTATCCCTCCTCGGCATGGGCCTTGGGCTTGGTATGAGGTGGGTCGGGGTTACAAGGTTCTCTGACCCCACAATATATATATATATATATATATATATATATATATATTAACTAATTGATTTTACACATTCATCTTGAATTTTTTTTTTCCTAATAATATCTTAAACAGTTTAAATTTATTTATACTTTGGTTTTTACACATTCATCTACTTTAATTTAGAAAGAACATTTTCCATGCTTTTTTTTTTTCTTCATTACTCTTCGATTTATTTTTCTTAATTATTTTTGAACGGTTTTAGACCCCTTAAAACACAACCAGATTGAGTAGCCTAGTTAATTAGCCAAGTTGTTACTTAGTCAAATTATGCAATTCTAGGTTAAAACAATCAAACAATCGTATCAAGAATATATAGCAGCGGAATAATAAATAACACAAGATATGATCACCCAGGAAAACCAAACCGGTAAAAAAACCTGGGGAGGATTTTACCCACCGATCCTCAAGGCAAAACTGAATCCACTATGAAAGAATCGAAGTTCATACAAAAGGACTTACAAGCTCCCCGCTCGACTTCCTAATGCTACCTACCAATAGAAATTACTGACACGACCCCGTGCAAGCTCCGAATCCACGGACTCCTTCTTTCTTGAATTCTTCAATCAGCTACAAGCACTCACGCTTGATATTCTTTAAGCTTCAATGGTAGCAACCGAGTTGATCATCAAGATGTTGAAGTAATCTCTATCTTGAAAACCCTAAGTTTTATGTAAAGGAAAGCTCATCTAGATCTCACAAGAGATTTACACAGAACAGCAATGTATAAGCAACAATACAACTGGAGCAACTCTAAAAACGTGGCTAGGGTTTTGCCTTATATACCTAGGGCAAAAACATAAAACCCTAAACGTTTAATGAGTTAGGGCTGAGTTGGAAAAACTGCAGAAAACGTAATCTGGCCGACTTTCGATCGATCGAGTCTATTCTTCGATCGATCGAGCCAGACCGAAATGCCCCAATGCATCTGTAGTCTCTCGATTCCAACTTTACAATAATTAATCAACTTTGAGCAAGTTTAAACAAGACTAAACATATTGTTTTGATCATGGTTTGCCAATATTACAAATTAGAGTTCTAACTACATAAATTCCTAAACCCTTAGAACCTAACAAACTTCCCCTTTGGCAATCCGTGACAAAACACAAATTAAAAGCTCAAAGTTTACAAGTAAAAAGCCTTTTACAAAAATAATGCTCATAAACTAAAATTCAATCCTAAGTACTATCCATCAGTTGCAAGTGTAGACAGCAGCTCAATTGAATCAACCTGTATATTCCTGAAACACTCAACAAACGCATAAACGCATGTGTGACAGAAAAGAGTAAAACAACAGGTATAACATTCTTGTAAGATTCACACAACACAAAATAAAGACATATATTAATGAACAACTCATAAATATAAATCAATAAACAGTGAATCACAAAGAAACAAGAATCAAGTGTATATCATGTATATCAATCAATGTTACTCCCCCTAACATGAATATCCCCAAAAATGATATACAAAGTGAAGCACCTAGATACAATCTAAAAACTCCACAAGCTCCTCAAAAACAAAAAAGTCTCCCCCTAACTACAAAAACTCCTCTACAAGTCAAAAACTCTACTCCCCCTTTTTGTGACGGAATGCCAAAGGGCAATCACAAGTCATCATCAAAAGGAGGTGGTGAGGGTGAATGAAGATGCGCAAAGTCGGCTCGCAGAGCACGAATCTCATCAAGCAAGTCCACCAAAATCTGACCATGAGCCGCCTGAACGGTCATGACAATCTCCAAGGTACGACGAACATCAAAGTCGGTCGAAGGAGGTGGAGGAACATCAGCAGCAGCAGCATCACCAACAGGATCAGGAACATCCTCACCAGCAGGACCTGTAGAAGAAGAAGGAGGAGGTGCGCTACTAGAAGGCTCAGACCTAGGGTGTTTAGAACCAGCTTTAAGATGAGCAGCCCTTTGTCTAAGGAAAGACGCACCTATGGGAGCAATCACATGAACAGGCTCAGAGGAAGGGAAACCACTAAGATCAAGATAAAGTAAAATCCTATGAATGAAAATAGGATGAACAAGAGCATGAGCAGAAGATGAACTCCTATAAACATCGTTCAAAGAACGAAAAAAAAGATGAGGAAAACTGATAGGAGCATCAGTAACAAGAGCGTACAAAAATACACACCTCTCGAGAGGAATGGTGTGAACATGAGATATGGGCCAGATAGAATGACAGGCTATCCTAAAGAAAAGATAGTGCAACCCAGAAAGCTCAGCAGAGGTGATCCTAGGATCAGAACCCCACTGGATAGAAGTCCCAGTGATATAAGACAAGACATCACTCAACTCAGGAGACTCATCATAAGGATAGACAGGATTCTGGACCAAAGGTACCCCTAGAGCATCAGCCACTACCTTGGGAGTAATGGTGTACTCTACGCCTCGTATCCAACTCTTTACCAAAGTGTTGGAATCATAGACGCGGATAGAGATATTTGAAAAGAACTCTCTAATCAAGGCAGAAGGTGGAGGAGGATCAGAAATATCCACCAAGGGTAACCAGCCCCAACGCTCAAAGTTTGCCCTAATGGCAGGATCAAGTTCATCTAAGAGAACAGAACGCTCAGCCCAAATCTTTCTCCTAAGGTTTAGCTTCTCAAAAATCTCTTGGTTTTTCTCACTCGGAAACTTCTCACGGTCAAAAGAATGAGGGAATGGAGAAGATAAGGAAATAGTCCTACGAGCTCTAGTCTTCCTAGGCATAGTGCTAAGGAAAGGACAGAGACACAAAGAGAAAACCAAAAGAACAGAATAAAACAAAACCAATGGCAGACAGCAAGTTAGCACAATAAAAATATAGAGCAAAAATCTATATGATGCATGAACAATAAAAATGTTGTGATGCATGAACTAATGCAGTAAACACTGTTCAAATTAGGTTCAATTTCACAAAATTGGCTCGAACATAGAGTTTCTAACAAAAACCCTAAAAATTTGAAAAACCACTTGAAAATTTTGAAACAAATTGATGAATTGATCATCACACATTTGAAAACATATTAGAATAACCAATTTCATCAAAACAACAAGCCAATTTCATCAATTAAACCCAATTGAACAGAAATCCCCAATTCGGATCAATTACAAGCCCTAGAAATTTCAATTTCTCACAAAACCCAAAATTGATCAAATTAAACTATCAAGATCATGTTTATAGCATGTCCCCACAAAAACCCATTGATCAATTACACAAAATTAGGCTTGAATCAACAAAAATCCCAAAAAGAAAAAGGTCCGAAAATTTAAGGGAAAGTGCATGAAAATATGTAAATAAACTCAAAAGGAAGGGTAAGATAGTCATACCAGCTTGAGGAAAGAGAAACTTTGCAAAAAATCCTGAGGAAAATGACAAAAATTTGAACTTTTAGCCTTGCCGAGTCGGAGAGAGAAAGAAAAGTTTGAAAAACTTTTTGAAAAAGTGTTTGAATCAATCAAGAACAGTGTTTTAAGAAACTTGATTTACGACTCTCGATTGATCGAAAATCACATTCGATCGATCGAATCAAACAGTCATTTTTAAACAAATTAAAGCACTTTTTCGATCGATCGAAAAACAGAATGGATCGATCGAACTGGGCAGAGGCTCACAAAAGTTTTGAGAAAAATCACAGTTTTGGAAATCACAAACTATATTTTGAAAACAACTCCTCAAAGCATTAAACAACTGAAACAAAATACATGAGTATGAGATGGAATGCTTTTTCAAAAACCCAATTTTTAATCCCAGTTTCTCCAAAGAAAATTTCAGCCATTCTCTTTTTAAATTCTCAAGCAAAAAAAATGTTTTGCATAATTCTCAAAGTATTTTCAAACTTGGTTGGTCAGACCAAAAACACACACAATAACATGTACAAAGTTTAACCAAGAGTAACATGTGTAGTGTGTGCAACTAGCAAACACTTGAGATACATGTGAGGTGAAATGTGAATAGCAATCAATCACAAAGTCTACAAAATCCATCACATAGAATTTAAAAGAGACTATCACCTAAAAAGTTACATCATATAACTCCCACATCTCCTAGAACAAAAGCTTGCAATCATGTAAGTTTCTTGAATTTTGCCCCATTATTAGGTGAAATTTGGCATCAAGCCTAATAGTACACACCAGTTTTAATTATGTGAATTGGCATCAAGCCTAATAGTACACACCAATTTTAAGCATTAAGCAATTAAAGAGGCTACACCTTATGTTCTTTTTGTGCATGTGCTACACTTTCTCGAGCACAAAATCTTATGATATGCACTAAGGTGTTCATGATTGGCTAGTGAACAGTGGTGAGATGGTTATTTATGCCTTTCTCAAAAGGATCAAGTCCGACAGTCAAATAACATGTGACTTCAAGATTAAGACAAAGTGATAAACACTATAAACATCTTTCCCACACAACATGCACTACAAAGCTTCAACTAGTCAAGTGCAATAAATAAGCTCATCTAAGCTAAACAAGGTACATAAGACATGTTATGTGTAAATAAATTGACCAACCTTGTTTTCAAAGACCAAGAGAAATAGTGCCAAAACATAATTTGCTATTCCTTTTTTTTTTTTTTTTAAATTTCAAAAGAGAAAACAAATGAATCCTAGAATGAAATGCATGAATGTAATGCAATGCAAATCCTAAAAATAAAAACAAAAGAAACACAAAAAAACCAAAGAACAATGGTCACAGAGGAATGAGCAATGAAGCACAAAGACCATGTCAGAAAGACTCAATTAGGTCGAGTCTTTTGCATCCAAAACCTTTTAGATGCACCACGAGCATTGGAGTTCCTATTCACATTCGAGTGATTTCCAACTCCAGGATTGGAATAAAGGTTCAAAGCCTTTACCAATTCACCAATAAGTGCCATAGGATCTTGTGCTTGAGGCACAGACACTTTTGGTTTGTTTGCTCTCTTAGCAGCTTGAAGCTTGTAACAGTTAGGACGAATGTGTCCAGACTTTCCACAATAATGACAAACCCAAGCAGGTTTACCATGCATCTTGTCCTTAGAAAGGGTAGAATCCTTAGGTTTAGTCTCTCTCAGATCAACCCTAATCTTCCTAGGAGGTGAAACTTCTACAGGTTTGACTACCTCACTCACAGGTGGTTTGATAGTTTCACTCACAACCTCACTCACGGAAGGTTCAGAAGAAGAAGAAGGAACAAAGTTCGTGGAATGTGGAGTAGACACAGAGATGCTTTCAACATATCCTAACCCAGATTTATCAGAAGGATACTTTTAAACATTCAGCATGTGATCAAGTTTAGAACTAGCAGATCTAGCAACAAATAAATCATGTTCCAAAGTTTTAACTTTATCAAGTAAAAGCATGTTCTCAGATTTCACATGGTTCAAAAGATCATTAGCATCAAATAGTTTAACAAGCAAATTTTTCTTTTCAAGTTCAAGAGAATCAATTTTCTTCAGGCCAAATTCAACATTCATAGCATCCTTTGCAGCAACTTTGCAAAGTTTATTATAGGCCTCTTGAAGATCTGCATCCTCAGAGAGTTCCCCATCAGAAGGGTTCTCCTCAACAGATATGCTTTCATTGACTACAGCAGTAGCAGTGAAAGCAATGAAGTTTTCATCCTCGTCACATTCAGACTCATCATCAGAAACCTCATTATCACTTAGGGTTACAGCCATAGCTTTACCCTTAGACTTCAAAAATGTAGGACATTCAGATTTAACATGACCATACCCTTGACAACCAAAACACTGAGCACCCAAAGAATTGTTCAAAGATTGACCAACTCTTTCTCTAGGTTTTTCAAAGTTATTAACCTTAGTGGGATCATTCTTCCTAAAGTTTCTAAGTTCAGCAGTGTTTGTACCTCTTGCCCTTCTATTTGTATTTCTCATAAAGTTTCTAAAATTCTTGGCAAGGTAAGCTATCTCTGTAGCAGAGAGCTCATCATCAAATCCACCAACATCAACATCATCAACAGACTTAAGAGCCATTGATTTGGATTTGCTTGTTTTGGGTAGGTCAGACTCATAGGACTGAAGAGATCCTACAAGCTCATCAATAGGGATGGAGTTCACATCCTTGCTTTCAGTAATGGCAGTCACTTTGGGTCTAAAGTCTTCAATTAAAGATCTAAGTATCTTCCTAACAATTTTAGGTTGATCATAGATTTCACCCAAATTAAAAGCAGAATTAACAATATCATTCAGTTTGGCATAAAATTCATCAAAGGATTCATCATCAGACATCCTAATGCTCTCAAACCTAGAAGTTAATTGCTGCAGTTTGTTTATCTTAATTGCCTTTGTGCCTTCATGCACAATTTGGAGGATTTTCCAAGCAGTATGAGCAACCTCAACATTAGAGATCCTCTTAAATTCCTCCATAGAAACAGCATTAAATATGGCATTCATAGCTTTGCTATTGAAGCCTGCTGCTTCTTTTTCAAAAGTTTGCCACTCACTCACAAGAGTAGTGGGCTTCTGCCATCCGTATTCAACGGAATTCCAAACCCTCTCATCAATTGATTTCAGGAATGCTTTCATCCTTACTTTCCAATAAGCATAGTTATTCCCATCAAAGTGAGGAGGAACAACAAGAGAGTGTCCATGCTCCATGACAACAGGGGTCAAGGATCAGCTCAGAGATCAAAAAATCTCAAACAATAAGAGTTACCCGCTCTGATATCACTTGAACGGTTTTAGACCCCTTAAAACACAACCAGATTGAGTAGCCTAGTTAATTAGCCAAGTTGTTACTTAGTCAAATTATGCAATTCTAGGTTAAAACAATCAAACAATCATATCAAGAATATATAGCAGCGGAATAATAAATAACACAAGATATGATCACCCAAGAAAACCAAACCGGTAAAAAAACCTGGGGAGGATTTTACCCACCGATCCTCAAGGCAAAACTGAATCCACTATGAAAGAATCGAAGTTCATACAAAATGACTTACAAGCTCCCCGCTCGACTTCCTAATGCTACCTACCAGTAGAACTTACTGACACGACCCTGTGCAAGCTCCGAATCCACGGACTCCTTCTTTCTTGAATTCTTCAATCAGCTACAAGCACCCACGCTTGATATTCTTTAAGCTTCAATGGTAGCAACCGAGTTGATCATTAAGATGTTGAAGTAATCTCTATCTTGAAAACCCTATGCTTTGTGTAAAGGAAAGCTCCTCTAGATCTCACAAGAGATTTACATAAAACAGCAATGTATGAGCAACAATACAACTGAAGCAACTCTAAAAACGTGGCTAGGGTTTTGCCTTATATACCTAGGGCAAAAACATAAAACCCTAAACGTTTAATGAGTTAGGGCTGAGTTGGAAAAACTACAGAAAACGCAATCTGGCCGACTTTCGATCGATCAAGTCTATTCTTCGATCGATCGAGCCAGACCGAAATGCCCCAATGCATCTGCAGCCTCTCGATTCCAACTTTACAATAATTAATCAACTTTGAGCAAATTTAAACAAGACTAAACATATTGTTTTGATCATGGTTTGCCAATATTACAAATTAGAGTTCTAACTACATAAATTCCTAAACCCTTAGAACCTAACAATTTTAATATTATAAAAAATTAGATGAATAAAATCAATAAAAAAAATGATAATAACATGGCCGATGATATATTGCTCAACAAGAGTGGAGCAAAATTAAACGCTACACTTTAAAATAATATATAGATGATATAGAAGATTGGTGAGACGGTTTAGTCTCACTTATGGTCTAATCTCTTTATATAGATTCACCATTTCACAACCAATAAAATTTCAACAAAACCTTATCGAAATTAAAACTAATCATAGCGATTAAATGTCACATGAAAATCATTTCTTAAAATCAAGAGTAATAAAACTAATTCTAGCTTCCTTATTTAAGGTTTACGCATATATTTTGCATAATTTTAACCTCACAAACAACCCATTGGTGAGGGGTAGGAGCCTCCATATATCCTTTACAATCCTTTATTTCATAATAGACTTTTATGTATAGGTAAAGAAATTGGAAGGCAACTCAGGAAAGGAGAGGATGGGGTTCATTTTGGCGGTTGTGGACCAGCTGGACCGCAACGACTTTCACATTTTTCACAGGTAGTGTAGCAAAACCACTTGCAACACCACAAGCCGTCATCGTTGATTGCAGAATGTAAGATTTGTATCGGGATGATGATTTCCTTTTTCGCTAACGCCATTGTTTTCGTTGCCTGCTCATGTCATATTGAAAAAATTAGAGCAAAGTTACATCAAACATAAATTTTATTGCAATAGATGAGCTAAATATGGGCTAAACGACAGGAGTTAGCATTATGTTTGGGTATAAATGTTATATCCATAATATTTTTACAACAAATTTTATACTTCATTTGTTTTGATGGAAAAATTTATATAAAGATAGTTTTCCCTTTTTTTCAGTGCTCGGTAGTATTAGAAAAAATGAGTCAAGGCAAAACTATCTTTGATAAAAAAAAATAATAAAAAAAAGTATGACTTATTTTTAGTGGATTGTTTTTCACTATTTTTTTTTTTTTTTTTAAACTCTACCTCACAAAAAGCTAAATAAAGGAAATTAGGAGATTATTTTTCAATTCATTTAAAATTGCTACCAAACATAAAAAATAAGATAGCTTTATAAACCACTGCGCACCCTTAGCGCGATGATCACTTCACAAGTATAAATGCTTGTAAGGTGTGTGTGGGTGGGGGGGGGGGGAGGAAGGGTTGGGATTCAAATCTCTAAAAATGAGCTTCACACACATATATATTTAGATTAGGTTAGAGTATAATTTCTATCTTGAAGAGGGCCAGACGAAATGCAATGCTCTTTGTCGCCATGGATATTATCAAGAAATAAGACTTTGGAAAAATATGATTCAATTAATTAATTGAATGAACAAGATCTGCTTTATATACACAGCAGATATGGAAAACAAAAATAACTGTAATCCAAACTATGCAGATTACCTGAGGACTCTAACTAACTAATTGTAGACACGTCATCTACCACCCATAATTAATTTAATCTTAGAAAATAGCAAGACGGTCATTTCGAATATCACACTAATACGTTCGGTTTCTCAATCAAACAGTTAGATATCAATCAAATAGTTAGATTGAAAGATATCGTAAAATCGAGTTCTAACCGTTAGCATGCATTTAATTGTGTAAGACTAATCACGCAGAATTAATGGAAATTAATCTTTATTGGTCACTAATTAAATTAATTAAAGAAATTTTGTGATTAGTCTAAAAATGTGGCCTGTTGTACTGATAAGATTTGAAAATTGTCAACTAACATGATTTTTAAGTAATTATCTCAAAAAAAAGTTGAGAATTATGATACTTATTAATAAGTATTTATTATAATTATGTTTTTATATGGACCTATTAAATATATAAATATTTATATGAATTTATTATGAAATTTTGATCATTATGATAGTTATTAATATGTACTCCAGTATTTATTATAATTGTGTTTTCTAGTCAACAAATGACATTTACAAGATTGACCAAGCTTTTACAACAAAGGAAAAAGTTAATAGATATTCTAAGGACATTGGTTTAAGATATTTTTAAAAACTTTTTACAAGAAAAGAAAAGGCAAAAAGTGGTATCAAAACTTTTTTCAAATGGACCGTTAATTAATAAATGTCATAAGTGCACTCATTAACCGGATTTGATAACAAATAGAAGTTATTTCTCAAAAAAAAAAGAAAAAAGAATAAAGATAACAAATACAAGAAAACAAATGGAGCATTAGAAGAAGAAAATTTGAAAAAGTTCTGACGCAAATGACTGCTCCACCTATATATATAATAAAAACAATTGAAAGCATGGTTAACCAAAAGCTTCAATTGAACTTTTTTTTTTCTTCTCCAAAAAAAATTGAAATTTTTTATAAAAATAAAAATAATTAAAAAAAAAATTCGTAGCAACTAAGAGCCTTATAATTTAATTAACACCTCTTAGTGTTTCTAACGTTAACGTTCTAGGATTCAGATCCTTCCTCCCCATTATTACTATCAAATTATAATTTAAAAAAAAAAAATGGTAGCAAAGTTGAAGCAAAAGCCAAGGAGACTCACTAGCTGTCAATATGTTGACCTCCTTACTTTTCTTATATTACGATCACCTTCCCATGAATCTCCCTTTCTTCTCAGCCCACAAAGATAAAAACAGAGGACCAACACCAACAGTTCATCATGAAAGAAATGACTCGCTAAAATAGGATTCTAATTAATTATTAATATTTATACTACTATTTAAGGAGTCCAAATCTTCTGTTTCATGTACATCGTGCTCCATTCCATACTCCAATAAAATCTGGATAAATGGTCTCTTTATTTGAGTTAGATGATGCTTCTGTTAGTAACGATAAGTTAATGAAGCAGAGTAATGAGTATGAGCTGTAAGAAACTGTTCCTATTTGAAGATTTACTCGTGAATCATGCTTTCCACCAATTAATGAGCTTAAACCCCACCATCTATTGAGACATATCTGACCTTATCTTAATTGAAGCACAAAACCACAACATATCAATCCAAGCATTCTCAGTAGATAGCCATCAACTAAGTTAGTCCTTATCAAATAGAGTTTGATAAAATAATGTAATCTGAAGCTTAAATCGAATGCTATCCATATATTCAAATCAGATTGTAATCTCTACAATAATACATATACAAAAGAGCAAGCACCCAAATTAATGTTAAGAGAAGCCAATTATTGAAATGCTTCTATGGAGGAGCCTCCTGTCCCTAAACTCATTCAAGAATTTCAGCAAACATGTAAAATACAAAATCTAGCAACCCCAAATTTTTTCTTTCCACACGTTTCCTAATGGAACAAATATCAAACACCATTGTCACCATTATCACCATAGACAAGTGTTTCTCTCCAAACTTTTCTTCAATGCTACTGTTGCCACCTCTTCTGCCACCATATGCGGTGATGAACAAGCCTTGCAAGAATAACGATGCCAAGATAGTCTCATGAAAATCCCATCAACCAAATATGCTACTGACAATTCATCACAATTGTAGTCGACCAATCTACAATATGTCACTGACCTCTCATTTCTAGTTCAACCACTACTTAATTGTCCACCATGGCAATAACAGAAACCTAAATCTCAACTCTCAGAAATCATTACTCCCACGTCAAACCCTCAAAAAGCTCGGTAATGGAAAAACCCACTATTTCCTTTCCACAAACCAATGACTATTTTGGAAGGAAGTTGTTGGACATAAAAAAATAAAAAAGAGCTTTTTTTTTTTTTCTTTTTGAGAAACCAACTTGGAAGTCCAGGAAGGAGCTTAGAGAATTCGAATTCTGAAAGTACTGTAAGGCGAGTGGAGCGAAGGAAGAAGCTCTTACTCACTTAAGGGTAAGGCGCTAATGCCACTAGCTTGCTGGCTTGTTAGAGCAGCTAGACTGGCACTAGCTCCTAGCGTTTTTCAGCTGTATCCTGTGATCTGAAATGTGCTGTCGGAAGATAGCACGATACCCTTGCCTGGACTTTTTTTATATACCTAAGAAGCTGTGACATCTGAAGAATGTCCGATTTCATATGTTTGAACCATCTCCGTTGAGCTTTGAGAATGTTGACTATGTGTTATTTTTTTATTATTTATTTTTAAGGTTAGCACTGTGTAAGTGGGAATTTATATATAAAGATTTGATTTACTTGCTTGCTCTGGATCTACGATGCCTCTTGAAACCAAAGGTACATATTTTGTTTTATATTTTTACTTTCTAAATTAAACTAGGTTTCTAACGTTTACGCATAATTCATAGTCTAAAATACACTTTGAATAAAATTGATAAATGCCCCTTTCTAAAAAACATTTACTCCAAGTTTTGTAGGAAGTTTTAGAAAAATCAAGAATGCACCTGTTTCATGGGTTGTTAACAATCTTTATTATAATGCTACCTCATAAATTAGGTTCCATCTTGTTGTAGGTCCTTTATTTCTTCAATCTCAGAGTCCTCATTGTCTGGGCTTATTTCTTCCTTTCTTTTGTGCATGAATCAGACTTCAATTCAACAAATTACAATACTAAAACTACAGTAGCAGTACAACACACCAGCCACTAAAGCTACAAATTAACTAATATTAATTGTGCCAAATGTAGAATAGTTCACTATAAATTCATGAACATTATATTGTGCCAAATGTTGAATAATTCACTATAAATTCATTAACATTATGTTGTGCCAAATTTTGTGCCGAACTTTAGATATACATAATCAAACCATCCAACAATGACACCAACATTTTATTCAAACAAAACTAATAATAATAATAATAATAATAATAATAATAGACTTTTATTTATATATATATATATATATATGTGTGTGTGTGTGTGTGGGTGTACATATGGGTAATAAAATCGGAAGGCAACTCGATCGATCAGGAAGGGCTTGGTGGTTGTGGACCTGCTGGACCACAACGACTTTCACATTCTTCACTGCTAAAGTAGCATTGCGTATCGCAACACCACACACTCTGACTGTAATGGCAGAATGTAAGAGTTATATCGGGATGATAATTTCCTTTGTCGCTAACGCGCGCCCTTGTTTTCATTGCCTGCTCATGTCATATTGAAAAAATTAGAGAAAAGTTACATCTACATATATAAATTTTATTGCAATAGATAAGCCATGGAGTTTAATTAATGACCTGATTTTACTTTAAACTAGTATTTTGTTTGTGTAGAGGAGGCCAAGATTAAAAGACAATAATAAAAAAAAATAACTTAATATTTTTAATCGATATTAATAATAAAATTATAAACAAACAGTAATTGTAATACAAAATTTATTAAAATTAAACAATTGTAAAACGTCTAATTCATAGTTAAATTATCAAAGCAAGAGATTAATCTATGTACATAAAGTTTAGAAATCTAATTTGATTCTTCAAAATAAATTGAGAAAATAAATTTTAACTTTTCTCTACTCTTCTAGTTATGTAAAATTTTGGATTTATGGTTAAAACTCAAATTTTGAAACTTTGAAAATGCAAGAGATGATGGACATTTTAATGCTTTAGTACCGTACAAGACATTATTATTATTATTATTATTATTATTATTATTATCTCTTCTCTATATATTAAGACAATTCAGAAAGTTAGTTATGCCTTTGAAAATGCCAAAAATACCCTTAATTTAATTAGATCATCCTTATTCTTAAAAAATTTAAAATAAGGTTAAAATTGTAATTCAACAAAATTATAAAAAAATAAAAAAAAAAAAAAAAAACTACCAGATAAACTTTTCCTTAAAATTAGCACACTCTCTATTTCAATATATCTTAGGCACGTTTAATATAATAATACTAAACCTAGCCGTTTACTTATTTTCAAATCCTAAATTTTAGATTAGATTAGATATATTCAAATTGAAAAATTACATTAAACTCAAAATAATAATAAAAGAATTTCATCGCATGTACGAAGCGTGTGGGGACAGGGCCCAAAACGATATATTGGGCCTTGGGCCCTATCCGAGAACATTGGCATGTCTGAGGAGAGATAAATAGTTGAGAGATTCTAGCTCAACGCCTCACGAGTAAGAAAGGGGAAGAAGGCCCTCCGAGGAGGGATACCTTCTCAGCCATGACAAACATTGCTCTGATACATGTTCCAGCGACGAAAATGACCTCAATGGAGTGTCAGAAGCATGTCTCGTAAACACACGAGAATGAGGGAAATCCAAAAATATCTAAGGAAAAAGGCGTCACCTCTACATTAATTGCACTGCAACTACTTTTCTAGCCGCATATATGTGGAGAAGACCCCTGAACAGTGTTTTCTTGGCCACCGTGACTCAGAAAGCCAGAAGGGGTGTCTGATGTGACGGGTACTCGAGTAGTGGCTTAGACGGTTGACAAATGGAGGGCCAAGATCACCAGAAAGGAGATATATAATGTGAGAGACCCCTGAAGGAAGGGGGATCGGAAATTCAAGAAAGAAATACTGTAGCAGTCTAGAACCAAACTTGTAATCAATTCTCGAGAGCAATATACTAGAATCAGTCTCCTCGGATTTGGCTGAGGACGTTTGATCTTTAGTAAATGTCTATTATCTTTTCCTTTTATCACCAAAATCTATTAGCTCATTGTGTAATTTACTAAAGTCCAGTTCTTCAATCCGCTCTCTACAAATTTATTGCTTTGGGGTATTTAAGCTTGAGTCCATACTCCTTTTAGGCCAAGAGCTCAAAATTGGGTCCTTACAATTGGCGCCGTATGTGGGAAGAACTTGTGTAATAGTGAGTGCAACGGCTAACAATGGTAGGTTCAGGTCCACAACAGGCAGAATCCATAGGATCCCAACGTGAAAATCCTTTTGTCAACCTCGAACGTAGAAGGGGCCAGGAGGGAAGCGTGCATACTGTCCAATCTGGTAAGAGTCACTCACAGGGTAAGAGCCATCTCTCCCATAAGGAAGGTACCAGAGCCCTGCAACTGGAAGTTGACCGGCTAAAGAGAAAGCTACGCCATGCACAGCAAAAACAAACCCCCTCTAACTCTGACGCTTCCTCTAATGATAAAGAGGATGCCAGTTATAAGCGAAGGTCAAGAACCCCACCCAGCAAATCTTTCTCCAACCAGGAAGAGTGCCACCACAAACGTAGGTGTAGGAGTCCACCCTGCAAAGGTCTAGGACATGACGCTATGAGCAGGGTGTTGAACCAGATTTCCAAGTCGCCCTTCACGCGAAAGATTGAAGCGGCAACGCTTCCTTGGCGTTTCCACCAGCCAACATTCGTCATCTACAATGTTCGAACAAACCCTGTGGAGCATGTGAGCCACTTCAACCAGAGGATGGTAGTGCACGCCAAAAACGAGGCCCTAATGTGCAAAGTTTTCCCTTCCAGCTTAGGACCTGTGGCGATGAGGTGGTTTGACGGCTTTAGGGCAGGTTCTATTGATTCCTTTAAGGAGTTCACCCAAGCATTTGGGGCCCGCTTCATAACATGCAGCAGGGTCCCTCGGCCTCTAGCCTCCCTACTGTCTCTATCCATGAGGGAAGGAGAAACTCTGAAAACATATTCGGACAGATATTGGGAAATGTTCAACGAGATAGATGGCAACTTTGACGATGTCGCCGTCAGCACTTTCAAGCTTGGACTGCCTGCCGAACATGGCCTAAGGAAATCATTGACTAGGAAACCAGTTACTAGTATATGCTAGCTCATGGATCGGATTGACAAGTATAAAAGGGTCGATGAAGACCAGCTGCAAGGGAAAGGAAAGGAGAAAGTTATCCCTCAGAAGAGGACGGATTTCAGGTCGAACCGATACAGTAACAACCAACCATGAAAAGACTTTGCTGGGCAGGCAGTATCTGCTAGTACCCAGGCAGTCAATACTGTGTTCCGAGAACCGATACAACAGGTTCTAGAGAAGATCAAGCACGAGCCATTCTTCAAATGGTCAAATAAGATGGCAAGAAACCCCGCAAGGCGCAACCAGAACCTTTACTACCAGTACCACCAAGAGCCCAGACACACCACCGAAAACTGTAGGAACTTGTGGGATCACTTGGACCAGCTGGTCCGAGAAAGGAAGTTGAAGAACCTCTTATACCATTCCAATGGCCAAGGGAACCAGACTAGCCAAGAGCCACAGAGGGATGCTTTTACGAGACCTCCTTTGGGCACTATAAATGTTATCTTCGTCGCTTCAGGGAGGACTGGGTCTTACCCCTCTAGGATAATGACTGTTGCCCAGCTAACCGCCGAGGACTCAAATTCTGAGCCAAAGAGGGCTAAAGTAAATGTCCGACCAGTGTTGAGCTTTGTAGAGGAAGATAAAGTTGGAACCATACAACCCCACGATGACGCTCTAGTGGTCACGCTCAGGATTGGGGGCTATGACATAAAGAGGGTAATGGTGGATCAGGGCAGTGGCGCAGAGATCATGTACCCCGATTTGTACAAGGGGCTGAACTTGAGACCCGAGGACCTAACGGCCTACAGTTCTCCTCTAATAAGTTTTGACAGAAAGGTTTTCATTCCGAGGGGTCAGATCAGACTACCCATACAAACTAGCTCAGAAGTAGTGGAAGTGGACTTCATCGTGGTAGACGCATATTCCCCCTACACCGCCATTGTGGGCAGGTCCTAGCTTCATGCTCTGGGGGCTATCTCCTCTACCTTGCACCAGAAAGTGAAATACCCGTCGGAGGATCAGATTGAAGAGATTGTTAGGGGTCAATCCGCAGCTAGACAATGCTTGGTGGCCGCTATCTAGCATTGGCCCATACCGAAGAAGGCTTATAGCAATTAAGAGCTCCGACGTTGCCTATCGATGGGCCAGCCGAGGAGGCAAAGTGCGAGGACCTTGTAAAGGTTATTATTGGTGACAACTCGGAGAAGTTCTTTCAGATCGGGGCTCAGCTGCCCACTCCTAAAAAGGAAGGGCTGTTGGAGTTTCTTAGAAGAAACATTGACATGTTCACCTGGAATGCTTACGAGGGCCCAGAGGTGGATCCGAGCTTTATCTGTCATCATCTAAACGTTAATCCCACTGTCACTCCCAAGAAGCAACCTCCTCGGCGCTCGTCCAGGGACCACTCTGAAGCCATCAAAGATGAGGTGAAGAAGCTCAAACAGGCGGGGGCTATCAAGGAGGTATTCTACCCCGAGTGGTTAGCCAATACTATGGTGGTAAAGAAGAAGAGCAAGAAGTGGCGCGTGTATGTGGACTTCACAGACCTGAACAAGGCTTGCCCAAAGGATCCTTTCCCTATGCCCAAGATAGACCAACTGGTGGATGCAACCATAGGCCATCCCCGGATGAGCTTTCTAGACGCCTTTCAGGGACACCACCAAATACCGCTCGCCCTAGAAGATCAAGAAAAGACTACTTTCGTCACTCACACCGGCAACTACCACTACAAAGCGATGTCATTCGGTCTGAAGAACGCAGGGGCCACCTATCAAAGGAAGTTGACTAGGATGTTTGAACCACAGTTGGGAAGAGCATTGAGGTTTATATAGACAACATGGTGGTGAAAAGCAAGGTAGTGTCCGAGCACTTGAGAGACCTCGGGAGCATTTTCGAAGTCCTGAGGAGACATAAGTTGCGTCTCAACGCTTCCAAATGTTCCTTCGGTGTGGGGTTAGGAAAATTTCTAAGCTACATGGTAACCCATAGGGGAATTGAAGTTAACCCTGATCAGATTAAAACAATCAACAGTTTACAAACACCTCGGAATCTCAAGGAAGTCCAGAAACTGACTGAAATGACCGCTGTCCTAAACCGATTTATCTCTCGGTCAGTGGATAGGTGCCGACCATTTTTCCTACTGATGAATAAATGGAAGGGATTTGAGTGGACCGTGGAGTGTTCCTTGGCCTTCCAGTAGCTTAAAGATTATCTCTCTCGACCTCCTATCATGTCTAGCCTTGAGGTTGACGAAGTCCTATTTTCTTATATTGTTGTGGCCCCTCATGCTATAAGCCTGGTCCTAATACAAATTGATGACGGCACACAAATGCCAGTTTATTATGTGAGCAGGTCACTACATGAAGCTGAGATTTGCTATATGCCGCTGGAAAAAACTATTCTAGCAATGGTGCACGCCACACGCAAACTCCCCCATTACTTTCAAGCACACACGGTCGTTGTCCTAACTCAGCTCCTACTCAGAGCTCTGCTCCGGAGCGCCGATTACATAGGGAAGATCGCTAAATGGGCCATGATCCTAGGGGCTTTCGACATCAAATACATGCCCCGCATCTCTGTCAAGGGACAAGTCCTCACGGATCTGGTAGTCGAATTTGCTGAATCCCCGCTAGGAGAAGGAACGAAAATGCAATCCATGGATAGAAAATTGGTTGGCATGATCTCCCAACAAGGCCCCTTATCTCGGGAAGTGTACGTTGATGGTACAACAAATCAGAAAGGTTTTGGAGTGGGGTTAGTACTAGTATCCCCCGAGAAAATGACCATCAAGAAATCGTTAAGATTGGGGTTCTCAGCCACGAATAACGAAGCTGAGTATGAGGCTCTGCTAATGGGAATGGCCATGGTTCGAAGAATGGGCGAAAAGGCAATAAAGATATTCTCGGACTCCAGATTGGTCGTCGGCCAAGTGAAAGGGGAATTTGAAGCAAGGGATGATAGAATGCAAGGGTACCTGAGCCAGGTTAGGCACCTGCAGAAAAGCTTCGAATCCTTCAATCTGTTACATATTCCCAGGAGTGGAAATACCCATGCTGATTCCCTAGCTACACTTGTAACCTCCTCGGCGCAAAGCTTACCCCGTGTCATCCTTGTAGAAGACTTATGCAAACCCGCAGAGATGTACAGAGAGGCGGTTCACATCCACCAAGTTAGAATGGGGCCTAGCTGGATGGACCCCATTATACTGTTCTTAAAGGAAGATACCCTGCCCGAAGTAAAGTCCGAGGCTGATAAAATGCGGAGAAAAACTCCTCGTTTCTAGCTGTCCGAGGATCAGAAATTGTACAAACGGTCCTTTTCTGGGCCATACCTACTGTGTGTACACCCCGAGGCAATGGAATTACTCCTCGAAGAATTACATGAGGGAATTTGCGAAAGTCACACTGGAGGTAGATTTTTGGCACACAAAGCCATCACTCAAGGTTATTGGTGGCCGAACATGCAAAAAGAAGCACAGGAATATGTAAAAAAGTGCGACCAATGTCAAAGGTTCACGCCGAACATACACCAACTAGGAGGAGTCCTTAACCCCCTGTCCAACCCTTAGCCGTTCGCACAATGGGGCTTAGACATTGTAGGTCCTTTCCCCAAAGCAACAAGAAACAAAAGATATTTGCTGGTCGGCACAGACTACTTCACCAAGTGGGTGGAGGCCGAGCCCTTAGCCAATATCAGGGACGTGGACGCTAAGAAGTTTGTTTGGAAAAATATTGTCACCCGGTTCGGGGTCCCTAATGCCCTCATCTTGGACAACGGCCTTCAATTTGATAGCAAATCCTTCAAGAGATATTGTTATGAGTTGGGAATTACGAATAGGTATTCCACCCCAGCCTATCCCCAAGGGAACAGACAAGTCGAGGTTGTCAACAAGGTCATAGTGAATGGACTCAAGAAGAGGTTGGATGATGCAAAAGGAAAATGGGTGGAAGAGCTGCCACACGTCATCTAGACATACCGAACCATGCCTCGCAGATCCACCGGAGAAACCCCCTTCTCGATGACTTATGAAGTTAAGATTGTTATCCCTCTGGAAACTGGCTTCCCAACGTTCAAGACTAGCTCATTCAATCCGAGCAATAACAATGGGCTACTAGCAGTCTAGAACCAAACTTGTAATCAATTCTCGAGAGCAATATACTAGAATCAGTCTCCTCGGATTTGGCCGAGGACGTTTAATCTTTAGTAAATGTCTATTATCGTTTCTTTTTATCACCAAAATCTATTAGCTCGTTGTGTAATTCACTAAAGTCCAGTTCTTCAATCCGCTCTCTACAAATTTATTGCTTTGGGCTATTTGGGCTTGAGTCCATACTCCTTTTGGGCCAAGAGCTCAAAATTGGGTCCTTACAAAATGCTTGTGATGAGACTAGTTATTATTATTATTATTTTGTGTAATTTGAGTTCCACGGGCTGTACTTGAAATGTAAAGAAGGAACATTGGATAAGTGAAAAAAGAATAAAGAATAAAGAAAAAGTGAATATTGGTCAAAAGTGTAAATAGCTTTAACAAGTTTGGTGGCATCTATTTTGTGTTAGGCTGATTGGTTTTTCTTTTTCTTTTTTTTAGAGATAATTTTAATTTATAGTGTCTACTCCTAATGATAACTTTTTATCATTAAACTTAGACACTAAACGGTTTTTTGCGTAGGCAAGTATTGAACCTCAGATCTCTTATTTAATCACAAGAGACTTTATCAATTAAGCTCTTTAAAGTGGAATGAGTTGTTTTAGTAACACCAAAAAATCTCACAATATTTTTACAATAAATTAAGTGTAAAATAAAGTATTCTGAGATTCATCTCAACTAAAAACAAAAGTATTGTGAAAATATTGTGAGATTTTATTATATCTCTAAACTTTCTCAATTGGAAGATTTGTTTTTTATTATTTATTTCATGTGTACAGTTTGTTTAGGGAAAATGTTTTTTTGTTTTTCTATTCTACATCAGGAGAATAACTCAACTTTACATATGCATATATAATGGACTTTTTAAGAGGAGTCAAGGGGGAGGTGCCCCCTCCATCGCCTCTGGCTACGCCCTAGTAAAAATGTTATGTCCACAATATTTTCACAACAAATTCTAAATGGTAGGTTGTTACATGTTGTTATTGGTGGAGCAAAAAAGTAATTTTAGTAATAGATTCAAATTAGAACCAATAACAACTTACTATCTATAATTTGTTGTGAAAATGTTATAAACATAACATTTCTCTAATAATTATTAAGTCCCTTAAAACATTACTATTTACATACTTACATTCATGAAGAGGAAAGTGGGCAGCAACGATAATGCACAGTAGGGCCAAACGAAATGCAATGCTCTTTGTTGCCATGGATATTATCAAGAAATATGACTTTGGAAAAATATGGTCCGATTAATTAATTGAATGTACAAGATCTGCTTTATATGGAAAACAAAAATAACTGAAATCCAAACAATGCGGATTACCAGAGGACTCTAACTAACTAATTGTAAATATCTCATTTAACACCCATAATTAATCTATATATATATATATATAATAATAATAATCTATATATATAATAATAGGTGAAGCAGAGAGAGTGTAAAATTGAATTCCAAATTAGAACTCTAATTGTGTGCCACGTGTATACACCAAATTAGAATTCCTAATTAGAGTTCTAATTTTGTGCCATGTGTCTAGAATTTGAAATTGAAGTTGAATTTTGCATCATGTGGCTAAATGTATGTGTGCTCATTCTCATTAAAACCACTTCTATGTATCGGGTCAAGTGAGTTACTGTGCTAATTAAGTTTTTTCTTGATTTTGCAGTCAAACGTGAAAACCAAAGAGATTAATATCGGTGAAATTGAACTTGAATTTTGCATCATGTGGCTAAATGTATGTGGGCTTATTCTCATTAAAACCACTTCTATGTATCGGGTCAAGTGAGTTACTGTGCCAATTAAGTTTTTTCTTGATTTTGCAGTCAAACATGAAAACCAAAGAGATTAATATCGGTGATAAGAACTTGGTTTGGGTACATTGCATAATTTCCAAAAAGATAGCAAAGCCAGAGTTTGCATCTTTGTTATAAATTGCTTACAAAGTTTGCATCTTTACATTTGCACTGAGTTTCAGATTAAAGTGTTTTCTTCTTGGTTCTGACACTGAGTTTTGTTTACTATTCACTTACAAAGTTTGCATCTTTACATTTGTTATAAATTGCTAATATGTGATTAGATGCACATTATGCCTAAAATTCACTATCCTTATATTTGGCTTTTTGTTCAAGTTTGGCACCTATAACAATGAAGAAAGCACTGTTGTGGACCGATGGATGATACTTTTTGCAGGCTACAAAGGAACTTAGTGATCAATGGAATCTCACGCGAATTGGAGAGGACCCGGCTGTAGATATCTAGATGGCAGATGTGAGTCACTATGTTTTTAAAATTTTCAGTGAAGGTAAAGGTTATGAACAATGTAAATTTTCCAGAGAGAGATTTATTATTCTATATTTACGCAAGTTTGGTCACCTTCTTGGAGTGGATCACTCCACCCTGTCTTTCTACTGGAATTTTTTATTCAGATTGTTACAATTTAATCCAAAATTTTATTTGAATTTTCCTATTGTTATTACTATTATATATTATCATTCCAATTTAGAAGCTAATGAGATGAAATTAATAATACATTAGACACTCATGCTTTAGAAATCGGTAGTACCAATCTAAATCCATTGAACCTGCTTCGTGATAATACAACTATGAAGGATGTATAAAAACACGCACAAATTCATCTCTCTATAAAAAGATATTGGAGAGAATTGTTTTTATCAGCCATGGAACTTCAAAGGTTTTTTTTTTCACACAAATGCCCATCATGTTACAAAATGACCCATCGTAAAACTACAAAATGAGTACAACTCTGAGGGTTTTTTTTTTTTTTTAATTTTAAATTTTTTAAGCTAAGAAAATTTCAATCACCAATAGAGATTGAAGATTCAAAAGCGTGAATGGATCTTTTGGATAAACATTGTCACCAAGGTTCATCTTTCTATGTAAAATATATATACTGCTAAGTTTTGTTAATGAAATTTTCTGGTTAATAATATGAATTTAGACTTAACTGAGCTTTTTAAACATGAATAAACTCATGATTAATAATATATTCATTCCTGTGCGGTAGCACGGGGCTACATACTAGTAATAATAATAGGTAAAACAGAGAGAAAATCCAATTAATTTTCAAATTGAAATTTAATTAGAGTCTAATTTTGAGCCACGTGTCTCATCTAATTTAAATTTAGAATTTTGTACCAAGTGAGTTAATTTAGTGTAAAAATTGAATTTCAATTAGAGTTTAATTTTGTGCCACATGTCTCATCTAATCTAAATTTTTAAATTTTTGTACCAAATTAGTTAATTTAGTGTAGAAAATGAGGAGTCCAATATAATAAACCATAAAAAAACATAATCATATAACTAAAAAAAATTCAAATTTATAAGTTATCTATATATATATATATATATATTAATAGGTAAAACTTAGAGAAAGTTGAATTAGAATTTGAAATTATAATCCAATTTCGCATGTGTCTAAATTTATGTGGGGACTACACCATAATTATCCACTTAAGCATGTGCCATGTGTCTACTTAAGTTTTTTAATCTTTGTGTCAAGTGAGTTAATGAGTGCAAAATACTAAGAATCTAATATTAATGAACTATAAAATTTATAATAAAAAAAACAATTATATATACTCAATAAAAATCACCACTTGTTTCTTAAAAAATAAATAAAATAAAAATCACCACACGTTCTATCTTATTAAAAATTAGAAGAAAAAAAATGATCATTGGTAGTATTAAATTTAGCTAAGAATTTTAATATGTGACTAATTATATTTACTTTAAAAAAATAATTTGACTAATTATCTATATTTTATGATAAAAATTGTGTTTAATTTTAAATATATCTATACGTATGCATGAATGCATGTGTTACATTTTTTTTTTTAAATAATTATTTGACTAATTATTTATATTTTTATAATAAAAATTTTATTTAATTTTAAATGCATCCATGCGTTTGCATGGAGTTACATGCTAGTTTAATCTTAAAAGATAGCAAGATGGTCATTTCACATATCCAAAAATATGATTGTAATTGAGTCACCTACTCATTAATCACATTTCATAAAAATGATCTTGACATTTCATCTATCACAACAATACATTCTGTTTCTCAATCAAACAGTTGGATTGAAAGATATCGCAAGATCAAGTTCTAACGGTTAGCATGCATTTAATTGGGTGAGATTAATCACACATAATTAATTAAAATTAATTTTGATTGGTCACTAATTAAAATTAATTAAAGAAATTTTGTGATTGGTTGAGTTTGTCTAAAAATGTGGCCTGTTGTATGGGATTAGAATAAAATAACTATAAGATTTGAAAATTGTCAAATAACATTATTTTTAAGTAATTATCTTCCGCTACAGGATTAGTTGTAACTATCTCAAAAAAAAATTGAGAATTATGATACTTATCAATAAGTATTTATTATGATTATTTATACTATTAATAAGAGGATTCCTCTCTTTGAAGTAGATTTTTATATGGTTCAGAAATACAATTAAACCTTACATTTAACATGGAAAAAATTTGAGGACAGTCCGGTAAAAATATATCTCCAACTCCACTTAAAATGTCTACAAAATATGACACTCTTCTACTAATTCATATCATCTAAAAAAAAAAAGCACGTATGATGAGGTTAGTGTTTTTATATTGACCTATTAAATATATAATTATTGTAATTATTTAATATATTTATATGAATTTATTATGAAATTTTGATCTTGATTATCAACAAAATTTCTGCCAACTAGTTTCTCTTCCTGCTATCCTCGTGAGGCAGAGCTACCGCCGGTATTAGGGGCTTCATTAATCGAAGGCTATTTTCCAATAGCGAAATACTCCGGTTGTTGAAGAACAGGAGCTTGGGGATTGTTATCTAGTTCAAGCTCTTCGCCCTGAGGACCATCTTCAATGGTTTCTGTTGCCTTTCTCAACATAGAAGACAAACTTTTAGCACATAACAAGAAGAGATAAGGGGAGAGGGGGTCACCTTGTTTAATCCCACGGGTTGGAACAATACGTCCTTTTGGCATGCCATTGATAAGGATCGAATAGGAGCTGTTTGTATTGTCTCCATGGCCAGGTCCACCCATAGTTCAGGCAGTCCAAGTTTGAGCATTATTTGTCCTAGGAAGCTCCATTCGACCCTATCGTAGGCCTTATTAATGTCTAGTTTCACCGCCATGTGCCTGATCTTCCATTTCTGTCTGTTTCTCATACGGTGTATCATCTCAAAGGCCACTGTGGTATTGTTAGTGATGAGTCTGCGTGGCACGAAGGCACTCTAATCATCAGATATGACACTAGGCAGGTTTTGCTTTAGGTGGTTTGCGATGACTTTTGAGACAATCCTGGAAACTACATTTCCCAAGCTAATAGGGCGGTACTCACTGATGTGCTTGGGATTGTTCTTTTTTGGTATAAGTACGATGTGGGCCATATTCATCTTGCGTAGGTATCTTCTAGAGTGTAGCATAGACAGCACTACTGATATTACATCCAAGCGACGATGTGCCAAAATTTTTGGAAGAAGTACAGTGACACGCCATCTAGTCCAGGGGATTTGGAAGTGTGCATCTGAAATAGTGCCACCCTTACCTCATTCTCAATGTATGGGAGTAGTAGTGTATGCCTCATTCCATCGGTCACAACCTTGTCCACCGAGTCTATCACTTCTGCCATGTGTGTAGGCAATGCCGTAGAGAAAAGGTTTTTATAGTACTCCACTGCGCTGTTTGCCACTCTAGTTTCCTCGGTTTGCCATACCCCTTCTGTATCAAACAAACCATCTATATGGTTTTTTTGCTGTTGCTGACTCGCCCGCTGATGGAAGAATTTGGTATTCTTGTCACCGACAGGCAGCCATACTGCCTTGGATCGTTGTCTCCAAAAGAATTCCTCCTTATGGAGGAGTTCATTAACCTCTTTTTTCGTCTAATTAATCTGCTCCAGGTTGATCCCATAATTAGAGGTTACCATCTACTGTAGCTCTTACTGTTTGGGCTTTAAGCGGTCACGAGTGTTGCCAAAGGCACCCCAACTCCATTTTACTAGGTCCATACGGCATCTTCTAATTTTTTTTGAAAAGACAATACATTGGACTACCCCTCGGTTGAGTCTGGATCCACGATGGTACATATCTGTTTTTTGCACTCTACATGTACCACCCACTTTTCCTCAAAACATTCTACTTTCTTTCTTTGTCGATTCCTCGTCTGAGCAAGCTCCGTTTCCAGGATAATAGGGTCATGGTCAAAATATGACGCTATTTGGTGTCTTACTTTAGCCGTAGGGAACAGGTCTCTCCATCTCAAATTTGCACAAACCCTATCCAACCTCTCCTCCACAAACACAGTCCCAAAACGACCATTTCACCAAGTACTTGAATTACCAGCCAGTTCCCAAGCTCCCTACAGTTCCAACTCATGATGATCATTGTGCTCGGCGGGGCTAAGCACCAACCTCCGTCATTTGAGAAATGTATGGCTATCCAACACTCTTAAAATGCTTGCTATCTATTTCATCACCATTGATAATGACCTTATATCCCCCTTATGTCGTCGTTTTTGGCCCACTATTGGTGTGAAAGATGTCTCACCCACTTCCATTAATGTATTCTGGAGGTGTGGAATATTTCTCCTAGCGGCTTGCATGGATGTTACGTGTGGGCCCTAAACTAGCATCTCATGCACAGTACCATGCAAGTGTTGTGTATAGCTATTCTCTCGACTGTCCTTGTCCAGAGTGGGAGTATTAATTTCATTGCTTCCTTTATCCTTCAATCTCGTGCTTACCATATCGGGTTCCGAGATAGGTGTGTTCAAAAATGCAGAAGTATCCATAATTTGTGCTAGCACGAGATTTTGTGGGCCCTCATCACTTATAGCAATAACTACAGGACTGGGTGTACTATCCGAGGTCAACTATGTTGCCCTAGGTCATTGTAGCGCTACCCTCATCGTCTCACTCTCTTGTTCCGGCCTTCTAGATGGGCTTTCGGAGGATCGATGCTTCTCATCCTGTTGTCTTCTTCCTCCCACTTTCATTCATTTTCCATGGGGACTGTCTTCCCCAAGTGTGCTTGGACTTTGGTGAAGGAAAGCTTTCTTCTCATGTCCTAATCTACCACATGAGAAACATAGGCCAACGATACGCTCATATTTGAATAGGACCCATAAGCATTCGCCCTCTAGGTTTACCACTAGTCCATCTTGTCGAAGAGGCTGATTCAAGGGTATTTCCACTCTAATTCTCAGAAACTGTGATTGCTCTAAGGAAAACTGCTTATCGTCGACGTCGATCAGGGTCCCAATACCACAGCCGATATCTCTTGCTACTTCTTCATTGAAAAGTTCAAATGGCACACCTGAACCCAGAGTGATACCGTAGGAAATGTAATGTTTTGGGCGGTCATACCTTTTTCCCACCGTCGCACAACCAACAGGTGGTTGTCACCAGGAACCCTTGTCGAAGACCCACTCCATTTGGCTTTTGATTTTAAATCGGAACTGGAAAAGACCATCACCAACGTCCACTATCTTTAGGTCGTTTCCCATCTTCCAACTAATACGTAGAAGGTTCTTAGCTATTCACTAGTTGAAAGGTTTGTCCATGAGGAATAGCCCTATGAGGCTTAGGGAACACTCCTCTAAAGTTTTGTCCCTACTACTGTGTTGTATAGAGATATCAATCTCTTCTTCAGGTGTCAGTGATATCCTTGAGATACGTTCTAGGATGTCGGGGTCCATCCTTTGACTCCGTAGCACAATACAAGTTTTGCTGGGTAGTATCACGTGGATTGACAATGGTAGGTAGGTGTGTATGGAGAGATAAGCAGGTGGAGAAAGGACAAAAAAGGGGTAAAGTTCTACTCAGCGGCGCAGCATAGTGGAAAAAAGAAAACTCACCCTAGGTGAGAGGGAAAGGCTCCTACCGAGAGGAGAAGGGCGTAAACTTTTAAACCTCCCTCCCCATTATTACTATCAAATTATAATGAAAAAAAAATTGTAGCAGAGTTGAAGCAAAAGCCAAGGAGACTCACTAGCTGTCAATATGTTGACCTCCTTACTTTTCTTATGTTACGATCACTTTTCCATTGTTAACGTATATAGTGTTGTAGGCTTTAGACCCAATTAGGTTACTTGTATAGCACACATATTTACTTGTACTGCACACATGCCTCCTATATAAAGGCACCTATGTACATTCTTTTATCATGAAATACAATACTATTACATTCAGTATTTCTAACATGGTATCAGAGCCACCTTCTTGTGGCCATGGTTTTCTGTCCTTGCGGTACATTTAAGAGCAATCTTTGTCTTCCTCGGTGTTTTTTCGCTGCGTTTATCTTCTTTGGCTTCCTACTGCTGCCGTCAAAACTCTCCGGTATAGTCAAGTCACCGTTAGAAGTCGCATCAACACTGCAAGACCATTGCGTTACCGTCACAGAGTCAAACTTCATTCAAGGGATCTTCTCAACCTTATCAAATCTCAAGATTTCATCAAGCTTCCATCTTGAGTTTGAGAGGGGGTGTTAGAGATATATTAGCTCATTAGTATAGGCCTAAACCTAATTTTATTTTGTGTGCAAGCCAAGTCTCCTACTTGTACTAGAAGTCTATTAGTCTAGGGTTTAGTCTACTATATAGACACATGTTATGATTCATTGAAACACAGGATTTGTACTACACTCTAATATATTATTGATATAGCCCTTTAAGGTTTCCTCTGTGGATGTAAGCCGTTAGGCTGAACCACGTAACCCTCGTGTGTTATTGTGTTCTATACTTTATGCTTTCGCTTCCGCATCCATACTAGCATATTCAACATGGTGTATCAATGCTAATATTTAACATGGTATTAGAGCTTTGCCTTTCAATACTAGTGAATCCATATCCACTGATATCTTTGACCTTATTCATTCTGATGTTTGGGGGCCTTCCTCTGTCTCTAGTATTGGTGGGTCTAGATATTTTGTTGTCTTTGTTGATGATTACTCTCGCTATAGCTGGATTTTTAATATGAAACATCGTTCTGAATTATTGGAAGTATATTCTAATTTTGCAAAAATGGTTGAAACTCAGTTTTCCAGACGCATCAAAATTTTTCGATCTGATAATGCTCTTGAATATACTCAATATGCTTTCCAAGCTATTTTGCATTCCTATGGCACTGTTCATCAACTAACTTGTCCAGGTACCTCTCAGCAAAATGGTAGAGCCGAACGAAAACTTCGTCATATTCTTGACACTGTTCGTGCTCTCCTTCTCTCTGCTAAAGTTCCTGCTCCTTTTTGGGGTGAAGCTGCTCTTCATGCTGTTCATACTATTAATTGCATTCCAAGTCCTGTTATCCAAAATCAAACTCCATATGAGCGCCTTTTTGGGTCACCTCCAGACTATCACCACCTTCGCTCCTTCGGTTCTGCTTGTTTCGTTCTTCTTCAGTCATATGAGCATAACAAACTTGAGCCTCGGTCAAGGCTTTGTTGTTTTCTTGGCTATGGCAAAACTCAAAAGGGGTATAGGTGTTATGATCTTGTCTCTCATCATCTTCGTATCTCCCGTAATGTTGTCTTTTGGGAACATCGCCTCTTTGTCGAGCTCTCTCATTTCAGTGCTTCCTTGTCTTCCTCCTCTGTCTTAGATCTTTTTCCAGATGAGGCACATATTCCTTCTGTAGTTGCTCCTGATCCTCCTGTAGTTGCTCCTGATTCTGTTGCTGTAGACTTCTCTGTCCAACCACCAAATATCACTGATCCCTTTCCTAGTTCACCCTTTAATGAACAGGTGGAAGATGAATAGGTTGAAGACGAGCTACCCAACCCCAATCCTGAGCTTGGGTCTCCTGCTCCTGCTCCGCCTGAAGATCTTGCACAAGACATTCCACCTCGTCACTCAACTAGGGTAAGATCTATTCCTGCACATTTACTTGACTATCATTGTTACACTGCTCTTGCTGCATTACACGAGCCTCACACCTATCGTGAGGCTTCCACTGACCCTTTATGGCAGATTGCAATGAAAGAGGAACTTGATGCATTATCTAAAAACCATACTTGGGATTTGGTGACACTTCCTCCTGGGAAATCTGTGGTTGGTTGTAAGTGGATCTACAAGATTAAGACTCGCTCTGATGGGTCCATTGAGCGCTACAAAGCTCGTCTTGTTGCAAAAGGTTTTACACAAGAGTATGGGATTGATTATGAAGAGACCTTTGCTCCGGTTGCTCGTATCTCATCTGTTCGTGCCCTCTTAGCTGTTGCTGCTGCCAGTAAATGGGACCTTTTTCAGATGGATGTCAAAAATGCATTCCTTAATGGGGATTTAAGTGAAGAAGTGCATATGCAACCTCCTCCTAGTCTCTCTGTTGACTCAAACAAGGTTTGTCACCTTCAACGTGCACTTTATGGCCTTAAACAAGCTCCACGAGCTTGGTTTGCCAAATTCAGCTCTACCATCTCTCACTTGGGTTACATGGCCAGTCACTATGATTCTGCCTTATTTCTTCGTCGCACTAACAAAGGCACTATTTTACTTCTCTTATATGTGGATGATATGATCATAACTGGTGATGACCTCAGTGGCATTCAAGAACTCAAGGCTTTTCTCAGTCAGCAGTTTGAGATGAAAGATCTTGGACATCTCAGCTACTTCTTGGGTCTTGAAATCACTCATTCTACAGATGGACTTTATATTACTCAAGCCAAGTATGCCTCTGAACTCTTGTCTCACGCTGGACTCACTGATAGCAAGACTGTTGACACTTCAGTTGAGCTTAATGTGCATCTGACTCCCTCAGGGGGGAAACCATTGTCTAATCCCTCTCTTTACAGACGCTTGGTTGGCAGCTTGGTTTATCTTACTGTCACTCATCCAGACATTTCCTATGCTGTTCACCAGGTGAGCCAGTATCTGTCTGCTCCACGATCGACTCACTATGCTGTTGTTCTGCACATTCTTCGATACCTAAAGGGCACTCTCTTCCATGGTCTTTTCTACTCTGCTCAGTCTCCTCTTACTCTCCGTGCATTTTCTGATGCTGATTGGGCAGGAGACCCCACTGATCGCAGGTCCACCACTAGTTATTGCTTTCTTCTTGGTTCTTCTCTGATTTCTTGGCGAAGCAAGAAACAAACTCATGTGGCCCGCTCCAGTACTGAAGCAGAATATCGTGCCCTTGCTGATACCACATCTAAGCTCCTTTGGCTACGATGGCTTCTCAAAGACTTAGGTGTGTCTACATCCTCTGCTACTCCTCTTTATTGTGACAACCAGAGTGCTATTCATATTGCTCACAATGATGTCTTCCATGAACAGACTAAACACATCGAGATCGATTGTCATTTTATCCGTTTTCATCTTGTTCATGGTGCTCTCAAGTTGATCTCAGTCTCCTCTAAAGATCAACTTGCAGATATCTTCACCAAGTCACATCCTAAGGGACGCTTTCGTACTTTGGTTGACAACCTCAAGTTGGTCTCACATCCACCTTGAGTTTGAAGGGGGCTTTTAACGTATATAGTGTTGTGGGCTTTAGGCCCAATTAGGTTACTTGTATAGCACACATATTTACTTGTACTGCACACATATGCCTCCTATATAAAGGCACCTATGTACATTCTTTTATCATGAAATACAATACTATTACATTCAGTATTTCTAACACCCATGAATCCCCCTTTCTTCTCAACCCACAAAGATAAAAATGGAAGACTAGTACCAACAATTCATCACGAAAGAAATGACTCACCAAACCAAGATTTTAATTAATTATTAATATCTATATTACTATTTAAAGAGCTTCCAAATTAGTTTTCAAACTGTGGATTCTAAGTTTTGGATATTTCAAACTATCTCTTCCCTACTCACTTATAAGTTTTCAATTAAAGGGGATAAATTTGTAAAATAAAACTCCACAAGCCCCTAAATTTTAAGCATTTCTTCTTCTGTTCTTTATCTATAATACCATTTTTATTTAGAATTCAAATTTCAAAGCCCTCCTAAAAGTCTGAAACGTAACTTGCACATAAATGGCCAAAGAAATTGCTAAAAATTAGGATTTTATCCCTATCTAAATACACAACTCACACAATGATTACCATTTACCAAGTTCTATTTACCAAATGGCAAATGTTACAACTCTCTATAATACCGAAAATTCCTTCCCCTTCAGTTTCTCTCACTCTTAGAAGATGAGAAGAAAGGTCCAAAAGCTTCCTTCCAAAATAGTCTTTCTCACCAAGGTCTTGCCATTAAGGACATGTGATGTGGGAGACGCAAGAAGATTATTATTTAGTATTATTTATATTTGCAAGCCAATTGTATTTTTGTATTTTATGTCCTATTAGTTTATTGGGCTATAGTATTTTAATTTAGAAGTAAGGTTATTTTTGTAATAAGGCAATTAGGGTTTCCTAGCTAATTAGAACTAAGGTTTAGCAATCCTTTATAAGCAACCTATTGTATTCCTTAAGAGACAGTTGATATTTTGATGAATGAAAAAATGGTCGTTTGGTTTTTCTCTGGTCTAGTGTTGACTCCAAGTCTACCCTAGGTGCTGACTCCTAGTGGTTTCCCCGCTTGGTACTGACTCCAACCCAGACCTAGGTGCTGACTCCAAGATCATTTCTCTTTATTTTATTGTTGTTTCAATTTTGTTCTGGTTGTCCTGCATCAACATGCCTATGCTTTTTAATGACATAAATAAAATAAAATAAAAATAGAATGTTGACTATGTGTGACTTTTTCCTTTTTTTTTTAAAGGTTAGCATTGTGTAAGTGGGAATTTATAGATAAAGATCTGATTTACTTACTTGATCTACGATACCTCTTGAAACCAAAGGTACATATTTTGTTTTACTAATAATTCTTAGTCTCAAACTAGGTTTCTAACATTTACTAATAATTCTTAGTCTTAAATAAACTTTGAATAAAATTGATAAAAGCTCATTTCTAAAAAGAGAAGTGTTATGTCCACAACATTTTTACTACAAATTATACATGGTTAATTATTATTGGTTATAATTTAAATCTATCATTAAAATTACTTTTTTGCTTCACTAATAACAATCTATAACAACCTGCCACTTAAAATTTGTTGTGAAAATATTGTAGATATAGCATTTCTCTTCTAAGAAACATTTTACAAGTTTTGTAAAATGCTACCCTCATAAATTAGGTTCCATCTTGTTGTAGGTCCTTTATTTCTTCAATCTCAAAGTTCTCATTGTCTGGGCTTATTTCTTCCTTTCTTTTGTGCATGAATCAGACTTCAGTTCAACAAATTACAATAAAACTACAGTAGCAGTACAACACACTAGACAATAAAGCTACAAATTCACTAACATTAAATTGTGCCAAATGTTGAATAGTTCACTATAAATTCGTTAACATTATATTGTGTCAAATTTTGTGCCGAACTTTAGATACATAAACCATCCAACAATGATACCAACATTTTACTCAAACAAAAATAATAATAATAATAATAAAAGAGCAAAATACTATACATCAACAACAATAGCAACATGTTATCAACCTCCTTTGAAAACTTAGACAAAGCCTAGATTAATCCTCTCAGCTGTAGAATCTTCGAAGTTCTTTCACAATCATGATGGTTGCATGGACTTCAATACTAGCATGGGAGATTTGTTCCAAATTTAATGCACTGGTACCCCAATCACTTAAAACAACATTGGTAGATTTACCAAAAGTCTTTTCCCATTGTGGATATTTAAAAACAAACTTGAACAAATCTGGCAGACTGTAAGCACTTGGAATAGGCTTCTTTTGAACAGCAGCAGCAAAAGGTCCCAGCTCTATCACATTTCTACATTGAATCCCATAATCTCTTTGAAGATCACTGAGGTTGTGTTTGATGCTCATTCCAACAAAGGTTACATCTGAAAGGTTAAGAAATTTGGCCAGGGAAGTGGGTATTTTTTTGAAGTGTGTAAGGTGGACAAGGAGGCAATCATTTTCTGAACATAGTTTCAACACTGCAACTTTGTCACTGACTAACCCATCACTAGTTGAACTGAATGACTTCTCTATATCTAAACCCACAACTCTCTCAAAGTTTTGACCTACATTGTTTTTCTCCGATTCCTCTACGTTAAAAGTAGATAAAAGAAACTTAAGGCCTTCTTCCACCGCTGACTCATGGGTTATGACAGTTGTTCTAATCTCTCTAGCCCCGAGGTTAAAGGTATAAGACTTGGACATCTCTTAAAAAGAAGAGAAGAAAAGACTAAGGAATGAGAAACTAGATTAAATTGCATTGAACCCACAAGATAAGTGGTCGCTACTTATAGTTCTATAAACCAAGCCACTCTTTATCTACTAAATAACTCTGCTTCTTCGGTTGTAGCAACACTAGAATTCCAATAGTATCTTGGTTATGGGAAACATTCAATATAAATTGGGAAGCTACACTATCTTTGCCTACTATACATGAACGTTTGAAGAGCAACACCAAGAGCCACCTCTTGGTATACCGTATGGTTATGAACTTATGATAAATGAATATAATTTAGGGTCTTGTTAACAAGTGTCCTTAAGACAATTGTTAATAAATCATTTTAGGAAAGCTCTGACACCACTTTTATGGAAAATATAAAAAGCCGTAAAAAAAATTTATTACTTTTTTTTCCCATAAAAAGTTTTAAAAAATATATCCTAAACTAATGCTATTAGGGCATCCATTAACTTTTCTCTATAGGTTAACCGGTTACAATAGTTACTTTCTTCTTTTTACCCACTTGTTTCTAATAGTACTTGATTGAATTTACATTGTGCCCCAATGTACCATTATGATCTCTTGGCAAAAATTTCTTAGACCATTCACAACAAAGATGTCAAAAAATATAATCTTTAACAACTCAAAAAGCCACTTTATCTATTTTAGCAACCCACTTTTAAATACACCCAATTTTAAAGGTTCTATTTTAACACACAATACATTAAAATAATATAAACAACCCAATTAAATAAATATAATAAACCTAACAAATTCATTTCACCCTAACCTTTCTCTCTCTCTCTCTCTCCTCTCTTATCCTCTAGCCTCCTCTCCCTCTCTCTCTCTCTCTCCTCTCTCATCCTCTCCGCTTGTTCTATCCCTCTCTCTGTCTCTGTCTCACGCACCACCATACAAAGCCACCACCACAACCAACTACCACCACCAACCACAAGCCACTACCACCATCAACCACTACCCACTGCCACCCAATAAAACAATCCACAACCCCCCGAACAACCCTTGAAACCTAGCAACCCACAACCCACAAAACCCACAATCCAACCCCCGACCACCACAAATCACAAACCCACAGCAGATTGGTTAGAGTAGAGAGAAGTGTCGACGGCAGATCGATTACAGCAGAGGAGAACGCCAGCAGAGAAATGGTAGTGGGAAAGTTGCCATGAAGCATCGACGGCAGATCATCACTTTCCCTTTGGCTTTGGCTTCTTTATCCATGAGAGAGAGAGAGAGAGAGAGAGATTAGAGTTTTGGAGATGAAGGAGGGATTGGAGCTAAAGCCACCATGTGAGAGGAGAGAGCTATGAGTGTGACAGAGGCACATGAGAGAGAGAGAGAGAGAGAGAGAGAGAGAGAGAGAGAGAGAAGAAGAAAGAAGAGAGAAGTGAGGCAAGGATCAGAGAGAGAGAAATAAATTAATTAATTAAAAAAAATGTAGCAACTTGCTACAATAAATTGTTATCAAGTTGCTAAAAAATTTTAAGTTTAGCACCCTTGATAAAGGCCTTTTTTTGGTGTTTGAGTTGTTAAAAACAGCTTTAGTGTGAATGATCTTATGTTGTAAGAGCATCCACAGCAATGAGGCTAAAAATTTAGCTATTTGGCACCACAAAATGTTAATTTATCTATTTTACTTACTCATTTTACAAAACATGCTGCAGCAGTGAATTTATTTTAGCTTTCAATACAATAAAATAATATAAATATCACAATAAAATAATATATCCACTACAATAAAATAATATATCAAACCCAATAAAAATTAATTTCCCTATAACCCACAGCACAATGATGATCATCCACAACCCATAGCAACCATCAGAACCACAATGATCACCCACTAGTTCACATCACCCACAACACCATCAAAACCCAGAACCGCCATGATCCACCACCGACAACCAATCAAAAATAAAAACCCACTATGATCAACCCAACCAAAAGCCTACTAGATCATCCACAGTTGACAAAAGCCACAGTGATCAACCCAACCAAAAACCCAAATCAAACTCAAACAGATCGGTAGCGTGCCATGATCACCCACTAGTTCACATCACCCACAGCACCATCAAAACCCAGAACCACCATGATCCACCACCGACAACCAATCAAAAATAAAAAGCCCACTATGATCAACCCAACCAAAAGCCCACTAGATCATCCATAGTTGACAAAAGCCACAGTGATCAACCCAACCAAAAACCCAAATCAAACTCAGACGGATCCGCAGTGTGCCGTGATCACCCACTAGTTCACATCACCCACAGCACCATCAAAACCCAGAACCACCATGATCCACCACCGACAACCAATCAAAAATAAAAAGCCCACTATGATCAACCCAACCAAAAGCCCACTAGATCATCCACAGTTGACAAAAGCCACAGTGATCAACACAACCAAAAACCCAGATCAAACTCAAATGAATCAGCGGCGTGGGTCTGAGGCGAATCGGTGGCATAGGTTTGAGGCTAATCAGCGGCTTAGGAGTTCAACAAAGTGGGTCGGCTGGTGGGTCAGTGACATCGAGCTTTGGTGGGCGGGACGTTGAGGATCGAGTCGGGCCAGCGGCGGTGAGACAGAGAGGTAAGAGTTTGAGAGAGTGAGCTTGAGAGAGTTTTGAGAGAAGGTGAGACAGAGAAGTGAGAGCTTGAGAGGGTGAGTTGAGAGTGAGCCTGAGAGGCACGGTTAGGAGAATAAAAGAAAATAAAAAAATAAAAATAAACAAACATGTATTATTATAATCCAGCTGAGAATAAAAAATATAATAAAAAAAAAAAAATTAGCTCTCAGCTACAGTGACAACCATACATAGCTATGCACTGAAAGTAAAAAATTTTACCTTTATCTCCACTGCTGTAGTGTGAATTTTTATATTTTGGTAAAGCCAAAATAGCTATATAGCTATTTAGATTCACTGCTGTGAGTGCTTTAATGAACCTCATTTCTCGCATGCAATTTGTAGGGGCTCGTTTCGTCGTAGATCCCCCAACAATACATTTATTTAGAGAGTGGGACGAAGGGTTTGGCGCTAACAGGCTTGCCGCCGGTTCTCCAGAGACTTCCCTCTTCGAGGGGACTTAGCCCTGTTCGTTTTGGCTTGGGGGTTGCTCCTCGGACGGCCGAGGAGTCCCCCCTCTCAATAGGGGTACTTTCCCTTATATAAGTCTCCTCCGGTTGATCTTGGCCTTACAGCTGTCAATCATCCAGGCTCCTTGCTTTAGAACCTGTCTCATCCGCTATGTCCCCAACCTTACTGTGGGTCGCAGCACCCAAGGTTCTGCCGCTCAGAGGTCCTATCAGCATTAATGCTGCTAGGGGAGTTAGGTAAATGCATTAAGTGTGGATGTGACCACCTGGAGTTTAGACTAGGAGTGCCGAGGAAGGGATGTCCTCGGCACGGGCCTAGTAAGGGTTGAAGCCCATAGACGCCGGCCTGGGACAATTGTCCCTCCTCGGCATGGGCCTTGGGCCAGCTTAGAAGTGGGCTGGGGCTCCCAAGCCCACGGGCCCCACAATAGCCCCTCAAAATCCTGCTGCACGTTCCCTCGGACGGGGAGGAGGGTTTTGATACCCACGGCCCCCTCACATTCCGGAAGGCTTTTCGCTAGCTGGTTCTTCCCCAAATGGTCGGCTGGGTGCTTCAATTCTTCGGTAAGCAGTTAGTTTCCCCGTGGGACTGAGTCCGAGGATCACGCAGTTCCTCGGTTCAGTTGCTACTTTCTATGTGTGGCTAGCTCCCCGTAGGCTTGGGTCCGAGGACCATGCAAGACCTAGGCACAGGTGCTGCCTTCAAGAGTAGTGGCTAGCTCTCCGTAGGCTTGGGTCCGAGGACCATGCAAGACCTAGGCACAGGTGCTGCCTTCAAGAGTAGTGGCTAGCTCTCCGTAGGCTTGGGTCCGAGGACCATGCAAGACCTAGGCACAGGTGCTGCCTTCAAGATAAGTGGCTAGCTCTCCGTAGGCTTGGGTCCGAGGACCATGCAAGACCTAGGCACAGGTGCTGCCTTCAAGAGTAGTGGCTAGCTCTCCGTAGGCTTGGGTCCTGGGGACCATGCAAGACCTAGGCACAGGTGCTGCCTTCAAGAGTAGTGGCTAGCTCTCCGTAGGCTTAGGTCCGAGGACCATGCAAGACCTAGGCACAGGTGCTGCCTTCAAGATAAGTGGCTAGCTCTCCGTAGGCTTGGGTCCGAGGACCATGCAAGACCTAGGCACAGGTGCTGCCTTCAAGAGTAGTGGCTAGCTCTCCGTAGGCTTGGGTCCGAGGACCATGCAAGACCTAGGCACAGGTGCTGCCTTCAAGATAAGTGGCTAGTTTCCCCATAGGCCTGAGTCCGAGGACCATGCAGAGCCTTGGTTCTGTCTAACACTTGGTCTTCTGAAGTAGTTAGTTTCCCCATAGGCCTGAGTCCAAGGACCATGCAGAGCCTTGGTTCTGTCTAACACTTGGTCTTCTGAAGTAGTTAGTTTCCCCATAGGCCTGAGTCCGAGGACCATGCAGAGCCTTGGTTCTGTCTAACACTTGGTCTTCTGAAGTAGTTAGTTTCCCCATAGGCCTGAGTCCGAGGACCATGCAGAGCCTTGGTTCTGTCTAACACTTTCACTTTTCTGTAAGTAGGGGTTTGTCCTCGGACCGTTTTTCTGGGGACGATTCCTCCTTCGGTCGGACAGTGATTTTACACGTGGCGTTGATCTCGCCTCCAGCTCGAGTCCCCATCTTCTATCTGGGAAGCGTCTCCTGGCCGTTCGTGTTCTGCGCCTGACGCTTCGGTGCGCGAGACGCGCCTTCATTAATGGTCTCGTGAATCAACAGAAGTACAACGGTCTGCGGCCCCCTTGGAATTTGGTGGCTTCATTATTGTCCGCCGCTTCGGTAACTCACTTTTCGAATTCTGCGTGAATTAATTCTCACCAACCCTCCACCTCTATATAAGGCCTTCTGGGGGGATGGTTTCTCCTCATTCCATGGACCCTCCACCACAACCAGAAATATGTCCCTCCGCCTCTCCGAGCCCCTTCAACACCACCGCCAGGATTGTGACCAAAGTTGGGAGATATGGGATCGAGGGCCGCTGTGGCCGCAGCCCCCACTGGGTTTCCGGCGCGGCAGAGTCCGGGCATAACCCTGGCAGTGCTGTATGCGGTGGCCAGGTGGGACGTTGTTGAAGTACCTAACGTCTCTCCCCGGGGCGCACTTCCGGTGGAGGAGACACGCGAACTCATGTCATGGCTGGCGCCTGAGTGTTGCCGTCTCCAACGGCCAGCGCTCGGGCGGATTGGAGAGCATCAAGGGAACATCACGGGGGAGGACATTCCGGTGCCCCTGCATCTGCTCCTCACTTTGTTCAAGCTTCCGCCTTGAAGTGAGTCAGCCTCAGCCCCCTTCCCCGCTTTTATTGTCAGGCCCTCCCATTCTCCTGATGCCAATAAAAGCACGGGTTGACACTCCCCCCTCCCTCTAGCTAGTTGTAGAATCGGACCGCCTGAGCCTCCGATTGTAGGATTAGCTTGTAATAAAGCTTGTAAAACAAGCCTGCCTGAGCCTCTGATTGTATTTTGTAACTTTCTTTTTCATGAAATAGTATCAGACTCTTTTCTCATTCTTTTTTTTTTTGCTGTTGAATCTTCCATTTTGCTGCAACTGTGCTTATTTTTTTTTTTTTGCGAAGTGACTTGTTTAGAACGATCGCCGGTCGGCGCACTAACCCTTCCCACAGACGACGCCAATTGTAGGGGCTCGTTTCGTCGTAGATCCCCCAACAATACATTTATTTAGAGAGTGGGACGAAGGGTTTGGCGCTAACAGGCTTGCCGCCGGTTCTCCAGAGACTTCCCTCTTCGAGGGGACTTAGCCCTGTTCGTTTTGGCTTGGGGGTTGCTCCTCGGACGGCCGAGGAGTCCCCCCTCTCAATAGGGGTACTTTCCCTTATATAAGTCTCCTCCGGTTGATCTTGGCCTTACAGCTGTCAATCATCCAGGCTCCTTGCTTTAGAACCTGTCCCATCCGCTATGTCCCCAACCTTACTGTGGGTCGCAGCACCCAAGGTTCTGCCGCTCAGAGGTCCTATCAGCATTAATGCTGCTAGGGGAGTTAGGTAAATGCATTAAGTGTGGATGTGACCACCTGGAGTTTAGACTAGGAGTGCCGAGGAAGGGATGTCCTCGGCACGGGCCTAGTAAGGGCTGAAGCCCATAGACACCGGCCTGGGACAATTGTCCCTCCTCGGCATGGGCCTTAGGCCAGCTTAGAAGTGGGCTGGGGCTCCCAGGCCCACGGGCCCCACACAATTTATAAGAAGGTAAAAATCAGGATATTTGTTTTTTCTCACACTAGTAAGTAAGCCCTAAACAGCACTAATATTATCAAGGTTCATAAGCACTTATATTATTTTTATGCTTTGTGCTTGCATGATAATGTGAAATGTATTTTCAGTCACTTCCCAAAAAGATTAATACTTCATTAATGTTGATAGGAATCAAGGCGTATGGTTATTTATCTTTTGAATCTCACTTGGACCATCCTCTAGTTAGAGTGACCACCGGGGCTTGTAGCCTAGTGGTACCCGGTTCCATTATAACCGTTAGCTCGGGAGTTCTATCCCCCGCAATTACCCAGCAAAAAAAAAAATCCTCTAGTTAGAGTGGAGAAAAGTGTGGACCATATTCGTGAGCTCCTACATAACTCCATAGCCCAAATATCTAATATGGTGGTCAAATTGATTTTAGTCCAGGAAAACAAAGAATCACAAACTATTTTCCAAAGTGCAATATGCAATTAAAACTCAAATTTCATAAATCATATTGCTCAATATCAATTTTTTAAAATCTAATTCTGATAATAGTATGGTCCATATACTCCACAGTCTCTTCGGTTGGAGCCATGGATTAAGTAATTCACACAGGATATATGAAAGAATAAATCAAGGTTATAAGTCATATGAGGAGTATCTATAGGCTTATATAACAATTTCCAGATTAATTTTGGCAATAATTTTAATCACGAAAACTCACATCCCAATAAATATAAAATAAATTATCTAGCTTGCGCAGGTATGCTTCCACTTGTCATGGATAGTAATGGTTGTCACTGTTTACAGCTACGTGTCTCTGTATGGTTGCACATTCTGCAAACGGATTGTTTCTATATATGCCGTAGTCCCATTTTCACCTCGAGGCAAATTAAGTAGTGGTCGCAAAGAGCAACTGAAAGCAATTTCCATGCTCCCGGCACTGCAAACTTTCTGTTCGGCTGTGGCTTAGATGCTCCCAAAAGTGCAGACTCACATGCCTTGTAAATCAGAAAGTAAATTTGCACTCAATAGATTAAACCATTTTCTTTTGTTTCACCAATCCAAAGTTGTATTTAGTAAGAATATTAATAACAACACCAAAATTCTTGATTTACATACATCATCTTCCGACAATGTTTCATAGTCTGACTGCTCAAAATTGAAAATTTGTTATCAAATGATTGTTCAGAATATTATATATTTTCAATTCTTAACCTATCCTAATTAATGTACACATGTAATGCAAATGAATTGGCATAAAAATTTCACATGATGATCTAAAGATATGAGCAAGTGACTTGGATATCATGACCAAACAACTGTCATGTGCTTGAAGAAACAGAAATGCAGAGCACACACCTGGCTGGCTGGACGCACAAAAGAATTTACATTTTCATAATTCCGTCATCCCACAACTTTTTTCTTGCAATCAAAACTCTTTCTTCAGTTGCGGAGAGAGCATCAACCCTTGGTTCTACTTCTGATACCCAGCCATCCCACCTTAAGGCAGTCAGAAATTTCCGAATATAGTTAATGGTTGAGGGTTTGTCTCTAATAATGACAAAACCATCCGGCCGTAGAATTCGATCCATTTCAATTAGTAGATCTTCTATGCCACACCCACGCTCATCAATATCTGAAAATAATGTCCAGGCATGCAGAAGATCATACGTCCGTGGATATGTAGAAAATGCTTCACACCTACAAAAGACAAATTTGTGAAACTGACAGTAAAATCTCAAAAACAGGAAAAGTTGAAGCAACATAGAAAAAAAAATGTTATGCTTCCTGTACACAATATTAGGTACAAACATAGTTCCATGCATGTATGATGGGAATTTAAAAACATACCAGTCATGAACAGTTCCAATTAAGCCTCGATCATATATAATCTTTAATCTGGCAAATGCATTGGCAGGAGCAACATTCATCACCCAGACATCTTTATCACTAAGGGCAGCAGCAAACCCACCAAGATTTGAGTTCATATCCATGACATTTCTGATGGAATTCTTCTGGATAACAGATTTCATCTGCTTCCAGTATTCAGTCACTCTAAAATGCCAAATGCTCTGCATTATATAAACTTCTAATTCATATAAGGTTGAACATCACTCATAAAGAAAACAAACAGAAAACCAGCAAAAACCGACAGTATCATGCAGCAATCTATTGTAATTTGAGAAACATACAGTGTCCTCTTGAAATTCCTCACGTCTCACACCAATTTCTTCCAGGCGAGGTGGTGCAGCAGAAAGTCTTTGTGGCCAAGGAACTAGTCCGCTTCCCTTTTCCTTGTGCATCTCTGTTTTATCAAAAAAAGTAATAGAAGTTTAAGAACAAAGAAGTAAATGAAAAACCAAAATCCCCGCCAGAACAACATAAACTGTTAACACAGAATGAATAGCCAAAATACAGTGTATTAACCTATCTGCCTTTAGGGGGTAAAAAGGGAGGAGGTGAAAAAGGATAACAATCAGCATGCTCAGCAAAACAAAGTGAAAACCTGAGGATCCTGACCAAAGAAGTAAGCTAGTATTTCTAATTGTGTTTGCGTCTGCCTCACTTTTGATTGGAAGGATCTCAACTATTTGTGAATGCTATCCAGCCACTCATTGAAAATTAAAACTTATATCTATTTAATGGAGATTATCAGCACTACTAGCAATCTTTTTTAACACAAATTCCTAAGACCTGCATATCACCTCATAAAGAGAAAAATGCAAGCAGAGGTCCTAGCCATGACTTCAGATAATCAGAAAGAAATAACATAAACTGCCTGATGTCTATGAGCTAAGCATTAACACTGAAGGTCAACACGGAATTTCTACAGCCTACCACGTCATGTTTTTCTGAAGTGCAGTGCATTTCAAAGTCAAATCACACATAGAATTGGATTCTCATAGAAAATATGAGATAAAGCAAATTAATGGAGAATCATGCATTTATAAATATAATTTCATTATTAATCACCTTCTCTTGGTGAATTAAATTTTTCTACAGTATGCTAGTCACAGTAATATATCTCATTCATTGTTATAAAATCAATGATTAGAGAGCTAACTGATGTAGTTGTGTATCTGATTCACATACATTGCCAGGAAGCTATCAATGTCACCAACCTCTTGCTTTTTACAGTATGTTAGTCACAGTAATATATTTCATTCATTGTTGTGAGATCAATAATTAGAGAGCTAACAGATGCAGTTGTGTATCTAATTCAGATGCATTGCCAGGAAGCTATCTATGTCACCAATAGCTTCAAATACATTTTCATCATGTAACCCCATTTCTCAGAGTGGTGGAAATCCTTCAGGTTCTAAATTTCTAATTCACAAAATTAAACTAGTTTCACTATAGTACCCAAAAGCATCAAAGTCACTGAACATTAAATGTAATGCCTACCTATACAAATGCTAGATTATGAGAAAAAGACAACAATTCCACCAACCACCACAAACATCAATGCATTGGCAGATTATATATTAATGCTACTTACTCTTAGAGTATGGGGAGATGCATGCCTTCATGGACACATTCCAAGTTGCATCTGGGTCATCATCAGAACTGCACAAAGGGGGCAATGTCCCACGTTCTCTCTTTAAGTAACAGCTATTCGTCAATGGCTTTGCCCATATAACAGTCTGGTCTTGCTTTACAACAAGTCTCCAGCACATTCTTCTAAGAAGATTGCACATAGCATTCCAGATCCTCCGATTTTCTAGATCATGTGCATATGCTTCAGGAGAAGAGTATACAAAATACCCTCCTGGTCTTAGTAATCTGTCAAGTTCTAATAAGAGAATTCCATCTCTTTGAAGCCAATCAATTCGACATCGTGAACAATGAGCCAGTTCAAATGATCTGCTCGGATAAGGAAGTCTTTTTGTTGCCAAGACACCAAGAGTTGCTGGAATTCCTCTCTCTAGTGCAAATTGTATTTGATTCTCATGTACATCATTAGGAGCAAGAGACATAGCTATAATGTTGAGGGGAAGAAGATAGGCTCCAAAACTTGCAACACCACAACCCACATCAAGAACATTTCGAATATTTCCGCCATTGTGGAGTTTATCACCAGAAAACTTAAGCATCTATACCAATATATTCATAGAATTAACATTAAAAAAAAGTCACTTGAATTACATAATGCTTCATTAATTACCAATTTATAAGATTCAAAACAAATTTACGAAAACGAAATGAAATTACCATTGAGAATTAAAATGTGATTAATGGGACTCAAGTAAACAGCCTTGAGAGTAACATATACCTTAGCAAGAGCAATGATGTACTTATCAGCTCCATCGTGGAAATGAGTACCTCCACCGGGAAAATTTATCTTGTCCCCATTAACAACCATCCAATTCTGATCTGATTTCTCTTGTGCAAGATGTGTGTGGGGTATATTTGCCTTCCACACTTCGTCCCTACTTGCCGGCCATCTAATAGGGATCTGAAACACTAGTAACAAATTTTGTCGGAATCAAGAACTAAAAATGAACCCAATCTAAACAATACTTCTACATGAACAATGCCAGCCACCAACCTTGTAACCAGATGGGGGTGGAACCAGACAGTTATACCGACGAGCTGGAGGCGGGCAATGACGCTCATAGTGCTCCATTAACGACAAATTCAGCTTCAATTTCAGTCGGTAGATAAGGTTCCTATCTAAACAAGGTATCAACTCTGAAAACCTCAAATCACAGATCTGAAACAACATCATTTCCACCATATCAAAAAAAAAAAAAAAAACACTTTAACAATACCCTTTTGCAGCACAACCCAAAAACAAAAATCAATTGAAACAATTAGTTGCATTTACTTATGCTGCTTACCCAAGTCCCAAATCAAAAAATTATGAACAGCATTATTAGGCTAATGCACTAATGCTACTTATTCTTGTACCTATTGCCATTAATTGCATATGGGGGTTTCTTATTTCTCACATGAAAGCCTACAAATTATTCACAAACAGTTCAATTAATACAATTTGCAACAAAGAACTACAAATTTTTTTCACAAACCCATTAACTAAAAAGTGCAAAAATTGAAATTAAACATAAAAATCGAAAGCATTACGTACAGGGATGCTTCTGGGGGCCTCAGGATTTAGGTCCTGGACTTGAAGGAAATCATCGACATCATGGGTTTGGAGAACCGGGTCGGATCCGAGGAATCCGGAAGCTTCTTGGTCGGATCTTCGCGATCCCGGAGCTAAAAAAGATACGAGGTACAAGCAAACAAGACCGAGAAACACGATGAGTCCGATGAGAAAGTAGTTGAGTAGCTTGGTGGTGGGACTGTGCTCGGCCTTGTGCTTCATTTTTCTTTTTTCTTTTTTTTTTGGATCCGACCCGAACTTAGTTTGGACTTTGGAACATAAACCTAGTACTAAAACCCTTTTTAGTATTTAGCTCGTAGAGTTTAAGGAGAGAGAGTGAAAGAGTTCGAGACACTAGAACTGTACCTATTTGCCTATGCTGGAGTTTTCGCGGGAGAGAGAGAGAGAGATGCAGATTGGGTGTGTAGGGACTGGTTCTTGGGTACACCGTTGATTTGCCTTTGCGGTCACGGCATCGAACGCATTTCCCGAGTTTGATTGTTTAAGTGTTGACTTCTACACACAATAGACGACGTAGAGTACAACTTTTCGCATACTCGATCGACTTTATTATTGTTTTATTTTGCATCTTGTTCAATACTTGAAATTCGCCCGGATAATACAGATTTCAGTAGTATTGAACCTATTGAGACGGTGATATGTCTATTTTTAAATATATGTCACCATCTAATTGAGTCCAGTGCATTTAGTGCAATGGACCTAAACTAAGTTTTTTGAAATTTGGGTTCCAGTTAGCTCAACTAGTAAAGTCTCTAATGGTTGTATAAGAGATCTGGGTTCAATCCCCGCCCACACCAAAAACTGACTGGTGTCTTGGTCTGATAATAAAGAACTATTATCAGGAGCGGACGCCATAAATTGAAACTCTCTCAAAAAAAAAAAAAGTCCCTTGAAATTTAATTAGAAATCTTAATCTACATGAAAAAGAAAAAAATTCATTTATAAATTATTATTATCCATTTTTTTAAGAACATTTACATTGCTTCTTTTTTCCTTCTCAAAAAAAAAAAAAATTTTGCTTTTTTTTTTCCCCTTAGGTGGGTGTTTATAGATATTTTAGATTCTAATTATTCTTTCTGGAGTTCGTTTTTTATATGTAGAGAGTGAAATTTTAAACCAATCACAAATTACCAAAATATACTATCAAACCTATGTGTGGGGCCAGGAAGAGTCAGGCAGCCCCGGCCCACTTCGAACCAGGCCCGAAGGCCCAAGCCGAGGAGGTTTCTAAGGTCCGAGGATGAAAGCAAGAAGCCCAGGTGCCCAGGAAACAACGCCGAAGACGATTATGTCCTCGGACTTACGAGACCACAAAGTGGACAAGCAGCACACCACCAAGGGGAGTCTTCCTAAGCATCCGAAGAGAAAAGAACCAGTACAACGCATCAACAACGGAAGCATGGTGGAGGAGCAAGTCCAGGATGAACTGTCACCTCCACATTAAATGCCCTCAACTAACGTCCTGGCCGCATTAATGAGGAAAGGACTCCAGAACAGTGCTGTCTTGGTTGCCGCAACCCACAGGAAGAATGAGAAGGCGGCTGATGGGACAGACACTCAAGTAGTGGCCTGGTTGCTCAACAAATGTAGGGCTGGGATCGATTGGGGGAAGGGTATATAATGTAAGGAACCCCTCCTAAAAGAGGGGACGGAAAACCTGAATTAAGAAGTACTGTAGCGACTTGTATTCTCTCAAACCTTATAATCAATCTTCAAAGAAATAATAAGAACTCCAAGCTCTGAAAGGCAAGTCCGAGGAGCATTATTGTGCATCCCAATTCACGTTTAGGTTGTTAAACCCACATGCAACCATGCATGGTCGTTGCATTCCTCACTAAGGCCTAGTTCTTGAACCCATTCTCTATAAATTCATTGCAGGGCTAGCTGGGCTTAGGTCTACTCTCTCAACCCGTAGAAGTGCTCAAACCCAGTCCCTACACTATGTATTACATTAAAATGACTAATTACATAGTATCATGTGTTACATTATGAGTCTCACCATTGTTATTCTTAGACTAGTAGATATTTACCAAGTGACACTATGAATGAAAATTATAAAGAATGTTCAAGAGCCAATTATGTGCCAAAATTTTAATTTAAACGGACACAAATGTTTTAATCACATATTACCACTAGTAGTTAACCCATGCGATGCACTGGAATAGCTATTGAATGAGTTTTAGGGAAGAAAAAAAAACCATTATTTTTTAGTTGGAGTAGTAAGTAAAAATTCATGAAGTTAAAAAAAAAAAAAAAAAGATATTAAAAGAAATAGTACAAAGTTTTATTAGCTAGGTAGAAGAAGCAATATTGTTTTATTTATTAGTTTTTTGTGGGAAGGAATAAGAGACAAAATATTGTGTCTTTAGTTTAGTTTGTATTGTATATAAAAGATATAAGTTGTAATATATATGCCAACAAATGCCTATTAAAAGGTCATAACCCTTCAAATTTGATATATCAAAATGTGTCTATTGAAAGGTCATAAACCTACATATTGAATATACCAAAAAGTGTCTATTAACAAAAAAAAATGCTTATAAAATGAAAAGATATCTATTGGCCGAAAATGTGCCTATTAAATGAAAATGTGTTTATTGATCGTAAATGTATCTATTGAATGAAAATGTGTCTATTGACATAAAATGTGTTTTTTTTTTTTTTTTTTTTTTTTTGAGGAGGGAAAATGGGGGTCTTTATGGTCATATTACACCCCCGGGCAGGGAGCCAGTGGCCTCGGGACAAGTTAGCCCGATCTCGGGGGCCCGCCTGTACCACTGTGTGGGAGTCACCTCATTTGAGTACACCTTACCACTAAGTATGCCCACCAACGGAAACCTGCTGGCAGCGGGACTCGAACCTAGGTGGGTTAGACGAAGCGTCCGAACCTTACCAACTGAGTCAAGCCCCGTTGGCAACTGTTCAATGTTTTTTAATGTATACGTAATATTAATATATACTTAAATGTTTATTTAAGTATACATTTAAAAACGTCATGTGTCAAACGTTATTTAAATTATGACATGCGTTGCTAATAAATTAAAAAAAATCATCTTTTCTTAACACTTTTATAAATGTAGGCATTCATCACTCTCGTATTGTTGCTATTGCAATTGCTTTTGAGAGTTATTTGTTTTCCTTTGATTGCCTTCTCTTTATATTTATGTGAGAGAGAGAGAGAGAGAAAGCTTCCTCGATGAGGATGGCTTCAAATTGCAAAGCAGATTTTTTTTTTTTTTTTTTTGTTAATCCAAATAAATTTATGAAAAGAAAAATATTGGATCAATTAGCATAAGTAGCATGCTTACTAGGGATGGCAATTTTTCCCCACCCCGCTTAACCCGCCCCTCCCCGTTTCGCCGCACACGGGTTTTCCCCGCCCCACAAAGGTGGTGGGGCGGGGATGGGGCAAGATTTTAGCCCCGCACCACGGGGTGGGGCGGGGATGGGTTTAGACTTTTTAGACCCACCCCGCCCCGCCCTTCCCCGTCCCCGCCCCGCCATGCATTGCTAAGGGTTATAATTGTAAATTTTTCATTTCCTAAAACCCTACTATTTAAACAAACATATCAATATTAGCTTATTTTATTCTACCCAATGTGGTTCTTTACCTTTATTTTATTATGTGTTATACTATGAGATTTTTATTTATTTATTTATTTTTATGATTGTCTTGTTAAACACTTGGATATATTATTCAATTTTTTCTAAAAATTGATTTGATTTGATGGGATGAATTTAGTTATAATTTCAAGTATATTTTTGTTAATGAAATATGTTTCATTAAAAAAATTGTACTAGTTGTAGGACAAGTTAACAAAAAGTAGAGTTTAACGGGGTGGGGTGGGGTGGGGTGGGGCGGGGCCCCAAGGGGCGGGGATGGGGTGAGAAAGTTTTCCCCGTCAGGCGGGACGAGGATGGGGCAAGACAAAACCATGCGGGGCAAAGACGAAAACCCCATCTTTCAGCCCCGCCCCACCCCATTGCCATCCCTAATGCTTACGTATCACTTAATGAACTCATCAACAAGTACATTAACAGAATAGGTGTCAATTCAAACAAATCCTTAACGTTAAAAAAAGGGGAACATAATTTTTACAATTTAGGGAGAAAATCAAGATTATCCCAAACTAATTAGGGGCGCAATCTACACTTTAGTTTTTAATAAGTATAAGTTTTACTGCCGTACACATTTTGTTTATATTTTAAATTGTTTTATAGTACCACTATACACTATTAATGGCAAAGCTAGGACTTTATCTTTAGGGAGCTATATATAAAATTTTTTTTTTTTTTTGTGGGTATGAAAAGTAAAATATGTACTATAAACAAAAGTGTATTTAATTAAAATTAAAAGGAATATATATATATATATAATAAAATAAAAAAAAGCAATGAAAAGTAAACTAAAAAAAAAATCAGAACAAAGCAAATGTAAAGTACCTGGGAAAGAGTTAAAAACAAGGGGTCAGCTAGGGGCATAGAGCATTGTATAGTCAGGGGATGAGGGGCCCACGGCAAAAAAACTTCAATTTTTCACTCTTTCTTGTCTAGTTTAGTCACACAATACAAAACTTTTACTTTTAAACAAACTACAGCAGCAGTGGGAGAGAGGAAAAGGAAAGAACTAAAAAGAAAAGGCAAAAATCCAAAACTGACCCTCTAACTTTCAGCCTTTTTTCATTTTAGTCCTCTAACTTTCAGTTTTGTCATTTCAGTCCTCTAACTTTCAATTTTGTAATTTCAGTCATCTAACTTTCAATTGTTGTCAATTCGGTATTGTGTTAACCATCTGTTAACTGTCTCCGTTAAATGAGCAAAACGACGTCGTTTTGGCTCCTTTTTTTTTCTTTTTTTTTTCGTAATTAAAAGAAATTAAAAAACTATTATTAAAAAAAAAAAAAAAAAAGTTAGGGGAATGGCGTCGTTCCCCTTACCTGAAATCAAAACACAATTCCTACCTAATCATCCACCACCACTTCTCCTTACAAATTGATATCCAACCATTACCTCTATACATACATATATCCACCTTAAGTCATTACACCTCAGTGTCTCATCCATACAAACACTACACTAGAAGCTTTTTTTGACTAGGAAAATGGCTAGAGTCCTATCTCTGTTCACTTTTCTTGGTTGGGTTCTTCTCAAAGATCTCATTAATAGCAAGCACTTGCCCATTGCTCTTCTTGACTTTCTTCAGCTTCCTCAGAAAATACCAGAACTTGGACTTGGCGCAAACCTCGTTCGTGGAGCTTCATGTGGTAAATCTTAGGGTGCTCATTGGATTCGGTGGGCAGAGCACGCTCAACAACTTGGTACTGGTGGAACCTAAAATTAACCATTTCCGATAACAAGCTAAGATCTCTGAAGCCTCTCTCTCACCCTCTCTCTCTCTCTGTGTATGAAGAAGTTGTTGATACCCGTTTTCGCGACACATTCGTACAAGCCCAATTCAACTAAGCCTGACTTCTTTGTGGGCTCAATTTATGTATTATATTTTATTTTATTCTTTTAAGCATGGCCCAAGCCCATGTGATTTATTAGGGAAGTTGAAGAAGTGTGGTTTGGAGGGTATGGGTCGGTTCCTTTCGGACCTTTTGCATGAGCCCAACCCATGCATGCTACCAAGTGGGCAAGGGACACTGGTAGCACCTCAGGCTCACAGAGGAGGTCTTGTATCCAAAATTTCCACCCCAAAATAGCTTTTATGCTCTGTGTGACTGTGGCCCAAAGTTCTGCCCAAACCATTTTTTTCCTTTAAACATAGTTGGCTCCCATTGGCCAACTCCATCTGCTAACCCTTACTTAGGTGACCCTCCCAATGGTCTGAAATTTCTGACCAAAGGCAACCAATTAAAGAAAACCTACTTTATTTCCAAAATCATGCTAAAAGCATACCAAACTCTTCCCTAAACAAAAGCAACCCTAGCCAAAACACCAAAATAGTATCATAGGGGATAAAAGCCTCTTCTACTACTCAAAAACCAGTCACTTAGAGTACCCCAAGTTCAATACAAAAGACCCCAATCAGATTCAAAATGAGGCAGCCACATTCTACCTAGAGAGCTGAAATTTCATAGCAAAAACTCATTCAGCCAGTCAACAATCTCACAAATCTGAGCCTTAGGGGTGGAAATATGGGTACAAGGGAGCCTTCCCTCTCTTCCTCACAACTTCTCTCAATTCCCTCTTCTGTGTGACTGTGGATTGAAGTTTCAGACCTGTTATTTTTTTATGGTTTTCTACACTTTTGTTATAAGCATTTTGATTTTCTCTTGTCAAAGCACCATTAGCCTTTTGTTCATTATACATTTGGAATTTTGGGCTTGATTCTTTGCAATAAACACTTCTAAAGAACCCAAATGGAGATTTGGGTCATTCTCGCATTTTTGGCCCTTGTCGCAAAACGTCCCCGACATTTTGGCGACTCCGCTGGGGAGTCAAGCAGCTGACACAAGAGAAATGGTGCCTCCAAAGGTGTGGAACCAACAAAGAGATGGTGTTTCTCACACCAACTTGTCGTTCCAAGGGAAACCGTATCATGCTTTACCGCGCAAGAAGAGTATTGTGAAGTTGAGCTTGAAAAAGTTCTATCCTTAGCTCATTGAGCTACTGGAGATGATCCAAATCGTGTGACAAAATCGCTCCAACCATCCAAGAAGTGAAGGATGGAGGGAGAATCAACTTTCTTATTCAAGAAAAAAAAATTCTTCCACTCATCTATATTATATTTTTTTAGCTATCATTCTTATGGATGAAACATCATATATCTCTTGCTTTACATGATATTTGTGAAAAATTTTGTTGTAGCTTGAAAATGCAAAAATGGCAAGCCACAAATCCAACCGCGAAGGGAATGATAGTTCCAACCAATGATCAACAATGCAAAGCTCTAAACATCAATTTCAAAACCAAGAACCTCTCACGCGTTGAGCATATGGGAGCTGCGAGTGATTGACTCATTTTGGCGCAACAATAATGGCACTATGTGCGACCCTTCGTAGCTGAATATTTTTGGCGTCACCGCTAAATGAAGTCTTCACCAAATAGCTAAAAGTCATAGCTAAATGGCCTACTGCAAGGCGCTAGATATTCCATACACCAAGCCTTGAGATAGCAACATACCATACATCAAGTTGTATTGTTGTTAAGTTAGCGCCGAGCATATGGGGCCTACCGCGGGTGATTAAATTATTTTGGTACAACAATAATCGCTGCTATGTGCGACCCTTCACAGCTAAATATTTTTGGCATCACCGCTAAATGAAGTCTTCACCAAATAGCTAAAGGTCATAGCTAAATGGCCCACCGCAAGGCGCTAGATATTCCATACACCAAGCCTTGAGGTAGCAACATACCATACATCAAGTTGTATTGTTGCTAAGTAAGCGCCGAGCATATGGGGGCTGCCGCGGGTGATTAAATTATTTTGGCACAACAATAATCGTTGTTGTGTGCAACCCTTCGCAGCTAAAAATTTTTGGCGTCACCGCTAAATGAAGTCTTCACCAAATAGCTAAAGGTTATAGCTAAATGGCCCACCGCAAGGTGCTAGATATTCCATATACCAAGCCTTGAGGTAGTGACATACCATACATAAAGTTGTATTGTTGCTGAGTTAGCGTAGAGCATATGAGGGCTGCCGCGGGTAATTAAATTATTTTGGCATAACAATAATCGCTGCTGTGTGCGACCCTTCGTAGCTAAACATTTTTGGCATCATCGCTAAATGAAGTTTTCACAAAAGAGCTAAAGGCCATAGCTAAATGGCCCACCATAAGGCGCTAGACGTTCCATGCACCAAGTTTTGAGGTTGTGACACACCATACATCAAGTCTTTAAGAAGCAACATCTCATAAGCCAAGTTTTGAAGTCATACGAGCAACATACTATCGTTTAAAGCACGCTTAAGCTAAGACTCTCGAGCACTCTCTTCGCTAATTCATTTTTTTATATATATATCGTGTGCGCGCCCGAAAGTGAAGCCTGTTGGGCTGGGCCTCTCTCGGACTCACAATTTACTTGTATAATGGGTTTGAATTTCCTACACTGGGTTGTTCTTTACACTGAGACTCAATGAGATCATTTTTCTCTTCTTAAGGGTCCGAATCACCTTGTTCTCGCTTTGCTCTCTATCTATCTTCCCTCTTTTACAGTAGATCTTTCCCACCCCCATCTTCCCTAAATTTCTCATATTTATAGTCAAAAATCAGTGGAGAGGTCATGATTACTTCCCAGTTAGTGCAACAAGCGGTCCAGTATTATCAATCATAGGTGGGTGGTTAGGTGGGAGTGGGAAGTGGGAAGTGGTGAAAATGGCTTTGGAACTTGGTTCCCACCTCCGCGACTGTTCTCGGCAGTGGTGCCTCCCGAGGTACTGCCGGGTATGTAAAGGACGGTGTTCTGAACGTCTTCTCTTCATCATTGCTCGGGGGAAAGCTTGTGCCCGCAGCACGTGTGGCTCTGGGATGGGCCGCTAGGTAGAGAGAGATTGGCTTCATGGGCCATACGCCCAGGCGAAGGTCCAAGGCCCAAATGGGCCCTGGTGCGGGGGTTGTACAATAGCCCCCCTTGATTCGTTCCCCATTCTCGGTGATGAATCAAGGATCACAAGGGGCAGAAACCTACCCGGTCAGTCGAAGAGTCAGTACCCGGCCATTGGATGAGTGTATTAATGCGCGCCTCAAAAGACGCGTTAAAACTTGATTGATGGCTCATCCGTTATCATTGTCTGACAGTTCATGAACCGAGGCGTTATACGTGTGGTAGTTGAGGCAGCGATCCGCGTGCTCCCTTGCCAGTGGAACAATCAATGCTACTTATCTCGCCTCCTACACCTATAAATAGTCGCTCATGCCACTTATCCCCACTTTTGCATTTCTTACTTTTCTTTCTTTTACTCTGCCGAGCATCCTTCCTTCGTGGTTCATCTCCTAGCCCAGAACACACTTCCTCCTTTAGAGCCCACAGTAAGTTTCTTTTCTTCTTCTTCTTCTTCTTTCTGTTTGCCCATTTCGTTCAATTCTTCAATAATCTTAGTATTTCTTTTCTTTTTAAGAACACTCGTTCGTAGAATGGGTTACTCTTACCTCCTCGATTCGCCAAACGCTTTGGCTAGTTTTAGGGACGCTTATAATGTTCCTAGGGACGTAGACATTGCCTATTGTAATATGGATGATATTGACATCCAGAGGCGCCGTGGTGAAAACACGGTGTTCTTTCCCTTGATGGCTATTCTAGAGGGTGGGCTTAGGTTCCCGGTTGACCCTCTGATTCTAAGTACCCTTAGATTTTACGGCCTTTGCCCCGATCAACTCCCTCCCAACTTTTACCGGGTAGTGAGTTGTGTGAGTAGGTTGAACCAATTGTACGGGTTACAACTAAATCATTATGACATCAATCACATGTATAGTCTGTGTGGCAACATTGAGTCGGATTACTATTTAAAGACTAGGGACGTAAGGGTACAGCTTATTTCGTGCCTACCAGATTCAAACCGAAATTCTGCTAGAGATTTTGTTCGAGTGAGCGGCAATTGGTTTGCCGAGGAGCTTCCCTGCGCATTTTCGCCGCGCGATGTTGGTCGGTGACAAACATTTATTCATTTTGATCTCTTTTGATTCTGGTCCGGGCATGTAATCACTAACTAACTCTTATTCTCTTTGTGCAGAAAGCAAAAGATTCAAACCGGATCTCAGAGTGGCACACGTTCGGGACCTAAATTTCGTGCTCCGGTCGGAAATTTTGTCCACTCGGACGGACAACTCCGAGCGTCCCATCTTATCCTCCGTGTATATCCCGTTTACTCAACCTGGCAGGGATTCAGCCAAGCCTTGTTAGTCGACAGCCCTCTCCTCTCATATATAGACGTCCAGCACGCAAACTTCTTCCCACCAAAGCTAACTGTAGGTGAGGCACGTGATCTTGGCCCCCGGTTCATTTGTTCGGACGAGCGACAGCCCGTGCGCGACGAGTCAGCCGAGCGTGTGTCGCGGGAGCGCAGAAAACGTGCACACGAGCAACTTCAGTCAGAAACTCCTGCCCAACCCGAGAACCCTACCGAGTTCGAGGCTCCTGTTCGGGAAGCAGAAGGTGCAGCCGCAAAACCAGCCGGCTCTTCTGAAACAGAATCCGATCAAGGCAACGCCATGGTAGCCAGGAGGAAAATGACGATCGACCGCTTTGTCCCGAGTGCCCAGCCTGCCGCGAAGCAGCAATGAACACCTGGCCAAGATGCTTCGCCTCCCGCTGTCCAAGCAACTCGAGTTCGAAAAAGGCCGCGCACAACCGATCAGACTCAGACGAGCTCGGGGAATGTGCCCCTCCGGCCATCGGCGGGTATTGTTATCTGGGAGCCGGTAGCACAAACCGGGGTAGACCTGGCGTCTACTTCCCGGGCTCTGGTGCCATGGCGACCCTCCTTCCAACTCGATGGCAAGCCTCTTTCATCGACGGCCAGTGCACGGGTATGGGAAAAAGGTTATGGGGGCCGTGTAGCGCAGAGTCTGGCGCGCGGCATTCTTCTGCCCGAGGATTTGCACGCTTTTACGGAAGGGACGGATGAGTCTTTGGGGAGGCGATTGCAGTGGCACGCCATAGCGGTAACTGTTTCATTTTTCTTTACCATCCTCGGTTTCCCACTTGCTCATGTACATGTACTTTCTATTTTTCCTTATAAAGCGATTATTGTGTGGTCAGGCTGCGCAAATGTCGTACATTGTGGACGGGAGGATGAGGGACCTAGCCGAGGATGTTGAGCGAGAGAAGGCTTTGAAGGATGTCGCCGAGGCCATGGCGAAGGAGAAGTTGAAAGTTGCCGAGGAGGCAGAGAATAAAATTGCTTCAGCCGTGAAGGCCCAGGCTCTTGCCGAAGGGAAGTCTGAGGAGCTGGAACTGCAACTGGGAGGCACCGAGCTTAAACTGGCGAAGGCTCAGAGCTTAAACACTATGTTGGAAGGACAATTGGCCGACTCGAAGGCGGCGTTGGAGGCTTGTGAAAACAAGTGGTATGACGAGGGGTTCGCAGATGCCGAGAATTCGGCGGAGTCGGTCATTCGCCAGGCTCACAAGCTCGGATACGAGGAGGGTTGGTTTGCCGCTCTTCAAGCCTTGGGGATCCCCGAAGATTCTCCATTGAGGGATTGCGGCAAAATCCCTTTCCCGAGTACCCCACACACCGAGAGGCTTGCACCCCTTGTCATCGATAAAGAAGAGACCTCCAGCATGAGAGAACTGGTGAATGCTATTGATTCTCATGCGGTGCCGACCGATATGGAGGAGACTAGCCACCCCCATGTTGGGGATCAAACCGGGGAGGACGTCCAGTTGCCAACTTCTTTCGCCGACCAGCGGCCTCTAGAGGATGCATCCTCCGCTCATGCCGCGGATATCTAAAGTTGAAAACCGATCCTGCTTTGTTTTTCCTTCTTTTTGAGAAAATAGATGAACTGAATTGCCTATGTCACCGGACTGTGGTGATGGAACGATTTATTTATGTTGTATTTTCTATATTTTAAGTTGCCGGGTTTTGGCAACCAAATGTTAGTTTGAATTTTATGTCTTACTATGAATTCCTTATTGTGATGTGTTTTCGCTTTGACCGAGTAATGAATCCTCGTTGGTTGCCTCTTTATTGTGATGTCTTACTATGGTAAGGTTTCCACATGCTCGGTGACAGGGATCGAACCGATGACCAGGCTTCTGTCCTTAGAATAGAATGCTAAGATTTTCACCTGCTCAGTGATTGGGATCAAACCGAGGGCCAGGCTTCTGTCCTTAGAATAGAATGACTAAGGTTTCTACTAGCTCGGTGATAGGGATCGAACCGAGGGCCAGGCTTCTGTCCTTAGAATAGAATGGCTAAGGTTTCCACCTGCTTGGTGATAGGGATCGAACCGAGGGCCAGGCTTCTGTCCTTAGAATAGAATGACTAAGGTTTCCACCTGCTCGGTGATAGGGATCGAACCGAGGGCCAGGCTTCTGTCCTTAGAATAGAATGGCTAAGGTTTTCACCTGCTCGGTGATAGGGATCGAATCGAGGGTCAGGCTTCTGTCCTTAGAATAGAATGGCTAAGGCTTCCACCTGCTCGGTGATAGGGATCGAACCGAGGGCCAAGCTTCTATCCTTAGAATAGAATGACTAAGGTTTCCACCTGCTCGGTGATAGGGATCGAACCGAGGGCCAGGCTTCTGTCCTTAGAATAGAATGGCTAAGGCTTCCACCTGCTCGGTGATAGGGATCAAACCGAGGGTCAGGGGTAGAACAGTGCGAATCTGCGTGAGAAACATCATTACTATCATTAACAGAACATATACAAGAGGTTGCACTTAACTTTATGCTCGGCGTATTGCTTATCAGTGATAGTACTTCTTCAGATTATGGACATTCCACAGTCGGGGCAGCTGTCTCTCGTCTAGGTCTTCCAAGAAGTAAGCCCCGGTGCTAGCCATTGCAGTGACCCTGTAGGGTCCCTCCCACGTCTGCGCCAATTTCCCGGCATTAGTATCCCGCATGTTGCCCACGGCTCTTCTGAGAACCAGATCTCCGGCAATAAATTCCCTCGTCCTTACGTCTCGGTTGTATCTCCAAGCGAGCTTCTGCTGATATTCCGCAAGCCGTATAGTCACCCTTTCGCGCCATTCTTCCACCTTGTCCAAGCACCCCACCATCATCTCATCGTTTTGGGCGGGATCGAACCCCGCTACTCGCGCACTGTATAGATTCACCTCAGCAGGTATCACGGCTTCCGCCCCGTATGTGAGAGAGAACGGGGTCTCCCCGGTGGACCTTCTAGGAGTTGTGCGGTATGCCTACAAGACGTTGGGCAGTTCCTCGGCCCAGTTTCCCTTCGCACCCTGCAGCCTTTTCTTCAGCCCATTCACAATCACTTTATTTACGGCCTCGGCTTGACCATTGCTCTGGGGATATGTCGGAGTTGAGTACCTGCTTTTGATATCGAGACCACCACAGAATTCTCGGAATGCCCGGCTGTCGAATTGTAGCCCATTGTCCGATATAAGCGAGTTCGGCACCCCAAACCTTGTGATTATATTCTTCCACACGAATTTCTTCGCGTCCACATCTCGTATATTGGCCAGAGCTTCCGCCTCCGTCCATTTGGTGAAATAGTCTACGGCTACCAGAACGAACTTTCGACCACCCGTCGCCTGAGGGAATGGACCGATGATGTCCATCCCCCACTGTGCAAAAGGCCAAGGACTGCTGATCGGGTTCAAATGGCCCGCGGGCTGATGGATTAGAAGGGCATGCTTCTGGCACTGTTCGTACCTCCGCACGTACTCGGCCGCGTCCTTCTGCATTTGAGGCCACCAGAACCCTTGAGTCATTGCCCGATGTGCCAATGAACGTCCCCCCACATGGCCGCCGCACACTCCACCGTGAAGCTCAATCAAGAGCTCACCCACCTTCTCTGGGCACAAGCACAAAAGGTACGGCCCTCCGAAGGACCTTCGATACAGAGTCCGGTCTTCCGACAACCAATACCGAGGAGCCATTCTACGGATTCTGCTGCCCTCCTTCTCGTTACTCGGTAGTCGATCCTCCGCCAGAAAGTCGATGATGGGGTCGATCCAGCACGGTGCAGGGGTTGTGACGGCTGCGACGTCGATCCCTGCAGTTCCCGAATCACTCAGTACCATGATGCTCGGTTCTGAGACAAGCTCGACTCTAATTAGCTGCGGTATCTCTTCGGCTACTGACGATGCCAGCGTGGCGAGGGAGTCAGCGTGTCTGTTCTGCGTTCGAGCCACCTGGAAAACCTTCACCGTGCCGAACCCGGCCATAACATGCTTCGCCTGTTCTAGGTACGCTTTCATCCGGAGGTCTCGGGCTTCAAAACTGCCCTGCACCTGATTAACCACCAGACGCGAATCTGAATACACCTCAACTTCCCGAGCCCCCAAGCTTGAAGCTGTCCTCAGTCCGGCCAGAAAAGCCTCGTATTCTGCCTCGTTGTTGGATGCTTTGAAACCCAATCTAAACGAGTGCTCTAACCGTATTCCTTCGGGGGTGATTATGACTACCCCGGCACCGGCCCCCGTGGAGCTCGACGCGCCGTCCACGAATACCTTCCACGGGCAAACCTCAAGATGGCAAACCATTTCCCCTTCCCTTTTAGGCGAAAACTCTGCGATGAAATCTGCAAGGACCTGGCCCTTCACCGAGCTTCGGGGTCTGTATCGTATGTTGAAAGATCCAAGTCGAGTTTCCCATTTTGCTATTCGGCCCATGAAGTCTGACCTCTTCAATAGTGACTGCAAGGGATACTCGGTCAGGACATATACTGTATGAGCCTGAAAGTAGTGCGACAGCTTCCTAGTGGCGTGTATTAGGGCTAACACAAGCTTCTCCAAGGGTAAGTACCTCGTCTCGGCGTCAACTAGAGTTTTGCTGATGTAGTACACGGGTTGTTGGATTCCTTTGTCCCTCAGTAGCACTGCGCTCACAGCGTGCTCAGATACTACCAGATACATGAATAGCTCCTCTCTTGGTTCTGGTGCCGTAAGCATGGGTGCCCGTGCCAAATAATTCTTCAGATCCGCAAAGGCTTCGTCGCATTCTTCACTCCACCGAAATCCAGTTCATTTCTTCAGCAGTTGGTAGAATGGTCGGCAGCGATCCGCGAATTTTGAGATGAACCGATTAAGGGCGGCTAGCATCCCGGTTAATACTTGCACTTCCTTTGGGTTGCTCAGTGGCTTCAGTCTTTTCACTGCTTCAATTTGGTCGGGGTTGACCTCAATTCCCCGCATAGTGATCAGGTATCCCAGGAACTTTCCGGCCCCCACGCCAAACGCGTACTTCTCCGCATTAAGGCGTAGCTTGTGCTGTCGGAGAACCTCGAAAACCGCCTCAAGGTCCCTCATGTGCAGTGCCTCCTGCTTGCTCTTCACCACCATGTCATCGATGTATACTTCGACTGTACGCCCTATCTTGTCTTGGAACATCCTCATCATCATACGTTGATATGTGGCCCCAACATTCTTTAGCCCAAAGGGCATCCTCGTGTAGTGATAATTGGCCTCCGGGGAGATGAACGCCATTTTCTCCTGATCCTCGGGTGCTAGGGCGATTTGGTGATACCCTTGGAAAGCATCCAGAAAGCTCATCCTCGGGTGTCCGTACGTGGCGTCAACCAGCTGATCAATCTTCGGCACGGGAAAAGGATCCTTCGGGCAGGCTCGGTTCAGATCTGTGAAATCCACGCACACCCTCCACGTGCCGTTCTTCTTCTTCACCACCACGGTGTTTGCCAGCCAATTCGGGAAGAAGATTTCCCTAATCACCCCAGCATCCTTCAATCTTCGAACTTCCGCTTTCACTGCCTCGGCATGCTCCCAGGCCGATCTCCTCGGCCTCTGTTTCTTAGGAGCGAATGAGGGGTCGACTCTGAGTCTATGGATGATGAACTCGGGATCTACTCCGGGCACCTCATATGGACTTCATGCAAATACATCTACATTCTGCATAAGGAGTAGCAACATCTCTACTTTTTCCTGGTCCTCCATGCTCTCCCCTATTTGGAAGTACTTGTCTGTATCCGGCAATACTTTTACCTTGAGCATACTCTCGGCGCGCGCGGCCCCCTTCTCATCTTGCGGGCTCTGTAATTGCTATAAAGGAGTCCCCGACGACGGACATTTGAGCTCGGCCTGATCCTTCTAGTCGGTCTGCTCCTTCCAATCGACCATAGCGATCAAACATTGCCTGGCCGCTCGCTGGCTTCCTCGTATCACCGCGATACCATAATCGGTATGAAACTTGACCTTCATGTGCAGAATGGACGGGACAGCCCCCATTGCATGGATCCACGGTCTTCCTAGTATTGCCGTGTATGGGGAGAATGAGGCAACTATGATGAAGCTTACCATTACCTCCTTGCCCCCCATATTCACGAGCAGAGAGATTTGCCCTTCGGGAACCACCACTTTCCCGTCGAACCCAACCAGGGGAGTGCTGTACTTCGAAAGATCCTCATTCCTTAACCCGAGCCCCCTGAAGAGGTCTGGGTACATAACCTCCGCCCCGCTTCCCTGGTCTATCATTATTCTCTTCACAACGAAGCTGTCTATCCTTGCCGTGACTATCAATGCGTCGTCGTGCGGCTGAATGTTTCCTTCCAAATCACCATCGTCGAAAGCGATCGGCTCTCGGGTGGGTCTAGTCTTCTTTGCGGGAGGCGGCACGCCCGTACTCCCCTCCACCGATACTACTGTCAACACCTCCTTCCCCTTCATTGTTGAAAGGCCCCTCGGGGCGACGTGGATAACTTCAATTACCCCAAGAGGGGGCGGAAGGGGATTCCCTCTCGGTGGGGCGCCCTGCCCTACTTCTCGATTCCCGGCATCCGTCACGAACTCCTTCAGGTGCCCAGCCTTAGCTAGCTGCCCGAGATGATCCCTCAGTACTCGGCACTGCTCGGTCGTATGTCCCCTGTCTTTATGGTAGGTGCAGTACAAGTTCTGATTCCTCCTAGAGGGGTCGCCAGCCATCCAATTTGGCCACCTGAAATATGGTTCATGTTTGATCTTGTCCACAATTTTATGCACGGGTTCCTTGAACGTCACGTTCACCTCCCCTACTCGTGCTTCTGGTTCCTGAACCCTCAAATTCATCCGTGCCCTCGGTTGAAAGCCGCTCTGCCGAGGACGATCTGTCATCTGCGCCTTGCCTTTGCTCTGTATTCTGTCATCTTCTAACCACTTGTATTCTTCAATGCGCCTCATTAACTGCCGCATATCCTCGGGAGGTTTCTTGGTTAACGATTCCCTCAGCCCTGAATCCTCGAGCAATCCCATTCTAAAAGTGCTTGCGGCAATCTTCTCGTTCCCTCCGCCGATCTCGTTGTAGAGCTCCCAGTATCGGCTAGCATAATCACGAAGGGTTTCCCCTGCCCTCATCTTCATAGACAGCAGCGCGTCTACCGGTTGCTGCTCCAGGCTGCATGTTACGAATCGGCTCTCGAACTCCTGTATCAGCTCAGCGAAACTGTGAATGGAGCCCTTGTGCAATCCATTGAACCACCTTAAAGCTGTGGGACCGAGGCTGGAGGGAAAAACTTTGCACATCAGAGCGTCATTGCGGGTATGTAGAGACATCATTTGGATATAGTGGCTGACGTGTTCCACCGGGTCCGTTTTCCCACCATATGAATTGAAAGGTGGGCGCGTAAATCTGTCCGGCATTGGCGCCTGTTCAATGTCTGCTGAGAACGGGGACCGAGCTGCCCTGCGCAGTGCACGGCTCATCGCATCCATTGCCGCATTCTTTAGCCGTCTTTCCTCTGGGGACCCCGATCCCCGATTTTCATACTCCCGTGAACGAGAGCGATTTTGTCGTCGGCGAGATTCCCTTGAATGTGAACGGTCTCGGCGCCGACGGGACTCCCTTGAGTGTGAACACTCCCGGTGGTGGTGGGATCCTGATTGATTCGACCCCACTCCACGCCGTTCTTCCCCGGCGTCAGGCCCTCTCCCTCGGTTGCCTTGATCCATTCTGCGGCACTCGTTTCTTGCTTCCAACTCCAGTTCTTGTACTAACCTGCGCAGCCGTTCTAGCTCCTCGTCCCTCTCGTCAAGTTGCTTGTGCCGGGAAGCATTGGATACTGTTCTCCCCGTTTGATACGACCCTTCTCCAAGGCCGAACCGCTCTTCCAGTTGCTCGTAAACCCGATCCTCGTGTCTCTTCTGCCTCTGTTCCCGCCAGGTGGAGCCCCGGGAAGACCCTGCCGAGCTACTCTCGGCGTTACTTCCAGACATCTTCCTGCACACGAGTCTCGGCGGAACCACTGCTTAGTAGGAGTTTCCCACAGACGGCGCTAATTGTGCGCGCCCGAAAGTGAAGCCTGTTGGGCTGGGCCTCTCTCGGACTCACAATTTACTTGTATAATGGGTTTGAATTTCCTACACTGGGTTGTTCTTTACACTGAGACTCAATGAGATCACTTTTCTCTTCTCAAGGGTCCGAATCACCTTGTTCTCGCTCTGCTCTCTATCTATCTTCCCTCTTTTACAGTAGATCTTTCCCACCCCCATCTTCCCCAAATTTCTCATATTTATAGTCAAAAATCAGTGGAGAGGTCATGATTACTTCCCAGTTAGTGTAACAAGCAGTCCAGTATTATCAATCATAGGTGGGTGGTTAGGTGGGAGTGGGAAGTGGTGAAAATGGCTTTGGAACTTGGTTCCCACCTCCGCGACTGTTCTCGGCAGTGGTGCCTCCCGAAGTACTGCCGGGTATGTAAAGGACGGTGTTCTGAACGTCTCCTCTTCATCATTGCTCGGGGGAAAGCTTGTGCCCGCAGCACGTGTGGCTCTGGGATGGGCCGCTAGGTAGAGAGAGATTGGCTTCATGGGCCATACGCCCAGGCCAAGGTCCAAGGCCTAAATGGGCCCTGGTGCGGGGGTCGTACATATCGTTTAAACCATTTTAATCTTTCAAATTTTTAATCAAAATATTTTTTATAAGTCGTTTATGCTATTTGCTTGGCCATGACTATCGCTTTCTAATATAAATCACATTTGCACTTAGGGTGAAATGGAAACCTTCTCAAAGCACCCAATGACAAAGAAAATCTGAACTCAATTCCCTCTCACCGAAGTTGTGACACACTCATGAATGCTAAGCTATGACGAGCTCACGCATCCAAAATCTTGGTTGATCCGCGCACGCCAAGCCATGGCATGTTCATATATCTTAAGTCATGACAAGCGCATGCATTCTAAGCCATGACAACGTCTTAATCCTTCTTGAATTTGAGATTATACTTGAAGAGGGAAGTTCAAACGTTGCCATTATCAAGAAAATTGTTCTTGTCACTCAATTCTTGCAATTGAAATCTGCGACCAAGCCAACTAATAAGGAAAGTTCGCGCGCACCTTTGAAGAATGCTTCACTAGAGCTCGCTTTAAACATTGATGTCAAACAACTCAAAAATCACAAGCTAGTTGCTGGAAATCTATTCCAAAGATTTTTGAGTGGAATCTTAGTATTGATGTGAAAGCTCGACATAAGCGGCATAGAGGCCAATGAGGAAAATTGTTGTGCTAGGGATGCAACAACCTTATACCGACATCTCTAATGCTTAGCCCATCATTGTCCAAAGTTAGAAGCTAAGCAAAGCAAAGTATAGAGCCGCCATTTGCGGTACCATGTATCTTTGACAAAAAGGCTAACCGAAGTGTAGGAGAGAAACTATGGTGCTGGGAATGAAACAACCCTATACCGACATCTTCGACGCTTAGCCTATCATTGTCCCAAAATTAGAAGCCAAGTTAGCTGAGTATGAAGACGCTGTCTGCGACACAACAAATCTTCGACAAAGAGGAATTATATTCTGCCCTCTATATAGCAAATGAGGAACCCCATTTTTGGAATTCATCTTGAAGAAATATGGTAAGTACTAAGAGAGGAATAAATCCTGCCAACAACTCTTGGCGATGGGATACCATTGGTTTGGCATAACAAAATTCACTAAAGTCGCCACACTTCCTAGTGCACTCCAAGCTTATACGCACACACCATATAAGCCTTCAAGACATGAGCGCTCCATAGCCTTTTACACTCAGGGACTTGAACTCATCAGACCTATCCATTCGCCCTTAAATGAGTACATTCAAGTCTTTGCCACCACTAAATAATTCACTAAGTGGGCGGAAGCAATTTGACTCAAGAAAAGCGATGGGAATGGTTGTAGCCAAACTCATCAAGAAGCATATCGTTTGTTGCTTTGACGTCTCGTTCATAAGCGACAACAATACGTCTCGCTTATACCAATTTTCGAAGGCAAGCCCTATGAAATACTAGGAAGCCGACAAACTATCATGTTATCCAAGCATGGTGAGATCCCTACATGCGAAGGTGTTATGCCTTCAATAAGGTAGGGAAAGCCAATGTTTTCTTCTAATGCGAAACCTTGCGAAATGGCAAGAAAACCAACAAATTACTCTTATGGCAAAGCCTCTACATGCGAGGAAAAAAAAAATACTCTCAATACGGTAGGGAAAGCCAAACACATACTCTCTCAATGGTAAGCCCTATCAAATGTCTAGGAAGCCAATGAGACGTTTTATTATGGCGATACCCCTACTTGTGAGGGCACGACTAGCCCTCAACAAGGTAGGGAAACCAATGCGTCCTCAAAGGAAATCCCTACCGAATAATTAGGAAGCCGGCGAGATGTCATATCATTCATATGTGGCAAGACCCCTACTTGCGAAGATGCAATGCCCTCGACAAAGTAGGGAAAGTCAACATTTTCATAAAAGCAGGCCTTACGAAGCGGTATTGAAGCCAACACAACATCTTATAATTCAAGCATAGCGGTTCATTACATGGTGGACATAATCATCCCTAAAACATTATGGGAAAATCGACACAACAAATCACTATCTCATTGCCACATGGTAATTTACTATACGCGAGGATAAAATCCTTCCTCAAGAAATTAGTAAGCCTATGTATGTGAGAACGTGATCGCCCTATGAAATGGTGACGAACAAATGTACCATGAGCCGTAATGCACAAAAACGCAGCCCATATGTGGGCTTCTTGAAACTAACGAAATAGCAACCTAATACATGTTGAGAATAAGTCGACTACCAAGTGGCGAGCCAAGCTTCAATATATATGAGCTGTTGTATGTGAAACCAAATCTGCCCATCAATAGAGCACTGAAAAATGGTGCACAGACAGCGAGACGTGCACTTAGCCAAAGCCTGTTCGCAAAAACATGGCAAGCAAGCAACATGTCTCCTGACTTGCCATTGCAAAGGCAAAGCCATATTCACAAATTATCCAATCAACCACAAGTCATTCTCAAGAGACTAAGTGCATATAATCTATCAAAATTATGCTACTTCATCGCAAGGTGCACTCGACCTTTCCAAGCAAGCTTTTCTCAACATATTCAAATGGTCACAGCCATACAAAGAGTTGTTTTCGCAACAAAAACATGCTCATAGCCTATTGAAGAAAGGTAGAAACTCATTCTCAAAGTGCAAAATACAAACTATTCACATCCTTAAGGTACAAATCATTCTTTTCATTCCAAAATTCAAATTACATGTTAAGACATCGTATATATGTTTCTTTGTACAAAATACAAATTGTACCTACTAACCATGACAGTACAAACTCAAAGTTTCACCAATATAACTAGACATGAACTACTCTATACATAAGTGGGCTATCCACAAGGGTGAAATACAAGAGAAAATGTTTCCAAGGCAACAGCCCATATTACACACTTCAACTAGTTCGAAATTTCAAAGCTTAGAGCTCAATACAAGACAATCAAATAAAAAAAGAAAGAAAGGGGGAAAGCAAGAAAGGAGGCGAAGGAAAAAGTTGAAGCAATGTCGTAGTCCCTTCCAACATCACCATCTTCGGGGCATTGGCTTACAATTACTCTCTTCTTTACTTTAAAGCCGTAAGAGAGAAACAGACTAAAAATGACCCAAAGTTATTAGCGGCAGCCATGGTACCATCTATTGCAGCTCTATGTTGTTGTTTGCAGCGGCTTTAACCTCAGAAAATGATGCATTGGCAATGGGATTGGCCTCGGGAATGAAAGTTCCAACGATTGCATCACAATTGTCTAAGCCAAAATCATCCTACAAGAAATCATAGTACAACTCACTCAATATACTATGATATGAAATTAAAAAAAAAATGAAGAAGATGTGTGACTTACCAAGTGAGTTCCAAAGTTCCCGCTCAATAATGGCGTATTTCTCAAAGTACACTTATTCTATGCAAGACGGCAATGCGGCACACTCAACAATCCCTATTGGAATGAAAAAGGGTTCGCAGCGAGTTTCGACTTGCCACAACAAATTTTAACTTGCCAGAGAAATGTCGGCTTCATTTTCAAACAAACAGAGTTGCTATCTGTGCAAAGTGTCAAGGCTGTCGATAATTACATTGAAGGAATAGTGGCTGCAACATGGAATCACCAACTTCGGCTTCACCAATTCATGCTAATAATCAAGCTATGCAACACATGGCTTACTTTCAATGGCATTGCTGGGGGCTAAAGGCTTACTCAACCGCTATGCGCCCCTGCACTAGAAATTCAATTTTCATTCCTACACTTTCATTTCAAGCTTACTGAATCGATTTACTATCACTCTCACTCGCGTTCATCGCAAGAATACGATACAGGGTGCTGCCAACCAATGTAGTAGCTATGTCACACCCCTATACTACATCGCCAAGTGATATCTTGGCTCCATTTTATTTCAAATAAGCTGTCCCAAGACAGCCAGTAGTATCGCTGATGGCTACGACTTCATGGAAATTAATCTTGGCAAACACGATCTCACCAAATTGGCCAACAATAAAGCTACTAATAAATTGAATCATCCTCAATATGTCGTTTCATCATCATCTCCTCATATGGACCCAATTCGCTCATTCAAATTTACAACAAACAATGGGGACAATTTGCTTCCAACACGAAGTCAAGCATAGCCGCATTGCAAACTAATTTCCATGAGTATCGAAATCAATGGGAATCAGCTTCGACATGAGCTTCGGCTTCAATGAGAACAACGGCTCAACCTCATGAATCAACGCAATGAGACTATCATTTTTCCAAGGAAAAGCCACTTTACAAATTTAATTGAAAAATTTGTTAACATATTAGCAAGCGCAGCCAAGAGATAGCGACAAAGAACAAATAGACTTACTAAGGCACCACTTCACCACCATTGGTACCAACAAGCTCATGGCCATGGGTAGCGGGCTGCCGCGGACCTTCATTGGTTGTCGTTGGCAAAGTTCCTTGCTTTATACCATGGGGTTCCCTCTCTTGTTCAGCAACGGCATTTTGTCCCGCCTAGATCCCGACTTGTGGACGGCGTACAGTGCCAAGCTTTTTCAAATTCCTTTCAATGGAACGCCCTTGCTCCTCACTTACAAGATATTCTCTATTTAGCAACCACCGCCTCATCATCCTTCTTGGGTTTTTGATAACACGAGTTGTTAGAACTGGAGATCTTGTTTCGAAGAATGGAAGTGCGAATGGAAATTAGAAGCAAAAAAAAAAAAAAAAGCATGTCTGGAGTCTCATACCCAAAGCAAAATTTCTTTGAAATTAGAAGCAGTATAGTGTGATGGCTGAAGCAAAAAAATTGAAGAAAGAAGAAAGTGGCGTGAAATGCCCGAAGCAAAAGAAAATAAAAATGATGCACAACATTTTTTAGTTTTTAAACAGCATTTCACGCATTTCAACACACTTTTTCACTCACACGTATTTTAAAAAACTACAAACAACAATTTTCAAACTACTCTACCAAACACCCTATAAGCTTTGCCAAAAGAGAAGTTTTGAAGTGCCCACATATATCGCCAAGCCAAGCAACAAATGGCGTGAAAGCCAGAGTCATTGAAAAGAAGAAAAAAGTGGCTGCATCTTACTCTCACATGCCTCTTTACTCGTATAATATCTCTTTGGCAAGACACATTCAATTACCAAAAGGGACCTACTATATATTGTTCAACATGACACATGGGTTAAGGCTTAAGCTTAAGGCCTAGATTATTTGTCATGACCCATGGGCTTTAAACTAAATTAGCCCACACGCCTATGCACAAACATTGCCAAGATCATTCCTTTGGCAGCCAAGACATATAAAGTTTAGCACTCATCAAACATCTATGGTCTATGCCACGTTCAAGTTACAAGAAGGCCGAAAAAGAAATAATAACATTATATAAGAATATTATTATTCTTATACACGGCTAGGAAGGCTATTGATCAAATAGTTGGAATTAAAGCTCAAAGAATCAGAGTTCCAAAAACAATTTCATCCGGTTACAACTTGACTCTCATAGTCTCACGGGCTTCATCACCACAATATTTCAACACATACAAGCTTTTTTCTTCAACTGGCGACTTTTCTTAATGCGGGCTCTACGACCGACAACATTTCAACATATGGGCTTCTTTGACCCATCACAATATTTCAACACATACAAGCTTTTTTCTTCAACTGGCGACTTTTCTTAATGCGGGCTCTACGACCGACAACATTTCAACATATGGGCTTCTTTGACCCATGTCATGTCAACAAAAAATAAAGCATTTGGGTAAACTAATTCTCGAACTCGCAACATCTACAAGCAATGGGAATCATCAACTACTCACACGTATGCCGCAAGCGCCACACGTGCTCGGGGGGCTAATGTTGATACCCATTTTCGCGACACATTTCGTACAAGCCCGATTCAACTAAGCCTAACTTCTTTGTGGGCTCAATTTATGTATTATATTATATTTTATTCTTTTAAGCATGGCCCAAGCCCATGTGATTTATTGGGAAAATTGAGGAAGTGTGGTTTGAAGGGTATGGGTCGATTCCTTCCGAACCTTTTGCATGAGCCCAGCCCATGCATGCTACTAAGTGGGCAAGGGACACTGGTAGCACCTCAGGCTCATGGAGGAGGTCTTGTATCCAAAATTTCCACCCCAAAATAGCTTTTATGCTCTGTGTGATTGTGGCCCAAAGTTTCTACCCAAACCATTTTTTTCCTTTAAACATGGTTGGCTCCCATTGGCCAACTCCATCTGCTAGCCCTTACTTAGGTGACCCTCCCAATGGTCTGAAATTTCTGACCAAAGGCAACCAATTAAAGAAAACCCACTTTATTTCCAAAATCATGCTAAAAGCATACCAAACTATTCCCTAAACAAAAGCAACCCAAGCCAAAACACCAAAATAGTATCATAGGGGATAAAAGCCTCTTCCACTACTCAAAAACCAATCACTTAGAGCACCCCAAGTTCAATACAAAAGGCCCCAATCAGATTCAAAATGAGACAGCCACGTTCTACCTAGAGAGCCGAAACTTCAGAGCAAAAACTCATTCAGCCAGTCAACAATCTCACAAATCTGAGCCTTAGGGGTGGAAATATGGGTACAGGGGAGCCTTCCCTCTCTTCCTCACAACTTCTCTCAATTCCCTCTTCTGTGTGACTGTGGGTCGAAGTTTCAGACCTGTTATTTTTTTATGGTTTTCTGCACTTTTGTTATAAGCATTTTGATTTTCTCTTGTCAAAGCACTATTAGTCTTTTGTTCATTATAAATTTGGAATTTTGGGCTTGATTCTTCGCAATAAACACTTCTAAAGAACCCAATGGGAGATTTGGGTCATTCTCGCATTTTCGGCCCTTGTCGCAAAACGTCCCCGACAGAAGTCTCTGTTCACTTTTCTTTTCCTTGGATTTCTTAGCTTAATTTCTTTTCCAGCTAAAGCTGCCATAAAGGAGTACCAATTTGATGTGAGAAACTTTACACGATTTGTGTTTTGATTTCAGTAAAGGGAGCGACCTCATTCCCCTAAATGTTTTTTATTATTATTTAATATCAGTTTTTTTTTTATTTCTTTTAATTACAAAAATTAAAAAAAAAAAAAAAAGTCAAAACGACGTCATTTTGCTCATTTAACGGAGACAATTAACAGATGGTTAACTAAATACCGAATTGACAACAATTATAAGTTAGATGACTGGAATGACAAAACTAAAAGTTAAAGGACTAAAATGAAAAAGGCTGAAAGTTAGAGGGTCAATTTTGGATTTTTGCTAAAAGAAAAAGAAGGCAAACGCCAAGTCGCCAATGGAGACAGAGAAAGCGAGCAAGAGTGAGAGTAATCTGTGTGAGGAAAAATGTTTTTGCAACTATGTGGTGGACTTGGTGGTGCGGCACATCAACAAAGTTTTTGACTTTTCAATTGTTCTAATGCTATGAGTCCGATGAGAAAGTAGTTGAGTAGCTTGGTGGTGGAACTGTGCTCGGCCTTGTGCTTCATTTTTCTTTTTTCCTTTTTTTGGATCCGACCTGAACTTAGTTTGGACTTTGGAAAATAAACCTAGTACTAAAACCCTTTTTAGTATTTAGCTCGTAGAGTTTAAGGAGAGAGAGAGAGAGAGAGTGAGAGAGGTCGAGACACTAGAACTGTACCTATTTGCCTATGCTGGAGTTTTCGTGGGAGAGAGAGAGATGCAGATTGGGTGCGTTGGGACTGGTTCTTGGGTACACCGTTGATTTGCCTTTGCGGTCACGGCATCGAACGCATTTCCCGAGTTTGATTGTTTAAGTGTTGACTTCTACACACAATAGACGACGTAGAGTACAACTTTTCGCATCCTCGATCGACTTTATTGTTGTTTTATTTTGCATCTTGTTCAATACTGGAAATTTGGTCCGATTTAGTTACAGTGTCCAGTAGTATTGGACTTGTTAAGATGATGATATGTGTCTATTTTTAAATATATGTTACCATCTGATCGAATCCAGTGCACTATTCAATTAGAAATCTTAATCTACATGAAAAAAATATATATATTCATTTATAAATTATTATTATCCTTTTTTTTTTAAGAACACTTACATTGCTTCTTTTTTCCTTCTCAAAAAAAAAAAAAAAAAAATCTTTTTTTTCCCCTAAGGTGGGTGTTTATAGCTATTTTAGATTCTAATTATTCTTTCTGTAGTTCGCTTTTTATATGTAGAGAGTGAAATTTTAAACCGATCACAAATTACCAAAATATACTATCAAACCTATGTATTACATTAAAATGACTAATTACATAGTATCATGTGTTACATTATGAGTCTCACCATTGTTATTCTTAGACTACTAGATATTTGCCAAGTGACACTATGAATGAAAATTATAAAGAATGTTCAAGAGCCAATTATGTGCCAAAATTTTAATTTAAACGGACACAAATGTTTTAATCACATATTACCACTGGTAGTTAACTTATGCGATGCACTGGAATAACTACTGAATGAGTTTTAGGGAAGAAAAAAAAAACCATTATTTTTGAGTTGGAGTAGTAAGTAAAAATTCATGAAGTTTAAAAAAAAAAAAAAAAGATATTAAAAGAAATAGTAAAAAATTTTATTAGCTAGGTAGAAGAAGCAATATTGTTTTCTTTATTAGTTTTTTGTGGGAAGGAATAAGAGACAAAATGTTGCGTCTCTAGTTTAGTTTGTATTGTATATAAAAGATATAAGTTGTAATATATATGCCAACAAGTGCTTATTGAAAGGTTATAACCCTTCAAATTTGATATACCAAAATGTGCCTACTAAAATGTCATAATCTTTCAAATTTGATATACCAAAAGGTGTCTATTGAGGAAAATTATTAAGTACTCTCGAAGTACCATAAATGCGTACTCTCTTCTCTCACATGAATGGTAGGTCCCATCATGAATTTAATTAGTGGAACCCACCATTCATGTGAAAGGAGAGAGTACGCATTTATGGTACTCCGAGAGTACACAATAATTTCCCGTCTATTGAAAGGTCATAACCCTTCATATTGGATATAACAAAAAGTGCCTATTAACCAAAAAAAAAAAAATGCTTATTGAATGAAAAGATGTCTATTGGCCGAAAAGGTGCTTATTAAATGAAAATGTGTCTATTGATCGTAAATGTATCTATTGAATAAAAATGTGTCTATTGACATAAAATGTGTTTATTAAAAAATGAAAATGCACAATTATTCAATTTTTTTAATGTGTACGTAATATTAATTTATGTAGTTATGTATAGCGTTTTTAAATATATACTTAAATGTTTATTCAAGTATACATTTAAAAACGTCACGTGTCAAACGCTATTTAAATTATGACATGCTTTGCTAATAAATTTAAAAAAAAAAATCATCTGTTCTTAACACTTTTATAAATGTAGGCATTCATCACTCTCGTATTGTTGCTATTGCAATTGCTTTTGAGAGTTATTTGTTTTCCTTTGATTGCCTTCTCTTTATATTTATGAGAGAGAGAGAGAGAGAGAGAGAGAGAGAGAGAGCTTCCTCGATGAGGATGGCTTCAAATTGCAAAGCAGATTTTTTTTTTTTTAATCCAAATAAATTTATGAAAAGAAAAATATTGGATCAATTAGCATAAGTAGCATGCTTACGTATCACTTAATGAACTCATCAACAAGTACATTAACAGAATAGGTGTCAATTCAAACAAATCCTTAAAGTTAAAAAAAGGGGAACGTAATTTTTACAATTTAGGGGGAAAATCAAGATTATCCCAAACTAATTAGGGGCGCAATCTACCCTTTAGTTTTTAATAAGTATAAGTTTTGCTGTAGTACACATTTTGTTTATATTTTAAATTGTTTTATAGTACCATTATACACTATCAATGGCAGAGCTAGGAATTTATCTTTGAGGGGCCACATACATACATATATATATATATTTTTTTTTTTTTTTGTGGGTATGAAAAGTAAAATATGCACTATAAACAAAAGTGTATTTAATTAAAATTAAAAGGAAAATGTGTTATAAACAAAAGTGTATTTAATTAAAATTAAAAGGAATATAAAATAAATAAAAAAAGCAATGAAAAGTAAAGTAAAAAAAAATCAAAACAAAGCAAATGTAAAGTACCTGGGAAAGAGTTAAAAACAAGGGGTCAACTAGGGGCATAGAGCATTGCACAATCAGGGGATGAGGGGCCCACGACACAAAAACTTCAATCTTTCATTCTTTCTTGTCTAGTTTAGTCACATGGTACAAAACTTTTACTTTTAAACAAACTACAGTAGCAGTGGGAGAGAGGAAAAGGAAAGAACTAAAAAGAAAAGGTAAAAATCTAAAACTGACCCTCTAACTTTTAGCCTTTTTCATTTCAGTCCTCTAACTTTCAGTTTTGTCATTTCAGTCTTTTAACTTTCAGTTGTAGTCAATTCGGTATTCTGTTAACCATCTGTTAACTGTCTCCGTTAAATGAGCAAAACGACGTCGTTTTGGCTCTTTTTTTTTCGTAATTAAAAGAAATTAAAAAACTGTTATTAAAAAAAAAAAAAGTTAGGGGAATGACGTTGTTCCCCTTACCTAAAATCAAAACACAATTCCTACCTAATCATCCACCACCACTTCTCCTCTACAAATTGATATCCAACCATTACCTCAATACATACATATATCCACCTCAAGTCATTACACCTCAGTGTCTCATCCATACAAACACTACACTAGAAACTTTTTTTGACTAGGAAAATAGCTAGAGTCTTATCTCTGTTCACTTTTCTTGGTTGGGTTCTTCTCAAAGATCTCATTAATAGCAAGCACTTGCCCATTGCTCTTCTTGACCTTCTTCAGCTTCCTCAGAAAATACCAGAACTTGGACTTGGCGTGAACCTCATTCGTGGCCCAGAGCTTCATGCGGTAAATCTTAGGGTGCTCATCGAATTCGGTGGGCAAAGCACGCTCAACAACTTGGTACTAGTGGAACCTAAAAGTAACCATTTCCGATAACAAGCTGAGATCTCTGAAGCCTCTCTCTTGCCCTCTCTCTCTCGGTGTGTATGAAGAAGTCTCTGTTCACTTTTCTTTTCCTTGGATTTCTTGGCTTAATTTCTTTTCTAGCTGAAGCTGCCATAAAGGAGTACCAATTTGATGTGAGAAACTTTAGGGATGTGAGAAACTTTACACGATTTGTGTTCTGATTAGGTAGGAATTGTGTTTTGATTTCAGGTAAGGGGAACGACGTCGTTCCCCTAAATGTTTTTTTATTATTATTTAATAACAGTTTTTTTAATTTCTTTTAATTACGAAATTTTTTTTAAAAAAAAAGTCAAAACGACGTCGTTTTGCTCATTTAACGGAGACAATTAACAGATAGTTAACTAAATACCGAATTGACAATAATTATAAATTAGATGACTGAAATGACAAAACTAAAAGTTAAAGGACTGAAATGAAAAGGCTGAAAGTTAGAGGGTCAATTTTGGATTTTTGCTAAAAGAAAAAGAAGGCGAACGCCAAGTCGCCAACGGAGATAGAGAGAGCGAGCGAGAGAGAAAGTAATCTGTGTGAGGCAAAATGTTTTTGCAACTGTATGGGGGACTTGGTGGTGCGGCACATCAACAAAGTTTTTGACTTTTCAATTATTCTAATGCTATGTACAAGTAAGCCCTAGATGTGTTGGGATGAAAATTAGAATTTGTTTCCCTTTTATTTGTTGAGATAATTGTTAAAATACTTATGTGTTCATTTTAAAGATGATAAATGTTTAATTATTGTAATTTGCTAACATATTTATTTATGGATTGTATTTTATTTAAATGAAAATTATGTTTATTTTTAGACTTTCTTATATATATATATATATGTATGTATATGTATATTATCAGGTATAGGGGGCCAAAATGATAAGATTATTTAAAAAATTTCAAATTATTTAAGATATTTCCACACAAAAAATTTTGGAGGAACCAAGGCCCTATCGATCATCAAGTGGCTCTGCCATTGTATACTATGTATCTGTTTGGATCCAGCTGTTGCGTTTTACGTTTGCGTTTCTTCTCTCTCTTTTTTTTTCTTTTTTTTTGCTGCAGCACGCATTTCAAGGAGACAAACGGCTACTGTTCATGCTACTGTTCAGGAACAGTAGCCGTATATTTCTGACTTTTCAGCCACTTTTCATCACACTCGTGATTCCCGTGAACAGTGCACGGGATCAATAAACTTCACTTTTCAGCGACTTTTTCGTTAAAAATGGGTCTCACGGCACTATTCATACATTTAAAAATTATTTTGCTAAAATGTTTTCAGTTTCAACAAAATAAGTTCTATCCAAACGGACTCTATACATAAAAGGAATACAGTATCTATAAACAAACCCAAAAAAAAAAAAAAAAAAAAAAAAAACCTTAACAGTTATATTTTTATTCATTCTCTTTGAAAATAAATTCCTATCTTCGTCACTTGTAACGAGTCTCGTTACATAGAAGTAGAAGAGAAGGGTGTGGAAGCAATACTTTTGGATGTTGAAAATCGTTTACCAAATTTTCAACAGAGATAGGGATGGTACATCATTGGAAACTCACCTACATAGATCTGCATGTAGAAGCCTAACTTGAATATTGACAAGCCACCTCAATTCCATTAGACTCCAGGATGTCATCTCTAGTGTTGTCCATATCGAAAAACTTTCACATCGATATCATCTACGATCAATAAGTGGACCACGAGCCTTTTTTATACGAATATTTATCACTTCTTTTTCACAACACCTGTTGTGTCCAGTAATAAGAGATAATGTTTTCTTGTTAAAAAAAAAAACTTCTACACTGTAAGGAGGATTTTGATATTTAATAACTTCTACACTCTTATTAAAAAAAAAAAAAAAACTTCTACACTATGTTGGTAAATATGGAAGGAGAATAAAGAAATGTTTGGAAAATTGAAGGGAAGTGAGAAAGTAAAAAGCATTATTTATATTATATTTAATAACTTCAACACTATGTTGGTAAATATGGAAGGAAAATAAAGAAGTGTTTGGAAATTTGAAGGGAGAATAAAAAAATTAGATGGGGTAAAAAAAAAAAATCAGAGAAAGGATCATGTTTATTGATAATGTGGTTGTATTGGCTAAAATCCAAAGGGCCTAAAAAGATGCTGGGCTTGGACTAAAGTCTACAACAATTAATTTATAAAGATGAGTCTCTGAACCAACATTTGACATTGAAACAACAATTTCTCACAAGAGAATGATAATAAACAGCGTGTGGAACTAAAGCTAGTAATGAAACATGTTTTTCTTTATTTCTTCTTCCTCGGAATGGCTAAGTAGCCTTTACACTTAATCAAATACCAGATTTCACTCGTGTTTCTATTGTATTCTTTCTTTTCTTTCTTTTCTTTTTTCTCTTCTCAAGATCCAATCCCTGTACATTAAGAATCTTTTTTTTTTTTTTTTTTATAGTCCCATTGCTTCAATTCTAGCATTCCACCTAGATGGTGGATGGTTTTTTTCTTGGATTCTTATCTCATCATTTTCCTCCCCTCCTTTTGAGGCTGCGTTGGGTAGGTAACAGGCTGTGTGGCGTTGTTCAAGTATCATTCGGTCATTAATGCAATATGCCTAGTTGGTGCAGTGCATTTAATGCAAAGGTAATGGTCGCTTCACTAGGAAGTTTCCCCAAATTCTTATTCACACTGGTTACTGTTACCTTCCTCGAATTAGTACCCTTGGTTCATTCAAAAGAACCTCTCAACTTCTTCAGACTATCATTCTCTAAGCGCCTTCCTTGGAAAATTTATTTCTTCAGCTAGCTCTTCTTTTCGGTCTACCTGGGCCAACTTGAATTAAGCGAGTTGACAGTTGGGCCCTTATGTACCTCAATTCAAGCCTAAATGGGATCAAGCTTTCTGGTCTCCCATAGTAGTTATTATCAATTTTATTATAAAAATACTACAAATTGACGTGTAATTGAATGTGATTATTGCCACATTAACAACCTAATAAATATTTGGACAAGGATTTGTTGCAAATTAGGTGGTAACAACTCGTGCAAAAATGCACACATGTCAATGCCTCAGATAAACACCTGTCTAGGCTTATGTTTAAATAAAAACTTCTGTGTCAATATTGAATTTTCCACCAAATAAGGCATTGACATGTGTGTATTTTGCAGAAGTTGCTGCAACTTAGTGTGCAGCAAATCCTTACCCTTAAATATATATTTTTTATTATTTGAAAATCGGTTACCAAACATTTTTAACAACTTTAAAGTACTTTAGCATTGATTTACATCTTTAAATAGCTTTAAAGTACTTAAGCATCGATTTTTATCGAACATTATGGAGGGATTATTTTTTCAGCCCATCTCCTCTAGACATTAAGGCCTAGCCCAATCGGTTGGGACAATGTCAACAATTTACAAAAGAAATGCCCAATCGGTTGGGATAATGTCAAAAATTTACAAAAGAAATGTCCACTTGGGCCAAAAATAAACGAATGGCACTGTAGCTCCATTCAGGCAGAGGAGGGATAGACGAAACAAGGACCCACAATCTTATTGTGTTTTTAGGTATAATTTATTTTCGATTGCTTATTTGAATACATGAGACAAAAGGCAAAAAAATTAGCTTATTTCTAAAATATGAAAAGTTATATATTTAAAATAAAGCTAAAGAAAAAGCAAAAGCTAAAATTTGTAGTTAAACGAGACAAATTTAAACCTCTTTATCCTAAAATCTTGACAATTAAACCTCTAAATCTAAAACTCCCCTCTTATAGCAATGGCAATATCATAAGGACACAAAGCCCCCTCTGTATTAGCAAATGAAACCACTCAAACTTTAGTAGCTCTTTTTTATTTTGTACATAGAATATTTGACAAGACTCGCAGATTTAAAAACAGAGAGATAGAAGAGAATTTGTCCATGGTTTTCTTCTCTAGAACATGCTGAAGGCTTATTGTTCATAGTCATAGGTCAAAAGGGAGACACAAATAGGTTCTCTGCATGATCTTCAACAGGGGAAATGTGAATAAATTAACGCCATTGATCTGGTGCAGCCAGGATATTCTATTAAATACCAAAAAATTTTAAAAAAATTCATGTTTAAATTTTGTTTCATTTCTATTTCACACGGCTCAAAAAGGATCACGTGAAAGGTAAACTATTTAATATTTATGAAAGTTCAACATGTGAATATATTTCACAATTTTGTTGAGTATTTTAGTATTATCCAATGCACCGAGACTTGTGAAATTTTTTTCCATGAAGAAATTAATTTCTACCACCGTCAAAGTATTCTCTAATCTTAAAATCTGCACACAATCTTAAAATATTTTTTCTCTTTATGACTAGACCATTTCAAATAATGTTTATCTTTAACCCAAAGTTTTAGATTAAGATTTTTTTTTTTTGAGAAACTTTTAAGGTCCGTTTGAATACAATTTATTTTTGCTGAAAACTAAAAACTGAAAACACGCAAAATAATTTTTAAATTGGTGAATAGTATCATTGGACCCATTTTTAATGAAAACGTTGCTGAAAAGTGAAGTTTGTGAGTCTCATGAACAGTGCACGAGACCCACGAATATGATGAAAAATGACTGAAAAGTCAAATATATACGGCTACTCTTCATGAACAGTAGCATGAACAGTGAAATTTGTCCCCCTGAAACGCGTGCTGCAGCAGGAAGAAAAAAAAAAGAAAAAAGAAAAATGCAAACGCAAAATACAACAAACGTCCTCCTGTTTTGTTTGGATTGAACTTATTTTGCTGAAACTGAAAACTAAAAATATGGTAACAAAATAATTTTTAAATATTTAAATAGTGCTGTAAAATCCATTTTTAATGAAAAAGTTGTTAAAAAGTGAAGTTTGTGAAACCTATGAACAGTATATGAGTGCACTGTTTATAGAAAAAAGTCAAAATAAGCTGTAAAAAAAAAAAAAAAAAACGTGGACGTAGTCGTTGAATAAATGGATCCAACTGGATAAATTTAATAGAAAAGGAACAGAAATAACTAAAGAATGATACAGAAAGATGGTTTGCTTTTAAAACAAAATTGCAGCCGTATGTGTAACATAACTACTCCAACAATTGCTTAATCCTTGTCCTGCAATTTTTTATTTTTTATTTTTCTTTTGAGAATTGAGATAGCCTTCACCTGCATTTTCTATTCAACATTTGGCATCTTCACGTGGAAACTTTCAGGTCAATATATTCTATATTTGAACACTTTTTATTTTTTTTCAGGATGGAATTTTGCAGGACCAAGACAAACACGGAAAAGAAAATTATGGTCAATCTTAAAGTCTCTATTAGAAATAAAAGAGAGATAATATCTGAATTTTTCTTGAAAATTACACAATTTGATATTACCAAAAAAGAGGTGGCAAAGATGAAGTGTGGACCAAGTCACTGTCTTGAGAAAAATCGTGTCGTCTACGGTATATCTAATGTAGTTAGACAAATAGTTTCTGCACGTTGCCCCCAGGATACAACAGTCCAGCCACCTTTGCTAATTGTCCTTGCGAGCCTACACTACTCGTAAGATGTAAGCTCTCTATAGTAATTTCTTTTCCCAGAAAATTTTGTAAAAGATATAATATTTTTGTGAGTAGTAAAAAGCAATAGATAGTGAGTGTTTAGGACAATAAAAAATTATTTTTGAAAAATTTTCAGCCTTGTAATTCAAAAATAATGTGTGTCTTCTCCTTTTATTTCTTTCCATATATATATATATATATATATATATAGCCGGACCTTTAACTTGTCCTTAGCCAAAAAATCAAAAGATTTGATATCAATTAAATGGTCATAAAGGTATTGAAATTAATGTCATGAATAGTTTTTTTTTTTTTTTGAAAACTGAATAGCTTTCTTTTTATACATATATTATATATGTATATAAACCGGTCAAACTTTTTGCCAAAGTGAACGTTGAGGTGAGGTAAGTTAGTAGTCAAATCAAGTTTGTCTTGTAGCCATTAAACAAAATTTACAGCCCCTAACGTGGCTGTGTTTAAGCTATCAAATAATGCTTTACTTTGAAACTTTGACCATACACCAAAATTACAACCAAAAATGAAAAGCAATATATAATGCTATAACCTATCAACAATAAATTATATAAATATATAGTTGTACAATATCTTATACTTTCTATCTATAATATTGCTATTAAATATATTAAAAGAAACATTTTAAAGCAAAAGTTTATAAAGGAAAGTATACTAAAAGTTGACAATATATGGTATTAAAATTCACATTAATTTTTAGAGATTTTCTAATTAAAACCATTGACAATAGCTATTTAAATTTTGAATTATATTTGAATTTTCAAAATTTAGCAATCAACGTATCTGACATTAAAGGATAATTGATTTCCTCAATTCACATAAATGAGTATTAAAATAAATATGATATTTTTTATAAAAAATATCCAACAATCTCTACCTTAATTTATGAGAACACTTTCAAGGGCGGAACTATAAATTTTTGCTTGGGGGCAACCCCTATTTTTATAGGCTATACCTTTAAAAAGTGTTTAATAGTTATAATTATTATAAAGGATTTTTAAAAAAAAATTGGCGGGATCATATATTACATATTTTGTAATTACCACTTAACTTGAGATTAATTTGCCATGTTCTTTCTTCTATATAAAAAATAATAATAATTCCATGTTCATGCCACCAACAGAAAATCAATATTAAAAGGTGAAAAATATATAAGTAGTCCCCAAAATTTGAGTCTAGTTCCATTTTAGTCTTTAGTACATGAAAGTTGAAAAGTTATTTATTTATGTATAATTTCATAGTTAGAGATTTAAAATTTAAACTTTTAATATTTCAAGGTGTCAACTAATTTAGTTACAAAGCTTTTCGCGATTTTTTTTTTTTAATTTATCTTTTATCTGTTCTTAATAAATTGTGAAGGTACTAATAAGCAAAGTTGTAAACTCATAGCCTCCTTTTTTTTTAGATAACTCAGTCTTCCTTTTCTTTTTCTTTTTTCAAAAGTTATCTTCATCGAAATGAGGAACCTAATTGACTAACCCAAAATTTATGAATCAAACATATATTTTTGTCAAAATTAAAATATTTAAAACTAATTGTGGTGAACAATTTAAATGAATATAAATTAGTATTAACCGGCCTATTTGATGGTAGAATGAACATTGTAAATATTGATTACAGTTTTATAATTTAAGATGACTATAATAAATGACCTTATAATTTCAGCAAAATATAATAATGCTAGTAGACATATAACAATTTTTTTTTTTTTTTTTTATGGAAGAATAATATATAACAAATTTTACTACGCTAGTTGTTAATTTGTGCAAAAAATAAGAAGGTATGGAAAAAAAATATTTATATAGAGTTATTTAATTGATAAGTATTGAATATTTTCAATAAAAAAATCTTAAATTAGAGAATTAGTATAAAAGAAAATATCTAATTTGATTAAATTTATTTAGGAAATATCAAATCTAATTTAATAAGAATTTGTTTAGTATTTTTTTTTTTTTTTTTTTGAAAACAAGAATTTGTTTAGTATTAAGTTGCTTATGAGTTATCTAAAAAACGACTGTGAAATTGAAAGTATATTACAAGGAAGAAAAGGAAAATTATGGGTTTTGGAATACTTATGTGGTAACTTTAGAAAAAACAAAAAAGTTAAAAACTTTCATTCAATTTGTATATATGAATGGAATAGGACTCTTATCATTAGTTATATCTTATCCTATATATTCACTTTTATTAAACTTTATCGTTTTGTTTGAAATGATTTTCCAAAAAAAAAAAAAAAGAATTGAATAACTTTTGAAGAAGAGAAGTGCTACGTTCACAACATTTTTAGAAAAAAAAATTGTCATATTAATGTCACCAACAAAAAATCAATATTAAAAGATGAAAAATATATAAATGGTCCCTAAATTTTGAGTCTAGTTCCATTTTAGTCTTTAATACATGAAAGTTGAAAAGTTATTTATTTATATATAATTCCATAGTTAGAGGTTGGAGATTTAAACCTTTAATACCTCAAGGTGTTAACTAGTTTAGATACAAAACTTTTCACGAAATTTTTTATTTTTTATTTAATTTTTGGCAGTTCTTAATAAATTGTGAAGGTACTAAGTAAAGTTGTAAAGTTCTTTGAAAAGCATCGCGGATAACTCATAGTCTCTTTTTTTTTTTTTTTAGATAACTCCGTCTTTCTTTTCTTTTTCTTTTTTCAAAAGTTATCCTCATCGAAATGAGGAACTTACTGACTAACCAAAATTTATGGATCAAACATATATTTTTGTCAAAATTAAAATATTTAAAACTAATTGTGATGAACAATTCAAATGAATATAAATTGGTATTAACCGGTCTTTTTTATGGTAGAATGAACATTGTAAATATTGACTACAGTTTTATAATTTAAGATGACCATCAGAAATGATATTATAATTTCGGCAAAATATAATAATGCTAGTAGACATATAATAATTTTTTTTTGATAGAATAATATATAACAAATTTGACTACACTAGTTGTTAATCCGTGCAAAATATAAGAAGGTATGGAAAAAAATATATTTTGATAGAGTTATTTAATTGATAAGTATTGAATATTCTCAATAAAAACAAATCTTAAATTAGAGAATTTTTCTCTTTTTCCTTTTTGAGAATTAGTACAAAAGAAAATATCTAATTTGATTAAATTTATTAGGAAATACCAAATCAAATTTAATAAGAATTTGTTTAGTGTTGAGTTGCTTATTGTTAGGTTAGGATAGCTTGACTCCGCTTAATTAATTCAATTATCCAAGTTGATTAATTAGGTTAAATTACATGCAAATCGTGGAGGCACCAACAAATCATTGAGTAAACTAATATGCAACAGAAAATAAATTAATACAGTGATTTGTTGACAAATGGAAAAAACCTCTTGCAAGGCAAAAACCCTACCCGATGAATTTAAAGTTACTACTCCCAAGAATCCACTAATCAATAATCAAGTGGTTACAAGTATGAGAAATCTTACCACTACCCTGGCTTATCCCAAAATATCAATCAACAGTTAAACCTTCGCTCTAATTCCCAATTGGACTTGATCTTGTAGTAGTCTTATCTCTTTTGATGCACAAATATCCAATCTGTGACTAATTCCTTTGCACGGATCCTAGTACATGACTAACTCCAGCAATTTCAATGATTGTTGTTGGCTGCAAAGTTCTTTATTCCATAAACGATGAAGATCAGGAAGTATTTGGTTACAAAACCCTATAACATACAAACATAGTAGCTTCTCACAAGGAAAATTAAACTCTTGATCTTTGTATTCGTGTGTGACTACTTTTAAAATAAGCCTTATATATGTCTAGAGTTGTGAAAAAAAAAATCCCTAAACAAATACATCAACATAGACCGAAATTCAAATCTGGAAAATTTGAATTCGTAAAGCTTGATAGATTAAGCTTGTATCGAGCTGCCCATTAAATCTCGATAGCAGATTTCTTTTGAGCTTCAATAAGAAAACTTTTATTCACTTGTTTCTTGGATCAATCTTCATATCTTTAATACAATTACTTGATATGTATCAAACCCAATTTAGATCTACCTAATTTACAAGTAAAGTGTTTTTTGTCAAAGGATTAGCTAATTATATATAAAATATAACCCTATCACTTATGAGTACCACCACATATCCTTAGTGCATTGGTTACTTCACAAGTATAGGTGTTAATAGGGTGTGGGGGGTAAAAGTCGGAGCTCAAGTCTCCAAAAGGGAACTTCATATACATATACACTTTCGTTTATGAGTTCATAAGGGAATGGAATGGAATGGAATGAAATGTATTTAAGTAAGGGAAATTAATGGAAAAAAAAATGAATGGAATGTAATTAAGTAACCTTTTTTTTTTTTTGAGGGGGATAATTAAGTAACCTTGATTGGAAGTTTTAAAATAAATTAATAAAAATAAATGAAAATGAATAGAATGTAAGTAATCTTGATTGGAAGTAACATATAGGGAATAAAATGAAATCATTTTATGACAATATTACTATTAGACTCCTATTTTAAAATAAAGGGTTGAATATATAGGGGTATTTTGGGATTTTTAGTAAAAAATTCATTAAATCTAATTTCATTTTCTTTCATTCCTCCCAATTTTCGGGGGGGGGGGGGGGGGGGGGGGAGAATGAAAATTTGAGATTTTAAGGGAATAGAGAAGAATGAGTGTTCCCTTTTACCCATTCCATTCCCGCACACTTAAACTCTAAAACAAAATAATAGACTTTCCATTCTCTCCATTAAAACTCCTAAACAAAGGAAGGAAAAATATTCTAAAATTATTATTTTCATTTCTTTTCATTTCATTCCATTCCATTCCATTCATTCTTCCCAAACGAGGGCTTAGATTAGGTTTGAGTAGAATTTCTATCTTGTAAAAAAAAAAAAAAAAAAAAAGTTGCTAAAAAATGACTATGAAATTGAAATATATTACAAGGAAGAAAAGAAAAATTATGGGTTTTGGAATACTTATGTGGTAACTTTAGAAAAAAAAAAAAAAACTTTCATTTAATTTGTATAAATGAATGGAATAGATCTCTTAGGCCTCACTTGGGAGGGGAGAATGGAATGGAATGGAAAAGAATGAAAAGAATAATTTTAGAATATTCTTCCCTTCCCTTGTTTGGGAGTTTAAATGGAGGGAATGAAAAATTCATTCCCTTATTTTGGAGTTTAAGTAGAAGGGAATGGAATGGGTAGGAGGAAACACTCATTCATCTCTATTCCCTTAGAACCTCAAATTTTCATTCCCTCCAAAATTGGGAGGAATGGGAGATAATGAAATTAAATTTAATGATTTTTTTACTAAAACTCCCAAAATACCCCTATATATTCAACTCTTTATTTTAAAATAAGGGTCTAATAGTAATATTGTCATAAAATGATTTCATTTCATTCCCTCCATATTGCTCCCAAACAAGATTACTTACATTCCATTCATTTTCATTCCTTTATTTTAGAATATCCAATCAATGTTACTTGATTTCACTGTCATATGCCATATGTAGATATATTTTACCATCAAAACAGAAAAACGTCTCATTATCTAGTCTTCTATACTAAAAAAATTTACAAGTGTGCTATAGTACCGTCATAAATTTGTAAAGGTATTGTAGCACAATTGTAAAACGAAATAATATTTTTTTATTCACTCACTTAAACATATTTGACTCTTTCTCTCTCTTCATTTTCTCTGTTTCTTATCTCCTCTCTCTTTCTCCACAACGTTTTGGCCTCTCTTTCTCATCACAGCTCTCTTTCATCACATCTTTCTCTCACGGTGGGCATATTCTAGCATGGGTCGTGCATCCGACATGAATCTGGAGGTGGCATGGATACAGTGGCACCGTGGCTGTGGTGGTTTCGGTGGTGTGGTCCTCTGATGAAGGCGCTCAACCTCACCGATGATGATGGGTTGCTTAAGCTCGCCGATGATGGGCTATGATTTTTCGAGCATGGGTCTTGTGGTGGGTTGTGGTGTGTGGGTGGTTTGAGGGGCTATGGGTTGCTGGGTTTTGTGTGTTGTGGTGCAATGGTGGCAATGTTGATCTAGTGGCGGTGGTGGCAGTGAGGCATGGATGGATTGCTGGGTTTTTTTGGGCGGTCTATTTCATCTACAAATTATGCTTGGTGTGTTTGTGTGTGACTTTTGTAGTGAGGCATGGATTGATTTTTGTCTTTTGGGTTTAGATGGGTTGGATTCGGATTGGTTGGTTTGGGTTAGCGTGGTGGACAGTGGTGGTGATTGGGTTGTTTTTGCTATGGGTTTGCTTGGTTTTTGGTGGGTTTTGTTTTGTTTTTTAATTTAGGTTTTTGGTTCCGGTGGGATTTTGGTGAGTAGTGGGCAGTGATGGCGTGGTGGGCATGGTGGTGACTGGGTTGTTGGTTTTTTTATTGAGTTTGCTAGGTTTTTTGTGGGTATTTGTTGTGTGTGTGTGTGTGTTTTTTTGGTTCTAATGGGATTTTGGTGGGCAATAGGCAATGGTGGCATGGTGGGCATGGTGGTGGTGTGGTGGTGATTGGGTTGTTTGGTTGTTGAGAGAGGAACATAGAGGCAAGGAGAGAGAGAGAGAGAGAGAGAGAGATAAACAATTTGTTTAGTAATTTATTGTATAATTTATATTATTTTAATGTGTTGTATTGTAAAATAAAAATTGAGATGTTCGGAGTATTATAAAAATGTATGATATAATAGATAAAATAGCTTTTGATATGGTAAAATAAAATAGTTTGAAGATATGGGATGTGGATGCTCTTATTATTAGTTATATCTTATCTTATATATTCACTTTTATTAAACTTTATTGTTTTGTTCAAAGTGATTTTCCTAAGAAAAAATGAAAAAAATAATTGAAAAATAGAAGTGTTATGTTCACAAGAAATCGTAATAAGTTGTTATTGCTCTAATTTGAATCAATAACTTAAATTATTTTTTTGCCCAACCATAACAACCTGTCACTTAAAATTTGTTGTGAAAGTGTTGTAGAAATATTGTATATATAACATTTTTCTTTGAGATAATGGTTAAAAGACAAATTGAAATAAAATAAAAAAGGATAAAATAGTCTAATTGAAAACAAATCTCCTAAATATATATATATATATATATTTGGTAATACTCCTAAATATGTCTAACTTCATACCTATAAATCATCTTTCTTTTTCTTTTTTTTTGATGGGACCTATAAATCATCTCTAATTTTTTGCCAATTTTGGTCTGGTTTCTCAAAAAAAAAAAAAAAAACTATGAAACTTTCAAAACTCTTTGACATCTAATAAATTACTCATCTTTATAAAAAAATTTATCTTTGAACGAAAAGAATATTACATAGCTGTATGCGAAGCTAGTACGGATCATAGATAAACATGAAAAGCATGGTTGTCAAAATCGTGATCCGAATCGTAAAATCGCACGATTTTACGATCTCACCTCACCAAAAAGTTTAAAATCGTAGCAGGATCGCAAAAATAGTAGGATCGCATGTAAGATCGTGTAGGATCGTATAGGATCGTAGGATCGTATGGGATCCTACCGATCCTACCATTTGGCTTGATTTTTTTTTTTTTTTTTTTTTTTAAGTGGGATTCATTTGGGTAAGATAATCCACCTAAATCCATAAGGCCAACGGGTTATCAGAAGCCTAATAATGAATTGAAGTCCCAAATTTACCCCTATGTCAACATAAAATCTCAAAAAAACCTATAGTACTTAAGTTTAACGTTTTGGATGTTGATACTAAGAAGGATATAGATGATGAAATGAGATATGACAATGACAGTGATTAGATTAGAAGAACCTTAGAATGAGAATTCTCTTTTGGATTTCATATTTGTAATTAGCTAGTTTACCTTAGATTAAGAATTCTCTTTTGGATTACATATTGTAAATTTGTAATTAGCTAGTTTTTATATGCTAACTAGCCTAACTTATTTTGGATTTAGAACTTAGAATTTGGAAAACATTTTCCATATGTGTAGATAATATTTTGGTACTTAGTTGCTAATTAAACATGTACTAAACTTTCTAGATACATTATTGTGGGGGGTGAAAGCCCAACCTTATATATTGGGCCTGGGGCCCTATTTGAAGATTACTGTGCATCCGAAGAGAAGAAAGTTGTTAAGAAGAAGTCCAGGTGGAATAAATATACCTGGAAATGAATGAAGAGTATAGTCCAAAGAGATTACCAGTGGTCCGAAGAGGTCATTCTCCTCGGATACAAAGAGCCTTGGTCAGGCAGATACCTGGGAGGTTCAAGTAATATTTCTAACGATTTCAATGATAGGAACGGAAAAATATCTAGAAGACAAGCTGCAACCACCACATTAAATGCACTGCAGCTACTTTTCTAGCCGCATTAATGTGGAGAAGACCCCTGAACAGTATAATCATAACTACCACCACTCATAGAGAGCTAAAGAAGATACCTGATGGGACATGCACTCAAGTGGATGCTTAGATGAAGAACAAGTGGACGATGAAGATGATGGGAGAGGGTGCTATATAAAGAGGAAAGGTCTCTGATAAAAAGGGGATCGAGAAAAAATGAAGAAGCAGAAGAGAGTAACTTTACTGTAGCACTAAGATTTGTAATCACTTTTCATTCAATAATACACCTCTTCGGACATCCAATTGTTGAGTTTTTCAAGTGTTTCTACGTTAATACATCTCTTAACACCATAGTTGACTATTGTCTAATTCACAACCAGCCCAACTCTTTCACCCACTCTCTACAAATTCATTGTTTTGGGTTCATTGAACTCATAACCCAAACCTTTTGGGCTTGGGCTACAAAAACTGACCCTACAATTATGTTAAAAGTTAAATATATTTTGTTTCATTAGAATGACATAAGAATGATGTAGTACGTGCAAATTACATTTTATGTTGCAATTTTTTTTTTAATGGATGAATTCATATTTTAAGTGATTATATAACATACAAAGTCACTATCAATAGGTTTTTTGCTTAAAATCTGAAAATAGGTAGGATCTTATGATCCACGATCCGATCTTACGATCCACGATCTTACCTACCTCCCACGATCCTACGTAGGATCCCGATTTTGACAACCTTGATAAAAAATGATTTACCAACTTTTAAATAATAAAAAAAATCATTATTTAAAATTTATTTATTGCACCATTATCAACTTGTTAGTCTTTTATAATAAAAAATGATAATAAAACAAAAAATATATATTTAAGATATCTTTTGATAAAAGGTAAAAAAATTAAGAATTTTATTTATTATATTATTATTAATATGATAACATCATTATCAACCAATTTTTATATAATAATAAAAAAACCACCAAAACAAAAAAGAAATTTATAAACACAAAAAATATTGACAAAAATTTCATACATGTTAATCTTATATATTATTAGTGGTGTGATGTTGCAGAAAAATATTGATTTAGAAAATATTTTAAAATTTTTTTATGAAAAATAAATAAAATTTTTAATGACTTTTGATATTATTTATAGGGTAATAATACAACTACAAATTATTTTATAATATTTTTATAAATCATTAATATCATCAACTTTTTATTCATTTTTATTTAATCTCATTGTAAACATTATTTTTTATTTATCGATTACTATTCACCAAATTAACAATTTGTAAGATATTTTTTTTAAAAATTTGTATTTTTAACATTAGTTATACGTATCAAAACATTAACAGCGCCGTCGGCTATCTCAAACAAAAGACATGATGTAACTAAACCCACTCTGTCACGCTTTGGTACACGCAAACTACACCTGTCTGTTTCCCACTCCACACAATCAATCAAATTATTAACCTAAAAAAACGGATCAAATCTTGATTCCTCTTTGATTTGCAAGCAAAATAATTGTATTTGTACCGCTCACAGAGACACCCAAAATAGCATCTCGCGAAATTTCCATGTGCCGCTGCAACAATAACAACAGCAACAACAAAAAAGCGAGCGAATCAAGTTTTAAATTTCAAAAAAAAAAAAGCTTTTGGACTTTTTGTAGGTTTTCCCTTTTGAAATTTGAAATTTAAACAAAGAAAGATTGAAATTTCAGAGATTCCTGATTCTCTGTTTTAGCTTTTAATAAGACTTGTAAGCGTTCAAGAAGAAAGACTAGTTAACTTGGAAGCCACTCTGCTAGTGCATAAGAGGAAAGACAATGGTACAAGGTATTCTCTGTTTCTGTTACTCTGTTTCTCTCTCTCTCTCTCTCTCTCTATATATATTGTGTGCCACTGCGAACAAGATCTCCAACCAATGTGGTGTGTCTTGCAGTGTTTCTCGCCGACCCATTTGGCTGTTCTGTTTCTATATTAAGAGATTGCTGTTGTTAGTAACAAACTCCCCTGTATTTGTGGATTTATATCTGATGAAGCTTAAGGTGGAGGGTTTTACTCTCTCCACCTTAAGCTTGTTTTCTTTTCTTATTATTTGGGAATTCTGATAAAATTTACGTAACAATATTGTTTTCTGTTTGTGCCGTGTTGTGTTTGTATTTGTGGATTTTTTGTATATATCTGATGAAGCTTAAGCTGGAGGGTTTTACTCTCTTACTTTTATAAGTCAGTTACGTAATAAAGTCGTATACAAATAGCTTACGTTAAGGAACCGCCTTTGATTATTATTAACTCTTTTTTTTTTTTTTTTTTTTTTGATTTCTATATGAACAGCAAACGGCGTTCACTAGAAGATTTCTTTGGTGGGTCTTGCTTTCTAAGTTACAAAAACGCCTTTTTTTTTTTGTTGGTTTGGCCTGTTTGGAAGGGAAGCTCAACCTCACATTTTCACATTTTAAAGCGCACCTTTTAACCACGCGTATTTTATAAATCTACAAACAACGTTACTCAAACTTCTCTGTCAAACACCTCTAATAATTGTGTGAAAAAAAAAAATAAAGAAGTTGGCAAATTTGGGAGTTGGTTTATCAGCTTCTTTCTTGCATTGTGAAAAAAGAAGAAGTAGTCAGATTTTTTGGGGTGTTATTGTGTTTTTCTTTGGTGGGTCTTGCTTTTTCGGTGTCGGTTTGGTTTGGTCTATTATTAGTTTATTATTGCATCTTGAAAGACAAGAATTAGGCAGATTTGGGGTTGTTATTGAATTTGGGATTTTTTTTGGTTGGCTTGCATGTTAAGAAATTTTGGGAAATCTTTTCTTTGTAGAGAATTGAGTGAATGGGTGGTAAGAGTTCCAAGGACGGGAGTTGGAGGCAAACTTCATCTGTCCGTTCGACTTCTTCTTCTTCTAATACGTGGGGTGGATTCTATCAGTCTCCATTCGACCAAGAAAGTCAGAACTATGCGCCGCCCCAACAATCCTATACGCAGCAGTATTATGCTCCTGCCCCAGACAATGGTTCACAAAATTATGGTGTTGGTGCCGAGGACTTTGATCTCAGAAGGAGACTAGACAGGAGGTATTCAAGAATTGCCGATAATTTCAATTCATTGGAGCAGGTACTTATACTATCACCAAGCTTAGGAAAGGATATGGTAGTCTACTTTTAACATTTAATAACTTTGCTGCTTGAAACTGTGGTATGTTGTATGGAGTTGTAGTATTTGTTTAGGGCTTTGAAACAATTAAGGAAAACAATTTTTTTTTTTTTTGAGGAAGATATTGTTCATTTTGCATGCATATGAAATCACTACTTTTCCTTATTGTGTCAATTTAGAATTGTTTAATAGTTGGAATAATTTTGGAACATGGTCAATTAGTAATTCTTTTGTCTTAGGCTATTGGTTGGATCTTTGGCATACCACTACAACTGCATATGGTTAACATATATCGTGGTTTATTTATAAGTCCAACTGTTTTAGTTTATTAGTTCAAGTTAAAAAGGATTCTAGTAATTCATGGAATTGGGTATGTACATAGCTAGGCTAAGAAGCTGATGCAGCGTGGGCGTGTAGAAGTAGAATCTATAACACACAATTACTACAACTCTTCCACGAAATCTAAGTTCTACAAGAACACTAGGCTAGTAGGCAAAATAATAGAGAAAACCTCTCTAGCAAACTTTTATTAATAAACGCATAACAACAATAATCAACCCCTCTATAAAGAGTATTTACAGGAATAGAATTTCTCCTCCTCCTTTTAGGAAAAGAAATAATAAACCTACTTCTACTTGAGAAAGGAAAAACGGAAAAGAAAAACAATTAAAATCCTAATTCAATTAGAAAAAGGATTTTAATTGAACTTGTAAAATCAAATAAATCCTAATTCCACTAGGAAAGAAAAAACAATATAAAATATTTTATTATTCCTTAACCAATCTGCATCAGATGCTCAACTGGTTGGTACCTCTTGGTGTCATCCACGGTTCAAAGAATCAAATCCCCCTCCCCCAATTATAGAATTTAAAAAAAAAAAAAAAAAAGGTTAATGATGCTTTATTTTAACTTGGGTGACCCTCTTATTTTAGAGGTATACTCCTTGTATACTTGGGTGACCTCCTTATTTAGCTAGGTTAAGAGCCTTTATTTTTCACTTCTTTTATTTTATTGTTGAATTGTTCTGGCTTGTCCTACATCACTTAAAGATCCACCAATCATTTGATGTTGATCTTTTAGGTGTGTGACAACATAGTGATGATTTTCATGTGTCCATGTAAGATTTAGTTGTAAATGATGCTTTTCAAATTATAATGATTCTATACTCTTACTTATATTAACAATGAGTTAAATAAAATATTTCTACCTTGCCTTGCAGGTGACTGAGGCTCTTGCACGTGCTGGCCTTGAGTCTTCCAATCTTATTGTTGGCATTGATTTCACAAAAAGCAATGAGTGGACAGGTTAAGCCTTATTTCCAATGTAATGCTATATAGGTTGTGTGTTGTAATGGAACTTTCTGAACTTGGTTTCATGAATAGGTGCAAAATCATACCAGAAACGAAGTTTGCATCATATTGGAGGTGGCTTAAATCCCTATGAACAAGCTATATCCATTATTGGGAAGACATTGTCCGCATTTGATGAGGATAACCTGATTCCATGTTTTGGATTTGGAGATGGTAATTTTTTTTTTAAATTTAGTTAGTTTATTTTTTTAATCATCATCATCCTCCTTATCTCTACTATATTTATATCATTATAACTACCATTGAAATTTGGGAATGATAAGGATTACTTTCATCCCTTGACAGCATCAACACATGATAGAGATGTATTCAGTTTCTACCCAGATGGGAGATTTTGTAATGGATTTGAGGAAGTGTTGAGGCGCTACAGGGAAATAGTCCCAAAATTACGACTTGCAGGTTTTAATTCGTTTTCACCATAGTTTTGATTTAGTTTGACATAATTCTCATATTAGTTTTGTAATTTATACAAGTCCTATTTTGTTGTAGGACCAACTTCGTTTGCACCTGTAATTGAGATGGCCATGACCATCGTGGAGCAGAGTGAGGGCCAATATCATGTGTTAGTAATAATTGCAGATGGACAGGTATTTTGCATCTTGTATGAATGTTATCATAATCATGTAAGCTGAAGGGTAGAATGCTGATGCAACATATTTGGAACATTAAGTAGATTTGCTAAGTTCTGAAAGAAATTAAATTAGATTGTCTTCAAAATTGCAAGTTTTACATTGAAATCTAGTTAAAATACTTGTACTTGGTGCATGAGATTGGTCACATGGTCATTGTGTCAGATGGCAAGATCCGGTGCAATGATGTCTATGAAAAACATCTGTATACACAATTTCAATGAACTACAAGTACAAGTAGAGGGCTAGGGCCAGAGAAAGTGCAAGTGGTGTCTGTGAGAAATGCTCTTGTTTGTAATAATTGCAGATGGACAGGTATTTTTCATCTTATATGAATATTATCATAGTTGAGTAAGTTGAGGGGTAGAATGCCAATACAACAAGAAAATTAAATTATCTTGTCATCTAAATTGCAAGTTTTACATTGAAATTTAGTTAAAATACTCGTACTTAGTGTATGAGATTGAGATTGGTCATATGATCATTGTATCAGATCACATGAAATAGGTGCAATGATGTTAATGAGAATATCTGTATACACAATTTCAATGAACTACAGGTAGAGGGCTAGGACTAGAGAAAGTGCAAGTGGTGTTGGTGAGAAATGCTCTAGAGTAGAACTTAACAAGAAATAAAATTGCATGGTGGAGCTGAATGTTAATATAGGTTCATGTGCTGATACCAAGCTTTGATAAGTGGATATTGGGTTTAAACGCACAATCAATTTTAATTTGTAAACTTAATTTGTAGGTCACTACGTGTATGTTTTCAAGTAATATGGTTGACAAATTTCAGAGTAATTTATTTGTTTATCACACATTGTTTGGACATTATTTAGTAACATTTTGAATATATGATGCAGAGGAACCTGCTATCTTACAAGTTTTTTAATTAACTGCAATTCTAGCATTTGTTGCATGTTTGGACCTTATCATGTGTCTAGTTGGAAGTTTTGGGATTGCTGTTTTCCTTAATTGAAGTTATTGCCACTTTCTTGGACCTTGCCATGTGTTAGGTCGAAAGTTTTGGGATACCCTAATTTTTCCTTTATTGAAGTTTTAAGTCAATAATGTGTAATTGGTAACTTCATTACATAATTATCTTATATAAAAGCTGCATTTGTCATTATTGTTATGAATGCTGCGTTGAATCTTGGTATTGAGGTTTAGTTTAATTGGCTGGCTTGTGCTTATGTTGATAAGGAAAAAAAAATGCTTTTCCCAATGTTGGAAGGGAATTCCCAAACATTGATAACTGCATAAGAAGGAACTTCATTTGGTTATTCTACATGTCATCATTCTTGCAATGCAAAAATTATTTATTTTCATTTAAGCGTATCTTCTTGTAATGCCTTTATTTCTCTATGGATCATCTTACTTAAATTGATGGTTACCCTAGGTAACGAGAAGTGTTGATACTGAGCATGGAAAGCTAAGTCCGCAAGAGCAGAAGACTGTTGATGCCATTGTTGAAGCAAGGTGAATATGGGGCAATTTATTTACTCCAATGCTTTTTGGCCAGTTGTCTTCTTGTCTTATATGCTTTTTTTTTTTTTTTCTCCAGCAAGTTTCCTTTGTCAATCATATTAGTTGGAGTTGGAGATGGACCTTGGGACATGATGAAGGAATTTGATGACAATATTCCTGCTAGGGAATTTGATAATTTTCAAGTAAGTCTCAGTTTTATTGTTTGTATCTTCATGTATATTGTTATTGGAAAATTCTTGACTGGAAATTTTTTTGCTATATTGTTTTTCTTCAGTTTGTGAATTTTACAGAAATTATGTCAAAAAATGTTGCTCCAGCTCGAAAGGAGACAGAATTTGCTCTTACAGCCTTGATGGAAATTCCTTCTCAGTATAAGGCAACTATAGAGCTTAATATACTAGGGTAAGTCAATAATTTTCTCTAATTGTTTTTGTTCGAGAATTTTGAACACTTTTTTTGTTTTTCTTAATTTTTTTTTAAGACTTGCCATTTCTTCTTACTTTTGAAATAGTGGTCAGAAGGGCACTTCTCCTGGGAGGGTTCCCCTACCCACACCTATCTATGGTACAACATCTTCCAGCAGTTCCAGCAGCTTGAAACCTTCTTATTCTTCCAGCAGTTATGAACCGACACCTATCTATGGTACAACATCTTCCAGCAGCTTGAAACCTCCTTATCCTTCCAGCAGTGCACCGAGTGTTCCTCCTTATCGTGAAGATATCAACCCTATGAGCACAGCTCCACCTGTTCCTAATTCCACTTATGAAAACCAGGTATTAGGCTTAGTAACAATATGATCTTTGTAATTCTTCATAATTTTTCCTTCTAGAAAGTGCTGTCGCTTGATATTTGGTTACAAAAAGGAGAAAATTCTAAAGTAGAAGTTCAATGAAAATTCTAGGTTAGCCATACCACTAATAAGAGGAGGAAGTGTTATTTTGATTGAAGATAATTTTTTCCTTTTAGTTAATACTCTTGTTGGTTAATAAAACTGCATGAGGATTAAGAAATGGGATATTTAGATTTACTCTATCCCTGCTTTCTTACCATTTCAATTGTGTTGGTCATAGCAATACATGGTCCAATTAACAGTAACACAAATGATTTGTTATCTTTGATTGCCTCAGTATGTGTGCATGCGTTAACAAGAACTGCATTAACTGTAATGTAATTTTGTTTGTTGGTCAAGATTTAGTATTGACATTTATCATGGTTTTGGACAGCTTTGCCCCATTTGCCTTAGTAATGTCAAGGACATGGCCTATGGTTGTGGACACCAGGTAAATTTTCCTCTTCCATTTGCTCATTCTCTTTAGAAGAGATAAGTGAGGGAAATGTATTAACATTTAACAAATTTCTTCTATAAATGTCTTTGTATGCAGACATGTTGCGATTGTGGGGAAGACCTTGAGATATGCCCAATATGTAGGAGGAAAATTGAAACCAGAATAAGGCTCTACTAAATAGTGTTCTATTTCCTTCCAAATTTGTTTTCATGCATGAAATTCTTTGTAGTTAGTCAATTTCATCATACTTTGTAATTAAACATTTTAGATTTCTAAAGAATGATTGTAAATTGATTTATTAATGCTGGAAAAGCTATAGAATGCATTCCGGCTTGATCTTTGTTTCTTTTGCACAAAACTGTTCGATTAGATTTGGTGTTGCGTGAGAAATCTTATTGCTTAGGATATGAATGACAGTTTTGCTAGTGATACCTATTAGTCCTGTTGGGTGTGCAACTCTTTTTTTGGGGCTAAATTGGTTTGTGTCACCTTGGATTCTCATCCATTTTCCAGATTCATTCACAACAAATTTATAAAAATATCTTTAGAAATGTGGCCTTGGAGTCATTTGAGTAAATGTCTATGCCATCATAGTGTTTGATTGCTGTCATATTCTCACCCATTGTACGTGGTCCAATATGTTTCTGCATCTAGACTGGAAACTACGCAATTTCTTCATGTAGTGTGGGGACTCTTATTAAAAAGAAAAAGAAAAAAGAATGGCGCATGTCAACTTTCTTAAACATGATCATTAATTTAGTTATGGGGCTGTTTTTAGTGATGCTGAAATGAAGGTCATGGGTGGGGCTTTCACATGTATGGGGAGGTATTTTTCAAATTATTCTAAGCATTAGTGAGGTTAATTGAAATCAATCAAACATTGGTTTGGCTAAGAAAAATAATAGATAAAACTTCGATTTTTTTATCAAAATAGATGGCCAATGCGAGCTTGATCTAGTTCATGAATTATATCTGGCCAACTCTAATTAACTTTCCTTTACTCTCCCTCTCTCCTCTCTCAATCTAAATAGCCCATAAAACTCTAGCTTGTGTCAATACCATTTTTTGGATATTATATTCAAGTAGAGGGCTACACGGACTGGAGGGTAACATGATAACTATTAATAAAAAAATTTATTTCAAAAAATATTATTTTCTTCTTTTAAAATATTCAAATTTGTAAGGTGTACAATAATTTGGAATCAAAGGGGTGGTAATTCCCTTGGTTCCTTCTCTTTTTGTAATGTCGAAGTACCCCACAAGGTCGTGCAACTGCTGGTGAAATATATGATCCATGATATTGGCCCAATGGATCCTAAGTCTCCTCAGATTTTGAGTATGAAAACCTCTTACTATTATTTTGGAGCTGCATTACATTTTTCTCCTTATAATATTTTTTTTTTTTTTTTTTTTGCTTTCTCCTTATAATTATTTGGTGTGTGAAAACAGAAAATTATTTACATCCGTAAGAATAATCAACTGGTGGATGAGTTTTATGCACTGGCGTTGAAAAAAAAAAAAAAAACCCAACTGTTTAGTGTAATTTGCGAAGATCAGCATTCAATAGCTATGGCAGAAAAAAATTTAACCTTACGGACGTAGAGATGGTTGTTGGTGAAAACTCTATGGGTTTTTGGACCACTAGGCCCTGATCCCCACCACCTGATTACAAGTCAATAATTGTTTAATAATATATTCTTTTATAAATAACTTATCTACTGTTTGTTAAAAATACTGTAAATAAAAGATAAAAGAATAAGAGCTAAATAAAATAAGAGAAATGTTAATGAGTGCCCTTAAGGCACTGGTTAATAATTTATTTTAAGAAAGTTTTGATACCACTTTTATGGAAAATGAAAAAAGCTGTCAAAATATTAATTACTTTTTTTTCATTTCCCATAAAATTTTTTTTTAAATAGATTATTAACCAGTGCCCTAAGAACACTCGTTAGCATTTTTCATAAAATAAATAGACGATTCTATGGGACTTATAAATAGTAGGAAAAATAAGCAATAAACTGGCGTATAAATGCATCCTAAATGGGCACATGTGTTTGTTTGCCTTCATCTTATTCAACAAGTTTTTAACTTTTAGTTTTTATTTATAACTTTTTAAAACCTCACATTAAAAAAAAAGAAAAATTCATTTTTTCAAAGAATAAGTATACTTTAGCACACTTTTAGTAAAAAAACAAATTAACAAAAAACTAAATAAGTTGATACCATATGCACACTAAAAATCTCGTTATTAGTTAAACTATTCTTTATGTAAACCAACTTTGGATATCTGTTTATTTAATTTTCTTTCTTTTATTCATCGACTTTATCTTAGATGTACTTATGTGTCACTTATGATTAGATTACATCACTTACTAATGATTTCATCTCTAATATACTTGATGAAAATGTAACTTAATCATTAATTAAAATATGTGTAAATTGTGAGAAAATGTGTGTTTAGAATGTAAGCATCATATTATTATTTGTATATTTATGAAGAATGTGAGCAAGAGTATTTATTTATTTATTTATTGTTTGGTTGACAGAAGTGAGTATGCATCTATCCACTATTTTTTAGCTGGATATATATCTATCTATTTGTTTGTTTTTTGACAAAAGATAGCAAGTCCGTGTGGTCATATTCTCCCTCGTAACTTGTGCTTCCTTTGTCTATGGCCATTAATAGTTTTTGGTACCACTAGGCAATTTTCACCAGCTTCCTCTCTCGCATTTAATGTATCCAACAGCTTCTGAAAACCAACCCTTCTTTCCTTTTTGTGATTATTAATAGGGAAATGCTAATGAGTGCCCTTAGGGCATTGGTTAACAATCCATTTTAGGAAAGTTTTGACATTATTTTTATGGGAAATGAAAAAAGCTGTCAAAACATTAATTACTTTTTTTTCTTTTCCCATAAAAACTTTCTTTAACTGGACTATTAACCAATGCCCTAAGAGCACTCGTTAGCATGACCCTTATTAATATAGTACGTATTTGATAAGAAGACCAACTACTAGAGTATAATTAGAGTTGGGCTACTATCTGAATAGAAATAAAAGGACTGGCTATACGTTCTCCACAACATACATTCATTTGGGTTGTCTTTGTTTTTTGTTTCTAAAATTTTAGCCATGTCTGGCACTGAGATGGCCTCACTAACCAAGTTTCTTCCTTACCAAAGACTTGGACATGATGATGGTTTTGATGGTTATGATGATGAAGAAATTGGAGAGAGGTATGTTGGGAAATCAAGGAGCGGGTTCAGGTTCAAAAGGGTGCCTATAAGGAGGAGATTCAAGCTTAAAGTTCCAAGCTTGAGAAGGTTCTTGAGGAGGAAAGTTAGGCTGTTCTCTTCAGTGAGACTCCTATGTGCTAAGGTGTTGAAGAGATTCAAGGAAAGTCAGGCTCATTTTGGTGATATTTTTGCTGGCAATTACTTGTTCGTACAGATCAACCCTACCTCATTGAAGTGCCTTAAGAAAGGTCATGACCTTAATGGCTTGTCCTCAAGGTACTTAATTTCAAAAGTTGCTTAATGGGTCTTCATTGGATTTACATGTCCTTGATCATAAGTGATCCTGTAATGCATTGTAATTTGGTTTGTAATTCGTTTAAGAATGATCTTGCTTTTTTGGTTTAGGTTATCCTTTTCTTTTCCAAATACTACTTGGAATGGTAAGTTGATTATTGGTAGAAGGGTTGGTATTGTATCTGCATTCTGCACCCTGTTCTTGCACTCTTGCACATCTAAACCAGTGCTTGTTACTCTTAATCTCAAGCTTATTTTTTAAGCGAACTTATTTAATAACCAATGAATTTAGGAACACAATGCATGTTATTTTCTTCTCTTTCTTGTTGGTGGCATTTAGGTTTTTTCTTTATTATTATTATTTTTTTAGGGTGTTGAAAAATCACAATCAGTTCATGTGCATTTCGAATGAGTTTAACCGTTAGAAAATTCTTGGAAACCAATTCAATATTAGATTGTGCTAAATGTAAATTTGGAAGTGGCAAATGGTAGAACATCTGCAATGGTTAGGGGAAAAGAGAAGCATATGCAATTGGTATGGTAATAACCAAAATAACTAGAAATCAAAATCAAGCAGCATATTATGGAGTCATTTGGAATCTTCAGAATTCTAATCCGTGTAAGTGAAGGATAACAGGTTCTAATCATCATTTAAGCAGTTCGGCCAAAAAAAGTAGAAAAAGAATATTAGTTACAAATTCAGGGTGGTGGTACCTACTACCTAGCCACCTTAAATCATCAATTGGTCACGGATATGGGGTAGAGCAAAAAGTTTATTGCAGTAGGAAAAGTGAAACTTTCTTTTGTCGGTGGCATTGCAAGGGTTGAAAAAAAAGGCCAACTAATCAATTAAATGAAACTATAAAAGAAAGCACTATAATGAACGTGCATGAAGCAAGATAATTAAATGGAAGGCCCGTATATGATCTGATACGAGAACCATATATAGGATCAAACTTCTTTTTTTAGATAGTCCGATAGATGGGAGAGGAGGTGCCAATCAGTTGAATATATGTTCTTTTCTCATAAAAAAAAATTGAATATAAGATGTAAATTTATTTTATGATTGTTAAGTTGATATGTTGTGATTAATGCTAATTTAAGTGATATTAATGGTGAATCTATGAGAAAACAATGTCTCAAATGTTACTCTTTGAAAATATCTGTTTATGCCTTTAAAGTCGTTTCAAATTAAACTTTACAATATTTTTTTCCAAAATTTTTAAATTAGATTCTACAATTTTAAGGAAAAAAAAGTTTTAATTTAAACCCATAACCCATTATATGTGATGATGCCGTTGATGAAAAATACTTCAGTAAAATAATTTTCATAAACGATAGATGCATGTATCAAGTAATCACATCAAATAATTTGTTTAAGCACTTTTTCTTAACAATGTTATTGTAAAAAGGTGTTTAGTTGATCATCACAAAAAAAAAAAAAAAAAAAAAAACTAAAATAACTAATAAGGTTTATTGTTTGAAACTTCGAGTTAAACAATTTTTAATATGTAGAGCTTAATTTTTTTTAGAACAAATATTTAGAGCTTAATTTGAACTTTATAATTTAATTTGAAATCAATCCTACACAATATATATATATATATATATATATATATATATATATATTTATATAACCACCTTATCACATATGTTACAAAAAATCTCCCAAGTCCAGAAGTGTTAATGAACAATGCAATTTTTTTTTGATGAACTAAAAATAGTTAGAGGATGAGGCAACTTGAGTTGACGTCTTTCACTTGGTACGATTCCTATTACGAGATTTGAACTTGAGACATTCACCTCCCAAACCCTTAAGAGTGAGCTCATAATGACATGACCACTAAACCAATCACCCCCGATGGTTAACACTGCAAAATTATATCTTCATCATCTCCAACATTTAATATTTCTTCTTGACATTCAAGTTTTTTGGATTTATAAAAATAAAATAAAAATTATATGGTTATTTAATACTTTATTCATAATTATTAAAAAAAAAAAAAAAATTCAAATGTCCAACCGCTGTGTTTGTTTCGTGTAAAACGTTTTCCGGAAAATACATATTTTCCGGAAAAGGAAAATAATTTTAAGTGTTTGGTTGAATTATGAAAATTGTTGTGGAAAATATTTTCATGTGTTTGGATGTATTCTAAAAATGCTATTTTCCGGAAAAATTTTCACATTTTCTCAGCATCCAAACAAATTTTATTACAAAAAATTTCAACATCACAACCAATTCAACAACAAATTCCGGCAATAAAAACACAACACAACAACAACAACAACAACAACAACAATAAATTCCGGCAACAACACAACAACAACAACAACAACAACACCAAATTCCGGCAACAACAACACAACAACCACAACAACAACAATCAGTTCATCAAAAAAAAAACAAAAACAACAATCAAACTTAAAAAAAAAAAAACAGAGAGATCGAGGAAGACGACGATCGACGGCGCGGCGCGGCGCGGTGCGACTCGCGGGTGCGAAGAGCGTCGAAGGTTGACGAGATCGAGGGCGATGGTTCGAAGTCGAGGTCGAACGCGATGGTTCGAAGTCGAAGGTCGAACGCGATGGTTCGTCGGTCGAAGGTCGAAGGCGATGGGTCGTCGGTCTCGGTCTGGGTCGACGGTCTCGGTCTGGGTCTGGGTCGAAGATCGGTGGGTCGTGGGTCGTCGTGGGTCGCTCCGTTTCTTCCTTCCTCTCTCTCTGTTTCTTCCTTCCTCTCTCTCTCTCTCTCTCTCTCAATTTTTTCCGGAAACACTTTGAAGTGAAAATAGGTACTGAAATTGATTTCCGTTGGGTAACGGAAAATTTGGAAGTGATTTTCCGGAAAATAGAATTTTCCGGAACACCCAAACACGCGAAAATGTCGAAAATCATTTCCGGAAATGATTTACTCCCAATTCAAACGCAGCCTAAAATGTCTAAGTGTGGTCCAAATTTTGTATGAGAGTAAGAGAATAAAAAAATAAAAATAAAAAATTCATGAACATGTTATCTTATTGGGTTCAACCAATAACCCAATAATTTTTTACTAAAAACAAGTCCAACAACTTGTTACACTTAAGTAAAAGCAGAAATTTGAACAAAAAATTCAATTTAAATGCACATATATCTATGTATTATCCGATACATTTTTTTTGATAAGTATGTATTATCCGATACATGTTACTTATATTATTATTATTTTTTTTATGAACGATACATGGGATTTATAAATCAAATACACATGTATCATACGATTTGTGAATATGGTTGATACGTTGACACTTTTTTTCACTCAATCAATACATATTGTAGTTTTACCTAAAAAAATAACCATAGGACAGTGAAGCTCAATTTCTATTTATTAATTCAGTGTTTGATTAGGTCCTTATGGAATGAGTACATGCCTCCAACTCATTGCTGTATACAAGAATAGAAAGTGGAAGGAAAGGGGCAAGAAGCCAAGAACTAAGAAGCAGCCAACACATTGATGCTTTACTTGAAGAAATATCAAAATACTACAATGCCCTTATTCCTCATGTTTCTCATTCTAAAACTTGATTAAAACTGTGTATGAAGCTAAGAACAATACAGAGACCATTATAAATTCTACATGATCTTTGATACAACAGAGGATTAGGCCTGCACAAATCCTTGTAGTTGTATCTCTTGCATCAAAACATAAATAATATAACCAAAAAATCCATGCCAAAGACTCTCCAAGGAATCTTTCGTTATCATCCAACTAAGGTCGTCGAGGTCCTGGTCCAGATCTTTGGCGAAGGTTGTCGTAAGTCTTAGAAACTAGCAACAGTCGTGGATCATCTTCAGGTATTTCACGTTCCTGAACCCAGAACAAAAATGGACACAGTTATGAATATGCACATAATGGGAATCAGTTATGAATATGCACATAATTCATTTATGAAGAGATATCTAGCTATATGAGGGCCAGCATGGCCAGACATAGTAGCAATTGCAGGCATTTGGATGCATCCAGAAGACCAAGGACTGGAATTTGACAACTTAGAGGATATTGTTACTAACTGTAAAAATAACTAGCTGCACTTTCTGCTATGAAGCATTACAATTTCCGCTTGTGTTGGGCTGGAAACAATCTAGGTCATTACTAACTTTTTGGATCTAAAAAAAAAATCCCTCATACATGACAATAAATGATTTCTATTCCCTCTTCTGGCTTGGTCTTCAATGCTCAAACAATACTTTCTAGCCCAGCACCAGCAGTCTAGCACAATTAACTTAAATGTTGCTCCCCAAAAAAATACTCAAACAGTAGTTTTAGGCTCCTTTTGTTAAAGATTTCAAATTGTTTTCAAAGTTTTCAAACAATATTTAACACCATAGATTTCTAAGTAACATCCAGAGTAATTTGCAGTCTAACAGCTAAGTAACACCATTGTTGAAACAGATGTGCTAAGAAAATCACTCATGAGAATTTACTATTTCTTAAGCATTATCTGGGCAAGAAACTCACTTTTAAGCCCTTGTAATATGCTTCCACAGCAGGAAGTGAAGGAATAAAGTTGCGAGCTTGCATCAGATCCCATATATAGTTAGCAGTAGTATATCCACCAGTCTGCAAGGATATATTATAATTTAGTTGGAAAATACAGTATAAACCAAAATATACAGGCTAGGAAGAATGATAAAGAATCATATAGAGCCAGGACAAATAACAAAATCTCTCTTTCTCCCTAGCAACCACAGGGATCTAATCAAGTAATTAAACAAGGTATTACGTACTTTTTCACCAGAAGCTAAAAGGAGGAGATCACTCCCCATTTTTGGGCTCAAGAAGAAGTCCCTGGAATTCATGTTTACCTGCATAAAAAAATGTAGAACCGCAGATAGGGTTAAAACAATCAAGACAATGAATCAGGAACTCAAGTAAGAAGCTACATAACAACCATACCAGCGTGTCTTGAGCAAGTTGCATTCCCTTGGGAGTATGCCCAACCATGGCTCCCTCTACAAGTGTCTACAACCACATAAATCACAGTAATTTAATGTCTGTATAATACTATAATACAATAATATCTAGATATGACTGTACATTACATAAACATGAAATCCACTTTTAACCGGCACAAAGTAACCAAACGATTGTCCCTGACAAACATGAATAGAAACATCTTTGTTGTCCCCCCAAGGAGCTTTTTCCTTTTCAATAACAAACTGAATATCATTAAAATAGCACCCCACAAAACAAAAGCACTATCCTAGTACACAGGGAAAAGAAAGAGCCAAAAGGAACAAAAACAAAATTGAAAAATACATCTACACCAAAAAGTAATGAGATAAACATTGGGATGGAGGAATTTATAATGGGAAAAAATATTCTAAGAAAAGCTGGTCCGATAAACTTTTTTGATTAGTACAAATTACCCTGATAACTTAATGCAGTATTAACAGCAAAGTGATATGTTCATCGGGTTGTCTAAAACCAAGAACAATGTAAAACTGTAAATCCAAAATTTTGTCAAGATCATATAAAAAAGGTAACAGCATTCAGATATTAAGAATTAATATATTCATTCATAATTGCAATTCTCTCTTAAAATTTTATTCTAATTTCTTGGGAAGTAGTATACTCTTCCTGTCTATCTGTTCATTAATTTTTAAAAGAATTTTTATTATTTACTGAAAGAAAAGATATATGACTTAGCACATTGCAGAAATTGTATTGGTTTAAAAACTCACCACATATAGTTCCACTATAGGCGGCTTCCCTGAACTCATGTAGTCTTCAAAAGTTTTAAGGCCACGATCGATGTCCCCAGAATGTAGATAGCACCTGCAAATAAATGTTAGTTTAAGGCAATACAGAAATATGTAAAGTGATATGGCCAAAAAGAAAGGTCAAGTAAGATAAGATGAAGGCAAAATAAAAGAATATAACATCAAGAGCACCGTCTAGTAAATAGAGAAAGTACGTAATGTCCAGAGAAATCAGGTTAATAGAGAGATTCCAGAATAGAGTCAACAGACACAGACAGACCTAACCAGAGTTTACAAGGAATGGAAGAAAATAGAAAAGCCTACCTTACAAAGATATAGATCAGTGGAACTTCTGAAGATACAACCAAAGAAAAGATTAAGCTTTTGGCTCACTGCAAAGGACCTATAAAGTGATGGCTGAATTGCAAATGTTATTAGCCATGACAAACTTACTTGGCAGTGCTGCTGGTCCTGAGTTATGTTTTTATTTCTCTTTACCAACATATTTTTTGATCAATATTCTCTTTAACAATAAATCATAATGCAAACCACATCCCATCCAAGAATATGCCTGGGCAAGTGGGATTTGTAAAACCAAAGATATTCATCTATAGAACTGCTCTAAGCTCATCAACCAGACCATACAGTTTTTGTCTTTTCTTTTCTTTTTTTATTAAAAAAATTCTAATTAACATGCAGCAGCTACTGGTGAGAGATACCAATTTCATGAGACAATCAGCAGGGCAGTTAACTTAAATGTAAGTTCACCTTCACATCGATAACCAAAAATTAATTTTCTTCCAGTTTGTTATCAGAGAAGCATACATAATTTTTTTACCAATTTAGCTTGACTCAAATGGACTGGCAATGCCCTAGCTTAACCAAATCAGACAAACACATATTCTATATGTATTGGCCACTTTAGGAGCATGCCTTGTTGCAGTTTACATATGCAGATACACACTCTTTTTTGATAATTATAACCAAAATTATTTTTCTTCTAGTTTTGTTATCATAGAAGTGTAGCATATTAGATTCTCAATTTTAAAAAAGAAGAAGAAGAAAGTGTAGCATATATGTTGGTCAATTAAAATAAACTCAAATGGATTAGAAATATCCTTACATAATCAAATAACACACACACACACACATCCCACTCCCGCTCAAATGGCACACAACCAAAAATATGCATTCGCCAGTCAGGAGTATCAATTGTTGCATTTTACAAAATTTATCTAACGCACACAACAAGAGAATCACAAATCATTAACATCAAAATGGGTTGCAGATTAAAGTAGGCTACTGCACCAAATGTTCCATGGCCAGGATGCCCATATTGAGTAGTTATCAGGAAGGTCATGTAAGTACAGATTCTAAACCTTATATAAAATTAGTGAATCCGTGACAGCTGCATCTCTTAATGACTTACATGCAAAGGCTTTTTCACTCTTTTTTTTTGTTCCTTTTTAGGCCAGTGTTGCACAGAGAAGAACAGATCAACTAAACTAAGAGACAAAGCTATTCTCACTTAAAATGCAAGTATGAACCACAAGTGAAAAAGCACACATGCACTAAGAATTGAACTTTTCAGTCATGATCTTAATATCAATGAATGCATCTGTACAAATAACATATATCATGTATGTATACATGTATTTGCCACATCCATGGTAGTCCATAGCTCATTTAAGCAAGAAATACTTCGAAATTATTCATCAACAACTATTTACCTCATAACTTGCATCACAATAAAGACATCAGGAGTATTTCCATTATTCTTTAGCATCTCCAACAAAGTTTCCATCACCTACCATGGTCATAAAAAAAAAGCACCCATATAAAAGCAGAAAATTACTTCATAGCATTCAACAGAAAATTCTCTCAATTCTTAGATATTAAGCAACAGAAAAATAAATGAAAATTAAGCAATTAATGAGTTGAAGCTCCTCTTCTTTCAGACTTTTTTTGGATGGGTAAATGCTTCAGCTGTTTTTACTTTCAACTCTCTGCCTGATCTGCTTGATTTTTATACTTTTTTTTTGATAAATAACGGAATTGTATTAACCAAAAAGTCCAAGTACACTGGGAGTGTACAAGGAAAACAGTACATCAAACAGAAAAATTACAAAGATCCAGCATTTCTAAAAAATTAGAACAAGAGAAGAGATTAAAGGAAGAACTCCACTCTAGCAAGGTGTGAAGAAGAAGAGATTTAATTTCTGGAATAGACCGTTCCTTTCCTTCGAAACATCTTGAGTTCCGTTCTCGCCAAATACACCATAGGACACAATGAGGGACAGCCCTCCATAAATCAATGCTCCGACACCCACCAAATGAACCTTGCCAACTCGAAAATAAATCTAAGACACCACGCGGCATAACCCATTGAAGACCAAATAGAGCCCACACCATAGACCATAGTTCATAAGCAATAGGACAATGAAGAAGAAGATGATTCACCGATTCCCCACTCTTTTTACACATATAGCACCAATCTACAACGGCTACACCCTTATACCATAAATTTTCAATAGTCAAAATCTTACCTAAGGAGGCAGTCCAAGAGAAGAAAGCAACCTTAGTAGGGACCTTTGACCACCACACAGGCTTCCAAGGGAAAGAAATGTCTATAGTAGAGGAAAGAGAGAGATAGTACTCACTCACTTTAAAATTCTTATTCCCAGTTGGTTTCCAGCAAAGTTTGTCCTGACCTTCACCATTAAGGGGCATTGAATTGATAAGATCAAGAAAAGTGTAAAAATGCTCTGTTTCCCAATCTTGGGGAGCTCTAGAAAAAAGAAGATCCCAGTGAAGCCTTTGGTTAGGAAAGGACATAACATCTGCAATAGAAGACTCCTTATTACAACTAATATTATAGAGTTCCGGAAAAGCCTCCCGTAGGGTGCAACTCCCATACCACACATGATGCCAAAATTTAATTCTATCACCAACACCAACCTCGAATTGAATGGATTTTGAAAAAGCTGGCCAGCCTTGTCTTATGGTTCTCCAAAGACTAACACCATAAGGATTAGAGACTTCTTTTGTACACCAACCTCCCCAATCATTCCCATATTTAGCCTCAATAACCCGCCTCCAGAGATGGGTTGTCTCTCTTCCATATCTCCACAACCATTTCCCCAACAAAGCTTGATTGAAGGTTCTCAAATTTTTAATACCCAAACCACCATACTGCAATGGAGAACAAACCTGGGCCCAATCTACTAGCCGGAATTTAGGAGACTCATCTATCCCACCCCAAAGAAAATTTCTTTGTAGCCTCTCAATACGAATAGCAATATCCGCAGGAATAGGAAAGAGAGATAGGAAATAAGTTGGCAAACTTGAGAGAGTGCTTTTGATTAAGGTAATCTTACCACCTTTTGATAGGTATAATCGCTTCCAACTCGTTAATCTTCGCTCCATTCTTTCTAAGATAGAGTTCCAAATCGCCCTGTCCTTGAATTTAGCACCCAATGGCAGTCCCAAGTAAGTCATTGGCAAAGATGACTGTCTACAACCCAGCAATGCCACAAGCTCCCCCATATTAGTCACCTCTCCAACTGGGACTAATTCTGACTTAGCCAGGTTAATATGCAACCCTGACACCGCCTCAAAAGAGGCTAAAATTTCCCGCAAATATTCAATTTGACTTGCTGTAGCATCACAGAAAATTAAAGTGTCATCCGCAAAGAGAAGATGGGTCACCATGAGGGGAGTATTAGATCTGGTACCAACAGTGAAACCTGAAATGTGTCCAGCCAGAACCGCACCATCCAACAGACGGCTTAATGCCTCCATAACAATAGCAAATAAGAGCGGGGAGAGAGGATCTCCTTGGCGCAACCCCCTAGAGCTCCCAAAGAAATCCTTAGGGGAGCCATTTATCAAGATCGAAAATTTCACTGTGGAAATACAGAACAAAATCCACTTTCTCCATTTCTCGGAGAATCCACAACGCTGCAACATATACATAAGAAAATCCCAGCTGACATGATCAAAAGCTTTCTCCACATCCAACTTACATAAAACCCCAGGTATCCTTGCCTTGAGCCTACTATCCAAACACTCATTAGCAATTAAGACAGAATCTAGGATTTGTCTATCCAGAACAAAAGCATTTTGAGACTCAGAGATAATTCCAGTAATCACCCTTCTCAGCCTATTAGCCAGCAATTTGGAAATAACTTTATAAATGCTACCCACAAGACTAATAGGTCTAAAATCTCTCACACTGACAGCATCAACTTTCTTTGGAATTAGAGCAATAAAAGTCGCATTAAGACTTTTCTCAAAGACAGCTTGTGAATGGAAGTTGGCAAGAATCTCCATAATTTCAAGTTTTAGAAAGTCCCAACAAGCCTTAAAGAAAGCCATTGATTTTTATACTTTCTTTGTTATTTAATTTTTTTTTCAGTTTGCCTCTTGACACGCTGCCTGTGTGCTTTGCTTTCTTTGTAATTTCTTTTAGCTTTTTTTCAATGAAATTTATTACTTATTAAAAAAAAAAAAATCACTAAACCCAGCAACAATAAAGAAAAATTTATGTTATAAGTAAGGACTTCTACATTAGGGCTTCAAAACAACAATCTTTTCCTGGTCTTCTGTGTCTGTATATAATTATAGGTACAAACTAACAAATGAAATAGGTGACAGAAGGTCATGAGAGCATATTGGTCAGACAAAAGTAAGGCTTGAGCTTGCTTATCCGAAAAAAAAAGAGAGTAAGGCTTGAGCTATTCATTTTCAGCCATGATGACAAAACCATTCAAAATGAAGAGCTTTACAAGCGGCATTTCCCTTCTTCACTCACATGATATTGCAGGATCGAGCATAAGACATCATACTGATGGGGATCTACTAATCAAATGCAGCCTCTCTCGGGAAACATAGCCCAATTTTTATTCTTTCTTATTGATTTCGGATTTCTTGGACCCAGAATATGAACAATTTTAAACAGAACTTGCCTGAATAAGCTCCTTTTGTTTTTACAGATGAAAAAATAAAAGTGAAAAGGGGAAAAAAAGCTCAAATATAAGTATCAAGAATGTCAACTAATTTGATGGTGGTAACAAGGTTTTAAACTATGTTCAGAAGTAACATGTAACCTACAAAGTTTCAATCTAATTTTACAGCTGGCTTTTCCCAAGTAAAGATTTGTATCATAAGCATTGGCTCATCATCACATATAATGCTACCTTGTCAAACAAGATATTTTTTTTCCCTTGTTGGTAAGTTGCATGCACACTGGTCTTGAAACCATGACGGCATGACCTCACCCTTCCACCTTACTCTTGCAAGGGGAGAAGGTACTAGCGTTGGTAAAAATGTCGAGCACACATGCATCCTGTAGTCTATGCGCAATTCACAAGTGCACACCTTGTTGAAGTATAGTGCACATGTTTCAAATATAATGAATAACAACCTCTAATATTCATAGCATATAATAAAAAAAAGTTAATAAATCAAGATAATATATTTTGTCCTAAGCTCAAATGGATACGGCTTGCATAAAATTTGTAAGTTCAAATTTTAAATATTTTTATAAGTTCAAATTTTAAATAAATTATTTCAATTTTGAAATATAAAATTTGTAAACAATTAGCAATGAACAATATGATAATAGTCTAGTCACATTAAATTTACACATAAAAATTTATACAATACTTATCTTTTGTGCTTTATAAATATACATAATTATAATAGCTATGATTAAAATGAAGTATTTGGTTCAATCAAAATATATACCAAAGGCAAAAACCAAAAAGCACAAGAATGATAAAATTATAATTGTTCTTGTCTTTTGATACAACAACAAAAAAGCCTTAGTCCCAAAATTTTGGAGTCGGCTATGGATCCTCAACAAATTAGTTAGGGTCAATCACATTTATTCTTTTCTTCTATTCTATTCTATTTGAAGTCATACGCTCTGTTATTTCGTTAATTGACACGTCCTTCTTTTTTTTTTTTTTTTACTTCTACTAATATTATTTTTGGTCTTCCTCTACCTCTTTTCATTCCCTCAACTAGGATCAATTCACTATTTCTTATCGGTGCATTAATTGCTCTCCTTTCATGACCAAACCATCTCAAGTGACTTTCCCTCATCTTTTCATCAATAGGGGTTACCCTAATCTTTAAGTGGATTTCCTTATTTTGAATCCTATTTTTCCGTACATTTTCACTCATCCATCTTAACATTTGCATTTCAGCTACACTAATTTTATGAACATGTTGCCTCTTAACAGTTCAACATTCATTAGAGCACAGTAGTTCGTATAGCAGTTTTATAAAAATTTCCCTTTTAACTTAATAGATATTCTACGATTGCACAATACTCCTGATGTGGTTCTCCACTTCATCCACCCTACTCTTGTCTAGATTCATCCACTAAAACTATATTGTTCTTGTCTTTTTATATGTAAACAAAAAATTGTTTGTGTAATAGAACACCTTAAGAATACTATTTGTATAATGATTCAGTGGTCTATGTCATTTCCTTCACAATTAAGTAATTAATTATAATGATTCAAATATTTTTAAACCAAAAAAGAAAAAAAGGAATGCCTAGGCAAGCTTTTGTGCTTCTTCAAAAAGCACCAAAAATGTGTTCACTTGAGACAAGCTTCATTAGATAAGATTTACTTTGGCCAACAATGTGCTTTGGCTGTAAGCTTTAAGCATGTTTTTGAATGTCATTTGAGCTAGCACTTGTTGGCTTATCAGATAAGAGATTTTTGTTGTCAGTACCAAAATTTGTAAGAACAGTCACACACATGCATAGGAGCTGGAAGAATTTGATTTTTCTTAACAAGTAAAATCAAGAGGTAAGCAGAGATGTCGACTAGTACCTCTACATTCTTGAGATCAGCACAAGCATGAAGAGCAACATGATAAATCATCAGCTGCCTGTTTATAAAACCTCCACGCCTAAAAACATATTCGGCAGTGGGTATATTATACATTTCTTCTTCTGAAACACCCATCATCACATTTTCAGCAGTAGCGCCAGTTGAATCAACTGCCAAAGAGTCCTTAGACCGCTCAACAAACTCAATGACCTTTCCACAAAAGCGAAATATTAGAAAACTCTTAAAAGAAAAATGAGACAATACGAACTAATTAAAGCAGAGAAACATATTTGGATACTTTGGTGGCAAAATCATCTGCTACAGGTGTCTTGTTCTTGTGTGCAGTTATAAGTCCTGCATAGCAGAATTTGTTCAACCCAACACCAGCAGCAGTCATATCACGAACAATTGCATACCTATCATGTTAAGTGTAGCTTATAATTTTGTAGTAAAAAATGTACCAAGGTAGGCCAATATGAAAGCTCATAGCAAAAAGTAACATACACTCGATCTAACCGGCCTGCTGCAGCACATGCATTAAGTAGACAGACAAAAGTTTGGGCATTGGGCTTTACTTCAGATTTCTTCATTTCTTCCAAAATCTTTTATTCAAATAGAAAAAGTTATTAAGAAAACAGTCTGATTAAGCTTCAAATGCTATACAAACGAAATAATGTATTCATTACAAATTCATGCTCCAATATACCTGGACTGCCTGGTCAGAGTTTTTGCATTTCCCACATAACGAGATTAAAATGTTGTATAAATTAACCTATAACATTAATAAAAACACAAATTCACATCTGTTAAAAAAAAAGGATTAATAACAAATTTGGCTTACATAATTGAAAGCTTTGACATTAAGAGATACAAAACAGAGCACATACACAAATATTGGATCAACTTATTTACTGGACTAGTGGATTCATGCATTTGAAACTAATTAAATTTGCAGCATACTATAAATAAGAGAATAAAACAATCTCTCCCTACTTGAAGGGGGGGAAAACTTCAAAAGGGACACATATTTATTTTTGGTACAGATGAATGCACACAGCTTCTCCCTGAAACACACACACACAACAAGCACAGAAAAAAAATCCTAATACTGATTGCATAAGCTTATCTTATCTGTGATTCACTGTATCAGCCACAAGAAGTTCTCTGTCATATTCAAGCACAATGCCCTAAAAGGTATAGCAAATACAATAAATAACGAACATGCACAACCCTACTTCACACAACTAATATTAAGATTTAACTAACCAAACCCATCTTCTTTATGTCCTATGAGAGAAACATCAGCACAAAACAAAAATCAAACCAATACGTTTCTCCTTGCAAGATTTTAAACAGAAAAAGAAAAGGTCCCAGCTTCCTTACTACTTGTTCCTCATACACATCAGCAATCAAACAGAACATTAACATGAAAAAACGAATTGGGGTTCTAAAATTCTCACAGAGATCACATGAGAAAATTTTAATATACAAACAGCACATTTCTGACCTGCAATAAATCCCATACATACACAGCATCAATCATCCAACCCAAAAAATAAAAATAAAAACCAAACGGGCCTCTATAATTGCTCAATAAGGATCAATTTAAAACCTTGTTATCTACAAACATCACATTTCTGAAAATCCCATATATACTAAATGGGAAAAACTTAAGCTCCCCAATTAAATTCAATCACTTGACTGCATTATGAATACAGAACAAGCAGTGTTATCTTCCCTAGCGACAATTAAATTCCAATGAAACCGAGCTGTTAAATTTAATTTAAGTAATATAAGCCACAACACCTAAGAAAAACTATAGTCCTAAGTCCTACTACATGAATTATACTAGTTTTTTTAAAAAAAGGGAGTAAAAGACACATACATCAGGAAGCAAACCGGTGGTTTTCATTTGATCCTTGAAGTAAAAACCGTCTTGCAAGCGGACGCCTTTCATGGTCCCAACAATGAGGGAGTGGAACACATCCCTTGTGGGCTGCACCCCATCCAACATCATATCATCATACACATCCCTCAACAAGAAATGCCTATATAGTATACACCCATAAAAATCAAGTCTTGTACTATAAATAAATAAAAAGTAAGTTCTTTTCACATACTAATAAAGATAAAGATGAAAAATTTGTTAAAGTTAAAAAGCTAAAAATGAATGTATAGAAATATTAAAAAAAAAAAAAAGAGTACCTTCTTTGGGCAGTGAGTGAGCCCACAACAGAGTTGTACTCAGAGACATTGTTGGCGTAGTTTCGCTTTGCATATTCTTCTGTTGAAGCTGCAAAGTACCGGCGACCCAGTACTCGAGCTACTGATCTATGGTGGCCTGAAAATTTATATTAAAAAAAAAAAATCATATTTATGAGATTTAAATGAAAAAAAAAAGGGAAATTGGGAAGATGGGTTTTGAGAGATAGAGAAATGGGAAATGGAAATGGAGGAGTACCGGTGAAAGACTGGAAGAGGAGCTTCATCGCTATTCGTCTCTGTTTCTGTTTCACTCTGTACAAGTACAAGTAAAACCCTTTGGCTATGGGATAGTGAAATTTTTGGCTGGGTTTTTTGGGGTTAAGCGCACCGTTTTAATTTATGTGGATATATGGGCTGGGTTACTTAAGGCTCGATTTTCTCTTTTTATTTTTAATATATATATTAATGAATAATGATCATGATATATAGAGCAAAAAAAAAAAAAAAAAAGAGGATAGTCCCAATCCAACTCAATCTTCTAGGGAGAAAAGCCAAGATGGAAGAGAGGAGATGATCACGAGCCAATTCTAGTTATAACTAGTTGCTCAACGAGCACAGTTATGGGGCAAAAATGAATCTCATACATATTGGGCTTATTTATATAAGTGGTTGAAAAACAGTGTTTTGAGTTTAAAATGAGATTCTAAAAAAAAAAAAAAAAAAAAAACTATGAAGACTTGCGGTTGCAAAACAAAATTTTGGGTTTTTAAAACACTATTTTAAGCTTCAAAAATGTCTAACCTAGCAGACCCATTATATTCTAATGAATCTTGGAAGTCTAAGGGTCCGTTTGGTAGAAGAGTTTGAGTAATGTTATTTAAAATGATGTGAAAATGTGGTTTAAAAAGTGTTGTCAAAAATATGTTTTTATAGTATTCATAAAGAGAAAAATGTGTTTGGTAATGTGTTTCAAATAGATATTTTGGTGTTTAAAAATATGAAGTTGTGTATTTGGTATGTGTGTGTGTGTTTTTTTTTTTAAAGCTGCCACCGGTACTGTTACACATCAGAGATTAAGAGGAAGACAACACAGAGTGGGAGAGCACAGTGAATTTATGCGTGGGACAGCACAGTAAATTTGCGTCAGGTGAGCCTAGAGTGTTGGACTCTCATGTGAAACACAACTCAAACAACGCTTGAACACTAAACTCAAACAACAATAGTTAAGAATCACTTACCAAACACATATTTCAGCATGGGGCCCACCTATTTGGGTGTTTAAACAGCAAACAACATTGTTAAAGATGGGATACCAAATGGGCCCTAAGTACAAGATAGATTCAATTCATTTTGATTTATCAAAAAAAAAAAAAAAATTCATTTTTATGTGAGAGAGAGAATAGAATATTTGGTGTCTTGAAAGCCATTTGATTTGTGTCATCACATGTCAAGATGGGGATATCTAATTCTTAATACATCAATTTATTTATTATTATTATTTTCACAAACCTGTTTTTTGATAATTTGATAATTAAAAGAAAAGAAATTTGTAGGATTCGACTTGGGTTCAGTATCTTATGCACTAGACTTGATAGAATGTTCTGGTGTCAAAAAATTATCACGTGGCAGTATCCCATTGAACATCAAACGTGTTTGTTGGAAATCAAAACTTTCATTGGTTGGGAAAATTTTAATGAGCCTAGCAAACAAAGTCAAGTAAGAAAAATTCTCGTCTTAAAAAAAAAAAAAAAAAAACTCTACAAAGTAAGTGGGCTTGAAGGGTTTGTTTAAGTTACGGCCCAGCTGACCAAGCAGTATACCACCCCCATCGAATTTCCCTCTCTTATCTCTATCACTGTCCTCTCTTTCTTCTCTCGTCTCGCGCACCCACAATCTCAGCTCGGCGGCGCCACCCACAATCTTCAGGTTCTCTCTCTCTCTCTCTACATAGGGTTATACGCTGATATGGGTTTATGCTATTGTTGTTCTGTTTGAGTTTTTGTTGTTATATATGTGAAAAAAATTTGTTCTTTACACTGTTGAGTTTTGGGTATCTTGAAACTTTAGAGAGAGACTGAGTGAGAGAGTTTTCTGAATTGGGTGGGTGATGTAAATTATGTAACGTGTATAGGTGTGAAACTGTGTAATGGAAGTGGGGTGGTTTGTACTTTCACTGCCTTGCTTTGTAGTTTGTTGAATTTGAAGGTTTATCTGAATTTCTCTCTAGTTTGAAAGCCGCTAATTTGAGGTAATGATACTGATAAACGTCTATTTTGATTGTGATATGCATGGTTAATCTTTTGTCAGATTGATTTTTTTGCTTTCTTTCTATGGTGGAGGAGTCATGGGTTAAAATGAGAATTGGGGGGGTTTGAAATTGTATGAAATAAGTTTTGTATATTGCTTTTCTTGCTGCTGTTATTTATTTACTTATGGTTGTCAGTTTGATGTTGTCTTTTTTTTTTGTAGTGTGATCGTCAAACTGTGATTTCTGTCTTGTTTTCATTGGTAAGAATGGCTGATGAAGAATGCGATTTTCATAGTGCAAAATCCAGGGGTAAAAGTAGCATAAAAAAGAAAAATATAAAGAAGCAATTATTAAATGAAAAGGAAGCAGTTGACAAGAGGTTCGTAATGGAAGGGAATCCAAAATTCAATGATGCAATCACAAACAGCAAGAAAAAGGGTTTATTAGTGGGAACTGTGAAGGTTGAGGATAAACAAGAGGATCAACTAGAGTTTAAGGGAGGGAATCTTCTAGAGGAGAAAGACGAGGTTAATAGTCTGAAATCCAATGATGAAATGCCAATTGAACATAGGTTATTGTTAAACGAAAAAGAAGTGGCATACAAAGAGAGGTCCATAATGGAGGGGAATTCAAAATCTGATGATGATGCTAGTGAAAATGAAGAAAAAAATTTGTCGGTGGAAGTTGGGAAGGCTAAGATTAAAGAAGAGGTGAATGGAGAGAGTCATTTGGATGAGGAAGAACAAATGGTTAAAAAATATAAGGAGTATTCAGAAGCAAATGCTAAGATCGCTGCAGATCTTCAGAAAGAAAAAAAGAAGAAGCGGGTTTTGGAGCGAGCTGCAAAGGGTGGCATGCGTGGCATTTGCTACTTGAGTCGGATTCCTCCAAAAATGGATCCTGATGGTCTTCGTGTTATTCTCTCTCAATACGGAGAAATAGATCGGATTTATCTGGTATCTCAAAGTAAACAACCAGTGTAAATTTCTTTTGTCATTTTTATTAATTTAAAAAATTACATGGTTTTTCTTGTTTCCTTTTTGGTTTTCCTTTTCCTTCAATGATTTTCTATACGTGTTGAAATTTTGGTTTTTTACAGATCCTGCTTCTCAAGTATATCGTAGTCGAGCTGGTAAGTACGGAAAGCAAAAATTTTTTGAAGGGTATGTCTGAAAATTCTTTTATATCTCCCATTTTAGTTTATTAAAGCTAGATAATTGTAATTGGTAGTATCCAATTATTTGATAGTTGTTGTTTGCCATGTAGATGGGTTGAATTTACGGATAAAAAGGTTGCTAAGAGAGTTGCTAATATGTTAAATGGTGAACAAATAGGTATGTGTTTCGATGGAAATTTTCACCTTCTTTTTCGGTTCTTTTTTAAAAAAATTGTTTATACATAAAGATTATTGGTGTTCCTCTCAAGACCTGCAAAGTGGGTTCTTTTGGACAGCTAAATTTTGTACATTAATTATGAATTTTCAGGGCCCTATTTAGTTGTGCATTAATTATGGTTTCCAGAGGCCTTACTTAGTTTGTCAATGTGTTTCATTGAATACACTTTAGAGGGCCAACAGCCTTATAGCTCAACTAGCACCTGGCGTTTCCAACAGTGATATCTAGGGTTCAAATCCTCTCTCCCCCAGCTATTGAATTATAAAAAAAACATTTTAGAGGATTTATTTCTCTAAGTTTGCTTATATATATTATTCGTTTTTTCTAGTAAATTGTGGCCAACTTGTCTTTCTCTTGTAATTGAGAATCAATTGTCTGCTTTTTTTTTTGTTCATCTTTAGGTGGAAGGAAGAGGTCACAATTCTATTATGATATGTGGAATATCAAGTACTTGAGTAAATTCAAGTGGGATGATCTTACTGCAGAGATTGGTAGGACCTTTATGAATTGTGCTGTGATATAAATCGTAGTGCTTTAGTGATATAACCTAAGATGCTTCTATTGCAGTTGAGAAGAATGCCATTCGAGAGCAAAAACTAGATTTAGAAATTTCTGCTGCCAAAAGGGAACGGGATTTCTATCTCAAAAAAGTTGATAAGTCCCGTGCTTTGAGTGCTATAGAAGAACGATTACAGAAGGTACAAAATATATTTTGTCAAAATAATACTTTTTCTTGATCACACTATGGATGCAGTTGACCAGACTCTGTATGTTGATTGACATAGTTAATATAAAAACTCAGCTTTGGATGTTTAAAAAGGTTTTTTAAGATCTTTATACATTGCCGTTTTGTGGAATTGATTACTTTTAACAAACTGGAATGCTAAATAGAGAATATCCACATTGTCAAATTTACTAGCAGGCATGATCTTTGAATTTAGTGCTGTTTCCTCAAGTATAACAAGAGATAGAGAATGAGATGTAGGGTTCAGTGAGTGTATGAGTTGTGTTTTTCCCATGAAAAAAACCATTAGTTTGATTGAGCTTTTTGTAGAATTATGTCTATATTCTTTATTTGGAAATATTCAAAAGGCATTGGTATCACTGAAATTTTTGATTTGATGAAGGTTTAAAACTTCGCAAAACTATGTCATGTATTTAAATTAAAAATGGGTTTAATTATTATTAATGGATGGAGCTATCTGCTTCTATAAAAAACTAATGGATATTCATGAATTTTGGATTATGCATTTTGTGGCAGTTGATTTACTCTTTTGTGGTTTTGCTCAATCATGTTGACTCATACATATTGCTCCTTAGGCATGGCATTCTTAGTCAGAAATTTAGTTCACCGAGGGCATTCAGTTTAGGATTTTCTTGGTTTGAGAAGTGTTACAGTAATTCAATACGATCTGTTTTATCTTGCATCCACAGAAGCGAAAGGTCCAACAAGAGTTAGGAGTGAACTCCGATCTCCCTGTTAGCCAGCAGGCAGCAAAGGTTATTCGCCATTTCCCACAAAAGCAACCAGTTGCAAATAATGGACAAGCCAAACCTCGACTTTCGAAAGATACCCTGGCTGGGGTAAGTCAGTTTGTTAATTGACAACTATTTCATCTATTTTATTGTCATTTCTTGTTTAAGTTTGTCCAACAATTCTCTTTGCAGGTATTTGCTGATTCTTAGTGATGAAGTATTCAAGCAATTGACATAAGTTAAATATCAAGTTCTTGCGTTGAGTGCCAAATGCGTATACTCGTCAATACTTGTGTGAAAACTCATTTTTGTAATTTGAGTTCCAACATTTTAATGAGTTTATAGTCAGTCTTGGTTTTGTTGTTTTCATTTAAATTCTTCTGTAGTTTATTCTGTGCTCTCTGATTACTCAAGGGACCATTTGAAATCAAAGTGTGAACCACAGTTGACAGATGACACCAATACAGTTATGAACTGCTGACTTTCTTGGAGTTTCAGATAATCAATCGGTTCTTTCCATGTCTGAAGTGGATTTTCTTGAGGTTACTTTCAATGTCTGCCCTACACTTTGTGAAAATTTCTGGGCCAAATCATTAGCATGGTTGTCTACTTTATTTTTTACTAATTCCATATTTTAATTCAAATTTGATTTGTACAAAGTATCATCACAGTTGCACTTATATGGAGCTGTGGCTGTAAAACGTATTTTTTTGTTCGTTGGATTGCTTGCGAGTCCTGCGAAAGGAATTCATTCACAACTGTCACATGTAATAACAGAGGTCGAGGCAATGGTTATCTGGTCTCCGATTCCATAGTTTTGAACCAAGGAAGTCAATACTGTACCGGTACGATATATTTCGGGTACTGGTCAATATCAGTATACCGTTTCGGGTTTATCGTTATTTTATATATTTAATATATATACACGCAAAGTCTCTATTTATCATAAAACAACATTACCTCATGTTCACAATAAAACATTACTTCAATTGTTCATTCCATACAAAATATATGTATATTATTTACATTTTTTTAGAAACATATTATTTACATGTTTATATTATATAAATTTAATTGTTTGAAAAAAGCCAATACAATATGTTATTCATCTTTATAGGTGAGTTATATACCTAAACCAAAACCCAATAGGCTTTAATTTATCGATCAAAAAAGAAAGAAAAAACAACCAAAAGACAAGACAAAAATTTCAATAAGAGATAGTAATGAGATATGAGATACTATTAGAAAAAACTATTCAATGGGCGGAAGTTGTTAGTACAAAAATATTATTGGGAATAATATTATAATATTAGAAAAGCTTGTGGGTGGTAACGGTAAACCCAAAAATAAAAATTTAAAAAGCTACCTGCTGTTGGAACTCACAAAAACTGAGGGAAAAAATAAAAGCCAACCTGTCATCACAACTTCCAATGTTTGTCAAGTTTTTCTATGTTCACAAGTTACTGCTGGTATACTTCCCACTTCACATTTTCAGATCTCAAAACGCATGCTCTTTCTCTGTGTTCAAGACTTCAAGTTCAAGCTTTTGGTTCCAGCCTCTTTTTCTCTATCTATTACTCTAAGCTTTAAGCCCCATTTCGCAACGTCAACGAATTGATGGTGCCACCATTCACCTCCAGTCAGCAATATTGTCCCAGTGTTAGGCCGAAAAAATCAATGGCATAAAGGGCAAAGAGCTGGAGAGAACCCATCCGTGAGGAGGAGAAAACCAGTGGATCAGATGGTGTTTTTGGGTCAAGTTCAGTACCGGCCGGTATCCATTAATCGGCCGGAATCCGATATTTATCCCGGTACGGCCGAAACGATCCCGGTATGACCGGTATTTAATCCGGAACGAAATCACTAGGTTTCTGTACCGGCCGACCTACCGGAACGAAAAATACCGGCGGTACCGGCCGGTACGGTACGAAATCGTCTTCCTTGTTTTTAACATGTCTACCTAGAAGTCATAATGGTCAGGGCCTACCACGGCACTATAAATCTTTCTTACCAAATTACGTTATTCATTGAAACATGCAGAGCATCAAAGAGAAACGGGGCATATTTTTTGCCTTGAGCAATGCTGAATGCACAAAAAAAATTTATCATACTTTTCACAACAACAATTGAGTTAACAGGTTTTTACTGATTCTTATCTAGACACACTAATGACATCTTGCTACCAACAATCTGTCACGATAGGTGTGAAAATTTTTGTATATAGAGAATTTCTTTTCTGCCCTTGGTGGGCGTAGATAAATTTTCTTTCTTGAAAGCATTCACATTAGGCTCTACACATTATCTATATTCTTTTTTTTATTTTTTTTTCTTACTCCTTTCCAAAATCAACTTAGTCTCTTGCAAACCCACAAGTTCTGCCACTGCAACCCGTAACCCAGACAACCCGCGAGCTCTGCCATTGCAACCCAGTCAACCCACGAGCTCCGTCACCGTGAGCAACCCAAATCTACAAACATTAGCTTTGATCTATCATTTCCAACTCTGATTCGAGCTCCAAGTCGTCATTAGCTCCACCATAACCATGTTGATGAAGCAACCCAAAGTTGATCCGCAAAAATCAATCAAAATATAAAACTTCTGCAAGCAACCCAAGCAAAATCAATCCAAATCTGCGAGAGAGCTCTGTGGAGAACACAAGAGTGTGTAGAACGTAGATAACTCAATAGAGATATTGAGTTACTATTCATTTATTCATTTGTTATTGTTGAATGCTACGTTATTGAGCCTGATGCATGCTATTTTTAGGGGTGTTTATTTATTATTTTACCAAATAGCTAGTTTGACTAGCCTGATGAGGATGCTCTATTAAGAGTTTATTTATAATTGTACTTTTAAAGCTTGGATATGACATGTCTGGTATACTTCCTGTGTACTTGATCTTCATTTTTCTAATAAAACTTACTACTTATACATATAGCAAAAATAAATAAATAAACAAATCTGCTTTTGGTGGCGCATTTGAAGATCAACAGAATGCAATGCAATTCTTCACCAGCGCACCATCCTCATTATGGAAGTGTTACATCCCCTTGAGTAGGGGAAAGAAAATTGGGCAAGGCTACGCACAATATGTGACCTCTCACCATTTAATTAAACCACCAAAAAAGAAATGAAAGAGTTGGGAACTCAAGCAAGCATTCTCATTCTCCAAAAAGTACACTAAAGAAAAAAGTAATATCCACATATCATTAACCAATTTTGTCAAGGTGCAAACGTCATTAAGTTATCTTTGAGCACTAAGAGTTGAATTACTGGCATAAGAACCAAATCTGTCCCAACTCCCAAGAACAACTGAAGTTAAATCTATACATCTTAATGCTCTTCACAAGTCAGCATGACAGTTTAAAGAGTGTATTCATGTAGTGGGGATGAACAAACGAAGTAAATTGCACTAAAGGATCAAGTACAGAAGTTCTTCCTATTTCATCAGCCACAACAACCACCTCTCTGAGCAACTGCTCCATCTCTTGCACCTGATGGACCCTGGGGGCGCCCATACCCAACCTTGATGCCAGATGACTGCAGATATTAACAAAAAGGGTGTTAGGACTCCAGAAATGTGGAACCAACCATCTCTGACTCGGCCTGTTTACTTAAGAGTTAAGTCCGTGGAGTGGACATCATTAAGAAGTCGGGATTTATACCCATAACTTTGTTTAGACAAACTGACCCAATCAGAAAGCCCCAACAATCTAATCAAGCAATTGACTATTCTAAAATTCCTGGTAACTCTACCAACACAAAACCACAAGGATGTGATTGCATTTGAGGAGTTAAAATCAAGAGATTTGAAGAACAATTGCTAGTATGAATTGCTTGATATAAATACAACAACACATGATGGCATAAGTTTTGGAGATTTTTCTCGAACAAAAACAATGACATCTTACACAGTCATTTCCTATTTACATTAATAAAACTCTAATCCCTGCATAAATTATAAATTGATAGAGAAAAAAGTGTCATTTCATACTTTATTCAAGTTATTTAAACTAAAAATTGAAATCCTGGAGGACCAGGACATACAAATCCTTCTCCTTGAATACATCTATACAAGTTTAACCAAAAGGGATCAAAATAGAGAGCTGGATAATCAAACAAATCAATTTTGCCCATGCAAATATCCAGCCGGAGCAAGATAGCCCGAGGATAAGAAAAATTGCTCGTTTTGCATTTATCAAATTTTCTATTATTTGTCATGCACTTAAATACTGCATGTTAAATCAGAACAAGAAACAACAGAACTAAAGATACTGTCTCAAGTCCCAATAGCCTAAAGTTTCTCTACAACAAAATGACTATTCAGTTACCTCATTAGATACATCAAATACACCCTCCTGAATATTCTGAAGGATCTTTGCAGCAGTCTTTATGAAAGCCTGTAAGATATGACACTATATTAGATTAAAGAAATAAAAAGTTGACATTTAAACTTGTAAGGCCTAACACTTTAGAGGCCTTTCTTGACGTTGTTAAGTTACATCACCTCCTCAACATTTTGAGCTGTTCTTGCAGATGCCTCCAAGAATAAAAGCCCATTTTCCTTTGCAAATTGTTCCCCTTCCTCTTTGCTGACAGCCCTCCGATGTGCAAGATCACTCTTGTTCCCTATGAGCATGATTGACATGTTGGGATTAGCATGCTGCCGAGCATCCTCTAGCCAGCTCGCCAAATGATTAAATGTCTCTCTCCTAGGAAAAAGAATAAATTCCTGGTTTTAGTTGTACCAGAACAGGGGATTGGAGGCACAAATATACAAGTTTTAGAACTCCAAAGCTAGCATGATGTCATGAGCTTAACCTCAGACCACTGGCATCAGTAATTATGTATCAGGAGCTAAGGTCAACTTAGGAGTCCACATGAGCATTTACTAACTACTATTAATGGTGCCAATACAGGGTTCCACACTGTTTTTAACATGTCACCTTGATTTTAGCCGAAAGGAAACCCTCCCCTCCTCTTTTTCCCATTCACAACTCTGTTTTGGGGGGGGGGGGAGATGATCAAGTCTGCCACTATGCCTAATGATTCTTTTTAGAGGAAATAAGGTGCAAACCCGCAAAAATCACATAGATTGGTCTTCGGACCAACTGATCATACTCTACAGTGGTTGCTATAAAAAACTCTCAATGCATAAAACTATCACAGGATTCACAGCAAGGGCATGAAATGTATTTCCAATTCCTCACTCAACTGCAATAACTTGAAAATAAATCTATGGCAAATATATATATATATATATATAAAATTCCTGAAGCTGTTCATTGCTCACAAAAGACTACACTAATGGGCAAGCATGCAGATGCTAAAATGCATTTTCTACGTAAGATGAATCTAAAATCTTTCTTTGCCAAAAATGATATGCTCTCTCTCTCACACCCCCACACACCTGGTTATGTCATATACCAGAAGTGCTCCAGCTGCTCCTCTGTAGTAAGATCTAGTGATGGACCGGAAAGATTCTTGCCCAGCCTGAAAGAAAACCAAGTTCCATGGCTTATGAATATGTTCAATGCAACCTTGAAATACAGTGGTCAACAGAAGCAAGTGAATGTGATGAAGGTGATTACTTAAATATACGGATGTACAAATTGATGAATTCAGAACAAAATAATAAGAAAAAGAACCTTCACTGAACATACTCATAAGCCAACTTAATACTGCCTATCTACAACCTGTTCTATGCATGTATCTAGAACCTTCATTCATGATTACAATGCCTATAAGGCTAAGAGTCTAAGACATAAGGGCCAAGTAACATTATTTTGGATTAATATTCTTTTTCTTTTTTTATTAAGTAATTTTGGATTAATATTCAACTCACAGAAACTAGGAAAAATAAATATGTTGGATTGAGAAGGTACTAGGTAGTCACAAGCTTCAATAAATTCCAAAATATTGCATTAACTTTAATAGATTTGAGATCAATTACTTTTTTCCTCCCCATCTGCAATCAAATGAGTAACAGCCAACCAGTTGTACTAATCACGTGGGGAGAATAACAAATTTGACATGATTCGACATAATTTTTCAGAAGCAATTTTTCACTTAGTGGATGAAGAGAAGTATAATAAATCCAAAATTAACTTTTAATTACTCTTTCCAATGAAAGAACCATATGGTTTTAATGATAGAACTGGATGAAAGTGATGAACAGCGTCAAATTACAACAAACTAGTAACACAATTACAGCTTTACTTGACCCTTTGTATAACCTTGTAATATTATCTAATTATTGCTAAATTTTGTAATAGCATACTTTTAACTTTTAGTTATGATAGCAACACAAAGATAAAAATAAACTTCCAAAAAAAAATTTGAAAAATTAACCCTCCGTTTCTAGAACACTCTCCATTTTGCTTAGGAATGAAGAAAGCTGATTTTATGACTATAGATGTAATTTTCGACATATCTATAGATGTATAAATATGATATCACGTCATTTAAAATCTTGTCAATAACTTATAGTAACTGATTTTAAATGACATGCTATCGCCTATACCTTTACACTATGTTTGGGAGTTTATAAAAGAAAGAATGAAAATGAAAGAAATATATAATTTTTACTATTATAGATGATATCAATATTTCACCTCCATTTTTAAGGGCCTATTTTGGTTACTACTTGCTAAAATTTCAAACCTCAAGAGTTATAGACTCTTTAGAGTTTAAACTCATGACAACTATAATTCCCAATAGTTGACTTTCTACTGTTCAGATCTACTAAGAACTTATATTTATACCATTTTTTAGATATTAGCAATTAAAAATATAAACTTTATTTGTTCAAAATAATCTTATACATAGCCCGCACAGGGTAGCTCAATTGGTTGCCCTCATGGGAACCCCCCATGAGGTCTCTAGTTTGAGTCTTGGGATTACCTGATACACATTTCTTGCGGGCTAGGTTGTGCATTTGGGGTGGGTAAACAAAATGGTCATGTATATATTCCTATTTTTAAAAATTAACCCTATATAGTTAAAAGCCTTGTAGCTAAATTGGTTAACACCTCCTAATGTTTCCAACAAAGACATCTAGAGTTTAAAATTAAACCCCCTATCCCCAACTATTGAATTATAAATAATAACCCAACATAGTAAGTTTAAAGGAAAAGAGAAATGAAAGGTTAAATTTAAGTATCATCTTTGTTTATCAATGATTCTCATCCAAATTATCACAAATAATTGAGAATCAATAATTCTCATCCTAATAAAAAAAACTCCTACTAAAAAGAATTGAGTTTTGGGAGGCATGCCCACTTGCCCAATTTGATTCCTTCCCTTCCCACTAAACTACCAAACAGTATAATTACTAGAATATTCCTTACAAATCCCTTTCAACCCAAACAAAGCTGCTACACCTTCATCAATTTCACAAGCAAATGAATTGAAAAAAAAAAAACCTCAAACAACGCCAAATAGTGGTACTAGGCTAATCCAAACGTGGGGGTTTTTTAGCATTCAAAAAAAAAAAAAAAAAAAAACTAATAATATACGATGCTAAATTTAACATTTTTGTTGTTGGGTTTTTCAAAAAAAATAGAAAAGAAAAGAGAAAGATGGGACTTACAGTGTCCCAAATCTGAAGCTTGATAGGACGACTGTCGATGGTGACCATGCGAGCTCCGAACTCGACACCAATGGTGAGATCATGCACGGGTTGGAATCTCTTGTCAGTGAATTGCAAGAGCAGACACGATTTCCCTACACCTGTATCACACCCAATTATTATTCACCCACCAAAAAAGAAAAAAGAAAAGAAAAAAAAAAAAACATGTTTGATGACTAAATATGAAACCTGTGTCTCCGATGATGATGTACTTGAAGAGGTAGTCGTACGACATGGCCGATGATACGATGTCGTGTAGAGAAATCAAGCAGAGACACCAACACCAACAACAACAACACACACACACACAAACCTGAAACCTTAAGGAAAGAAAGAAGGTTCGAGTTGGAGAGTTGTCGAGACTGAAATGAGAGGAAAGGAATGTAAATTATTTATGTCTTTTGTATTTATATAAATATAATGTTTTTGAAAAAAATAATAAAAATGATTAGAATATAGAAGAAGAAACTGAAAAGGAAGAAAGACACGGTGACGTATTTTGTTATACCGACACGCTATCTAAAAAGGAGCCTAAAAATTAGTAAATGTTGTGCTGTATTTTTATTTTTTATTTAATAGATACTGTATAATTTAAATATGCAGTCTCCATTATATAGTAATTGCTTTTGTTATTCGGGTAATGCGGCAGTTGAATTTTGGTATAAGCGGGATTAAATTTAAAATTTTTTATTTAGTTTTATTAGTTGAGCTACTCACAGTGTGTTTTTTGACTTTTTGTTTGTGACCTTTTTTTTTTTTTTTTTTTGAATTTATAAAGTTGTTGTTTAATTAAATGGAGAGGATTGGACTTAATCCGATTTATGGGGTGTAATTCATCTTGCTGTGTTTGTCATGTGCCACAACTCTGGCGCAAACCTACTTGTGGCACACAAAATATTCGGTTTTCTGTTTTTAGTGATTTTTGTGGTACTTTTTTTTTTTTTATTGGAAAATTTCTCATATTTTATTTGAGGTGTAAGGAAATATAATAATGTCCCTAACGTGTTGCAAAATTGATATTCGATTGAGCTATTCATTAATCATTATAGTGATTTGATTAAGCTTTTTTTTCTTTTCCTAATCAGATATATCGTAAGAATAATAGAGATTTCATCAAGATGCTAATGATAAATTGGGGACATCATCAGGTTAATCCATGAAAATAAGGTAACTCAAGGACAAAGGAGGAATTGTATCTTATCTTTTAGGTTCATAAAACAAAATTTAGGAGGATTGTTATTTCAGCAACACTTGTACATAGGTTTCATATGTAGTAAGGATTCACGTATCGAAAGCAATTCCTATTGTCAAAACAACTTTTTTGGTACTTGTCTTTTCACTTTCGGCTTCCTTCAAACAAAGGCCTATCCTTCTTTGGGGACTTCTAGTTTGATGGTTTGAGCAAAATGTACAGAGGATATCGTACGCATGTGTTTCTGTTTACGTGAGGGAGAAGAAATGTATGAGAGAAAGTAACTATTTTTTTTTTCTTTTTTTGAGAATCATAGAAAGTAACTTTGGAAGAATAGTTTATTCAGATTATCTTTACCTTTATAATTTTATCTTTTTATATATCCACTGTACTAGTTTCTTTGTGAATTAGAAGGTAATTTGAAACAATACTAGCACTAGCAGTACTGTAATAGGATTTCCATTGGTGGTTTTTGTAATTTGACATGTAAACTGCAAATGTTAACAGTTACCATATGTTTATCACTTTAGATTTGACCATAAAATCTGTTGTTATTGAATAAGAAACTTATAATCATATCCCACCTACATAAGACCTTTTTTTTTTAAGAAAAAAAAATTTATCGAAAGGATAATGTAGCAACGGGAACCAAGAGATGACCTGATGAAATCCATCGTGATCAGTCTCCTTAATAAAATATTTGTTTCCAGTATTAGTTTAACAATGTTTTCTTCAATATCAGTTTGATTCTATAACAATGCACTTTCGAGTAAACTCCCTCAAAATGGCCCTAGTTGCTTTGCTTTAAGATAATCATCATACCAAGATTTAAAGGAACGTAGGAATCACAGTCTGGGCCTATTTTTCCAATTGGCATAGCTGTCATGGTTTTATCAGTGAACCCAAACTAATGAAATCATGATTTAAATTATCGGGTTGTAATGTTATATAATAAAAATCACCCAGCACTAGACCTTCATAGTTTAATCTCTACATTTGCGTTCAATCAATGAAAATCACATTTTAAGGAAAACACATCAGTTTAAAACTAGAGATTACTCAATAAAATTGAGTTTCTACCAAGTGTGAATCTGAGGTACGATTTAAGCAATCAGGATCTTAAATCAGGATACAAGACACATACAGTACAAATGACCAAATTATCTTGCCAGCCTGCAAGCGAGTTTGGAAAGTATAATCCATAACAAGTTCATGTCGAGATATTGAAGCTGAATACTGAAAACTACATCAGATTCTGCTTAATACAACAATTATAATGGAAGTTGTGAAAAACAATGCAACTGACACAGTCTTTTGTACTGCTCACGGCTTACTCGTTTGTACTGCTTCTGTGTGATGGATTTCACTCTTCCATTGCATCTCCTCCTTCAATCACTTCCACCTTCTCCTTCAATGGAGTAATCTTCGTTAAGAGAACTTCTGTAAACATAGTAAAAGGAAGATAATCAAACAGTCAGTAACGAATTTTACAAGAGTAAGCATCATATTGCTGAAACGAGGCAAGAGGCAAGGAGCTGAATATGTCAATCTCAGTTTTTGCTTAAACGAAGGAATGCAAATAAAATAAACTAATAATGCAAGCTTCCTAGCAAGCATTAAAGATGAACCATCTGGAAAAGCAATACTTATATGCCATGAACAAGCTAAATTGCGCATTAATTTAACTGTACCGACCAAAATCAGCCAGCCATAAAATTGAGCAAATATGCTAGGGATATAGTAAATGTATGTATAATAAATAAAGCGAGGGAGTATGTCACTAACCAGTCTTCTTAGTAAAAGAAAAGCCTTTTGGATTGACATAGGTACGGGGATTAGGCAACAGATGGTTTCTAAGGTACTCCTTGTGCCCCTGTGGCAGCAGTTCAAGAGGAGAAGAAACTTGCATCAGTATTAGATTAAGAATTACTTTTACCACAACAATTAAGTGGTGAAAACTTGCAAGGAACAACAAACCTTGGTTATCACACAAACATCAACATTGCTTCCACTTCCCAAATCATTAAATATACCAGAGCATATAGCTTCAACAACAAGTTTGATTCCTTCGTCCCTCTGCAGCATAGGAGGCCAGGAAAAAAGGTCAAGTGAGAAAACTAAATAAGCATTTCAGATACAATCAATACTGTTAAAGTAGAAAGCAGGTCATGCTAAAGCAGCCATGTTTGTCTCCTACAAGTTACTAGTTTCTTGAGATACTAAAATTTAGCCTCCTGACAGTTGTAATGGACACACAACCATATGTAAATCATAATTGAAGATAGAAAGATAATTACTCATCATCATAATAGATGAACATTGAAGTGAAAGTTGTATTGAAGTTGTCTACATCTTAACTACTACTACATCATTGTGAGCTCATGAAACATGTAAAAAAACTTTACAACCATAACATTCTGACTTACAGTCAGGCCTTCTTTGTACTTGGACTCGAACATGGCCATGGCAGCAAGTGAACCAGATCCCATTGTTGCAAACGGCAGCGTGTCAGTTGATCCATGGGGATATATCTACCAAAATATAGGTTTCAACGTTCAACCTTAAGAAATCAACTAATTATGAAAGCTAATATAGAAGGTTATTGCCAAATTAAATGCTTGAAACTAAACTCACAGTATGTAGATGAGGTCCAGTAACATCAACCCCACCAAGAACCAGAGCAGCTGAAACATGGCCTTGGTAGCTGAAACCATATTCAGCAGTTAGAATTTTATGCCATTTAACTAGATATAAGTCAAGAAGTGTCCGAAACAAATAAACTTACTTGAAAAGGTGTTTCTTAAGAAGGGTCAATGCTGTAATAACCCTTGATTCTCGACCAGTATGGTAGCGATGCAGTTGTAGCTGTGAGCTGACCATGTCTAAATAAGTAAACACCAAAGCAATGCATTAGCTATGGTCGTACAAAGAAAATAAGACAATTTCATATCCTTCATCTTCCTGCAGCCTTGAGGTGCTAAACAACAATAGTGCAACAAATATAACCACATTAAACATCCACGTTAACAAATACCTGTTACTGCCTCTGTATCAGCAGCAGTTCCGGCTCCACAACAATATATGTTTGGTGCCATATAATGAATCTTTTCACAGTTCTTATCACAAACTATGGGTCCTTCAGTGGCTCTCGTATCTGCTCCAAGAATGACGCCATCCTGAATAAAATGTTGAAAAAGGAATAAAAGATAAGTATATTAATTGTGGAAGAAGTCTCTCAGAATACGCTACCTAAAACAAACAAATAACAACATATATATGCTCGTGTACATTTGGAGCACATGAACATGCGATGGGTGTCTACTAATAAATCATGCATATCATTAAATAACTCTCGCTACTGTACTATTTATTTTTTCAAGATCATAACTAATTACTACACTATTTATTTGCTTTTCTATTGCACCAGTTCCAACTAATTATCACTACTATACTATATGCCATCTACAAACTACATGCATTTAATTATGCGCTCAATAGTTTCCATTTCAGAAGTCTTTTTCATCTGTACTGTCAGAAGTCAGAACAAGATTATTGCAATGCTACTTTTATTCTGATATGCAAATTATGAACATGAACTTAAATTCTTACAGGAATGATACAAAAGCAATATCAATTCTAAATGACTACACATGATATCAATCCATCTATTGAATATACGCTTATGATAAATATATTTAACAAAATAGATCATTGACTTATGATCCAGTTGTTTGATCTACATGCCAAGTAATATTAATGCATAAATTTTGACTCTGTAAACCTAGCATCAACATCATTAGCTTGAAAGTCAGGAAGTATTTATCAGTGAAGAATATGGCTCAATCTGCAATTCATTCACTACTTTTTCCAGCATCATATCTCATACATTTAAAATATATACACACACACACATATATATAACAATAGCTGATCAATAGCACATCAAACAGTCATACCTGGAAAACTAAACCAACAATTGTAGTTCCTGTCTTCCGATATGATGGTGGCTGAACTCCCTTCTTACTAAGCATGTCATTTCTTCTGCAGAGATCAAAACTAAATCCACCCTTGGGGGGAACATCTATAGCTGAGTTAGACATCTTAAAACTTCAACTTACCTGCACATAGAAAGCAAAAGATACTTATCGGTTATCACACCCATCTACCATGAAAACCAATTATCGAAACAAAGACAAAAAAAGCAAAAGAAAAACTTTGCACCTCTATATTTTTGTGTTTCAGAAAGTTTTATTAAATAAAAAACCAGCTCAACTAAGCCAAATATTGTATTGAGTTCAACTGAGTAGGAGTTTTTGTACCCTTCCACTGGTCTAAAATAATTAAAACCCTAAAATCTGAAATTTCAGTTCCTTTTCCACCCTCATAATAAATCTACTAAGCAATCAAACACTTTATATCAGACCCTGATTTAGAAACCCTATGCTTCAACAAGTCTATATCAACAGCAACCCTATCAAGTTTGAGACCTCTGGGCCCCTAGCTCTGGTGGTAAGAAAACAAGTTAGGGCGGTATTGGGGTTTCTTAGTTTTTATCTTGACTGCACACACAAATGGCTCAAGAGTCAAGACCACAATTGTCAAGCTTTCCAGATCAAAACCTAAGTTTTTATTCCCCCCCTGTCAGCTATAAGTTCAGGTGCAAAGTGCAAACTAATTAATTAGCATTTAACTTTAAATTAATCACCTAGAAGAAACAGTATTCATAGATAACCCCAAAATATTTGGGACTAAAGCTTTGTTTTAGTTTTTGTTTTTTAATTTAATTTTTGTAAGTACGATTAATATCTAATCTTGTACAACTTTCTCACACACCCAAATGACTCAAGCCCATAAATTTACAAGCTTTCCAGATCAAAACCAAGCATCTATAAGTTCAAATGCAAACTAAGTAATTAGCACTTAATTACAAAATAATCACCTAGAAGAAACAGAATCCAGGTAACCATGTCAAATGTCTGACCTTGTACAACTTTCTCACACCCAAACAGCTCAAGCCCACAAATTTTCAAGCTTTCCAGATCAAAACCCAGAATTTTTTTCCCCAGTCAACTATAAGTTCAAGTGCAAACTAGGTAATCAGAATTTAACTTCAAATTAATCACATAAAAGAAACCGTATCCACGCAACAATATTCAATGACTGATGTTGTACAATTTTCTCACTCACACACAAATGGCTCAAACCCATAAATTTTCAAGCTTTCCAGAACAAAACGCAATAAGTATTTAGCATGTTAAACTAAATTAATCACCTAAAAGGAACTGCACCCGTGTAACAACGTTCAATGCTCGATCTTATACAATGTCTCTCTCTCTCTCTCTCACAAACACACAAATGGGTCAAGCCCACACATTTTCAAGCTTATCAGATCAAAACCCACAATTTTTTTGCTCCACAATAATCAATACTTACAAGTAAAAACTAGTAAAACACAGGATCTTTCACAAATTTCACTTGAAATTCATAATACTAACATTTTACAAGCTACCCTAATCATGATTCATACTCAGAGAGTAAAAAAACTAAAAAAAGTCCCACACTTGGAATCGAAAAGATCGAAATCTCGTAGCTAAGGTTAACAGAGAACAACAACGTTGTGGAAAATAAGGAACAAGATTTACCTGAGAGAGACACCGAGGAAACCCAATTGCCAAGCAAAAGCGAATACCAGTGAGAGATTATTATTATAGTTTTTATTTTTCCTTTAATCTATGGAAAACCTAGAAGAGAAATCCAAGACTTTGAGAGCTATTTTAATTATGGCTTCTATTGTATATGCGTCCCTTTTTTCTTAAACCCATTTAAGTTTTGGAACTGGGCTTTGGGCTTGTTGTGTACACCTAATAAGTGTTTCACATGCGTCCATGTGTCAACGATTCAGTGCACAAGAATACTAGACTTAATCTTTGCCTTTCATTTTTAGCTTAAAATGTATTTTATTTTTACTATATTTAATTTTGGAGTACCTATTAAATTGATTTTCAGAAATTAAATATTATATACTTAGCTATTAGGATTTAGGATGATATTGATATGCCCCTTCTATCATGATCCGTCATAATATTACTGTTATAAAACAACATCGTCATGCCAACTTTCTAGTTTCTACATTTTTTTTTTTTTTTAACAAAACAAATAATAAAAGAGAAGAAAATTAAGATACCCATTTAATAAACCATTTAGGTTCCTAATAAATGATTTCAATTAACACAATCAAGCCTAATAACATGGATTGGGTCAAGTTACTCCAAGTTAACCCATCAACCCATTAATAACTAACACCAAAACATCAAGTTGGGTTGGATGTAGTCAATGGATTGAATGCACATCCCTACTCTCAAAGGAGTACTAGTCTATTGATATCTTGTTTTTCCTTTTCTTTTTTGACAAATGAAGCAATTAAAATTTTGGTGAAATGACGTCATTTTATATTGGGTTAATGACAAAAAATAATGTGACAAACCTTGACAAAATGGGCATTTTAGCATTGTCTTAATAGTTAAGAGTGCAAAATGCAATTTTTGAAAGTTGAAGAATTGATTTAAAAGCGACTCAAACCTAAAAGATGTAAAATGCATTTTAGCCTAATTTTTACTTAATTTTTTAATCTCAATCAACTCTTAATTTTTGTTTAAAAAAATTGAAAATCATATCTTGAGATATTAACTAGAAATGTTTCCATCAAAATTGAAACTATTGATATATATATATATATATATATATATATATAATTGTGGGGGAGGATTTGTTCGGCTTTGTTCTTTGCAAGCAACGTGAGCAGTGTTTTAGACTTGCTCTCACATCGAAGAAAGATGTGCCCCACTCATGCCTTATAAGCCTTAGCTGAAGGCAAGAGTGTACCGCAAAATCGTATCAATTCAGTATAGGTGATTTATAATATTGGTTGAAAAATGAAATATCAAAATTAGAATAAAAATTATCTCAAAGTATTGAATTAACAAATATTAAAATATCAATTATCACAAAAACAAAAATCTTGGTACGTGACAATTTCTTTTTTTGAGATTTTTTAAAATGATAAAAACAATTATTTTTTAAAAGCTTGATTCTTTTTCTTGCTAGGAATTTGTGATTTGAACCATAGATATGGAGTACCATACTAGACTATCATTTGATACAACTCAGTTACTTCTTAGCATATATTTGGAATTGAGTTAATGATGGCATGTTTCTCTAACCAGAATCATTAGCGGTGTTAAAATTGAGTTGACAGACTAGATTTTCAAATAGATCTACGCAATAGCTTGTCATGTTCCAATTTGGACATTCATCTAGTAGTTTTTGACTTCATTTCACTTATATATTTTTTATTAACTTGCCTCTACAATTTTTTTTTGCACTTCTAAATATCAATTATTCATCATATATCTTAGGCTAAACTTTATCTTGTAGGGATTTAAAAATATATATTTTATGAAATATAGTTTTTTCTCCCTGTTTAAGAACATTAATTGATGCGCCTTTGCCTTGTTCCATTGTTATTTGTTTTCTCTTTTTCTAACTTGGGTTTTTCTTAACAGTATGTATCCTTTTCCAATGAACCATTTATTGTAAGTGGGTCAACGATTTTACTAAATTATCAAAATTGGAATTGTTCAATATGTATGCTTTGTTGTCAGTCAGAAGTTATTTTTATCGCCGATAGTTGTACTTAAAGAGCTCTTTTCATTTGTCCCTGGCAGATGATAATAAAGTCTCTAAGTGCAAGTGCAATTTTAGAAGCAGTCCTTGAAGCCTTTGGTGTGAAGGAGAATTCAAATGGGGTTGCAAGTAAGATAATTATATTGAATCAATGTTGGTGATTATATTGGTTTCTTGCATTATTTCTCACCTTGTAGTAGCTTTGTTTCCTAGCGTTTAAAATGGTCATTCATTACCAGCAAACTCTTTACTTCAAGTGGTACCTCCCCAAGTGCTTTGAGCCCCATGATCTTTACTCTCCACCTTACTCTTACAAGAAAAAGAGCTGCCATTTGAGTTGGAGCTCATAATGAAAACTAGCGCGTTCAAAAGACGTGAATGTGAAGCCTTAAGTAAAGCCCGTGAAAGTTAAGTGTCCATTGAAAGAGAGCAAGTGGTTCTTGCTTTTTTTTGATAATTCAATAATTACAACGGGAAAAAAAGATTTGAACCCTTAATGTTTGGGAAACACCAAAAGGTGCCAACAATTGACCTCTTGGCATGGTTCTTGCAATTTATATATTACATTACATACAAGTACTGACCAATAGCAAGTAACATTCATCCACAAGTTTTACTTACTGAATAGTAGAAAAAGAAATGATTCTTCCAGACAATTTCCAATCAACACATACATCAGGTAACTTACACTGCCAAATGTTAATCAGGGTAGCACTCATAGTAACGTATGGAAAAAATTAACATATCTTTCTCATAAGTTTAGTTTCAAGAACAGCTAAGAAAAAAGAATATTTTCTAACTGCAGAAACTTACTTCAAACTCTTCAATAAAGTTAAATACAGATTTTCAATGGAAGAAACCCCATGATGAAAGATAAAGAGGCATACTTTGAGATTCTGAAAGGCAGTCAATATTAAGTATCATTTGAAACCAGCACGCATGCCTCGGAATCAAGAAAGAAATGCATTGTCCAACAATCTCCGCATCAGTTCTGAAATAGCCAGCTTCAAATCTATGTTCAATTAATTATTGCTTTTTAACTTTCCACAGTACCTCCCCTCAACCATGTATAAGGTGCCATGCCAAACTGCAAGCTTCAAAGAGAATGAAAGACACATCTGTATTAAGGAGTTGGAGCAGCAGTGCTACTCCCAAATCCCATCTTATGCCCCAACAGTGTAAGCTGCTCAATAAACTCCACTCCTGTGAGAATTTCTGTAGTTCCATATATAACATGCTTGACAGGCTGCTGGTGCTGTACAAGCTCTTGCAAGCTCCCGTACTCAACATAATTACCACCGCCAATCATGAACACAATAGCTTCCTTAAACGGTCCTTTCAAATGACTACTACCAGAACCTGACTTAGGAGTGCGAGGATCAAATACGAGGTAATTATCAGTTTCAGGATTCGGCTTCCCTTCCATCAAGGCTTCCACTGTCCTTGGCAATGCCAGTTGCCTATCACTAGATAAGAGATTCTTCACGCCAGCGGTCACAGCATAAAATTTCTCAGCCCAGTCGACAATGTTATTTCTGCTGGCTGAATTTGCTGATGCCATTGAGACATTCAATGACTTCAATTTTTTCACATACTGAAATGCACTAGTATCAACCTCGGACTCTCTGAGTGCTGCTTCTACTGATTCCACTTCCGATTGATTAATGCTTTCTGAAGAGATCAGATACATGATAGCGAACCTCAGCTTATCCAGCTTTGTCCCTTTCCCTCTGAGCACACCAAGGAGCTCATTCCGATCAATGGTTCCTCTGACCAACATCTCATTCTCCTTTTTTGCATAAGAATCAAGTGACCTCTCCTTGATCTCACCCAACAAAACAGTTGCAATATTGGTGTGCTTATCTATCACCTGCTTCCGCTCTGTCAACTCAGGCAGTGAGTTCACTGCATTCATCAAATGCTTTGTGTTCCCCATCAAGTCTGTCCCATCAAACTCTGCCCCGTCAGTCCCACCGGTCCTCCTATTGACCTCATCAACATCCTTCTTATACTTGTTCAATTGAGTCTCAATCTCCACTGCGACTTCAGGAAATTCCAACAATCCATTAGCCACCCAAAATGGGTCAGAACTATCCAACTCAAACGACTTCATCCCACCCTTTTCACCTTGTAAACTCAACCTATTCAGCCTCAATCCAAGAACATCATGAACAAGAGCTCGATACCTAAAATCATGCTGTATTGCAACTGACAACTCAAAATTCCTATCAAATATACACAAAACTGGCCGCTGGAAAGAGCTCGTGAAACTCCCACCTTCTGTAAACAAATTGTTCTTCGACAACAAATGGTCTCGCAATCTCTGATCTAATGCTGAAGCAACCATCTCAGCTGGCCCACCACGTGGGCACCTAATTATTGGCACCACGACCAGTGTAGCCAATACACAAAACAAACCAGTTACAATCCTCTCCACAATCTCCTCAATCTCACGATCCCCAGCTGATGGATCATTCAATTGCACAAAACTAGACTTCTGTGCCAACGAAAACAAATTATCCTCCAATGTCACAAACTCCAAGTACTGATCATGCACCTTTGCAATCCGTTGGATTGAATCCGAACTCAAAGTCCCAGATGCAATATCTTCAAGCAGCAGGCGGGGTACAGCGGATGAAAAATTCAAGTGAAAAGTATCATACAGCAACCAGGAGGCATCAGCAATGATTCGCTGAATGTTGGATTGATTGGCTTGGACAAAATACACGGCAGGCACATCATGGACCGGTTTTCGATCCTTATCAATGAGAAAGTATAAGGTCACACCATGTTTTCGAAGGTCCTTGACACTAATCAATGGGGACAGGATGTTTTGGCAAAACTTATCATAGATCAAGATCTTGTACACCTCTTCGTTTGCAGTACCCGTTGCATTCACGGGTTGGTTCAAATTCAACATTCGGGTAATACATTCTGAACCCACAAACAATATAACACATCGAATTCAATAACACATATAAACTTAATTCACACATATATGAAATGGGTTATTGTTTAATTGTTCGAATTTTATTTCAGTTACTTTGTTAATGCAGAGATTGACATTTTCTGAACCAAAAATTGCAGACCCAATTGAACAATAAATAAAAAAATTCCATTTCAGTCTCTTTTTTTAGCCAAAAACATAAAATTTATGGATGAAATTAGGTGGGTATAAGCTAATATTCTCATAAACGAAATGGGTTTTCGATTAATTTTTGGAATTTCAATTTAGTTTCTCAGATTTGAAAAAAAAAAATCTAAAGCAAGCAAGAAGAAGATCCAGAGTGAGAGAGAGAGTACCTGTTTGCTTTTGACGGAGATTGAGAGCCATGGCAGTGAAAACTGTGTTCCGAAAACACCAGTAATTTTCGCTTACTTTCTGTGTACGTAAAATGTTTTTTTTGAGCTCTGCAAATTTGGGGGCTCTGTGCCTGAGAAAGCGTTGCGTTCTGTCCTTGTTTGTTTCTTCGGAAATTTTTTCTTTTCTTTTTTGAGAATGTCTTCAGAAAATTATTTCATTATGGGATTTTGATTTTTTTTTTTTAATGTGTGATAATGACATGAAATTATTTCATAAATAACTCAGCCAACAAAAAAAAAAAAAAAAAGGAGAGAGAGGGTATTATCAAATTAAAAACACTCTTTCTGTCTTTCATCTTACAAAATTGTGTTAATTTTCAAATCTGTGTTAAAGAGAGAGAGGTTTTGTAGCTGAATTGACACGTCTCCATGCACAAAGTGTTTAGGAATTTAGGAGAGAAAGGGTTCGAGTTGCGGAGTTAGCAACATGTTGTAATTATTTCTTAAAAATTGTGTTAATTTTCATTATATTCATAGGAAAATGTTTAGTAAAATGTTTCACTATACATTCTACTAGTATTTATTTTTTCATGATTCTCAAAAACCGGGTTAATAAACAAGTGGAAAGTATGGGAGGTTGGATTGGAAATTTAAAATGAGTTTTGAGCTTTTAAAATAGGGATAATTACAAATTACCCACCTGTGGTTTAATCCGAATTTAACTTACCCACCCATGGTTTTATTTTTGACACTTTATCCACCCGTGGTTCATTCTGTCTATGCTCTGTAACCCACCTCTAATTTTTCCGTTACTCTAACATGTTTCATAAAAAAATCAAACAAAAAATCAGATCAAACACTCTTCTCCCACACACTCTCTACGCTTGCTCACCCACTTGGGATCTTAGATGCTACAATGCCACCCACTTAATTTATTAGACAGAGAATCATCTGGGTTTTGATCGTGCAAGGAAACTGAATTTCCTAATCTGAAAGTGAAAACCTTTCCAGACAATTCCAATAATGCACCTGCTCAACAAAAAATTCTAGAAACACCAAAATTGAAGTAACAACGTGGAATTTCCCAAATCACAAACCCCTTTGCAATAAACCCCACAACAATCAAAAACCCCAAACAAAAAAGGAAACTAAATTTCCTAATTTGAAAAAACACAAACACTTTTACATCAAACCCCAGAAAATTCAAACCCAAAAAAAAATAATCAAGAAAAACCCAAACATAATATTTCCCCCATAATCGAGAAAAACCCAAACAGATTCGATTAAACACACACACATATATAGTACACAATTGCATAAATTGAGCAATGAATTTGTTGGGACTATAGCTCAGTGGAAGGAGAAGTCGTTTTAATAAAATGAGCTCACGGCGAGGCCTTTTGGGTCTAGTCCACTGCCCAAAACACTATCCAAGTGTTTAATCTCATCATAGCAACCAAGTCCCACAAATCAAATTTAACAATTAAAAGGAAAAAAAAAAGTGAAACTATATAATATTTAAAAGACAACATACATATTATTAGGGGGCTTTAATGTGTGTAACGTTTAGATCATTGAATCTTTTTCCTGAGGCGTGAGCAGAGGACAAAGATCAGGCTTGACCGTATGGTGGCAACAGAAGAATGGATGAATCTTTTTCCTGAGGCGAGAGTAAGGCATGTGGCGATGTCCATATCGGATCATTGTTTGTTAATGCTCAACCTCAAGCGAAAACAGAATCAGAAGCGAGGAAGAAAACGTTTTTTCTTTGAAGCCATGTGGACAAGGGATGAGAGATGCAGAGAGATTGTAGAAGTAGCATGGGAACCGGATTGGGCTGAGGCAGAGAGTGGCATTATAGAGAGAATTAAGCGATGCCAAGATCATTTGCTGAAGTGGAATTGGAATGAGTTCGGTAATGTTAACAAGGTGTTGAAACAGAAAAAGGAAAGACTCCAACAATTAGAACTGTGGGATAGTTTATATGGGAAAGCAGATGAGATACAGCAGATTAGAAAGGAAATCAATGAGATTCAGGTCAGAGAAGAAATTATGTGGAATCAAAGGTCCAGGGCGCTTTGGCTAAAATGGGGAGATAGAAACACAAAATTTTTCCACGCCACGGCGAGTCAAAGGCGTAGAAAAAACTGGATTACGGGGCTGCAAAACTCTGATGGTGTTTGGGTGGAAGATAAGGAGGGTATTGAAAGCACGATTTTGGACTACTTTGAGGACATTTACAAGTCAAACCAGCCTATCAGTTTTGAGGCCAGCCTGAACTCTATAACAAATCGGGTATCACCGGATATGAATGAGGAGTTGCTCATGGACTTTAAAGCCGAGGAAGTCTGGTTTGCCCTTAAGCAAATGCACCCTACAAAAGCACCAGGACCGGATGGTATGTCCCCGATTTTCTTTAAACACTATTGGGATTTGGTTGGACCCGAGGTTGTCAAGTGTGTGCTCACTTCTCTCAATTCGGGTATTATGCCTAGTGGGCTAAATGAAACATATATATGCCTTATCCCAAAGGTGAAATCTCCCAAAAAAATCACTGAGTACAGGCCAATAAGTCTTTGTAATGTGGTATACAAATTGATCTCTAAGGTCCTTGCAAATAGACTAAAAAGAGTTCTTGCAGCGGTGATAGATGATTCTCAGAGCGCTTTTGTCCCGGGTAGGCTCATCACAGACAATGTGCTAGTTGCTTTCGAAACTATGCACTGCATTAACCAAAGAAAGAAGGGGAAGGAGGCATTAATGGCAATAAAGCTTGATATGAGCAAGGCCTACGATAGGGTTGAATGGGTCTATTTGGAGGCAATGATGAGAAAGTTGGGTTTTCAGGAAAGGTGGATTTCCCTAATGATGATGTGCATCACTTCGGTCTCCTACTCGGTGTTGATCAATGGTGAGCCAAAAGGGAGAATAGTCCCATCAAGGGGTTTACGCCAAGGGGACCCAATTTCTCCTTATTTGTTTCTTTTGTGTGCCGAAGGCCTATCGGCTATGTTGAAAAAGGAGGAAGGTATGGGGCAGCCAAGGGGGATTGCTGTTTGTCGGGGAGCTCCAAGAATATCCCATTTGCTTTTTGCCGATGATAGCATCGTATTTTGTAGAGCCACAAGGGAAGAATGCGATAGGATACTAAAGGTACTTGAAGATTACGAAGGGGATTCAGGGCAAAAACTCAATAGGGAAAAAACATCCCTATTTTTTAGCAAGAATACAAGTGTGGAGGTCAAAGATTATGTGAAGAGGATGTTGGGGGCAACAGTGATTCAGCACCATGAACAGTACCTAGGGCTGCCACCGCTTGTGGGGAAAGGGAAAAGAAAAGCTTTTAATCGTATCAAAGACCAAGTTGGGAGGAAAATAGCCGGTTGGAAGGGTAAACTTTTGTCCCATGCAGGGAGGGAAATACTAATAAAGGCAGTAGCTCAAGCAACGCCAACATATACGATGAGTTGTTTCAAAATTCCGGACACGTTGTGTAAAGAGCTTAACTCAATGATGAGCAATTTCTGGTGGGGCCAAAAGAATAGGGAGAGGAAAATGGCTTGGGTTTCATGGGAAAAGTTATGTACCCCAAAGGAGGATGGGGGTATGGGGTTTAGAGACCTAAAAGCGTTTAATCTAGCGCTTCTTGCCAAACAATGGTGGAGACTGCTACAAAGCCCAAACTCGCTGATCCATAAAGTGTTCAAAGCGAAATATGTCCGATATGGTAGCTTCAACGAGGCTGAACTTGGTAGACGGCCCTCGTACGTGTGGAGAAGTATGTTGGCAGCTAGAAAGGTGGTGGATAGAGGTTCCAAATGGTGCATAGGAAATGGAGAAAGTGTCCATATATGGAAGGACAGATGGATCCCTTCCTCGGGATCTTTCAAAGTGACAAGCCCGATTGGTGCGCACACAGGTATGGAAAAAGTGTCGAGCTTGCTAGATACTGACAGAAGGGCTTGGGACGTGGTGAAGGTAAAAAACCTTTTTCTTCCTCATGAAGCTGAGATGGTGCTAAGCATCCCCATTAGTGGCAGACTTCCCGAAGACTCAATTGTGTGGGCATGGACTACAAATGGTAGATTTTCAGTGAAAAGCGGATATAAGGAGGCACAAAAGGTCTTGAAAGAAGAGTCAAATAGGGGAGAGGGGGGCAGCAGCTCGGACAACTCTGGAATGAAGGCGATTTGGAAGATCGTATGGCGACTTCATTGCCCAAGTAAGATCAAGCACCTGCTGTGGAGAGCTTGTAAGAACATCCTTCCCACTAAACTTTGTCTAAAGGCTCGGGGAATTGGGGTGAATGAGAAATGTGATTTGTGTGGGAAGGCAGAATCCTCAGGACACGCATTATGGAGTTGCAACATAGCGGAGGCAGTGTGGAGTGGTACAAGATTAAAATTACCTTTCTTCCAGGAACCACCTAGGGACTTCATTGACATCATGTGGGAGATTAAAGAAAGGGGTACAGGCTTTAATTGGGAGCTGTTCGCTATCACGGCATGGTGTTTGTGGAATAATAGGAACCAGGTGGGTCATGGGGGCCAAGGGAAAAACCACGATGTGATAGTGAGGGAAGCCATGGCCTATATGAAAGAATCCCAGCCAGCATTACAGACTCATGAACCCCCCCCTGTACCAGTAACGGCATTGTGGAGGCCTCCAAAACCTGGTTGGTACAAAGTGAACACAGATGGAGCAATTTTTGATGAGATGCGGTGCTGCGGTATTGGAGTAGTTATAAGAAATGAGAAGGGTGAGATCATGGGTGCTATGAGTAAAAAGTTTGAGTTGCCTTTGGGAGTCTTGGAAGTTGAGACTAAGGCTGTCGAGGAAGGTGTGGTGTTTGCTAAGGATCTTGGCCTAAAGGATATTATCATTGAAAGCGATGCACAGCTGGTGGTTCAATCGCTAGGGAAGCAGAGCATTCCTCCTAGCTCCATCAGTCTGGTTGTGGATGGAATTAGGGAGGGGCTGAAGTTTTTCAATGCATGGGAGATGTCCCATGTCCGAAGGGGTGGCAACAAAGCTGCTCACATTTTGGCTAGGCATGCCAAATCTTTGAATGGTTGTAATATTTGGGTTGAAGATACTCCACCCAATATTGTTGTTCAGATTCAATCTGATGTTATCCAGTGTAACCTTATTTCAAGTTTATGAAAGTATTGATCGGTTGTTTATCAAAAAAAAAAAAAAAGAAATAAATCTCTCACCGAAATCCGCTAAGATAATGAAGTTATCATCATCATAGTTCTCAGAACCAACCGGACCGGGAGGTCAGACTGTAAAAACCGTGAACCGTGATGAAAACCGGTTTTTTAAGCATAAAGAACCGGGCATATGTGGCAATTTCGTGAACCCCTAAAACCGGGGTTGGACCGTACGAACCGATCAAGAACCGTGCGGTCCAACCCCTTACCAATTTTTTTTTTTATTTTTATAAAAACAACTTAACACAATTTTATTCTACTTAATTAAATTATCCATCTCTTACAAGGAATAAAAAAAATTGTAATTAAAATCCTTCAAAGATATTCAACTTTACTTCAAAAATTAATCATAAATTTTAATGTTTTCATGATTATTATTTTATTTTATTAACTTTCTTATTTTATTATTAAATATATGCTTGGAAATCATTAAATTTTTCCCACATATATAGATATATTAGTCAATTTTGCTAGTTTTATAAATTTAATATCTATATTTAGGCTTTAATTAATTATTAAATTAATTATGATGTTATAACGGTTCGACCCCGGTTTGACCTCGGTTCAACCTCAAAAACCTTGAACCTCTCCCTTTTACGGTTCAATGAACGGTCCAGGTCTGAAAACCTTGATCATCATTAGCCCAATTCAAAAAATCATGCATCTTTTACACACAAATATTAAAAAAAAAATTTACAAACCAAAAAATAAAAAGAAATAGAGGAGGTAATGTGCTCAAACAACCAAGGGTTTGTAATCAGAATATGGGAAGAAGAACCCAGATTAGAAACTCTAGTCCACAAATAGCCTCATCACTGCACACTTCAAACAAACACAGACAGAGACAAAAAAATTAGAGGTGGCTTACCATCACATCTGAATCCAAGTTCTTTAGCCTAAACAGAAGCAACAAGTGAAGAAATCAGTCCTGTTTGTGGAGCATCTAAGATCCCAAGTGGTTGAGCAAGCATAGAGAGCGTGTGGGAGAAGAGTGTTTGATCTGATTTCTTGTTTGATTTTTTGATGAAACGTGTTAGAATAACAGAAAAATTAGAGGTGGGTTACAGAGCATAGACGGAATAAACCACGGGTGGGTAAAGTGTCAAAAATAAAACCATGGGTAGGTAAGTTAAATTCGGGCTAAACCATAGGAGGGTAATCTGTAATTATCCCTTTAAAATATTCACTCACCCCAAATTATCAGTCCTTTATTTTATTTTGAGTAGGGTGTTAAATGGGCGGAGTTTGGATTGGGCATAAATGAGTTAGATACATAAATTAGAGTATTTTAGCCATTTTAGAGATTTGAGATTTTTTTTTTGTTCATTTTAGAGCTTTTAAAATATTCACTCACCCCAAATTATAGGTCTTTTATTTTATTTTGAGTAGGGAGTCAAATGGGTGGAGTTTGGATTGAGCATAAATGAGTTAGATACATAAATTAGAGTATTTTAGCCATTTTAGAGATTTGAGATTTTTTTTTGTCGTTTTAGAAGTTTCATGTGTATTTTGGTCATTTTAGAGGTTTAAGAGTATTTTGGTCATTTTAAATGTTTCAAAAGTATTTTGGTTGTTTTAGATATTTTGAGGGTATTTTTGATCATTTTAGAGATTTGAGGGTATTTTTGGCAATTTTAGAGGTTTCGGGGTTATTTTTAGTAAGGTTTTGAGAATATTTTAATCATTTTAGATATTTCATATTTCAAGGATATTTTGGTCATTTTAGAGGTCTACGAGTGTTTTTCTCATTTTTGATGTTTTCAAAGGTATTTTGGTTGTTGTAGTGGACCTTTTTGTTATATTGAGCTGGACTGTCTCTTGCGGTACTAGGCCCAAGTATTCTGAGTAAGGGAGTTGAGACCGGTCCAATTGCAACTCAATTTGGTCTGGCTTGTGCGCAAACTATGCCTCATCTGCCAAGAGCATGCTTACGGCAGGCAGGGTTATTTTAGGTGAGTTGTGGCAGACAGACATGATAATAATAAAACAAAAAAAAGAGTATTTCGGCTTCTTAATTAAAGTGAGTAAATAACCCCTAATTACAAAGGATAATCATAATAACAACAATAAATTTTATAAAGAGAGCGAGGGAATAAGTGGATTGCATATGGGTTAATCAAAAAGAAAGAAATCAGATCAAGTCTGATTCACAGGATCGAAACTAGATAGAGAAGAAAGTTTCTTCTCAACGCGAATAATCCCCCAGGGAAATCCTGCCGTGGAAATTAATCACTTTGAGGGAAACAGACCTGAATGGTTGGTGCCCAAGTGAACTCCTTGCTTTTGGCAGAGAGTAGGACTTTGAGAAGGAGAGAGGGAATCAACTTATTGGTGCATGCCTGCCGATCTAACTCTCTGTTTATTTCTTTATTCCTTTTTTAATTTTCCTCTTATCTTTCTTTTGTTTCCTCCACACTTGTTTTCTATTTTGTAGTTTTCCTTAGAGGTTCTTGTTACCGTGATTGTGGGTCCCCCCTTTTTGTGCACGGCAAGGGCCTCTTTTTATAGTGCCTGCCGTGACCGGGTTTTACTATTTTAGCCCTTAACCACCTTTGTCTGGTTGAGGTGTACTTGCCGACCACCACTGGTCCGTTTGTGTGCCACTCCCCATCACCAAACAAAGAAGACTCTTTTGTTTGTTTGTCTGCCGTGGCACCCTTTCCTGCTACGGTGTGGGTGCTCTCTTTCCCTATCCCTCATGGCATGCACCTAGTGGTTTCAACTCAGCCTTGCTTCTTTTGAGTGGTATATCATCCCAGCAGGACACTTCCCCCAAAAGAGCCTGAGCAAGAACCTCAGAATAGATTTTTCCCCTCTCCCCACCGCCAAACCATGCCCTCTTACCTCTGACCCATGACCTCACCATGTCCCAAATTGGCTGGGTACATGTTGGTGATGTTTGGGGTTTGCGCGTGCCTCATTTCCATGTATATCCAAAATTGCCTGTTGCTCATGCGTTCGCCGTGGTTTGGAGGCTTGCCTGCATAGTCTGCCATCTGTCCTTGACTTTTTATGTGAGCTACTTTATGATTTCCCGTTCCCCTTAGGGGCTGGGCTTTAGCTGATGTTGGGCTTTGCCTTCTTTCAGTCTACTCCTTGACTACTATCATTTCCTGCCATATTACTCTGTCATTCCTACTGTGATATTTATTTGACCCAATCCTGCTGAACCTCTTTGAGCTTGCCGTTTATTCTTTTCCCAGTGGCTCAGTATGGCTATTGATTTTTTCATCACATTACTTGCGGGCTCTTGTGTCCCATTTGTTTTCTCTTGGGCATCCTTGGCCCATTTGCTTTTCTTGGGCTTCCTTGGCCCTTTTCCTAACTCTGTATTCCCATAGGCTTTTACTAACTCCATTGGGCTTCCCCGGCCCAATTACCTTGTCCTCATCCTTAGAGTTCATGGGCTTGCCATCAACCCCTTACTTTCTTTATTTGCATTATTTTGGGCCTGCCGTGACCCATTCTCACTTTTCTACATCATATACTGCTCATGTGTTTGCTATTTCTCTATTTCCAGGCTCCTTTAGGCCCGTTTTCTTCCTCAAGGCCCATTTGTTTATTTCATGGACCTGTGATCCATTATTCCTACCGCTTGGGCTTAATAATTTTTTCTATCTATTTACCAACTCCTTTCTGCCTGTGTTGCTGGGCTCCTTCTTTCTTTTTGACTTCCAAAATGACCATCAACAGTTGTTTTAGAGATTTTCTGGGTTTTAAATCATTTTAGAAGTTTTTGGGTATTTTGGTCATTTTAGAAGTTTCGAAAGTATTTTGGTTGTTTTGGTGGTTTTTGGGTATTTTGGCTCATTTTAGAGACTTTTGGGATATTTCGGTCATTTTAAAGGTTTTGGGGGGTATTTTGGTCATTTTAGAAGTTTTTGGGTGTTATGGTTTTTAAAAAAGATTTTAGGGTATTTTCGGTCTTTAAAGAGGTACTAGGGTATTTTTGGTCATTTTAGAAAATTTGGGGGTATTTTGGTTATTTTAGAAATTTTAGGGTATTTTGGTTTATTTTAGAGATTCTAAAAGTATTTTGATCATTTTAGAGATTCAAAGATATTTCATTATTTTTGGGGTTTCATGGTATTTTTTGTTATTAATTTGGAGTGTATTTTAGTCATTTTGGTGGATCTAAGGGTATTTTGGTCTTTTTCAGTGGTTTTAGAGGTATTTTAGGGTTGAATAATTTGGGTAAATGATACGTGGGTAATACTTGGATCTAATTGGGTGCCTAATTAGAATACTCATGTTAATTGGATTTAGTTGAGTCAATACCCATTTGACCCAATTAATAATTTGGTGGGTTTAGGTCTTATTTTTGTGAGTAGGTTTGGATGGGTAAATGAGTTTGGGTTGATTTTGCCACCCTAAATTTGAGATGTTTGAAAATATAGTCTTATTTAAAAAAAATCCATAAAAAAAATTCTATAAGTTACATTTTTTTTTTAAAAAAAGGTTAATACTATTCTTTCACTAAAGTTTAATTTTTTGGGGGGTATTTTTGCAAAATTGTACTTTTTTTATGAAGCAAAATTGTATGTTTTTAACCAAAAGGCAAAACATTAAATGATATTTACTTAAAAAGTTAGAATTTTTTCTCTCTCTAAAAAAAGTTTGTTTTTTTCTTTTAAACAAGACAACAATTTGGAATTGAAGGAGTAATTTTTTAAAATTGAAATGAGGGAGTGATAATAAGTTTAGGAATGCATAAATGGCAATTTTTAATTATTTTCTTGTTATTCATGCTCCAAACTAGATGGTTCTTCGTATTTGACTATTGCTGAGCATACATATTTTTTTGTTGACAAAATGCAAAATGCATAGCATAAATTAGAAATAGTGATTGTATCTTAAAAAAAAGAAAGAAAAAGAAATAGTGAGTGTATATTGTTGTTAAATTACTGATTTTTTTTTAAAAAGTTTAAGTTAATAGGAGATGGTGAATTTAATCATTTAATCTATTACTCTTTTTTCATGTGTGGGCCACCTAAGCTGCCATTAAGTAAGGGCCAAACACAAGAAAATTTAAATGGAGGGTAAGGTAGATACAAGAGATTGAACTCAAAATTTATTATTTTAGTACCATGTTAAATTAATGATTATTCCAAAAGCACGTGCTACACTCAGTTATCAACGTTGTGAATTTAAACTAAAACTAAATTGGAGGAGAGAGGCGACAAGAGAGTGAGAGAGTTTTTGTGTTTTCAATATAAATGAGAGAGATAACTGAATAAAAAATAAAGATAAGCAACAATGGACATGTATATATTTACATGTTCACTAGGTAGCATGTTGTAGGAATTTTTGCAAAATACATTATCAAATGTGGGTGTGTTTTTGGTATTTTCTGCTACAGTATCATCTAAAATGCTTTTTGCATCTTTGAAAGCCGAATGCTATAATGCATTTGGGCTGATCATTTAGCCAAAAAAAAAAAAAAATATTGAATATATTTTCAATTTAATGTAATATTCATTTTCTTTAATTTTTTTTTTTCATTTTCTTTATTCTTTAGGACATTGTTGCAATTTACAATGTAGCCTACCTAGGGGACTATGTAAATTTTTTTTTTTTTGGCTGAATAGGGAACTATTAAATATTCTAGGGGGGGCTTCAATCCAACATATCAATGAGTCACAACTTGTTTGGTCCCCAATGCGAATAGGCTTGACTTTAGCTTTTGAGGACATAAATAGTTGAAACCCAACTAAGATTCCCTTCCAAAAATCTTCCCTATTGGTTCAATCTCCAGTAGCAAGCCTCTTCGGAATTCCACATAAGGGTGAGCAAGTGGGTAGTCATCTGCTTTTGTTTTCCACCTGGTGCAAGAACATAGAATATAGCATCAAAAGGAAGAAGCACTAATAAGTTTTACATGAAATTTTGAGTATACTTGATAAAGAGCTGCTTTAATTATACACTATCACCTAAACCAAAGACTTATGTTCCTCCTTATGGAAAGTGGTACTATGAGTGAGAATATCAATTAAAATGATTGCTGGAAAAAGATAAAGCAAGCTCAATTATGTAGAACCCTAAATGGGTTGCAGTAGGTTGCTAGATTAACCTGCCTATTGTCATCCATAATCCATACATGCCATCATTTTAGTGGGGGCTGGGTTAGTGAAATTTTACCTATAATTAAGGACAAGATGATGAAGGAAGCATGCAATCTCTACTTTGGCAAGTTCAGCACCTGGACATAGCCTTGGTCCACCACCAAACGGTGACACTTTTTTGCTTGTTTCTTCATCCTGCCAATGGGGTCAATGATTGAAATTGGAATTATTGGGAGATTAAGAAAATGTCACTTATATACATGCAAAAAATGCATAACTACTACAAAGTCCTGTGTCTGCATCTATGTTAGCATTAATTAAAGGCATTTTCAAATGTTGTTCAAATTCTTTATCCATATATACTTTTTAATAACTTGTAACTAACATGAAAATGAATGCTTACCTATATACATATGATACATGTGAACAACTAAAATAAAGGATACTTGCAGATATTTGGGAAGAAAAAAATAAGTGAGTATTAAATTTTCATCATAAATTAGTTGGAAAAAGGTTCCTAGTTGTTTATAGGACAAAATGATAATAACAAAAAGGAGACAAAGTTGTAGAAGAGACAAGGACTGCAGAAAAAAAAAAAGTTTAAATCACTAAAATTATTATAATGATATCAGAAAGTTTATTATTTCATTTCATTCAAAGATTAGTCGTCAAAGAAGGTGTCTGCTAATTTTTTGTGACAAAAAATCTGACATGAAGTTTTTAATTATTATTAGTAGTAGAGGTTTATGTCCAAACGAGGTGTCTGGTTTTACATATTGGACTAGAGGAAGAATTGATATACTTACAAACCATCTCCAAGGATTAAACTCTAAGGGGTTTTTATGGAGAGCTGAATCAAAATTTACTGCTGTGAAGATGGGAAAAACCTTCCATCCTGAGGGTATGAGAATATCTGCAACATTTTTAGTCATGATCTCCATTAAGTTAGAAGCTGTCACCAATTATTGCAATAAAGAGACAATCATATAATATACTACAAAACAGTACTTCTAATTATGTAAATTAAGAACCTTTATATTTAACATCTTGCAGAGCTTTCCTGTGCAGAAATTTTACTACATTCCCACATCTCATTGCTTCACATATAACCTACAGTTAGCATGTGTTAGTTCTATATGAAGACTTTTATAACCTTTCTAGTGGAAAATTAATCACTATATATAAATATGATGTTAATAATTACATTGCGGGTGAACTTCATTTTCTTGTAATCTTCCCAGTTCAAAGGTTCTCCATCCTCTTTTCTTTTCCTTATCCCTTGGTGTTCTTCCTGTATAGTACACATAAATGTTGAACAAAATAACCCTCTTTAGCAATTAGCATGTAATATTTTTGTTCATGCAGATTCTAAGAGAGAGAAAACAGAGAGCAACCTTCAAATTTTCTAAAGCATTTGGTGCTTGCCCAAGAAAGTAGACAATTAAGGACATGAGTGTTGCAGTTGTCTCGTAACCCCCTAACAAGATGTCCAATACAATGCTTACTATCTCGTCATTGGTTAGGCTCTTCTTTGACAAAACCACATCTAAGAAGTCTCCTCTTTCTTTAAGCCCCACAATATTCCTTTGTTCCCTCTCTTTAATCATTTGTTTAACAGTGGAAGAAAGTCTTGCTCTAGCCTAAAGTAGCCAACAAAAGAGAATATCAAAGATAGCTTTGAGTATTAGCATAAGCATAATTTAGCACATGGATCAATGGGTGCATTTTATTTAGAGTGATGTTAAGTTCACACACCAATTTGCACACACGTTCTTACACACAGATGAAAAACAACTAAAATCGTGCGTTGAAGACACGATTTCAAGTTGTGCAAATTGGTGTATGCAACAAGTTTTACCGTTTTATTTAATCATACATGTTAAGTACCTTCACAGTGTTGGCATATGCACTCCCAGGTATATTTAATGGCAAAGACACAAAGCCTCTCATGTAGGTCTCGAAGTCTTCTAATATCTTTGAGGCTAGTGGTTCATCTGGTTCAATACTCAAAATCTCCTTCACCATAATTTTGAGTGCAAACTGCGTTGAATTGAAAAAGTTAAATTAAACATGAATTCAATTGGTATGTTTTTGTTTTCTTGTTATTGTCATTGCTAATTTTATTTTTACTTAAATGGCATATTTGGTTATCAACATTTTTACCTTTGTTTCTAAATTGTCTTTATATTTAAAACTGTTTCATGGTAGTCCATGTATTTTGGAAAATTGATTAGAATAAATTTTTAACGGTTCTTTTGTAGATGGAAAATACTAACGTGACAAATAAAATCATGTCAAGTTATTGTTGGCATTGCAAAAGACTGACACAAAGATATTGATGAGTATTTTTTAAATTTTGCTATCATAGATGAAATTTTCTAAAGGGATAAGTACAACAACAATTTTTCAGAATAGGAAAAAAAATTAAGATAGGGGTTGCAACTAATCCTTCTTCTTTTCTATTGATTATAAACTCATCCAAATGCATGAATATAATTTTAAACGTAATAACACTTTTACATGTAAGTTGTGATTGGTGAAATATAAAGTTTTTGAGAAACAAACACACACACAAGGGAGAGATAAAGGGGTTGGTGAAGTATAAAGTTGAACACAAAAAATGGGACATTACATTTATATTCACCCAATTAGATATATAACATACAAGAAAATTACCAAAAATAACATAAGATTAGAATAACAAGAAGAGTACCAAAAATAATGTAAGATTAAAATACATATAATACTACAACATGCATAGAAACTCTCTTAGACCTCACAAAAATGAGAGTTTTGTGTACTGACAACGACTTTTTTATAAACTCCACCTCATCAAAGTGATTTTGATTTCATGAATTCCATTTGCTACATCATAATTTTTATCCATTAAAAATGATGATAAGGACCTTTTCCCAACATTTTAAAACACGAGGATGACTTTAAGACAAAGATTAAAGCCAAGTATCAAATATGCAATTTAACCTTATTTTTACCATGTAATTAAGCTGCTGAAAGTACTATATACCTCTTTAGCTTCTTTGTAAAACGAAACTGGTTTACAGCTTTTCCATGAATCCATCATTGAAATTGACATATTTTCCGCAAGATGAAAGAATTCTGGTGTTGACTTGGACGTGCCGCTGAAGCTGACAGCAAAGCTTCTAAGCTTCTTGTGAATCTCTCCGGTTGCGATAATCAAAGAATACTTCCCAAGAATGCCTTGCATGGACTTGGGGTAGCTCACCTGAAATAGCTTCTCCTCATTCTGAAGAATGAAAAGGTTGAACTCATGATCGCAGGAAACTATGGTTGGTGAGCCAAATAGATGAGACTTAAAAATCCTCCCATACCTGCATGAAAACACTCCAAATTGATGTACTTTTTTTTTATGAGACTTAGCTGCATCGGCATATCTTGGTACAAATGTCCTGCTTAATTTGATACTAATGTATGACAAAACTTCATCCAAGAACATAGGAAAAGAGAATATATATACAAAATAAAGGAACTTGGTATATTACCTAGAGCAATGTTGTTGTAAGAAGCTTCCAATAGAGTTTGATTTATGGGGTTTGAGGAAGCCGATAGTCTCTCCCAAAAGGGGCCATCCCATGTGCCCAGGAGGCAAGTTTGGAGCATCTTGTTTCCTGAAGAAGTTTACGAGAAGAAAAGACAAAACTAGGCCTAAACACAGAGCTAATATAATAGGAAAAATCAAAACCATAGTGCCTGATATATGATATCTCTTGCAGAAGAAATTCACAAGCCTGTCTATTCTTTGAAATGCCACAAGCTTGTCTTGTTTGTTGATTCTCGAGCCTTTGTTACGGTCTCAATTGCTGTGTTTTGGCATGCTGGCAAACTTATATATATATAGGGACCATAAACAACAGAAGCGGAGATTTTGCCTTTAAAACAGGTTTACTAAAAAGTTAAATAGCTAGATAAGGACAATTTTGTGTGTGTGTGTGTGTGTGTCTGAGTGAGTGACTGTAACTTCTCTTCTTCATTCAAAATAAATCTATTTTATAATTTAAACTAAATATTACAAATGTAAAAGTATAATTTTATGAATAATACTAGAGATACAAATTATTTTACAATTTTTTTTACAAACTATTAATGTGATAAGTGATTATTAGTAAATGAAAAAGTGATATTAGTGGTGGGTTTAGATAAAGACCAATAAAATAGTTTGTGGTTATAACATTACTCTAATCTTATGCTCTGTTTGTTTTGACATTAACATATTTCATTCATTTTTCAACAAACATTTTCTAGAAAACCATTTCATTTTCCAATAATTGGTAGCGACCTTAAAATGAGTTGGGAAATTATTTCTCTTGATTTTTCTTATGTAGCTTCACATGAAATAGAGTTGTTATATATTTGTTTAGTTTCATGTAACATAAAGTTGTTTTCTAGGAAATTTTATTAATTTTCAACAAACATTTTCTAGAAAACCATATCATTTCCTATGATTCGTAAAGATTTTAAAATGAGTTGAAAAACTACCTCTCTTGACTTTCCTTGTTTAGCTTCGCATGAAATAGAGTTGTTTTTATTTTTTATTTATCTTTGTGTGAAACAAAATTGTTCTCTAGAAAATTTTAACAGAAAACAACTATATATCACACCAAGCTAATTAAAAGAAGTTAAGAGATAGTTTTTTTTTTACCCATATTTTTTTATACGGCAAAAAAAAAAAAAAAAAAAAAAAAAAAAAAAAAAAACTATCTTCACATAAGGTTTTTCATTGAAACAAACAATAACAGGAAACAACTCTATATCACACTAAGCTAATTAAGGGAAGTTAAGAGATAATTTTCTTTTAACCCATTTTTTGGTATACTGCCAAATAAAAAAACTATATTTACATAAGGTTTTCTATTGAAACAAACGGAGCGTTAAATGAAATTATCCTCTATGATAGTCTCATTTTAATTGCTTTGGAGGGGGGCTTTCCTGGTGAGTGAATTTGGTCTAAGGGGAGATTGCAATTAAGTGGACTAGTTTTTAAATGCTAAATGTAGGGACTCAAATTGGATTGGACCCAGAATATGAATGGGTTTTCAGCCCAGCAAGCCCAAACAATAAATTTTTAGAGTGTGGGTACAAGAACTAGTTCTACTTGATAGGAAATGTTATAGTTATAGCGCTATGAAAGACACTTCAAGCTGTTTGTATGATTAAGATTCTCCTCGGCTAGGTTTCAGTGAGCATCTCTCTCTGAATTCTATTGTTCTTCTCTCTTTCTTTCCAAAAGTCCTCTTTAATGTTACCTGCTTCCATGTTATATACTACGTTCCTTACCCCATTTCCATCGTACACGTGTAGTTCCTATCCTGGGAACTCCTTTCTGTCCCATCCAGCACCTACCGGAACTTTTGCTCAGTGGCCATAAAGCTGCTTGGTTACTGTTCAGGTATCACCTCCACATTAATGCGGCTAGAGGGTTAGCTAGAAAGCATTTAATGTGGAGGTAGTAGCCTTGGAAGATATTTGTTATCTTTCCCGATTCCTCCTTAGGTCTATATTCACTTTCCAGTTCTAATACAACTTTGCGGAGTACCCTGGACAAAATGATAGTTACATCCACCTCGGACTGTAGTATCCGAGGTGAACTTCATCCTCGGACGTGTCCTGTGCCACTATACATGACTTTCACCTCCTTTTCGTATACTAGTCCCACAATAATTCTTTTAACCTATCCTCGGACACGTGAGTGTCCTCGGACTGGGCCGCTGGGCCCCAAGCCCATTTCTGGTGATTCTTGTATCTTTTTAGATAACAGGCCCCGCACTAAATAATTGGAGATTTTTCTTCTCCTTCTTTCTTTTATTTTTTAGGGTAAGATAATTGAACCTGTCATAGAACAAATGCTAAAATTAATTAGTGAATTCGGAATCATAACTTGCCATATATTTATTTTACTTTTTTATAAAATAGTTGTAGTTTAAAATTAGATTTTCAAAACATGTAACCATATTAATTTTTTGAGTGGAAGTTGTAGTTTTAAGATACAACTAAATTTATAGTCAAACTTTGTTGGATTAAGACTGGATGAGCATGTACTGATTTATGAACTTCCCAATATTTGTCTCGTATTACACTTCTGTCTATCATAATATGTATGAAATTAATTATTAAAAGTCAAGAAAGCCAATCATCATCATTCTAGTCTACCCAAAATATGAATTAGAAAGAAGAATAGTACTAATGCAAAGGCAGGCTCACCTAACTCCAAGACCAATAAGCCTTAAACTAATTTGCTTTCAATGTCAAACATTATTCTAGTTACCCTACCTAGACAAAAAGGCCTCCATGCGGTCCTCTATCTCAAACATTGTCAATGTCAATGTTTACATATATCACAAACATTAGCCGAAGTTGTAGTAAGAGGCTTCAACACGTATTAAAAATGAAAATTTGTTCCCTTAAAGGAGAGCAAATGGGGAACATACTTGGTGAAAATTCTACAACTTTTGAAACCTATATAGAACAAAAGTTAGGGAACCTTTGATAAGTTGATTTCTTTTATGTGGTTTTGATGTGGCTGTTAGATTGCAAAATGAAAACAGGTGTCTGGGCTGCTGGTGAGATTTAGAATAATGTTAGAGACGCACTTAACCCAAATTCACAATATACTTAAGTACTACTTTGTGATAGGTATACTTAAATTATGTTTTCAGTATGTGTTCATGGTGGTCCGTATGTAAAGTGGCCGGGTGTAGATTTGGGTGTGTCTGTAGGCGGATGTAAGAGAACAAAAGGTGACGCGAGATCCATAGGGAGGCAAGGACTGAAAAATTTATTCATTTTGTCTGTACTTTATCAGTGTGCATGGTGCACGTGCAATGTGTTGGCATCTGGAAGTTCAAATTAGCTGGAGACCAATTCATATTGCAATCATGGCTTTCAAAGCATTCCAATTTTCAGTCTCACCCTTGTACGTATGAACATGAAATGCTTCTTTTTGGACTGTACGATAAACATTGCTGCCCTTTTAAAGTGTCTAATTTGGAAGCTAAACTTAAAAAACAAAAACATGCATTTTAATAAAAGCATTATAAGACAGAACTAATTATAGAGACAGAACTAATTATAGTGCTACACTAAGCCGCCTGCTCTTTCAGCACAAAACATTTTTCAGAAACTGTTTTTCTCATTTTCTCGTGTTTAGAGCGATTGAAAAACACTGAAACCATTTTACATTGACCAAGAAAACCACTCTCTTCGACTACATTTGTCTCTATGTAAAATATTTTTCAGAAAACGAAAAATTTGAAATCCCATACAACAAAATCTTAAACTTCTTTAACAAAATGCAACTTGTCCCCGTGAAATCTATCTAAACTAATAAACTATATAAAAGTTCGCGGGCTTTAAACTTGGCTAGGACCCTAGGTCTGAAAATTTTTGCAATATCATAGTGGAAGGGGATGTAAAAGTTGGTCTATTTGTTATTAGTAATACTTCTGATTTAAGTTTGTATTTTGTTAGTTGTGAGTTTTGCTGGGTTAGGATTTAGGAGTTCTTTTAGCTTAGCAGCTTATTTTGTTGTTAAACTTTCTGTTGCTGTTAAACAGTGATGATTCCATGAATTTTTTTCAGAGTGTTCCTCAATAAGCATAAATTACACAATCTAATAAAAAAAAGTTTATATATTGACAACAATAACAATAAAAAAATACGCAAATACATAAAGTTTACAATTGTCTTTTATAAACTATAATTTGTTTTATTTTTGTTTCATTAATTATAAAATTATTAATTGTTGTTTAGTCTAACATAATTTAATTTGTTTGTTTTTTATAATGTATTAGTTAATTAAATTATTAATTATTGTTTATTAGTTGCTTCATTATTTTTTTTACTAACTATTAGCACACACCACTGTGCACTAGCACACACCCCATGTGCATTATCCACTGTGCACTAGCACACACCCCACTGTGCACTAACACACACCCCATGTGTATTATCCACTGCCAACCCACTGCCTGCCTCTAATGCCTTTACTTCCCACCTAGACCCATGCCCCCATCCACCCCTCCCCCCACTCAACAGACAAGCCCCAATCATAAGAGCCAATCAGATGATAAATTCACAATCACAAATCATAATAGACAATACACTAAAAGACAAACTTAGTAACTCACCAACACCAACACCAACAGATAAAGTCAATATAGGGGCAAATATTAATAAAGTTACAATAAAGGCATAAAGCTAAGCAAATAAGCAATTACAGTTCAATAAAGCTAAGCAATTTCACTGAAAAAAGAAAAAAGAAAAAAGAAAAAAGAGAATCAGCTAATCAGATAAAGTCTTTAGTCTTAAAGAGAGAGAGACTCTCATTAGACTCATTTCACTTTCAGACTTTCACTCTTTAGATAAAAGAGAGAGAGAGAGACAGAGAGAAGTAAGAGAGAAAACCCATTAGAGAAAAAGAGAGAGTCAGAGAGAAGAAAAGATGAAATACCTTGAGGTTGAGGGAGCAGGGAGGCCTGAGGCTGAGGGGCGGCGCCGTCGGGGTGGGCAACACGTCGAGGCGATTGGCGAGGTCCGTGAGGAAGGAATCTTCAATCCAATCTATGCTATTCCGATCTTCGATTCGACTGGTGAGGCGATGACCGATCTCCGATCCAATTGGCGATGATCGATGAGCTTTGTTGCTCGAGTTTGAGGCAGAGGCGCCGTTCGTGTGTCGTTGATGATTGAAGAGGTTTTTTTTCTTTAGGTTAGGTTTCTCCGTTTCTGATTTTAGTTTTTTACTTTCCTTGATGAATCGGTGGACGTGTATATTGGGTTTTGGTTTTTTTTTTTTATTTTTTTTAAGAATCCGTGAGTTTACTAGTTGCTACCATCTGTTGGGTTTGCGATATGTTGTTTTTTTTCTTTAGATTGGGTTTGCTTTCCCATCTGTTGTTTAGGATTGATGTTGGGCTTTAGGCAGTGGACTTGCTTTGTTACAATTTTTTTTTTTTTTCAAATTTTAGTTCAAGATTTTTTTTTGGGCTTTTTTTTTCCTTGAAAGTAGAAAAGATAAATATATATATTTTATTTGAGAGTGTTCCTGATTTTTCTTGAGGGTGTTCCTATTTTTTTTTTTTTTTAAGGGTAAACAAATAAAAAAAATTTAAATTATTATATATAATTTTCTTTTTCAATTCAGAGTGTTCCTGGGAACACCCTAGACTTGACGTTGCGTCGCCACTGCTGTTAAAGCTAGTTTCTTTTGTAATAATTGCAATCTGTCTCTTACGGTTTTGGAAGCTTACAGGTGCGATTGTTGTATTGCTTTTTAGTTATTAATGAAATTGCTGCTTATCTAAAAATATATATATATATAAAATAAAGGAGGCATCGGACATTAATTGAGATAATTTTTTTTCCCTATTCTTCTAAGCTCTTACTTTCTTCAATACCACCTTAATGCCCTTTAAGAACTGGTTCACAGAATCACAAGGCTGCGACTCCGCGTTACAAAGCTCAGCATGTTGCTATTAGTGTTGTTAACTTACATGAATTTATTTCTTATTTATTTTTCTTTTATAACTTACATAGTTTCATTTTCTTTTACTTATTAATTAATGCTTTTTCATTAGACTTACTTCTTTCCCCCCTAGTATTTACAATTCTCTAATTTAATTATGAGTATTTACAATTCTCTAATTTAATTATGAGTGTTGCTCTAGGTACAAATTATTTTACAAAATGTTGATGTAACCAGTCTCTTATTAGTTTTCATCTAGGCCCATTATTTATATCACATTTTTATTTATCAATAATCACTCACCACATCAGCAGTTTGTAAAATTTTTTGTAGAACAGTTTGTATCTCTAGTATTATTCTATAATTATTTTCTTCCCCAGCCTTTGTCTTTTCGAATTAATTGAGAACAAATGACCATTTAGCGTTTTTTTTTCCTTTTTTTTTTTCTTTTTATATAACCTTTCAATTTATTTTGAAAGTCATTTTTTTTTAAGTCCAGAGCCTTGTAGTTGTGGATACAGTCTATTTTTTTCCACGTGAGATAAATGATAGAGTCCTATACTCCTATCTAATCCTTGGTAACTTTCCTCTTACAGGCCTCAATTTGCATGAGCATTCTGTGCATCTGGACACACATTTGTCGACCATGATGTTTTAGTGTTCTCTTTCTCTCTCTCTCTCTCATATCATTTGAGACAACCTTTTAAAAAGATCACCTTTCTTGAGGTTTTTTTATGGGACTTCATTGCACTAATGAGCAGACATATCATTATTAGCCTTGTCTTTTAGTTGGGGGCTTGGAGAAACTGAACTATAACTCTATTCCAAAAGGGACAAAATGACTGATTGCCTTTGGTTAAAAGAAAAACCTATGCATAGTGAATGATCTAAGTTTTAACTCAAGGTCAGGAGCTTTGATATGCACTGTTATGCACCAGGAGTGTGAAGTATCTTAAGTATCTTCAACAGAAAAGGTCAGATACGTACTCAGATGGAGTCCTTTTGTAGTGTTCTAATTAAAGGCATACAAGCATATATGTCATGCTCTAACCAAACTTTGATCACTGAAACTTTAATCAATTGGTCCCTGCAATATTTATCCTGAATGTTGGGGACTTTAATTTATTAATTTGGCCACCTAGGATTGCTCTATAAAAAGAGATTGCAGGTGCAATATTCAAATGCTTGAGTGTGCCACTAATTAGTTTTGAGGTGGAGTGACACAACTCACAGTCCGACATTGAAATATTTAATGGACTTACTCATTTACCAAAAACATAGACTAACACTAAAATTCCACCATCAATTTGGTAACATTACCTTAAACTGTATACTAATTATGCATAAATCGGTGCAATATTTAACTTTAATCCAATCCTTTTGTCACCAAGCTAAATTGATAGTTGCAGTCGTATGATGTGTATGATCCAACAACTTGCTAATTAAGGCAATGCTGGGCTTTGTGCCTCTCTAGATTTCATTCTCTTTCAAGTTTCAAGTTTTCAACCAGTGAAATAGTTATGGCACACCTCTGATTTTAAACCTTTTGTTTCTTGCCCTAGAATTGTACAAATAGAATTCAAATCCACCATAACTTTGTGTCTACCGCCTCTCCAATTTAGGATTATTTTCAACCCATATAAAAATTATCTTTTTATTTTAGAAAAATATAAAAATTATCTAACTCAACTATACATTTCATGAAAATTTTTATAAAGAATACCATATTCCAAAAAAAAAAAAAAAAAACTTTTCAATAGATTTTCATAATGAATGAGTCTTAAATCTTAATTAGTTATTTGAAAAATATAATAAATGATGGTACCATTCTTCCAACATCTCTCATCCAATGGATGAGAGTCGATGCTCTTCCTAGGTTTTGCAGATAGGCAACTTAGATGAGGTATTGGAAGAGTGAATAGACAAGGGCAAGTGGACAAAGACCTTTAAATGAAAAGACACCATCTCCAAAATTAAAGTACATGATTTTCTCTCCACCAGCCCATTATCACGAATTATGGGTACAAATCCTGAGATTCTCATTTTTTATAAATGTCACTATACCAAGTATTGCACGACTCCGAAAAATGGAGAAAATAAAAGAAGAGAAACCACTCTTACATAAATCACAGTTCACACCCAGTCCAATGTATAGGAGAAAAACTCTAATATTTTCAGCATTTTTGAATTTTGTGAATTCTAACTGTAGTATCAAACAAGTTTAGGTCAACATCACACCGGTGCTCTTTGATTAAGTGATTTCCATTTGTAGGCCTTCCATTTCTCCACTTTGAACAAGTGGCCCATTAAGATCCTTTGCATCATCAATAAACATCAACCAAATCGTTGTATTACAATAATGAAAATTGCTTTAAGAAGCAAAAAAAGAAAAAAAGAGAGTATATGAATAACTTTTAATAAATATTAGTTTGGGTTGCACATGCAAGACACGTGCTGTCCCTTTAGTAAGAAAATTAGGATAGATGTCTTTTTTGGGGAAGAAGTATGAAGTCATATACTTAAATTTAAAACAGTTATTTACTATGACAATTTCTTAGAACTTATTTACTAAATGTAATATCTACTTACTAAAAAATGCCACCAAGAATGATAATGAATGTCATAATCTTTTCACAATATTTAATTTTTCGCAATGAATGATGATATAGGCTACAATTTGAAGCTCTTCATCAAATTAAATACTTGCAACCATCTACAATTAAGATTTTGTTATTTATACTTCCTTCTTTGTCATTTTTTTTTATGAGCCTAACTATGATGTTTAGGTTACTTATTTTTAATGAACACCCTTTTAAGTAGGAAAAGAAATTAAAAACGAACAAGATAACAAAAGACATCTGTCATCAAAGTTTCCATTAGATAAAATTATAAGTATAGAAGATTTAAACCTAATAAGTTAGTTTTCTCTAAGTAACAAATAGAACACCATATATCACCATTCTAACTTTCCAAGCATAACTACCACTCTACCACATAAAATTCAAAATACAAGAAGAAATTTTTTGGGACATTAAAATTCAGCGTGAGTATTTTAGACATTACACAATGAAATATTTTAGAAATTATAAGATTTTGTTAAGATTTAACTAAGAGAGTAACAATAAGGGTATATGCTCATTTACAAAATAAAAAGGAGGAAATTGTTCAACTTTAGTTTTTTTGGGGGGGGGGGGGGGGAATGAAACTACCAAAAACATAAAGGAGGAAGCGCTTCTTCGTCAATTTTGTGTGTGTTTGTGTGTAAAACAATGTGTTTTATTTTTATTTTTTATTTATAACTTGACACAATATGTTATAAAAAAAGGCAACCTAAAAAAGCTGTGCATAAAATAATGAATTTTGGCTCAACAAATTGACTAAACAAAAAAAGAAATCTAGGAACACAACAAAATGTCACGATATTTTTACAATACCTTTATTTTTAACTATGGTGGGTCCTGGTATGATATTTTATTATTTTGTGTTAAAGTAATGCTACGTCTACAACATTTTTAGAATAAATCCTAGATATTAAATTCTTATTGGTTTTAAACTGGGCTAACCACTTTAAACCGTGCATTTAAAACAAAAACAAAACAAACAAACAGACAAAAAGCCAATTGAAGAAAATTGTGACTAAAACAGTGAAATTTGGCTCACCAAATTTGACTAAACCAAAAAAGAAGCCTAGGAACCAAAAAAAAAAAAAAAAAATGTTACAACATTTTCACAATACTTTTTATTTCTAGTTGTGGTAGGTCCCGGTTTGATATTTTATTATTTTATTTTTGATGTTCACAACATTTTTACAACAAATCTTAAGTTACAAATTATTATTGATTTTGAAATTGTGCATTAAAAAAAAAAAAACAAAAATGCAACACAAGAAAATTGTGCACAAAACCATGAATTTTGGCTCATCTAATTTGACTGAACTAAAAAAAAAGTCTAAGAATATAACAAAATATCACAACATTTTCACAATGCCTTTATTTTTAGGATCCGATATGATATTTTATTATTTTATTTTAGAGAAATGCTACATCCATCACATTTTCACAATAAATTCTAAATGACAAGTTGTTTCTGGTTTTAAACTGGGTTCATTACTGATATCACTTTTTTATCTATTAAAAATACCTTACCAAGTAAATTTTTCTGTGAAATAATTGTGATTTTATTTTGATTTATAAGGAACTGAGATCTTGGCGATTATGAAAATATTATAACAACAAGGAGATGTTATAACATTTTTGCAATACATTTATTTTTGGCTGTGTTTGGTCTCAATATTTTATTTTAACCTATAAAAAATTTACACCTCAATAATTATGAAAATATTGTAAGAATTTATTGTGTCAGTACTATGTATGCATGCATAAATATTTAAAAGTAAAAACAGAAAAGCACAAACAAAATCAGGCATACTGTGGAAAAAAAGAAAAGAAAAAGAGCTCAAGCAAAACGGTGAGTTTTGCCTCACCAAATTGAATAAACCAAAGTTAAGGCAGATTGAGCTATTGCCTCTTTTTATATACTTAGTAGATTACAGAGGATTAGGAAATTGAGGAAAAAAGAAAATGTTTGAAATCATGTTTGTATTGTAACTATCGAAAAAAGAAAAAGAAAGGAAAATGTGGAGCGGACACATAAAATGATTTTCACCATATCATAGGTCAAAACCTCTTTAGTCTTATCAATTCTTCACATGTTAAGTAAGACTTGTCAATCATATTTGCAAAATCTACCATTGTAATGGAGTAGGTAATCTAAAAGTATCTCCTAAACTCATTCCATGGATTGGGCACATAAAATGATTTTCACCTTATTATAGGTCAAATTTTGAAGCTGAATAGATTGTGAGAGTTGTCAATTACAGTGATGTGTTGGCTAGAAAGGAAAAGCCAACTAGAGTTGCAATATAGTTAAAGTAAAAATACTCTTAATACTAATTGTAGGGTCAATTTTTGTAGCCCAAGTCCAAAAGGTATGGATTATGAGCCCAATGAACCTAAGACAATGAATTTGTAGAGAGTGGGTGAAAGAGCTGGACTAGTAGTGAATTAAACAGTATTGGATTGTAGTGCTTGTGAGTGAATTAACATTCAATCGTGCTTGGACAGATGCAAACATGGACGTCCGAAGAGGAATTATATTGAATGAACGTGGGTTACAATTCTTAGAGCTACAGTAATGATATTTTTTCCTTTCTATCTTTCTTTTTCCGATCCCCTTTATCAGAGGCTTCTCCCTCTTATATAGTACCCTCTCCTTTCATCTTCATCGTCCACTTGTTCATCATCTAGACGTCCACTTGAGTGCATGTCCCATCATGTATCCTCTTTAGCCTTGTGTGAGTGGCGGTAGCTGAGAGTGCACTGTTCAGGAGTCTTCTCCACATTAATGCGGTCAGGAAAGTAGGTGCAGTGCATTTAATGTGGTGGTTGAAGTTTGTCTTCTAGATATTTCTCCGTTCCTGCTATCTTCATGCGCGCCTGAGGTTCATCTCTATCATTACACTTGTCAGGAGGATCATTTAAGCTTCCTAAACGCCTGTTGGACCAAGCTTCTTCGGATCCGAGGATAATGGCCTTCTCGGACAACTGAATGTCTCCTCGGACTATGACCATGCTCCTCTCCAGACATGTTTCTTTTACATGGGCTTCTTCTCAAGTATTTTCATCTCTTCGGACAAACAGTAGTCTTCAAATAGGGTCTTGGGCCCAATACGTTAGGTTGGGCTTTTCACCCCCCACAATAGCCCCTCAAAATTTTAGTTTTTCCCTCGCATCCGAGGAGAAAAAATAGGATTTTGACTTGTTACGAAATGGAAGTTTGAAACGACAAAAATATCGGAACTTACACGCGTGTGGGCATAGAAGTAGGCGCCTCATAAATGCTGCTGTCGTTTCAGTCTCCCCAAGGCACTACCATTTACTCCAGGCGGCGCTTTGTCTTTGGCATCCAATGGTGGGCTATAGATCCAACGGACGTGATTTTTTCCTCAGAAATTGGGCGGGATGGCCCCTGACCCTTCGCTTGTTCCCATATAAAGCCTCAAGGGAGGTTAGTTCTTCTTTACTTTGCAAATCCTCAGAGCGCCTAGCAAACTCCAGCATTCGAATTTTCCAAGTTCTCCCTGCCACCGGTTATAGTCTTTCTCAGAATCCATAAGAAGTTCGAGGATCAGTCTCCAGTTTAGTTTAAGTAAGTTCTTCTCCACTAAAATGTTCTGCTTTCTCTTCGACCAGCCTCCTCGGCCTTTAAACCGTCACCTTTGAATCACTACGCTTAGCGTTTCCTTCTTCCCAGTTAGTGAAGATGGGTAAATTTGAGTATCTGGTAGATAGTCCTGCCCAAATAGAGAAGTTTAGGAGAACATACCGCATACCTCAAAATGTGGGTTTGAGGTATTGTCCTCCAGAGAGAATACTAACAGATCGTAAGACGGGCGAGGTCGTAATCCCCATCATCGCCTTTTTAGAAGGTGGGATGACTATCCCTATGGGTCTTATCACCAATAACTACCTCCGAAACCATAGGCTTAGTCCCGACCAGTGTGCGCCCAACGTCTTTAGAATTTTAGGAGCCATTGACGATCTGAACCGTCTCCTCGGATTAGGACTCACCTGGCGTGACGTGGTACACATGTACGAGTGTCATACCAGCAAGGGGCGGGGTATTATCTTAAATCCCGGTCCGATACCGTTAGGCTACTCTCCTGCCTTCCCAAATCTAACAAGGGGATGAAGGACGACTACGTGATCGTCTCGGGCGCGTGGTATGATGGTCCTCATTACCGAACCAAGCCAGGAAAGCCAGGTGGGATATATTAGACTTAGGTTCACTAACAGTGGGTTTAGGATTTCCTTGTTCTAACAGATCTGTTTTTACTTTTGTGTCACTATTTTCAAGTTTCTGACTGCGCTTTGTTGTGATGTTTAACAGATAGAGACCGCGTTTCTCCTCGGCTGAGTCTCACAAACACTGCTGCGCTCAACTACTTGCTAAGATCAGAGATCTTTGTAAGTGAGGATGGGCAACTTCGGTCGGTCCCCCTTATTCTCGGTTATAAGGCACGCAATAAGGATTTTCAGCCGGTCGGCAACGCGATAACACAGGGAGATTATCGTCTCAGCCGTATAGACGTAGCTCAGAAAGGCTTCTTGGCTCAGTACGATCTTCTGCCCGTGCCACATCCCAATCCACAGGGTGTACCCCAGCTCCTTCAGCCAATTCAACAGGTTCCTCTTGAACCCGTTGCGGCCGAGGAAAGAGTCGCTTCTTCAACCCCCTCACTTGACGAGCAAATTGACGAGTTCAAGTTTGAAGGAGAAGCTTCAGGAAGGGTTCAAATGATCCAAGTTTCTGACGCCGAAGAGGAAGTTAACAGGCAGTCTAGTGCTCATCCTGTTTTAATAGTTGCCACTCCGGAAGACCCTTCGGACGAAGAGGATATGGCTGACTTAAGGAATTTGATGAGGAACAGGGGGAAAAATGCTGACCCCAAAGGGACCAGTACGTCCCAACCGCCTGCGAGTCTTCCTTCAGCGCCTCCCCAGATTCCTGATCCCGGCCTGAAGCCCGTGCAGGATCTGAGGAAGAAGAGACCCCTCCTTGATACTAAGGAAAGGCAAGCGCTGCCACCCAAAGGGACCAAGCAGCAGAAGGTGGTGCAGGACCACCGGAACCAGAGGGCCTCGTCCACTGAGAGCCGAGATGAGGTCATAGTGGCTGATGTCCGTCGAGGAGGAGGACCTCGTATCTGGTCTCCAAGGTTGGAGTTGGATGGTGCTCCAATCTCCTGGGACACCTCCCTCAGGAATTATGATGGAGGAAGGGCAGGTTATGTTGCTGAGGCCTTGCAGCAGCCACTCTTCCTCCCCTATGACATGGACTCTTACAGGCGTTTCAACCAACAGGAGCTCTTTCAATCCCTTAAGAGGGATATGGCCATGGTAAGCTAGCTCAGTCTGCTTAGTTGAATCACAGGAACTTTTTTTTTTTTTTTTTGCTTTATATTCGAAATTTCCATTATGTAGGTCACCCAGCAGATCTTTGTGGTCGAGGAGTGGAATAAAAAGTCTCATCTTGAGGCCCAAGTAGCGGTCTACTCTCGGTCCGAGGTGGAAAAATCTCTGGGCCAGCTGAAGGAGGAATATGCCCATCTATCCGAGCAGTTCAAAGAGATGACCAACCAAAAGAAAAGCCTCAATGTTGGTATTAAAAATGTTGAAAAACAGGCCGAAGAGCAACGCAAGCTGCTGAATATGGCCGAGATCAACTTGGCAACCGAGAGGGAGTTGGTGAAAGGGCTTAAAGATGAACTTAGAAAAGCCAAGGAGGGCGCCCGATTAGCCGAGCAGAATGGTCAACTGGCCAAGGAGGCAATCGAGGCTGAGAGAAGAGCAGCATACCAGCTGGGGGTGGATGAGACCGGGTCCCAGCTTACGGAGCAATTTGCCTCGGTTAGTCGAGACTATTGCGACATAACTTGGAACAAGGCACTGGACGCTGCTGGAGTCCCTGCTGACTCGGAGCTGAGACTGCCTGGGAGCATATACTATGATCCTGAGATCCCGGTGGCTGATCCTCCTCCTACATAGCTCCCAGAGGCCTCGGATCAACCCCTGGTCGGCCAAGCCCCTCCTGCCAACCCTGAGGCCTCCAAGGGGTCTGATCAGCCAGGTGATAAGGGCCAACAAGCTGAGCCACCCAAGGACAAGGGCAAGGGGTTGGAAAAGGGGAAGACCTATTCTGAGCCCAAGAACAAAGCTCCAGAAGTTGCTGCTACTCGGATAGATCAGGCTGCCGACACTGTGGTCCCTCAACCGAAAACTTAGATATGGGGGCTTTTGTTTTATACTTGTATTAATTTTGTTTTTATGAAAGGAATTGTGAACCCTTTTCTTTTGATCAATGAAATAGTTTCCCTTTTGTTTCTAGTGTTTTCGATACATGTCTTATGACTTATTATTGCTGCATATAACTGTACATTGCAATTATAACATAACAATGCAAATAAACTTGATTAATATATCATACTGATGGTATGAATAATTGAAATTGGTACTGAAAAGAACAGTTCGTGTAAGAGTTATTAATAAGTAATGATTGCAGCGAGTAATTATGGAAGTTTCACATATCTTTCCAAATATACAAAGAGAGTGTTATTACCCCTCGACTTTGAATTAAACATAACTAAGGAAGCCAATCATAAGTTAGAATCAATTTAAGCACAATCAAGAATTTTAGCGCTAAGCCCTAGTGACAATAGCTGTGTGGGGGTGTTGACTAACCTGTGTCATTTGGTTCAAGGACCATAGGGAACGAACGTATTTGAGTGTTAACTAACCCAAATCATCTGGTCCGAGGACTACAGGCATGACTGGATTTAAGTTTAAACACTTAGAGAAAACAGAGTGGAGTGTTAACTAACCCAAATCATCTGGTCCGAGGACAACAGGCATGATTGGATTTAAGTTTAAACACTTAGAGAACTGCAACGGAGTGTTAACTAACCCTAATCATCTGGTCCGAGGACTACAGACATGATTGGATTTAAGTTTAAACACTTGGATTGTGACGGAGTGTTAACTAACCCTAATCATCTGGTTCGAGGACTACAGGCATGATTGGATTTAAGTTTAAACACTTAGAGAACTGTAACAGAGTGTTAACTAACCCAAATCATCTGGTCCGAGGACAACAGGCATGATTGGATTTAAGTTTAAACACTTAGAGAACTGCAACGGAGTGTTAACTAACCCTAATCATCTGGTCCGAGGACTACATGCATGATTGGATTTAAGTTTAAACACTTAGAGAACTGCAACGGAGTGTTAACTAACCCTAATCATCTGGTCCGAGGACTACAGGCATGATTGGATTTAAGTTTAAACACTTAGAGAATTGTAACGGAGTGTTAACTAACCCTAATCATCTGGTCCGAGGACTACAGGCATGATTGGATTTAAGTTTAAACACTTAGAGAATTGCAACGGAGTGTTAACTAACCCTAATCATCTGGTCTGAGGACTACAGGCATGATTGGATTTAAGTTTAAACACTTAGACTGTGACAGAGTGTTAACTAACCCTAATCATCTGGTCCGAGGACTACATGCATGATTGGATTTAAGTTTAAACACTTAGAGAACTATAACGGAGTGTTAACTAACCCAAATTATCTGGTCCGAGAACTACAGGCATGATTGGATTTAAGTTTAAACACTTGAGAAAACGGTGAATGAGTGTTAACTAACCCGAATCATCTGGTCCAAGGACTACAGGCATGACCGGATCTAAGTTTAAACACTTGAGAGAACACTTTACGTAGCAAATTGGCATATCGGCTGAAGAAAAGATTCGATTAATAAAAGTACCTCTTGAGGTTATTTACATTCCAAGGACGTGGTATTACATGACCATCCAGGTCTTCTAAGAAATATGCCCCAATGCCAGCTCCCGAAGTGATACGATATGGCCCTTCCCAATTGGGTCCTAATTTTCCCCAAGCTGGGTTCTTTGCAGTGCCCACAACTTTCCTCAGCACCAGATCACCAGGTTCTAGGGGCCTTAGTTTTACGTTAGCATCGTAACCCTGTCTGAGCTTTTGTTGGTAATGTGCCAGCCAAACCATTGCACTCTCCCTCCTTTCCTCAATCAGATCCAAACTCTTCTCTAGCTGCTCATTGTTGCCGGTCGGACTAAACGAGCTAGTTCTTAATGTTGGGAACCCGGTTTCCAAAGGAATGACAGCTTCAGCCCCATAGGTCATTGAGAAAGGGGTCTCTCCAGTGGACCTGCGAGGTGTAGTTTTGTAAGCCCAAAGTACATGTGGCAATTCTTCTACCCATTTGCCCTTCGCATCATCTAGCCTCTTCTTCAAGCCGTTCACTATGACCTTGTTGACAACTTCTGCTTGCCCATTACCCTGGGGATAGGCAGGAGTGGAGTATCTATTTATAATTCCCAGCTCGCTGCAATAATTCCTGAATGCCTTGCTATCGAACTGTAGGCCATTGTCCGAGATGAGAGTGTGAGGAACTCCAAACCGAGTGACAATATTCTTCCACACAAACTTTTGCACATCAACATCTCTGATATTGGCTAGCGGCTCAGCTTCGACCCACTTGGTGAAATAGTCTGTGCCGACCAGAAGGTACTTCTTGTTTCCTGCAGCTTTAGGGAAGGGTCCCACGATATCCAAGCCCCATTGGGCGAAAGGCCATGGGCTAGATAGCAGATTAAGAGTTCCCCCTGGCTGGTGAATGTTTAGGGTGAAACGCTGACATTGATCACACTTTTTAACATATTCGTGGGCCTCTTTTTGCATGTTAGGCCACCAATAGCCTTGGGTGAGAGCTCGGTGAGCCAAGGATTTGCCTCCAGTGTGGCTTCCACAGATTCCTTCGTGTAGCTCTTCTAGTAATAGTTCAGACGCTTCAGGATGCATGCACAACAAGTATGGTCCCGAATAGGAGCGTCTGTATAATTTCTAGTCCTCGGATAACCAGAATCTGGTCGCCTTCCTCCGAACTTTGTCAGCTTCCCCCCTCTCTTCTGGCAATATATCTTCTTTTAGGAATTTAATTATAGGGTCCATCCAGCAGGGCCCGGCCCTGACTTGGTGAACTTGGACTGCCTCTCTTTTTGCCTCTGTAGGCCCATGCAAGTCCTCGACGAGGATGATTCTCGGCAGGTTTTGCGCCGAGGAGGTAGCAAGCGTGGCCAAGGAATCAGCATGTGAGTTACCACTTCTGGGGATGTGTAGCAAATTGAAAGAGTCGAACTCCGATTGCAGACATTTAACTCGGCTCAAGTACCTCTGCATTCTTTCGTCCTTCGCCTCAAACTCGCCTTGTACTTGACCTACGACTAACCTTGAGTCCGAGAACAACTCCACGGACTTTCCTTTCATTCTTCGGACCATAGCCATTCCCATCAGTAGGGCCTCATACTCCGCCTCATTATTCGTAGCCGAGAAGTCCAGCCTTAACGACTTCTCGATAATGATCCTTTCGGGGGATATCAACACTAGCCCAACTCCAGAACCTCTTTGGTTTGCCGCGCCATCAATGTACACTTCCCAATGGGAGGGACTCTGTTGGGAGATCATGCCAACTGATTTTTCATTCATGTCTGACGTGGGCTTTACTTCTTCTAGTTGGGGCTCCGTGAACTCAGCCACCAAATCCGCAAGGACCTGACCTTTGACCGATGTGCGGGGCATATATCTTATATCGAAAGCCCCTAAGATCGTACCCCATTTGGCAATCCGCCCAGTGTAATCAGCGCTTCGGAGTATAGCCTTGAATGGGAGTTGAGTGAGGACAATGACCGTATGGGCCTGGAAGTAGTGAGGTAGCTTCCGTGTACCGAGCACCACTGCTAGGATAGCCTTCTCCAGAGGCAAGTAATGGATCTCGGCCTCATGCAGCGACTTGCTTACGTAATAAACTGGTCTTTGCACACCATAGTCTGACCGTATCAACACCAGGCTCACCGCATAGGGAGCTACAGCGATGTAGGCGAACAATACCTCATCTGGCTCAGGACTAGACATGATTGGTGGCCGAGCTAGATAATCTTTGAGTTGCGGAAAGGCCAAAGCACATTCTTCAGTCCATTCGAATCCCTTCCACTTGTTGAGCAGAGAGAAGAAGGGCCGACACCTGTCTGCTGATCTAGAGATGAATCGATTCAGGGCAGCAGTCATTCCGGTCAGTTTCTGAACCTTTTTGGGATTCCGAGGAGGTCGTAAATCGTTGATGGCCTTTATCTGGTCGGGGTTAACCTCAATCCCTCTGTGAGTCACCATGTATCCCAAAAACTTGCCGGACCCCACTTCAAATGAGCACTTAGAAGCATTTAGCCGCAGTTTGTACTTTCTTAGAACCTCAAAGGTACTTTCAAGGTCCTTCACATGCTCGGCGACAACCTTGCTCTTTACCACCATGTCATCTATGTAGACCTCGATATTTTTGCCCAGCTGTGGCTCAAACATCCTCGTCATCATCCTCTGGTAGGTAGAACCCGCGTTCTTCAAGCCAAATGGCATCACTTTATAGTGGTAATTACCAATAGGGGTGACAAAAGCGGTTTTCTCCTGGTCATCCAGGGCTAGTGGTATCTGGTGGTAGCCTTGGAAGGCGTCTTGGAAGCTCATCCGAGGATGGCCGACAGTGGCATCCACTAGCTGATCAATTTTCTGCATAGGGAATGGATCTTTGGGGCAAGCCTTATTCAAATCAGTGAAGTCCACGCACACTCGCCATTTCCCACTCTTCTTCTTTACCACCACGGTATTTGCCAGCCACTCAGGATAAAAAACTTCCTTAATAGCTCCAGCTTGTTTGAGCTTTACTACTTCCTCTCTTACCGCATCAGCATGTTCTTTGGACGGGCGCCGATGAGGCTGTTTCTTACGGGTGATCAGTGGGTTTACCTTCAAGTGGTGACATATGAACTCCGAGTCTACTCTTGAGGCTTCGTAAGCACTCCAGGCAAATACATCAAGATTTCGCTTGAGGAACTCTATTAGCTCTTCCCTCTCTTGAAGAGGTAGCTAAGATCCGACTTGGAAGAACCTATCAGGATCATCTCCAATAACCATTTTCGTTAAATCCTCACATCGAGTGCCTTCGTCTGAACCTCCAACGGGCAATTCCCGAGACTTTAACTGCTATAAGCCCCTTTCGGCTCTGGATGAGGACTCGGCTTCGGGCTCATGTTGGATGGCAGCCACTAAGCATTGTCGGGCTGCGGACTGGTCTCCTCGGATCTCGTGAACTTGCCCTTCAGATGGGTATTTGACCTTCTGATGCAAAGTAGAGGAAACAGCCCCAAGTGCATGAAGCCAAGGTCTGGCTACGATTGCCGTGTAGGGTGAATATACGTCCACTACTATAAAGTCCACCTCCACCACTTCGGAGCCGGCCTACACAGGTAAGCGTATCCGGCCTTTCGGAGTGACAGCCCTTCCTTCAAAGCTTATGAGGGGGGAATTGTATGGTGTCAGGTCTTGGGGTTTTAGGCCTAGCCCCTTGTAGAGATCTGGGTACATTATCTCCACAACACTACCCTGGTCCACCATCACCCTCTTCACATCGTACCCTCCTATTCTGAGGGTGATGACTAATGCATCATCATGGGGTTGGATGGTGCCAATCATGTCTTCGTCCGAGAACCCTATCACCAGCGGGGCACCAGACTTAACTCTCTTCGGACCTCGGCTTGAATCCCCTGCTGATGGTCGGCCTACCAACATAACTTTCAATGGCCAGGATCCTGTTCTCCCCAGCGCGGTGAAGACGACGTTAATAGTTCCTAGTAGCGGCTTTGAAGGGTCATTTCTTCGTGGCCTCGAGCCCATCTGCCCTCATCGGCTGCTGGAGGGGTGTAAGAGGTGTCTTAGTCTACCATCACGAACTAGTTGGTCCAAGTGATCCCACAGGCTCCTACAATCCTCCGTGGTATGCCCATGGTCTTGATGGTACTGGCAGTAGAGATTATGATTACGCCTCTCAGGGTTTCCTACCATCTTGTTCGGCCACCTGAAGAATGATTCATTCTTGATTTTTTCCAAGACATGGTGCACTGGCTCTTTGAACACAGTGTTGACTGCTTGAGGATTTGTCGATCCTGATTGCCCAGCAAAATCTCTTCGCGGTTTACTGTGGTTATAACGGTCCGACCTGAAATCCCTCCTCTCCTGGGGGGTAACCTTGTCCTTACCCTTCCCTTGCTGCTGATCCTCTTCAACTCTTTTGTACTTTTCTATGCGGTCCATAAGTTGACGCATGTTTGTGACCGGTTTGCCAGATAAGGACGTCCTCAAACCATGGTCAGTAGGGAGGCCGAGCTTGAATGTGCTGAGGGCCATTGCATCAGAGTTGCACTTCATATCATTGAACATCTCCCAGTATCTATCTGAATATGCTTTCAAGGTCTCACCCTCCTGCATGGTCAAGGATAGCAGTAAAGAGAAGGGCCTGGCCATTCTTCGGCATGTGACAAAACGGGAGCCGAATGCTTGAGTGAGCTCTTTGAAGGAGTTGATGGAGTCTGCCTTCAGACCGTCAAACCACCTCATGGCAACTGGCCCAAGACTGGAAGGGAAAACCTTACACATCAGAGCTTCATCTCTGGAGTAGACAACCATCCTTTGGTTAAAATGACTCACGTGTTCCACGGGGTCTGTTTTACCATTGTAGATGGTGAACTTTGGTTGGTTAAAGCGCCGAGGAAGTCTCGTTTCCTCAATCCTGCACGTAAAGGGTGACTTAGAAATCTGATTCAGAGCCCTGCTCATGGCATCGTTCCCCACGTCTCCACGTGATGGGCTTCTGTGTTGCCTCCTACGATGGGACTCCTCTTCATAGGTATAGGACTCACTGGTTGGTGTCCTAGATTTATGTTAATAAGTGACGTCCTGCTCGTCATCAGGGTCCTCATCAGAATACGAGGAAGCCCGTTTCCTCTTTGCATGGTGCAACTCCCTTTTTAGTTTTTCTACCTCCAGTTGCAAATCCCGGTTCTTCTCTGCATGGGACATGTGACTTCCGCCTTGTGACTGACTTTGGCCAACATGCACAGTGTGTGCACTGCCCTCGCGATCTTGTCTCATTTCTAAGTTAACAAAAGGGTCCACGTGTTGGGATGCCCTGGATTCTGCTTGTTGTTGACCTTGTCCTGCTATCATCAACTGTTGTTTTCACCCTTGCACAAGCTCTTCCCACAGACGGCGCCAATTGTAGGGTCAATTTTTGTAGCCCAAGCCCAAAAGGTATGGATTGTGAGCCCAATGAACCCAAGACAATGAATTTGTAGAGAGTGGGTGAAAGAGCTGGGCTAGTAGTGAATTAAACAGTATTGGATTGTAGTGCTTGTGAGTGAATTAACATTCAATCGTGCTCGGACAGATGCAAACATGGACGTCCGAAGAGGAATTATATTGAATGAACGTGGGTTACAATTCTTAGAGCTACAGTAATGGTATTTTTTCCTTTCTATCTTTCTTTTTCCGATCCCCTTTATCAGAGGCCTCTCCCCCTTATATAGTACCCTCTCCCTTCATCTTCATCGTCCACTTGTTCATCATCTAGACGCCCACTTGAGTGCATGTCCCATCATGTATCCTCTTTAGCCTTGTGTGAGTGGCGGTAGCTGAGAGTGCACTGTTCAGGGGTCTTCTCCACATTAATGCGGCCAGGAAAGTAGGTGCAGTGCATTTAATGTGGTGGTTGAAGTTTGTCTTCTAGATATTTCTCCGTTCCTGCTATCTTCATGCGCGCCTGAGGTTCATCTCTATCATTACACTTATTAGGAGGATCATTTGAGCTTCCCAGACGCCTATTGGACCAAATTTCTTCGGATCCGAGGATAATGGCCTCCTCGGACAACTGAATGTCTCCTCGGACTATGACCATGCTCCTCTCCAGACATGTTTCTTTTACATGGGCTTCTTCTCAAGTATTTTCATCTCTTCGGACAAACAGTAGTCTTCAAATAGGGTCTTGGGCCCAATACGTTAGGTTGGACTTTTCACCCCCCACACTAATCATTTTAAATGTGATACACCCAATTATCAAAAAAAAAAAAAAAAAAAAAACGTGATACACCTAAAATTAGTCACTACCTCACATTGGAATTAGGTGAGGAAAATGTTGATAATGAGAAGAATAAATGACTATTGATTATTGAGCTACACATCATAAATAGTGGGTCAACTAAGCTATTTAGAGAGTACAATTCAGTATGACATCCAACCTTAAAATGTAATATCATTTAGCGCATCAGATATGACGGAGTAAGTCAAACACGTAACCCAATCAATTGAGACTTATAGATAAAAAAAGAGATATAATACCTAAAGAATCTCGTCTATATTCAAGTTACTTCAAAGAAGGATGCTACTTGATTGTTAAGCGAAAATCTTGATCTTCAAGAATTATTGATTCGGGCAAGCAAATTAAATAAGGATTCTTAATAGAATACCTAACTAGAGGTCTCATTCAAGCTTGCTCAAAGAGAGTTCTACATCACACAAAAGAGGTACCGTTATATTTACTAAAATAATTCTCTAAAACTCTGTGCAATAAGACAAGAATTTTAAGTTTAGCATTTTTTTTTAATTAAATATCAATCAATAAATAAATATCATTTGAAAATAAAATCTAGTCTTTTTTTTTTTTTTTTTTTTGCATGATTGTTATTACTTTCATTATTTTTCTTTCTATTGTACTACTTCATTAATTATCTTCTAAGGATGGGGCCTGTAAAACTTGCGGAGAGAATACTTTGCAAGGGAGAAAGATGGGTTCTGTAAACGTGGGTCTGTAGCTATGATTGGGCCCAAATGGACACCTGTGGGCCAGTAAATACAGTATGGCTAAGCCCACTTATGGCCCAACAACCAATTAGGCCTCAAATATGAAGCTACAATTTTTCACAACCATGAACATGTTATCTCCAACAATTTGCATCTTTTTGTTGATACACAGTCTTATTTGAAAAACTTCAATACACATGCTCACATTTCATCCAAACTCCAAGCCATGGCAACAATATGTTCCAACCAATTTACACTCACATACCACCTCTTCTACATTATTCAAAACCTCTCTCTCTCTCTCTCTCTCTCTCATCCAATGAAATGATTAATTGCCTTAATTTGGTTTAAAGAAAAAACTATGCATAGTGAATAATCTAACTCAAGGTCAGGAGCTTTGATATACACTGTTATGCACCATGAGTGTGAAGTATCTTCAACAGCCAAGGTCAGATAGGTACTCAGGATGAGTACGTTTGTAGCGTTCTAATTAAAGGCGTTTGTAGCATTCTAATTAAAGGCATACAAGCACGTATATATGTCAAATGTCATAAAAGACTTGAGCATGTCTTTCTCATCATCAATTAGTTTTAAAGTGGAATAACGCTACTCATGGTTGGACACTAAAATATTTAATGGGCTTACTCATTTACCAAAAAAACATAAACTAACACTAAATTTTTTACTGTCAAACCCACCATCAATTTTGTAAAGTTACCTTAGACTGTACATACTAATATATAAATCTGTGCAATATCTAACTTTAATCCCAATCCTTCTTTGTCACCAAGTTAAATTGATAGTTTTAGTTGTATGATGTCTACTGATTCAACAACTTGCTAAGGCAGTGCTGGGCTTTGTGCCTCTAGATTTCATTCTCTTTCCAGTTTGAAGCTTTCAACCAGTTAAATAGTAATGGCACACCTCAAATTTTATACTTTTTGTTTGTTTCCCCAGAATTGTACAAATAGAAATCAAATCCACTGTAACTTTGTGTCCACCGCCTCTCCATTTTAGGATTATTTTCAATCCATACAAAAATTATCTAACTCAAGTCTACATTCCATGAAATTTTTTTTATAAACAATACCATATTCCAAAAAATAAAGTGTATCTTTCCAATAGATTTTTGTAATGAATGAATCTAAAATCTTAATTAGTTATGGGTACAAATCTTGAGATTCTCATTTTTCATAAATGTCACGGTACCAATTATGCTTATGCCATGACTCCGGAAAAATGGAAAAAATCATAGAAGAAATGATCATAAACCTCTTATATAAACCCCATATCACACCCAATCCAATGTATGGATGAAAAACTCTAGAAACTCCATCATTTTTATTATTTTTGGATTTTGTAAGTTCTAATTTTAGTTTTAGAGAAGTTTAGGCTAGTACTACACTGATGCTTTTCGATTGAGTGATTTCCATTTCTCCACTTTAGATAAGTGGCCCAGTAAGATTAGGGACGGAGCCAGGAGTTCCATTGAGGGGGCTGAAGTATGAACAAATATTTTTTTTTTCTTGAAAATCCAAATAAAAGAATCAAAATTTTAAGCTATTAAGTTAAAAAATAATGATTTCAACCCAATTATGACAATCATTAACCATAAATTTATAATTTGAAATGGTTTGGGTAAAGGCTAAATCATTAACCATAAATTTATAATTTGAAATGGTTTGGGCAAAGGCTAAAGCACCACTTCCTTATAAATAAAAAATTTCATTATGATATTAACTAATTGTGTTTGTGTGCATCAACCATTGAACAATGTGTAGTGTGTCATATCTCAAGCGGGTGTGGCATTTTTAATCTTACAATCTAAGCATACCACTGGCTATGATTGGGCCCAAATGGACACCTGTGGGCCAGTCAACAAAGTATGCATAAGCCCAACAACCAATTAGGCCGCAAATATGATGCTACAATTTCTCACAACCATTAACATGTTATCTCCAACAATTTGCATCTTTTTGTTAACACACACACGGTCTTATTTGAAAAACTTCATTACACATGCTCATCTTTCATCCAAACTCCAAGCCATGGCACCAATATGTTCCAACCAATTTACACTCACATACCACCTCTTCTACATTATACAAAACCAAAATCCTTCCATTCCATATTGCAAACACTTTAAATGAAGGCAAGCAACCAAAACAATCCTCAGCAGGCAAAATCAAACGCCTTGTTCTGACCCAAGAAGGTAGAACAAAACTAAACACCTACCCGGACCGAGAATTCTATGCTTATCCAAGGTTTGTGACCCATGTTGATGATGGATTTATATCCACATTGACCAATATCTATAAAGAAAGGTTGAGACCAAGTTGGGAAATTCTTGACCTCATGAGTTCATGGATTAGCCATCTACCTAAGGAAGTGACATACAAAAAAGTGGTGGGACATGGACTAAATGCACAAGAGCTTGCAAAGAACTCTCAGCTGGACTATTTTTTTGTGAAGGATCTCAATCAGGATCAAAAGCTTGAATTGGAAAGTTGTAGCTTTGATGCAGTGCTATGCACTGTGAGTGTACAGTATCTTCAACAGCCAGAGAAGGTAAGATCATAAGAACAAAGAAGTCTTTTTGTAGTGTCTTAATTATAGGCATACAAGCATGCCATGCACTGAAAAAACTTTGATTACTCTGAAACTTTAATCAAATTGCTCTCTACACTACTGATCCTGAAATGGGGATATCGTTTACAAGAGAAAAAATTTCACTTTTTACAGTTGAGCTATTGGTAAGCTAACACCAAAAATTCTGTGGTCATACACTTGTAAAACTACCTTAAACTGTACATACTAATATATGTTTTAGTGTAATGAAGTCGGATGATTGATTATTCCTTCAATGTCACTAAATTATATTGAAACTTTTAGTTCTATGATGTGGACATTGATCTTACAGCTTGCTAGGTTGAACTGGGCTTTGTGCCTCTTGAATTCTGGTGGAGTTTGTTCTTCAACCAATTAATAGTAATGTTAGAGCCCTGATTTTAGTTTTTTGGTTTGTTTCAGTAGCATTGCCTAGATCTTCCAAGGCTAGCATATAAGCTTCAGTCGTCTCACTCAGCAAGGAAATGCTAACAGCACTGGCTGCACAAATCACAATACTAATTTTCTATTAAAAAAAAATCACCACACTAATTTACTAAGAAGATTTCCTTCAGGTGAACTCCAGAAGTGGAGGGATTTCTTTTCTCAAGTTTCTCAGTTTCTAAATCCTAATCTATAGCTTATCTGTGCACTCCCAATCCCCTTCCCCAAATCAAAATTATTCTCCATCTTTGGAGACTCACCAAATTACTTCTCCCTCACTTTTGAACAACATTTTTTTTTTATACATCTCTTTCCAGTCCCCAAAAATGTTGGTCTTCTAATTAAAACCACATATGCCAGTTTCTGGTTGTTAATCTTTCAATAGGGAATGGTAATCATACTTGTAACTTGTGGCAGAAGCTGAGTTCATGGCTTAAATGTTTGTTGCCTTTGGAGCCTCTTCCAACTCAAAGAGGAAATTTCTCACTTTAGTTGTTGAGTTGTTGTCTTTGACTATCAAAGGGTGACATAAGTCTGGCTTCAAACATGAATGTCATTCACTGAAATGTATCATTCTTTTATTTTCTTGTCTCCTTTGTTTTGGATTACAGTATAGGTTGGTTGTCTTTCCTGTATGCTCCATGAAGCTTTACCGTCAAGTGTAGTTATAAGTAGCAATGGTAGAAGTGCAAAGAGTGTGTGGTGTGTAGAAAAGTTTGTAATGTGTTTAAGTATCAATAAAACTTATTTTTCAAAAAGAACTCCTTTGTGTATTCTGCTTGAGTGTAGTGGGACTAATTTCAAAAGGTACTCTCTTCCTTGGTGTAAAATTTATCTATGCTGACAAGATTTGAGCAGAAAAAAACTCAACATAATGTACTGCAATGTTCTAGTTAATGTAACAGTTCTTTCATAATCACCCTCCCCGCACCTGCCAAAACCAAAGAATATGCAACCAGTGTTACAATCCTATAAAAATTCTCGTCTGACATGATCTTCTAACAAAAGGTTTTGGTCTATACACTCATCCGCATGCTTGCAAACATCAACCCTGAAAAGCAATCACATATTGAAAATTACAACTGAAACCAAAGAGAAACATGGTTAATAGATTAAACTGGTGAAAGGGTATTCAGCAGCCAACTCAGAACTAACATTGAAGAAGAAGAAAACTATTGACTAACATCAATGCAATTTGCAGGTATTTGCAGAGGTGTTTCGGGTGCTAAGGCCAGGAGGGGCATTCATTGTGAGCTTTAGCAATCGATTGTTCTACGAGAAAGCCATAAGTGCATGGAGAGATGGGACTGGATATGGCAGGGTCCAACTAGTAGTGCAGTACTTCCAATGTGTGGAAGGATTCACTCAACCAGAAATTATTCGAAAGTTACCAGCTACTGGTGGTGCTCAAGAGGACAAATCACCATTCAGTTGGATCATGAAGCTGCTGGGATTGTTGTCTGGATCTGACCCTTTCTATGCAGTGATAGCTTATAAGAACTTCAGACCAACATATGAATGAACATGTGCTTAGCCTTTTTATATAGAACATCTGCATTGGTGCATATACCATATGTTTGTGCCTTTAGCCATGTATACGTGTGTCACTCACTCTCCAAAAATTTTGAATTATTTATTTCTTTTGAGTATAATTAATATATTGACATGCCTTTTGGAATTAAAAAAAAAGTAATGGCTTTTGCTCTAGCAATAAAGCTATCATAAAATTAAATCTAAAAGTAGTTTAATATATACAAGTGCCTCAAATTATTTTTGGGTACTTTTCAACTCCTGAATTGGTCATGATGAATCTGAGAATTTTGAAATGCACACAAAGATGATGTGTTTTGATAAATTTGATTGTAGACCTCCCTAAAATCACTAAATCAGCCCACCAGTCAGATCTCTGCAATGTGCTACTAAAAAAATTAAAAACAAAAATGGATGAACGAACAATTATAATGTTTAGGAGCTTTAAAGGGTTTTATTATTTTTTTGTTATTATGTTTTTTTAAGTGAAAAATCCATGTGCTAGAAACAAAGTTGTGTCAGTATGCATATATAAATTTTGAGGGGAAAAAAAAAAATCCCAAAAGGCATAAGGAAAATGTTCTTTTCTCCAATGAGGAACTTGTAGTTATAGAGGCGAAAACCAGGGCCCAGGGGGAAGCTAGTCGCCACAATAAACGTTTTAGTAACGTTTCATTTCCGTATTATTACAAAAGATATTGGTAGAAGCCACAGTTAGAGTTTATACCATGGAGCATATTATCTTAGAAGTTTAATATATTTAAGGCTAAATTATAAATTACATACTTTTAACTTTATTCAAAATTCTTCATAGCTATTCCCTCAAAAAAAAAAAAAAAATAAAATAAAATAAAAAACTTCATAGCTATGATCTATTCCTTTATGTCTTGTAACTTTTTACTTTTATTCAATGTTATTCCTTCATCTAATTCTATCACATTTTTCCATTAGGTGTCCTAAAAATAAAGTATTTAAAAAAAAATTCAAAGATACCAAAATTATTTTGTTTTTGAACACTTCGGCAAACCCTCTAATAGAATGGATAAAAGAACTAAATTGAAAATAAATTATAGGATTGAAATAAATAAATAAAAAATTACAGGATTGAATTGAAATTTCATAATTTTTTAAAGAATTTTGGCAAAGTTAAAATATGTAATTGATAAGAAAGGAGACAAATTCTCTCTCTATTTTAAAAATTAGTTCATATATGTTTTTAATGTCGAAATACAGAAAAAAAAAAAAAAAAAAAAAAAAACAGAGAAAAAATGCTTAGAAGTAGAAATAATAGGAAGCAAAATATAGAAGATTTTCTGTCTAACTTGATATATTTAATTTATTTTTATGAAATAAGACAAAAAAAAAAAAGAGTACAGAATTATTTAATAAGTAAAAATATATATATATATATATATATATATATTTAGTAAAAATATCTAAACCCCAAACTCCTGAATTATGTATTTTAACAAATTATCTACATCTGCAAATCCTAGGCCAAATTTTGGACCATACTATTTGTAAAGCTTAATGTGACTCAAACAACCTCTTCCCTCTCCTTCCCCACAACCCCTTATCCTCTCTCTCGCTCTCTCTGTCTCTCTTCTGCAGCCACTCTTCTCTTCTCCTTAAGCCATTATCAATGGCAGAAAGTTGTTTAATTTCCACACCAACACTCTTCACCACTAAAAACCAATCCCCATCTCTCTCACTTCCCTCAAAACCCACCAAGCTCACACACCTCTCATTCTTATCCTCACCATCTTTCCCTTCATGGGTCTCCCTCAAAAACAAGTCTTTGCCTTTCCAACTAGTCCCACTTGTGGCTCAGACCTCAGACTGGGCTCAACAAGAAGAAGGGGAAGAGAACCAAGTTGAAAAGGGTTTGAGTTGGGAGGGCCAAGGGTTGGAGGAGACAGTGGCTAGTGCTGCTTCTGATGAAAGTGAGGCTGAAGGTGAAGAAGAAGTAGAAGAAGAAGAGAGTTCTGGAGATGGGGTTTTGGGTGGGGGTGAAGAATTTTATCCAGAGCCACCTGAAGAGGCCAAACTCTTTGTGGGTAATTTGTCTTATGATGTTGATAGTGAGAAACTAGCTGAGGTCTTCAATCAAGCTGGGGTTGTTGAAATTGCTGAGGTAAAGTTTTCAAAATTTTTTTTTCTCTTTATTTGTTTGTAAGAGCAATACTGGAAGTTGGAAATTTTTTTGACACTGAATTATGTTATTTTGCTGGTTTTGTTATAGGTAATTTACAATAGGGAGACAGACCAGAGTAGAGGTTTTGGGTTTGTAACTATGAGTACTGTTGAAGAAGCTGAGAAGGCTGTGGATATCTTCCATCGTTATGTAAGTTGCCCTTTTCTTTAGTTTTGAATTATCTATTTATTGTCTGAACTATGTTATATGATTACAAAATTAATAGCCGAGTTAGAATATAGCAAATATAAGCACGTTCAATTCTGTAGTTCATTGTGTAATTGGAGCTTGCTTGGATGTGCTTCCTTTTATGTACCTTTATGCCACAATTTCATTTTCGCCCCTTTGGATTTTGTAGTCTTGATGGAATTTACCGACTCTTGGTCCCAACATTTTTGGGTAATCATTGAGAATAATTGTTTAACTTTAAATGGCTAATGCACCAGAATTTAGTTCTGATCGTCGTGAGAGGGTGTGAGTTCAAATACCACTTCTGACAACTGTTCCTATTTTTATTTATTAAAAAAAAGAAAAGGTTTAAATAGCTTTTAAGAGTTCAAGGGCAATGTTCATACTGTGCGGGGAATGGTCCAACCACAATCTAATGGCACACTATCATGCAATGCTTAATGTTAAACAGTGCCTTCCACTTAAATGGTCCAAGTGAGTGTGTTGTTACTACCTTCTGGTTTGCTTCTGTTAAAAGACATTTCTGTAAGAGCCTTCTTATTAGCTGCATAGAATCCAATAGGTGAGTGAAAATGTGTCAACTTTCTCAAAATGGGAGGCTTATATTCTTAATTTGATAGTTCAATCAATCATTGGTTAGTGAGTAGCGTGCGGTTCTATAAAAGCTTTACATTATATCCATGCTTATTGAGTATCAAGTGTTTGTGACTGTAATATCCAAGTAGCTGACACCTGCATACATTTCTAAACAGGATTTAAATGGAAGGCTTTTAACTGTAAACAAGGCTGCTCCTAGAGGGTCACGTTTAGAACGACCTAGAATGAATGATTCTTCATTCAGAATCTATGTTGGTAACCTGCCATGGCAAGTGGATGATGCTCGTCTGGAGCAGGTTTTTAGCGAACATGGGAAGGTGGTTAATGCCAGGGTAGTTTATGACCGGGAAACAGGCCGTTCACGTGGATTTGGCTTTGTTACAATGGCTAGTGAGACAGAATTGAATGATGCGATTGCTGCTCTTGATGGACAGGTTACTTCTATACCCTGTTACATTTAGAAATTTGAATTATGTTTTTTAATTTCAGATCATGCAAGGAGCCATAATGCTTTAATATGCTTATTTCAGATTTTATGTTGGTTATGTTAAAGCCAACATTTGGGCAATCCATCTAGTGCTATTATCATCTGCAACTGCATTTGTATTCACTATCTGAACATCTTGTAGTCATTGATATTTTTTGTTAACCTGGGTTGAATTTTATATGAGAAATTTAATCATGGTAATTAAGCAGTCCTAATGGACATTAATTCCATATATAAAGGAAGAAGATCTTGATAATATGTCTAAATGACTTGTTTTGGTAAAAGATGGATATTATTTATGTAAATTCAGGTGCATGGTACACGTTATAGTACTTGTCCTTTTGGGGTAAAAACTAAGTATTTAAATCCTTTTGTAATTAAAACCGTATGTTCCCACACAAATCCTTTTTCTTTTTAATATTTTTGATTATAATAATAATTATTATTAGTACTATTTTGCTAAAGAACAGGATTTCACATCTCTGTAGTGGCAAAATGTGCTTCTTGCTAAAGATTCTTTTGTTGACAAACAACCTGATTTTATTTTTCATTGCTGGTGGCAGAGTTTGGAGGGCAGAGCGATGAGAGTAAACGTTGCTGAAGAACGACCAAGGCGTGGCGCATTTTCTTTTTAAGAGAATTGTTGTTCAAGATTTTACATTAACTCTTCAAGCCTGGTATAGTACTCTTGGAAGATGGAATTTGATCATCATTTTAGTTTTTTTCTTTGTCGAGGATGGTGAGAGGAAAGTTCTGTATTAGGATATTAAATTTTCTCTATTCATATTTCTTTTCTTTTTGCTTTTTGGTATGTTGATGAATTGATATCCATAATCTATTGTCATTACATTTTATCAATCCGAGTACAATTGTCACATTCTCCTCATTTTGTCAACTCTTACTTAAGAAAGTCATCCTATGCCAAATCTCATGGGAACTGTGATAATGCTCTTTCATATGAGGTGTTTTGAAGCTGCATGTTGGCTACATAGAATATTTTCTTTCTTCTCACTGCTCTTGCAAGTTGCAGTCAGCTCTCTGCTCTCAATGTCTTACATACTATGGCCATTTAAAGCATCAAGCATGACCCATCTCTCCTTTGATTAATATTGATGGTCTTTATACCACTCCTCTCTCTTCTCTCGTTTCTCTTTTCAGGTTAAAAACTTTAATTCTAAGTTTATAACTGAATATTTTCTTTCATAAGGTTTGCAATGAGAGGTCTCATGTTTTGGCTTCTGAAGCACATAACATATATATGTCTATGTACCTTGGAACATTTTCGTTATTATTATTAGTTGAAAAATGGTCTCAATTGGTCTATTTTACTGCTAAATAATATTTTCAGCTCCGCACAAGTTTCTCTAAGCTTGTGCCGTTTCAATTACTGTTTAATTTGTCAATTCTGGATTGCATTTGAAAACAATGTATATTTCAAGGTTTCAAATGGGCTTTGTAGTAGTCCACCATAAATTATTTTGCATGCAGAAACTTTTTATTTGGAATGGTAAAAGCCAACTTAGGGCGTAAATGTCAAATCACAGGTTGTTTTTCCGCTATCAGGCCTGTGAACTGTGAACTGAATCCCTCTCTTTCCGAACACTTTCACCAAAGGGGCACAATGAGAATGAAGTGCTGTTTCAGTTTCTTTCCAAAAAGTTTCACCAAGAAACCACGTGTCAACAACTTGGTTAAGCCTTAAGCCTATGAATTTTTCAGACTCAATTATTCTCAACTTCTTTACTATACGTTTTTATTTCTTTACATGAGGAAATTATATCATGTAAAAAGGAATGTGTGAATATTCGGAATACATTTAAGGAGGGATCCCTTGTTTATTTTGAAATATATATATATATACACACACACAATTTACCCTCCAGAAGTTTGGTGAGTTGTCATTTTAGTTCGTGAATTTTAAATTTGTTATTTTTGTCTGTTAATTCTCTCTCCATTGTCGTTTAAAAAACATGAATAACTCTCTTAAAATGCTGTTTTAAATAATTTTTAATGTATGGAAGGACAAAAGTGACATAATTGTTAAAGTTAATAGAATGAAATGACAAAAAATTAATTTTAGCAAACTAAAATGACAATTCACTAATCTTATAAGATGTAATTTGTATTTTCTCCCCCTACTCCTCTCACCCCTTTTCTTTTCAACTGGTTTTTTTTTTTTTACTAACCTAGTTGTGTTAAATTAGAAGAAAAATCATAATTACCAGAAGAGCAATAGTACAAATGTGAAATACGAACAAGGCCGTCGATGTTCAGATATTGATGAGTGTTAGGAATATTTGGATCATTTGTTACACTTTAGAATGACTCTTCTTCATATTGCATTAATCATTACTTTCTCTTTTCCTGGGAAGGCAAACAGTAACATACGAGGCATGATGACATGCGCTAAAGATGGTTAAGGCATTTCTGATGAATCTAATCACCAAATCAGTGTCTCTAAATAAAAATAGTACATTCTCAAAAAAAAAAAAAAAAAAAAAAAATAGTAGGATGCAAAAGAAGCCCCAGAAACCAAAAACAGAAACTTTAACAAAAAAACCAATGCCGTTAGTTTGGTCACTCATTTACAGCATCATGTACTCATGTGATGGTTCAAATGGCACTTCTGAAATATATGGCGAAGGGCCCTGAATTAAGAATTGTAACAAAGCTCTACATAAAGGAGCCATGTGCTAAAGGAAGCACAAAATCCAATTTCAAGCTATACAGTGCAGAGAATTCCCAAAGTACAATCCGAAGTTCACTCAATCTTGGTGGATTTCGGAAGTACGTCAAAAGAATGCTTTCCTGCCCTTAGTGCTCAAATAACCATATTAACTGGTTAGATTTGTATGCAATTGTGTACAGACATATTAACAAACTTCACAAAAGACCTCGCAAAAGTGATCCTGCTGAGCCACAATGACAGTTAAAACCTTTACAGCATCTTCAAGGCAGTGGGAATAATCTGATTCTCAATTGATTTAGCAACAGATTGTGGCCCTGACTGAGTAGACGTAGGCCATTCATCTCATAAAGGTATGACACTACTTTCTGATATTGAGCTATAATGAAAGCATTCTAGCCTTTTTTTTTTTTTTGCTAAGTCATTCTAGCTTTTTCAACAGCTCCAATATAGTAGTACAATCTCCAAAGTGTTATATTATTCTGCAAAACAACGACATTTTATGAAGAATTAAAAATTCTAAATATATTTCATTAAACATTTTCATGATTTACCTCTTTTTCAAGATCGACAAAAATTTCATCACATGATTGTGGTTCTGCCAGCTTGCCATGTTGGATGATTTCCACTACACGGTTGAGATTTTTTGGTGGTAGCTTCTGGATCAATTTACGAAGCTGTTGCTTCTCGGTAAGAGTCATATCCCTGAAATTGAAGTTGAAATTTGAGGCATGTATTACATAGTGATGTGACAACATCTGAATTGCATTTCATGGTCCTTTCACAAATTCTTTTTCTGAGGTTTTGCATTGGAGAGGTTGGGGAGGATGCACATTCTGTATTTTCTTTCTTGCTCATGCACAATAAACAAACAATAGAGAATATGGGAGTTTACCCCTAGGGAAAAGAGATAGAGAGAGAGAAAGCAGACATGGCCTAAGCTGCAAAAACTGTCCGCAACCACAAAAAACAGTAAAAGACTACCACAAAGCTCCAATGCTATGATGTAAAAATCGATTTTTTATTTTTACTTTTATTTTTTTAAGTAAGCCAATTGTCCTACACATGGACATGTGACTGAACTAACAGAAGTTAGAAACAAATAAGCTTACATAAGAACATATTTTGTAACAACTGACAACATTATTAAGAGTAAGAAAAATATCTACATTATCCTATATCCCATCCATCACATTGTGAATGGGAGAAATGTTCACTTTGAATAATATTTATAAGTGCCTCACTTACAATTTCTAGTCCTAAGCCCACTCTAGTCCAGTCTACCACAAAATAAGCGTTAGAGAATCTAGTGAAAACCTTTCAAGACAGGTCTACCAGAGTCAATCGAATGCATGGTAAACCAATACCTGCCTCAATTCATTGGAAGCCCCATGGCTGATAAATTGCAATGAACTCAATGCTTCCCATAAAGGAGACATGAGACCTTAATAATAAAAGAACATCAAGTACCATAAAAACCTAGTGTTGAAATGGAGGTACAGGTATCAAAAGGTATTGCTAAAATGCTAGAGCAGCAAGAAGAGCACATTGAAGAGCCTAAACAGAATAGTAAAATATTTGAATAATTTGTAGTAGATTTAATTCAGCCTGATAAAGATTCAGTATGTTGCTTATCGTTGATGATGAGAAAGTTCAACTAGAGAGCAACAAAACATTGGGTGCACATGATGTGAAAATTGAGCTTGATGTATGTGCAACTTGTCAGCCCTCTATAGCGCATGAAGTTAAAAAGCTTGATGAAGAGGAAAATATTGATACAATGGTGAATTCTATGGATCAACAAAAGGTTGTCTCATTTGCAACTTTGATTACAAGACTTTGTAATTCCAAATAACTTTAATGATTTAAAACCCCAGGCTTCTTTATTCTCAATGCTCCCAAAGGTGATTTTGGAATTAAAGCAAGAATCCAAAGCTACAATTCTTATTCTTCAACCAAAATCAAAGCAAGCATCCAATGGTACAATTCTTATTCTTCAATACTTCAAAACTTTGAGTTCAAGTTTTCTCCAGCCAATGGAGAATGATGTAGGAGACACAAAGAGATTTTTTTTTTTGTGTGGGTAAAACAAAGAGATATCTATTTTAATTTAGTATTTTATTTTATATTGGAGGAAATTGAATTTTATTTTAGGTATTAGCACTTCGTTAGGTTTATTAGTATTTGTATTCAATGTCCCAGAGTTAAGGCTATTTTTGTTTTTGGACTTGAATAATTGGGATTTCCCAAGTCATTTCAAATTTGGTTTCCTAAGTCATAGAATTAGGGTTTAGTAGTCTATATAAGCATAATATTGTACTCTTATGGAGACTGATTATTTTGACGATGAATAAAATTTCTCTTGAAATTCTTCCAATGATTAATATTCTGTCTCCGAGCTGTTCTCTTTTGCTTGGTGCTGACTTCTATGAACCCTATCCTTTATTTATTTATTTTTCTTAATTTTAGTGTTGCATCATTTTTTTCTGTCCTGCATCAGAGGTGACCTAAAGTCTCCCCACCAAACTTACGCATACAACACCAATTCATAATAATGATACCCCTTTCCTCAAATATTTACATATACAACACCAATTTATAATAATGATACCCCTTTTCTCAAATTATTCATTGTTAAAATTTTACACTTCACTTAAAGAGACAAAAAGTTCTCCAAGGGAAATGCTAGTCCCCCCATTTCTCAAAGGCTTATAATAACTACTTACGTTAGAATTATGAGCTTTCAAGAAAATCCAAATCATCCTATATGGCTATATCCCCCTTAGTAGCATACAAATACTCCAAGAAAGGATCCATGGATATTGGATACTAACTCCCAATCTTGGACTACTTGAATGAAAGAAACATTCCAGTGAATACTCCTTGACACATCCAAATAGTCAGCCACCTTTGCATCTTTATTCCTTGCAATCAAGAAAAACTTCTCAGTACCGGATCTTGAAACTCTCATCGCTCCACTAACAGTCATTACCAAAAAAAAGATCTTAGTGCTTGTCCCCACCTCGTATCTTATAAAATATAAACTCACACCATATGACCCCTCTGCATTTTCCGTGCAACAACCACTCTGAAAGGTCCCATATTTGCTTTCTATCACTCTTCCCCAAAGGGAATCCCTCTCCACCCTGAAGCGCCACAACCATTTCCCCAGCAGGGCTTTGTTTGAAATCCAGTAGCTTTCTAATCTATCAACTGTTGTTTTTAGGGGCAAATGAAGCCTCAATATTACTTGTCAAAAAGAAGGAAAGTGTACATATATTACTAAGCATTGAAGCACGCACATGGCCGTCTAAATTTGTTCTACTGAACTCAATGTCTTTCTAGATACATAACGGGATTAGAGGGTGTTACTACTGTTGTTACAAAACCATCCACATCCCAGAACGGTACATTGTTCTCTCTAGTCTAATTCTCAACTCTCAAAAGCATGTTATAACCCTTTAGGCCATACATTTCAAAAAGGGTATTTAACTTGCAGTAAAATGCCACTGCAGTTGAGAAAAACACAAAAAGAGAGGAAGTGGTAATTAACCCAAATTTATTTCCATATTTAATTAAATGGAGCACAACATACCTGCATGTGGACATTATAGCACCAAGAAGTTCTTCAAGCTGCTGCTCCATGTGGCCTAACTGAAAAACAAACATTAACCTAAACTCAGCAATTTCTGAACATAATTCTAAAACATGCTCACAACATATTCTGACATGGAATCAACACCACACCCTCAGTATGAAAGTGTTGGTGACGTAACAGTAGATGCTATTTAAAGAATATGCCATATTTTGTAATACCGAGAAGAATTTCAGAAAATTACTTTTGCAGAGAGTTCATCAGAAAATTTATTCACTGTATCCGAAACCTCCAAGGTATCATTCTCTAGAAAGGACTGCAAGTCATCCATCTGGAGAAAGGCATAAACAATGAAACATGAACTATCTTCATCATTAAGTTGCGGATGACCAAGAGCACATTGTAAAGTACACAAACTAATATATTACACGCACACATACAAGCATGCTTGCATATTAAGTTCCCTTTTGCCAATCCTACTGACTACCAACCCTCATTTTTTTTTTTGGCTTTACAAGATTTGAACCTAAGACTACCACATCCCCACCCTGCCCTTACCACTTGAGAAAATATTTTTACACTTTTTCTTATTCTTCTTTCTTCACATAAAGTAAACTCTTGTTCATTGTTTAATTCATTTTCTAAAGGAAAAGATATTTACTTAAGCAATGAAGTTAAAGAATAGTGGAAAAACATTGATCTTCAAATTTTACAAGATCTAACCATACTTGTACAAAGGGGAAATAAAAATATTCTTATCAGTTTACAGATAATTTTGAGCTAAACAAGTATAAGATCAAGTTGAACTAAAAGTGTGTACATTGAAAATGCATGTATATCTGTTTGTGTGTGTGTTTTTTTTTTTTTGGGGTGGGGGCTGGCGGGGAGGAATCATGCATTTCCTATCCACTTCTCTCCTCATCCAGATGCACTCTATCATTTTTAACAACATATAACATCCCAAATCCAGTAAGCTACTCCAACTCTGGGCATCAAAAATGTTGTCACCTCTCTGTGGTCTTCCTCAGAACCTCTGTTTGATGCCAAATGAAACTCCTTTCCCTGTTTAAAAATAACGGTAAAGCAGTACAAGACTCAAAATGGATCAGTAAAAATTAGCATGTATTGGTCTGCATGTCAGATCCCATAGAAAATGAAAGAATGCAGAACACTAGTCAGTAGTCACCTTAGGCCCCTCCAGAGCAGCACTCTTCTTAGGGGCTTCTGTAGTCTGGAAATGAGCAAAACAGAATAAGCAATCAATGTAACTAATTTATAGTGAAGAAACAATAATAATTAGAATAGAGTAAAATGAAAAAGAAAATCTTCCTAGCATAAAAAGTCAGTGAAGGCAACAAAAACAAGATATCATAGATAAGTTTGTGATGAGGCACCATATCTCCCTACAAATCTTTTTATCTTAACTAATCTGGCTATCCAGCCTCTTTGATACTCTTGAAAGATAGTGAAATCTGGATCCCATGGACTTCTTTGATAAATGCCTCTTCTGTTCAACTTCAACAACAATTCATGGCAATGGGACTATCACATTTTTCGACCTTGGAAAAACCTATCTCCCACAACATCCTTCAAGCCAAATCTATCTTCCTACTATGGTAGTTGATAACATAAACATATGACTCAGGTAATTATTATTTTGACCCAGAGTAGAGCAAAAGAATCTAGGTACACACTGTTTCTTGATAAAATCATACCAAACCTCTATTAACTTTTCAATAGTCTCCAGAAAAAAATTATAAAGAAAATCAATAGTCCTAAGTTGGAATCATTTGCGTTTGCAGACTCTTAACTCATCAAGGATGTCTCCATGAACTATTGTACCATTTCAAAAGCATGTACACATGATTGTTTTCATGATGCATTTTCCAACCGTATTAAAATGTAAAAATAGTAGAAACAATACCAAAAAGAAAAGTATGCAACTAGAACTGTGATTCACAGGAATAGCATGCTCAGGGAGATAGGATGACAGGATGAACTAAGAGGAAGAAGAAAAAACCTTGAGTTTCTTAGGTGGAACCTGCCCTGCATCACTGTCATATGTGGCACCCGTATGACTCAATGGACGCTTTCTCCTTCTTACTTCAGATTGTAACCGACAGACAGCTAGAACAGGATCCAGCATCTGCATTTTCATTGCATAGTTATTGCAATATATATTACATTGAGTTAGGTCTCATTAATCTTTTTTTTAATAAGTAATAATGCGTCATTGAAAAAAAGATGAAATAATACAAAGAACCAAAGCCCACAGGCAGTGCACTAAGGAACCGGCAAAGTGTCAAAACTATAAAGCATGGAAAGTACAACTATCAAGAAAATTAGTCAAAGGACTAAAAGTAAAGCTGCCCAAAGCATTTTTCCACTTGAACAAAGTCTAGAACAAAGAAAGCTTCAAGTCATGAATCGATCTCTCACTCCCTTCAAAAGTACGAGCATTCCACTCCTGCCAAATACCCTAGATAAGGCAATGAGGGATCATCCTCCAAATCACAACAGTTCTGTGCTCACTAAACTTGCCTGGCCAGCTAGCTAGAAACTCCACAACACCACACCGCATAACCCAATGAACCCCAAATAGTGAAAACACCATATTCCACATCTCTCTAGCTTTAGGACAGTGAGGTCTCATCAATCTTACTAAAACGTCACCCAACATAGGCTAGCCCAACTAAATTGTAACAACTTAAGGACCCAAGTAATATATAACTTCATTACTGTTGCTCAAAGACAACACTGTACAAAATTGAAATTACTCAGAATCATTTAATGTAAGTAGATGGTCCTTTTCCATCATCCATTTACGAGCAAAAAAAGGGTGTAGGAATCCTGAAATACCTCATCAACTTCTGGTGAAAGAATAGATATACCCTGCCGCAGCAATGCCTTCAATCCTTCTTTTTTGAAATCTGAAAGTCCAGCTCCTATGCTATTAGTTAATAAAGAACCAGAAAATTTGTTCCTATACTCAATTGTATTGTTCCCCACGACCTCCCCACGTTTTCTTCCCGATAAGCTAGTTGTTTGGGAAGCAGAAGGCAGAATATCATCATCTTGAGACAACAGTTCTACTACTTCACGTGTATAGTAACCAAAGTAATCTGGTCCTATATGAGTTAATTCCGATCTGGTGACTGTGTTCCTTGAAGCTTCTGACATAACAAGGAAAGCAACTGCTGCAAATGACAACTAGAGATTATGGAAAATTAAATGATAATGAAACACCCTCACTCTTAAAGTGAAAAAGAAAATGCATGCTGTGACGTAACAATTTTAAAACAAAAAATTGCAACCCCTTACAATTTATGTCACAATAAACTCTTAGCAAATCCTTTTCTCTTCCAATAACAAACACATGTGCATGTTGTACACCCTTTTGCAGTACTGATTCATATGTTGTGATGATGCAGCGTCAAGCACCTGATATCTGAGTCAAACATTTACCACCAGTCTTTAGTGTCCTTATTACTGCTTACAAGCATTATTAATCATACAGACAAAGTAAAAAGTTCAAAAGAGGAAGCAAAATGTCTGACACCAACATAGTCATTACTATAAAGTCACCAGAAATATATATCGAAGTGTCGAGAAGAAGGTGACTGAAATAGTCAATAAAGTTATCAGGTACATAATGGAAGCAAATAAGTTTAACACACAGGAAGGCCAAAAAGGTAGCATTCAAGCTCCCTCAAAAGTCAAAATATTATAATTTAAAAAACAAAACATCAATAAGAAAAATGAAAATATTAGCATTTAAGCTACCTAAAATAATTATAATTTAAAAAAAAAATCTATAGGAAAAAGGGAGGGAAAATAAACCATCTGCATCCAAAGATCTGTCTCTACTCTCAACCATCTACAATCAACTAGAAATAACGTGCTGTTCTTTTGCCCATTCCCATCACCAATTATCATATCTCCAAGTGCTTGATAGTCATAACTCAAACAAAAAAAATATTCAACCAGCTAAAATTTACTTATTTTTTTATAAGTAACAATAAACTTTATTGAAAATGGACTACTTCATGCAAAAAGGCACAAAGTAGCCAAATAATTACATAACAGACAAAGAACAACATGCTTCTGTACAAGAAGAAATAGACTCTATAAACATTGGAATGGAATCACTAGATGTGAATCCCCATGTTTGAGCCCAATCAAACAATGGGCCTCTGATCCCCTGCTCTATCCTCATCCACAAACATAAGACTGATATGCTCCAGTCAAATAATCCACATCAAACACAACAAAATCAAATTCCCAATATTTGATGAATGCTTCCCCAACTAGTCGCTCCACCCAAATAAAAGGCCAATTACTCTCACTGGTAACACCTAAGAGACCCCGAACGGTTTAAGAACAAAGCTCCACAGTGAATCAAAAGATGATTCACTGTCTCCCCACTACACTGGCACATACATAACCAATCTGCTATAGTATATAACCTCTTCTCCTTAGGTTGTTAGAGTGAGAATCTTCCCCCATGCCACCGACCAAACAAAAAAGGAAACCCTCCTAGGGGCCTTCACACCTCAATTACCTTTCCAAGGGAAAGTGACAAGAAAACGCCCCCAAAGCATTATAATAGGAGCGAATGTCAAAGGGCCCATTTTTCTTCATCCCCCACCTAGTCACTACCCTCGGTGTAAGGAGTATGAGAGTCCAAATGATGAAGTAAAGTCGTCACATCTGCAGTTTCCAACGATCTCGATGGAACATCACATCTCAACTCCACCATCTGCCTCACCAACAAAGCCTCAATTGAAGCTTTCCGCTTAAAAGAATTCTCATACAAGACCAGGAAAGCCACTTTGAGAGGTTGGTCACTGCACCAACAGTCATGCCAAAACCGAACTTGACTACCTACACCAATCTCAAACAGAATATTCTGACTAAACTCCTCCCAACCCATCCTAATACTCCTCCAAAGACCACAACCATGAGAACCCCTACCCAACTTCAAACTTCATTGCCCCAGCTAAAATTTAGCTATCATCAATTTCTTTATCTTAAATAAATTACAAAGAAGGCGACTAAAGAGAGTTGAGTCTGATATCTAAACATATAATCTACTAAATTAATTAGTTGTTAGAGATGCCGCACAAATCTCTCCAGCCATTATCAAAAGTTAGTGGTATAACCATCAAACAATAGTCCCAGATGTTTAGTCAGGGCATCATTCTGTCTCAAAGATTTTCAAATACCAAGCTGGAAATCACAATTCTGTTAAATCTAGATACAGTGTTTTGTGCATTAGAGCTCGAGTTCTTCTCCCACTGAGCTACAACCAAAATTTTAACTTGCCCACATTCAATTTGTTAAATCAATTGTTAACTTAGAACGAAAAGCAGTAGGCTAGATATTTGACGATTAACTTGAAATTGTAAATAACAGAATCTAATACACTAAAAAATTGAAAAATTCTCAGAGAACTATTTTATTCCAATCTGACCAATGCATAGTTATAGGAACTTTTTAGGGCGTTTGATAGCCTTCTTTGAATATAAAATTATAAAAAAAGATCTTAAATACCCTACAACTTTGCGGAAAGGCTAAATTAATGCAATAAAATAAGATAAGATAATATAAGTAAATTTAGGCCTAAAAATAAGGCTCAACGAACAAAAATTATGGATTACGTGCTCATTTACCTTATTTTGAGGCATACATTTTCTTGAGAAATTCCAAAGAAACTTAATCCATGTCACTTGTAGTCAATGTAAGTCTCAAAATTCAATATTATCTTATTAGAGTTGTACTTCAGTTTTTCTTCAACAAGAGCAAGTCCACCAAAAACATAGAATCCAACAATTTGAGAAAAACACAAAGATCAATAGACATTATAAAGAAAATCCAAGTTTTGTGAGAGTTGAGAGTTAACACCTCAGTGACTTGATACAAAGTTGTGACATCACCTTAACCCAAAAGCTTAAGCCAGTCACCAGTGTTATGTTAACCATTTTCTCTTATCATAACTACCCAACATACAACTCGACTAAATCAACCACAACTTACAATTTAATATTCCAACAAGAGAATGCAAGTGAAAAGAAGAAGAATAAGATTAAATACCAGAAGATTCAAGAATTGATAGTAAGATTACTTTTAATAATATTCCAGCAGTTTATTTTAAGTTCTAAGGGTGTGATTGCCTTCTTCTGTTGCTTAGGAAAACGTAGGTGTGATTGCCTAGTGTTTATCTTTATTTATTTCAAGTTCAATTCAGTGTTTTAACACCATAGAGCCATCAAATCTTATTCAAGAACCCTTCACGATATCAATAAGAAATCTAATTTAGTGCTGAACTCTTAAATATCCTACATTAAAATTGGTATCAGAGCCCATTCAATCTTCAATCCTTTGTCAAGAGCTCAGTTTGAAAATTTAGGTTTTCTTAATCAACACGAAAACATAATGAGAAAGAAAAAAAAAAAATATTCCAAAAAATATAGGCTACATAAAACTTGATTGACAAGTAAATAATATTCCAAAAAAAAGATTCTAATTACCGACATACCCTAAAAACATTCACACACAATGAACTAATACCATATAACCATATTCTAGAAATTTCAGAAAGCTATAGTAAAAAAAAAAAAAAAAAAAAAAAATCTGGGTCATACATGGAAGACAAAATTGCCCCAGAAAAAGATATAGCATTAGAAACGGAAAAAAAATGCTTCGGAAACTTAGTTGCCATGTTTTTTCGGGACAGCCAAACAGAACTTAAGCTAAGAAAATCTCAGGAAATTTGAGCAAAAACATATCACAGAGAGAGAGAGAGAGAGAGAGAGAGAGAGCTTACGTGATTGACAAATGTAAGGAGAGAAATGGGCAACGGAGAATGGTACGAGGTTGAGAGTTGAGAGAGAGAGAGAGTGAAGAAGCCAATAAAATTGTTAATTGGAAAGTGTTTTTGTGTCTGTGACTGTTGTGTACGTGAGAAAGGTTAGGAATTTAAATCCCAAACGTAACAGAGTGTATATATAATTATATATATATCCAATAAGGGAAATGGGATTCAATGAATAATAAGGGAAATGGGACTCGATTTCAATGATGACTGAGTACACATCATTATTCCCATGTTCAGCACTTTATAAAAGAACGTTGTCAAAAAAAGAAAAAAAAAAGTAGTTTTTTTTGCACTTTATAAAAGAATTTTGTCAAAAAGAGAAAAAAAATAGTTATTTATTTATTTTTATTTTATTTTAAGAGCAGTACTGATGTTAACCTTTTATCGAAAAAAATGAATGGTACGTATAAGTGTGTGCACAAGATGGGAGGACTGTACACGTTGGATAAAATAATTAAACATTCAAAGAGGTCTAGAATGGATAATCATTTTTTTTTTTTTTAAGGAATGGTATGGATTATGGAATGAAAAAATAAAGAAAAAGAAAGTTACACAAATTTTGATTAAAATAAAAAAGATACCGATCCCAAAATCTTGTAAAAATAATTTTTATTCTTTTTAAAGTTTGTGATAAATATAAAAGGATAAAGTTTAGTTACAAAATTTGTTGTAACCTAAGATTACAACCTTACTCAATAAAATAAAAATTACTACATATTTTAAAAATCTAACCGTTGAATTGCATGTTCTTTATGCTGTTAATACACATATCAAATTTTGTGTCAATCGGAGATTATTTACTATATGATCTATAAGTTTATATTTTATGCATAATTTTAAACTACAAAAACTTGCAATTTAAACAATTTATTGACGACATAACTATTGATTTTTAATTTTCTAGAAATTTTGCAAGCATTGAGGATATAAGAAGAAGATGTAATCCAATGGTGGATTTGTCAAAATTCATCTCCAATAAAAAGATATTAAGTAAGATTGTAGTCTTAGGTTACAACTAATTTTGTAACTAAACTTTGTCCAATATAAAATAAAATAAAATATTTTTGCCACACCTTAATGAAAGAGTTAAACATGTCACAACTATTACACACTATAAAGTTTTCACCGTAAGACATTGTAACAAAGTATTAATTATTCTCAAAGAAATATCGTATTGAATGAAATCCAAAACTAGCTTGATCACCGCACACCCTTGATGTGATGATCACTCTATAAGTATAAATATTTGTGGGGTGTGGGGGGTAAGGGCCTGGGTTCAAGTCTCTAGGAGGGAACTTCACATACATATACACTTAGATTAGGCTAGAGTAGAAATACTATATTGTAAAAAAAAAAAAAAAAAGCCTCAATAATTCAATTGCTAAAGCAATCTCCAAAATATTAATGAAAACAAAAACCAAAAGTCTATGTGCTCAAAAATACTATTAAAAAAAAAACTAAATCCTATAACCCTAATCCTCATTCCAAAAGGTGAAAATCCCAGGAAAAGGGATGAGCTTATCAACTTAGTATATAACCAAATTCTTAACCAATTAGATCAAGCACAACCTAAAAATATAAGCGATTTTTTTCCAAGTAGTATAAAATCTCATAGGCTTTGAAATTTCATGGAAAAGAAAAAAACTAAAACATAAACTAATGGAATGTATTGGAATTATGTGTATTTGTTGGCACATTTTAATATTAATTAATAAAAATACAAAATATCTTATAATTATGCTATTTATTTGGATTAAAGTAGGTTGTCAAATGAAAATGCGTAGAAGTTTAAATTTGTTGATAAAGAGTTATTAGTGATTTGCATTCTAACTCCCAATCCTTACTTTTAGAAACACACACACACACGTTTTCATTCTAAAATGTACACATTGACCAAACCCATGTGTACATTTTCTTTGGGAAGAATGGAAGATATGAGAGTTAAGGTTTGGAGGGCATAAAAGAGCATTTCAGCAACCTATATTGGAGAATCTCACCGACTAGCAATCCACAAAAAGTAAATATTGAAAAATTTGTGTTATATAGAGCAAAAAAACTTACATACTTCTAGAACAATGCTCCAAGCTCTCAAAGGGGGTGGGCCCTATATGTGAGACCTACCATAGGACCCATTCCCTTTGCGAAAGCCTGTCTACTGTTCTAGGAGTATCAAAGAATTACCCTACATGGAGAATCACACAGGCTTATTGTATAAAAAGATTTTTTCTCATTTATCTTAGTTTCATACGAAAATTTCCAAATGAGTTTGGAGAATTTATAGAACCCATAAGCCCAAGGACAGTGCATCACTGCGTTGTACGATAACCCCATGCAAAAAATTCCTTTTGTACATCTCTCCACACCTGACACACTCAAAATTCCCAATAAGTGTCAAGCTGAATCACCATGAATGCTAGTGGACATGATCTTATAAATATAACAGATCCAAAAGTCACCGTTCCCTTTATAAGTAACAAACCAAATTGAGCTATGATTTAAATATTTAACGTTTACCAAAAAAAAAAAGTATTTAACCAGATTGCCTTAATGGTGAAAAACCATATAGGCTCGTTCATAAAAAAAAAAACAAAAAAAAAAAAACATATAGGCTCAATCTCATTTAAAAAAAAAAAAAAAAAAAACCCTTCCCAATACTCCAATTATGCTATGACATACTGCCCAAAACGTGGGTTGTTGTGAAACCCACACGCTGTTGTTTAGTTACTTCTTGCTAAATATCACAAGTTGACATATAAAAGACCAGGGAAATTAAATTACATTTCGTTATTTTCTAGTTACAACCTAAGAAAAAGAAAATTACATGGAAAAGATCACTAATCTAATATTTGATCTAAACTCAAAGTTTAAGGGTCTGTTTGAATATCGCTTATTACTGAAAATTGAAAATTAAAAATATTATAACAAAATAATTTTTAAATGTGTGAATGTAGTGGGACCTAGTTTTAAAGTCAGGGACGACTCAACAAATTTTGGGAGCCTTAAGCGAAAATTTTAAATTGGGCATTTTTATAATTAAATATTAATAAAATAATATATATATATATATATATATATGTGTGTGTGTGTGGGGGGGGGGGGGGGTGTGGGTAAAAGCCCAACATTATGTATTGGGCCTAGAGTCCTATTTGAAGATTACGGTGTGTCCGAAGAGAGGAAAATGATTGAGAAGGATTCCATGTGTGAGAGATATACCTGGAAATGATCAAGGAATATAGTCCGAAGAGAGCATCAGTAGTTCGAAGAGTGTATTCTCCTCGGATATAAAGAGTCTCGGTCAAGCAAATACCTGGGAGGTTCGAATGATCTTCCTAGCGATTCCAATGATAAGGATAAACTTCGGGCATGTATGGAGATAATAAGAACGGAGAAATATCTAAAAGAAAAGCTGCTACCACCATATTAAATACACTGCAGCAACTTTTCTGGCCGCATTAATGTGGAGAAGACCTCTGAACAATACAATCTCAACTACCGCCACTCATGGAGAACCGACGAAGGTATCTGATGGGATGTATATTCAAGTGAATGTTCAGATGAAGACAAGTGGACGATCAAGATAGTCTAGAAGAAAACTATATAAATGTAAGGGACCTCTTATAGAGGGGGGGAGAAAAAAGAAAAAAGAGAGAAGGGAGGTTTATTGTAGCTCTAAGAGTGATATATACAAAAGTTTGTCTCTTCAGACATCAATTTATTTATGTTTCAAGTTGTTCTTACCCTGATAAATCCGTTGAACCTTAATTGAACGTTGTTTAATTCACAACCAGCCCAGCTCTTTCACCCACTCTCTACAAATTCATTGTTTTGGATTCATTGGGCTCATAATTCAAGTCTTTTGGGCTTGGGCCACAAATCTTGACCCTACAATATATATATATATATATATATATATATTGAATTTTTTTTATTTAAAATCTATTTTTCTTGCTTTTTGAGATGCAAAATTACTAATTAAGTTTTTGTATAGATAAATAAAACACAATTTTATAATTAAAAATGATAATTTAACTAAAAATAAAATTTAAAGTATAGAACAATAAAACCTGGTTATTGCAATTTTTCTAAAGTCGTGACCACTTTAAAGTTTAAATCTGTACAAATTAAAATTAATTTAAAACATGATTTAATAAAGGCGAAAACCACATTTCGTCCATACATTTTCACGTGATTCCTACTTTGGTTCCTAACTTTTTTTCCCACTGCTTTTAGTTCCTATCCTGGAAAACGCGTCTCATTTTTGTCCCTACCGTTACATCAGAGACGGAATTTGCACAGCTGGCAAACGGAATGCACGGTTGGCATATGGAGCGCTTACATGGCCATTAAAATAATAATAAAATTTTTTAATTAACATTTAAATAATGCCACATCAGCATTTTAAATATTAAAAAAGCCACGCCAGAAAAAATTAAAACAAAATTCTAAACATGTGATTTTTAAAACCAAATAAAATAAAATAATTAAAATAAAATTTTCTACGGAAGAACATATTCATATGTGGTTTTTGTGTTCTTCACCAAGAACATGACTGTTCATATTCATGTTCTTAGCAAATTAATTCTTAGTTTCTTTTCATTTATTTGTCTTTCTTTAAAGCCGAACACATCAAAACTCAGATCAATAACAGTTAAGTAAAATAAAATTTAATTAAGCATTTTCTTAGCAACGTCAATCTCAAGATCTGAACATTTTTCTCTCCTAATTGGTAATCCAGAAAATTCTCATTCCCTTTTCACAAACCCAACAAATTCTCATTCAAAAACCCAAAAAACTTCCTTTCACAAACCTAGAAGATCCCTTCTCAACACACAGAGCAAATAGTCTTTTCACAAACCCACAAACCCAGAATATCCCTTCTCAACAGATACAGCAAATGAGTTTTTCAAATTTGTCAAAAATCAGAAACAAATAAAATAAACCCAAGATTAGCTTTAGATCCTCTTCAAATTCAATCCCAAGATAGAAAGGGTGAGATGAGAAAGTGAGGAGGAGAGGAAATGTGGGCCTTCAGATCTGCTGGAAACCCATACCACACACCACATACGACCCAAAAACTGACCCACCACCTTGTAGAACCCACTGCCGATGAACCTTACCGATCCCACCACCTATGAACCTTGCCGAACCCATTGACGAGGAGGATCTTACCAACTTGATAGTTGCGGTGGCGGCGGCGATTAAAGGAGATGAACGGTGGGAGCTTCGGCCCAAAAACTGACCCACCACCTTGTAGAATCCACTGCCGATGAACCTTATCGATCCCACCACCTGTGAACCTTGCCGAACCCATTCACTAGGAGGATCTTACCAACTTGATAGTTGCGGTGGCGGCGGCGATTAAAGGAGATGAACGGTGGGAGCTTCGGCCAAGGGGTACGGAGGGAGAGAGTGAGATCAAGAAACGGAGTTTGAGGTGTAAGAATTTGAGATGATTTTGATTAGAGGTGAAGCGATGTTGGATGTGAGAGGGAGGAAGTTTGAGATTAGAGGTATCTGATAAGAATTTGATGAGAATCTGAGATTAGAGAGAGTTGTAAAATCTATTCATATTTTTTAAAATATTTTATTTTATTTTTAAAATTGACAAATTTAAAAAGAAAATGGTTTTGATTTTAAATTCATTATAATTGCTATTTTAATTTAGATGCTGACATGGAAAGCCATGTGGTTTATGTGGCATTATTTCATTATATTTAACTTATGCTGTTTGCCAGTTGTGCAAATTCCATCTCTGATCTAACGGTAGGGACAAAAATGAGACGTGTTTTTCAGGATAGGGACTAAAAGAGGTGGAAAAAAAAGTTAGGGACCAAAATGGAAAATGGTGAAAATGTAGAGACTAAAATGTGGTTTTCACCTTTAATAAATTAGTGTCAATATAATACAAATGAGTTGATATAATATACATCAAATTATTAATCGGTATAATAATTTATAATAATAGATAAAGTGTCAATGTGTCATATTAAAAAAAATAAATAGGTGAGTAACCGGCCAGCCTGTAGTCCGCTACTTCTATCATCCTATGGCTAAGTTTTAAAGAAAAAACGTGTCCTATCATTCTATCAATTATCATGGCAAAGAAGGGTCCAAATAGGGGCTTAGGCAGAAAAGCTATCATAGCAAAAAAGTGAAAAACGTGTCCCATCCCATCAAACAATTGTGCAGACTGCAGTGAAGTGAAACAAACTAAAAATATATATAATTTAAGTTAAATAAATAGAAGACTCTCGAGTCTTCATTTTCAGAAAGACAAAGACTCAAAGAGAAAGAGGGGAAGAAGAAGAATACCTGTGGTGACTGCCGACCGGTAGACTGGTATGCTGGAATCAACAAAGAAAAATTTCGAGCTAGAGTGCTAGACTGATTGACTGAGTTTATGGAAAAAGATCAAGAATCAAGATGAAGATGAAGAAAAGAAAGGTGAGACCGTAAGAATATAGATGGAGGGGCAGAGAGATAGAGAGATGAGAGGTTTTTCTTTTGTTTTTGAAATTTATAATCTCTATTTTAGCATATTTCAAGATAATTAGGTTGTATCATTAATGAATTTGTCTGTTATTAATTTTGATTTTAATATATTTCAAGAATGAGTTAATAAATTTGTCTCCTAAAATTTAATTATGTTAGCTGAAGTTTGACTATTTTTATTTTTTCCGTTTTAATCTTTTGCATTTTAAGATACAATGAGGCATTTTTAATGCATTTTATTGACCAATAAAAGTGCTTCTAAAAAAAAAGTGCTTAAATTTTTTTTAATTAAAACATATAAATAAATATATTATTTATATAGTTTTTTTTACAAGTGGGGCCTTCTTTTATTTGGAGGTCTTAGGTGATTGTATCAATTGTATAACCTATTGAGCCGACCCTGTTTAAAGTTGTTTTTTTAAAAAAAAAAAAGTACTTGTGAGTCTCGTGAACAGTGCACGAGACCCACAAAAAAACGCTGGACGTTGGACATGCAAGACGCTATCCAAACATACACTAAGTGACAAGATAAGTAGGTGCTAGGTATCAATTTCACCAAATCTAAAAATCGGAGTTCTAGGAATTAATGACCAAATTATTACATCATCACTAAATCAAACAATCCTATCATTTAATCCACTATTCTATAAAACATAATTAAAAAAAAAAAATAGAAATAACTTGTGAGACTAAATAAAAAGAACTCAAAATCCATGAAAAGGAAGATTATTACTTTGCTTCATGAATCCATACTTAACTCATTTCATGCTGCACATAAACTTTCATGGATTTACCTTTTCCAAAGTTATTCGCATTTGATGATATTTCATAATGATGACAAATATCTCACGTGATTATGCTCTTCAAAAATCTTTATCTTCTCATATCCTTCATTATCTCGTAGGCAAATTCTTATTTAATGCACAACTGAACCTTAAAATTTCATTCAAATTCATAGTATCTTTAGAGAAAAACACATTGTTCACAGCATGATTAAAAAAATAAGAAAAAAAAAAATATGAGTTAGAAATACCACTTGCATGCACTGCCTCCAAAAAGAAGCTTTAGCGGTAGATATTGTCCAAGGTTTGCAAATGAATGAATCTTTTCATTGATCAAGCATTCATTTTCATTTGAAGATCCATGAAACTTCTCCCTATGGTGGAATGAAGGGAATGTGTTGTTGATGTCTTGAGGACGATTTGGAGATAACAAATGATAGTTCATCTTGATGTGCCTAGTAAAACCACGAATCTTGCAATTGGATTTGATGAGCGTTGAAGAACCTTCGGAGTGATGGATTCTAATGCAGTGGTATATAATTTAATTTGTAGGTAAATTTTTTTTTTTTAATGTGATTTTCCAAATTGATGATCTAATATTTGATAATTCGATAGTTACAAAAGGAGATAAAAGATTTGAACACTGGATGTCTTAGTTAGAAATATAAAAAAGTGTCAGTTGAGTTACAAGGCTTTTGGTGGCTAACGTCATTAAAACATGATGTTGCATGATTTTCCAAGCAATGTTTTGATATTCGCACAAAAATGTATGTTTGATCATTAAAATTTCTTATCATGTTTCAAATTGAACTCACAATCTTTGACATTTTTACTCTTTAAGGTTATGAAATGATGACTATTTTAAAGTTTAAACTCAAACTTGAATTTGATATCGATTGCCATATAGGGTGTTTACATTGGTGTGTGCGACTAGGACAATTTTATCTCCCAATTCTATTTTAAAATAAGGAGCCGGTTTAGAGTCCATAATTGACATACGATACGCACATTGGTGAGACATGTAGAAACCAATGAAGAAGATGAAGTTTATATAGAAGCTTCACCAAGTTTTGTAAAAAGCATTAATTCTTCTAATGTACACCAAATTTGAAGAATAAAATCTCTCTTTCTCAAATTCCCACCTCCCCCCTCCTCCCTAGTAAAATTAAATTCTTGAATCAGCTTCAAACATACAACTAAATAATGATATTCAAGGCTTCCTAAAGAAGCTCATATACCCCTTTTTGTTCTTAGAAGAGTGATTTTAGGAAGATAACAGGCCATTGCACTGGATAGTTTTGAACTTTCAACAAATGACCCTGGTCAGTTGGGCATAAAAACTTAAAACGGAACCAACATAAGGAGAAAAAAAGAAGCAATATGATAAAATTCGAATTGTGACAGAGAAACAAGTTTGTTGTCTTTTATGCTTCTTGCTAAGTTTGTGGTTTTAAGAAACGTCACCTGCCTATGACCAAAAAAGAGAAAAGAGAAAGAGAAAAAGAGAAAAAGAGAACCCTTTCTTGGCTAAAAGAGAAAGCAAAGAACAAAATCACTTTTGTTTTTTAAATTTACTTACTCTTTGCTTGATTTCCAATCATGAAGAAAGTCCGAGACACCTTTATTTCTCTAGGGGTACAAGTACAACAAACCGCTGCACGTTAATCAACAGTTACATTGCATAATGGATCCTCTACATTGAGGCAAACAATGGGTCAACAATTACCTGCCTTAGCTTTCCCTTGTCCCCATAAATATAGCATTCTACATGAAAAAATCTAGTCAGAATGTACTATTAAGACTTTTATTAATTTTTTGATAATATAATGTACTAGGATTCTTCATAAAAAAAAAAGAGTACTAGGATTGATTTTTTCATAAAAATATTGAGTTTCACATAATAATATAGGAAAGTAACCCCATGTCATGCACCAAGTACAAATTTTGTGGGCCAAAAAGAAAAGTTAAAGAGCTGTGTAAATAATGTCACCATGGCATCTCTGTGTTAAGTTATCCAAAGAACTGAACCACATTGGAAGCAAAGAAGGTGATTCAAATGAACTTTATTCCTTCTTTGATGATTATAAAAAGGATAAGCCCCTATTGCAAGCAAAACACTCAGAAGCCATTGTTTCTTCTACAACCAGAATAATAATATAGACTTCTACTGAGTCCTGCTTTGATTAACCAGTAGTAACCAACATGGCCACCACAACACAAACATCAGCCAATGCACAGCGACTGATAAAAGGTGACAGACTAATGTTCTCGTCCTCCGATGACAATGTGATGTCGAAGCAAATTCAGGCAACCCATGCTCCTGATGACCGTGAGGTTGATGTCAGGCCTCTTCTTCATCTCATTGAGGACATATTCAAACGTGCCACTCCAACCACTGAGGCCATTGTTGTGCCGGTAATGGCTTAATGCAAATTTATATATTTTCTATTTTTAGAATGATCGGTTAAATGATTAAATTTATAATTTCTTAATTGTTTAAAATTTTGCGACAATTAGTAATTTATTATGTTATCAAAGTAAGTAGTTGTAACTTTGTAAAACATCTATTTAGTTGCGCCTTTTTGGCACTTAGCTAATCCATTATTTTTTAACTTTGGATAGGGCATTCAAGCACATGCAGAAGCTTTGGAGAGCAAGACCAACCAAGCCAGTTCCATTAATGTGCCTGAAGCATTGGCATATCTCATTGATCAACTTGCGTGCGAGGTTATTATAAACCAAAAAAGACAATTTTTTTTCCAAACTGGTTTGAAGGACCTCTATTATGTGATGGTTCAAATGATTATATACACAAGTTTTTAGTCATGTGTTGATCTGTTTAATAATAATGAAATTTTTTTAAATGATTTAACGAATCATGTCATTAAAGTATCCATATATGGATGATTATATGAATGGTCACATAATAGGTTGAAAGAGATCCATCCAAACTGCCTTGGAAAAAAACTTCGGCATTCTCAAAATGGGATCTCTCTCTCTCTCTCTCTCATGTTTTATGTGGTATGTCATTTACTTATTTTTAAGTACTGAAAATTGTACAGCTCTCCTGCAAGTTCTCGGGTAGCGGGGATGCACATACAATTACAATCTCAATATTGAATATGCTTACAAATTATTCATGGGATGCAAAACTGGTGCTAGTCTTGTCGGCCTGTGCAGTGAATTTTGGGGAATTCTGGCTTCTAGCCCATAATTGCACCACAAATCAACTGGCCAAATCAGTGGCAATCCTTAGAAAAATACCTGAACTATTGGAGCGAACTAGCATGCTTAAACCCCGGTTTGATACGATAAATAACCTTGTAAAAGTGATGGTAGACATTACCAAGTGCATTGTGGAGTTCAGGGAGCTACCACCTCAGTATATCACAACTGAAGTCACCGCACTTTCCACGGCCATGACCCATATACCCGTTGCTGTCTATTGGACCATCAGAGGTGTCGTGGCTTGTGCATCGCAGATTGCTGGCCTTACGGGGTTGGAGTATGTTTCCTATTCATGATTCTTCTCTTTATTTATTTATTTTTTTTATTTTTATGAAGGGGTTAAAAAAAAAAAAAACTGTTTTTTATTTATTTTTTATTCACACTTTTATTTTTATATTTTATGCATTAAAATGCGGACATTTGCACATCAATTGCGAATATTGATGTAAAACATTAAAAGAAAATGTTAGATTTATAAATTTTTTTATAAACTGCTAATATAGTTAGTGGTTATTCGTAAGTAAAAATATGATATCAGTAGTGGGCATAATTGAAAACCAACAAAAATTTGCTACAATAATAATTTGTAAAAATGTTGTAAAATAATTTATATTTGTAGTGTTACTTAACTGTAAATGTAAAAGAATATTCTTTTCTTTTTAAGTATTGTCCATTTCACCTATTTCATGAATTACATTAAATTTTACAAATCCAAAGGTTTACATATTGTCATTTAAATGATATGGCTGTCTATGCATCATTAGATGACTTAGATCTAAAAAATAAAATTGAACCTTGAAATGGATGACATTGAAAAGACTTGAAATGGAAAAGATAGTGTTTCATGTGTTGAGTTCTACTTAAAGAGGAGTACGGGAATACAAATTAATGTTAGAAAAAAATATTTTTTTTAAGAAACCATTTAAAAATATATATTAAATGATTACATTAACCATTTTCCTAAATTCAAATTCACTCTCTATTTTACCTCCATTTGTTTGGCTCATTTGTTAAAAGGAAGTTTGGCCCTTTATGCAATTAGAAGCAAACTTCTTGAAATTATTGCATATGGTACACAAATTTTCCTTCTTCTAATTCTTGATGTTTGGCAACCTGCATCTATACAGTGCTAGTAAGTCATTAAGATTGCTTTAAAAAATGCTGAATTTAATCACTTATCTCACAAGAGAGTGACCTAAATTCTCACTTAATAAATGAAGCTCAACATGCAGAATTTTTAATTTTTTAAATGAGAGATAGAGTGAAGATTGCATTCAAACTCAAGACTACTTGCTCTGGTACATTGTTAACTTAATAACCTTCCTAAAAGTTTAAGTGGTTAGAAAATCAATCACCAATAATACTCTTATGGAATTGTTATTGACTGTTGCTTTCAGGCACATAGTATCAACTACAGAGTCTTGGGAGCTATCTAGCTTGGCTCACAAGGTCGGCAACATGCAAAGCCACCTAGCAACTCAATTGTCTACATGCTATAAGCATATAGGTGAGTTTAGATGCATTGAGATGTCATAGATGCGTGTACTTAATAAGCAAATCAGACTCATAAAATGAATGTTGGATAATCTGGTGCAGATGAAAGAAAACAAATGGAAGCTTATCAGAACCTTCATCGTTTGATGGAAATGATCCATATTGACAACCTGAAGGTTCTCAAGGCATTGATTTATCAAAAGGATGACGTGCTGCCACTTTTTGATGGAGTCACCAAAAGAAGGGTATACAATTCTTTCATCTCTTACATTTAACAAAACTTTAACATTATTGCCCACATATATTAAATTGAGAACTACCTTTGTCTCACCTAAATTCTTAGGTTTGTAAATATATTTCCGAATTCTTTTTCTATTAGAATGAATTTTTATTTTTTAAATGTTTCTTATATATAGTTCTAGAATTCATATACTTTTGAATGTCCTACGTCACAACTTAATTTGTACCCTTTTTACGTATGTAATAAAATGTTGCATTTTTACCCTCTAGAGTTTTGCAATTAAGAACTAGTCAAAAGCAAGAGCTGATAGGAACTTTGGAAAAGGAAGTGAAATGGAATGACTAGCTAATACAAATCAAGAAGGTGTAAGAATATCTTTGCAGTTTACAGTTCTAACTATATGTGGTATTTTTTTAATGACCAAATCAGGTTAGCATTGATGTCCTAAGGCGAAAATATGTCTTACTGCTCATATCAGACGTAGACATCTCGCAAGAAGAGGTTGCTATTCTTGAACAGATAAACAATGAAGCTCGGCAACATGAAGTTGTGTGGCTCCCAATCTTAGACTCAAATGCCCCATGGACTGAGAACAGGCAAAAGCATTTTGACAGTCTGCAGGCTTCAATGCCATGGTACTGTGTGCAGCATCCTTCCTTGATCGAGCCGGCAGTGGTCAAGTACATCAAGGAGGTTTGGAATTTCAGGAAGAAGGCAATTCTTGTGGTGATAGACCCACAAGGACGAGTTTCAAGTCTAAATGCACTCCACATGATGTGGATTTGGGGGGGTACTGCTTTCCCTTTCACCAGTGCTAGAGAGGAAGCTCTATGGAAGGAAGAGACTTGGAAACTTGATTTGTTGGTGGATAGCATTGATCCATTGATAAATAAGTGGGTAAGTGCGTCTTCACAATTAATTGTCAGCTTTTTCTCACAGAAACTTAACCATTATGTGCCATTATTCATGTATGCATGTACAAATTGATCCACATGTGCATGCATGAATGTCAAAATTGCTCACATCAAACCCATAAGAAAAGTATTTAGGGAATAAGTCAGCGGCGTAGCTATGTGTAAGGGTGGGGGGCCATCGCGCCACAAAATTTTGAAATTAAAAAAAAAAAAAAAAATTATTTTAATGTTTTCAAAATTTAATCTATAAAAATAAGAGTTGACCTCCAAATATTTGATTTAGTTCAATGATGCTCTTAAAAAAATAATTAGTCTAATAGTTATAGAGACATAACTTTTTTTTTGCAATTCTATTTTTTATTGTAAAATATTCTCTTATATTTATTAAATATTTGACTAAGTTTGGCACCAAACATGTTTGAATCTATATCTTTTTCAACAAGTTATGTGGCAATTAACAAGTCATTGACTTATTAAAAAAATAATGTCATTAAAATTATACATGAAATGTCTCTTTAGTTGCCACATAATGGGTTAGAGCAAGATAGCTCCAAATATGTTTGGCGCCTAACTTATTCCTTCAAGTTTTGGATCATTCATGTTTTTGAAAATTTCATTCGTTCAATTGGAGGATTTTTTCCTTACTTTAGTATAAAATTTGATAATTTGTATCAAAAATGAAATTTTTTAAGAATTTCACTATCCCCCCAAACAAAAATTCTTGACTCTGCCCTTGCGAATAACTATTTAGGTATTCTCGGAGTATAAGTGATATTGTACACCAAACCAATAAAAAAAGCCAACTAATATGAAAATATACTTCTTCATATGATTTTTTGAGCTTATGTTTTATTTTAGTATTAAATGACTTGTTTTTAGTGCTTTAGAGTATTCAAAGTAAGAGAGCTAAAAAATTTAGCTTTTAGCAACTCAAAAACATACTTTATCTATTTTAACAACACACTTTACAATACATCCAACATCAACACTTCTATTTTAACATACACCACATTAAAATAATATAAACAAACTAATAAAATAAATATAATAAACTATGACTCATAGCCACCATCAACCTCAACAACCCACTGCCACCGTCAACCACAACCCACAAACACCCACCCCAACCCACTACCACCATCAACCATAACCCACAAACACCCACAGCAACCCGCTGACACCCACATCAACCCACTGCCACCAAGAAAACCAACACAACAACAATAGCCACCTCTACCACCTCTAACGTCGCCCTATTGGCCACAACCATAAACCACAACAGTAGAAAAAAAAATCCAAACAACCAACGAATTTGACTGCCACGAATCCATGAATCTGATTACCACGAATCCATAACAGCCAAACCCATGAATCTAACCACCACAACCAATCAAAACCCACCGGAGCACAACCATGCTGATGCCCACAAATCCAATCTCACAACCACGAAACCACTAGAGCACAATCTACCGAAGCACAATCAGACCCACAAAACCACCGATGCCCACGAAATCGCCAGAGCATAATCAGACCCACAAACAGCCACGAAACCATCGGAGCATAATTAGACCCATGAACAACCAATCCGATCTCACAATCAAACCCAGTCAACAAAGAAGTAAGAGAGGAGAGAGAGGAGGGAATTAAAAAAAAAATGAGAGAGGAGGGAATAAAAAAATGTTTTTTATATTTACCTACATGCTACAGTGAGCTGTTATTGATAATAGCCCACTATAGCCCACTATTTTACCTTCATGCTATATATAGCATGAAGGTAAAATATAGCTAAAACTTTTAGCTATACCAACTTTATTGTAGGGCCATTTTGTGTGGTTGAGATGCTAAAATAACTTTTGAGTTATTTTAGCATCTTTATTGTCAGTGCTCTTACTTGGTGTATTTACTATTTATATCTTAAAAGTGCATTGTGCTTCATATACTAAGAGTCTATTTGGTTGGAGGATGAAAAAGTGGGAAATGGTAGAAAAGTGAGAGGATAGAGGAGATTAGTTTCCCTCATTTGTGTTGGTTGGAGGGTGGAAAAGTGAAGGAAAGTAAAACTTATTTTATTGGTTGAGAAAAAAAATAAAAAAAATAGAAGGATAGAAAATGTGGTTTGTTTAAATTTACTCTTATGTCCTTATTTTATTATATATAAGAAATTATTTTCTTTGTAATAAAATATTACTTATTTATCAATTAAAATTAATAAAATAACATTTTATAAAAATTAAAACATTATACTTATTATATATATTTTTTTCTCTTTGTTATTATATTTATTACAATTTTTATTTTATTTTATAAAAGCATTGGGAAAAAAGAAAAAGCACAGATCGAGATGGATGCTGAACAAGAAAAAATAGAAACAAAAAAAAAAGTTAGTACTTCAAAACAAAACATAAGAAAAAAAGTATTAAAAAAAAGAAAAGAAGAGAAATAACAAGCAGAAAAGGACAAAAAGAAGGGGGAAAGGACAAGATTGAGAAAAACTAGAAGAGAGGGATGATTGTTGTTGTCTCTATTTGACGTTAGAAAAGTGGGGCAAAAGTGTAATAGTGTTTTCTATTCAAAAATTGGAGAGAAAATATTTTGGTGGGATGAGTGAGAAAATAGCTGGTCCCCATCAAATTCCTCCAACTTTCCACCCTAACAAAACAACCACAAAATCCATTTTCTCTCATATTTTCTCTCTCCCATTTTTTATCCTCTTTGTTTCACCCCAATCAAACGGACCCTAAAGTTGAAATGTTAAATCAATTACCATAATAGATTTCTAGGGTGTGATTTAGTGGTAGGAAGTCATTGTGGATCCATCCTTAAAGTCGTGGATTCAAGTTGTGGCAAGCCCCCACTAATGCTTTGGCAGTCCCATGCCATGCATGTTAGGGTTTAAGTGGATGGGGGTATTTATTTATTTTTCTTGAGAAACAAACACACACACAGGGGAGAGAGAAAATGGTTCTAATACAAAGGTACACTACAATTCCACTCAAAAGCCATGGTAACTTTTAAGGGAGAGTGGAGCAACCTATACTACACACAACACTCTCTCTTAAGCAAAGTGAATGGGGATAGTGATCACACATGTAAGCTATTTTTTTATTATTTATTATGAGAAATACTACATTCATAATTGTTTCACAACAAATTATAAGTGGTAAGTTGTTATTGATTTTAATTTGAATTTATAACTTAAATTACTTATTTGTCTACTCATAATAAACTCACATTTAAGATTTGTTGTAAAAGTATTCTATATATAACATTTCTATTTTTTTATTATAAAAAAAATGTTAAATCAATTCCTTGCTTCATTTAGATAACAGAAGAAAAATACATATGCTTGTATGGAGGAGAGGACATGGAGTGGATCCGAAAGTTTACAAATGCTGCTAGTGTTGTGGCACAAGCGACAGGCATTTCCTTGGAGTTGGTTTATGTGGGAAAGAGCAACCCAAAAGAGCGAGTCAGGAGAAACACTGTGGCCATCAGCACAGAAAAACTCAGTTATTGCTGGCAGGAAATAGCTCTGGTTTGGTTTTTTTGGGTTAGGATAGAAAGTATGTGGCAATCCAAGATGCAACTGGGCAGAACTGTAGAGACCGATCCTATAATGAAGGAGATCATGTCAATACTTAGCTTTGATGCAAGCGAAGGTGGATGGGCCTTACTTAGCAGAGGATCAGCTGAGATGACCAAGGAAAAGGGGAGCACATTCTTAACTTGCTTTTCTGAATATGAACAGTGGAAGGGTCAAGTACAGCAAAAGGGTCTTGTGGCAGCCATTAATGACCACCTTAAGAAGCTTCACTCTCCACATCACTGCAGTCGCCTTGTGCTACCTGGGACTGCTGGTAGGATACCAGATAGAGTGGTATGTGCAGAATGTGGCCGATCTATGGAGAAGTTTGTCATGTATCAATGCTGTGACGAATAAACAGGAACATATAGTACTGGTATATATATTAAGCATTGATGATTTATACGAATATGTTATTACTAAAATGTTCCAAACAAAATAGGTGTGGCTTGTGAGCATGAAAAAAATTGTAATTGTTCATACTATGAATTTCCTTCTTTGTTAAAATTTGAAATATAATAAAAAATTAAGTAGTGTGGTAATTATGTGATTCTCAAGAATGAAAGGATCCCTATATATATATATATTATTATTATTTTATATATATTATTCTCACAAATCTATGTTGAAGATTGAACTGTAGGGGTGCTACCACCATTCACCGCAAAGTGTAGAAACTAGCAATGAACACTCTAATTTGGAAAAACTTAGCAATCTGCACCCACCATCAATTAACTGTGAACTTTAACAGTCACTTTCATGGCACATGACCTTTATAAAGTAAAGGACTAAACTGCCTCTACACATTTTTTTTAGAGAGTTTCAACTTATGACATCCGCTCCTAATGATAGTTCTTTATCATCAGATTAAGATACCAATCAGTTTTTGATATAGATGAGAATTGAACTCCAGATCTTTTGTTCAACTATCAGAAACTTTACTAGTTGAGCTCACTAGAATCTACTCTTGAAATGACCAAATTGCCCTACTCTTGATAGTCCCCTAATTATAGGTGTACATGAAACCAACTAACTTGACCAAAATTGATCCAACCCAACCCAACTTGACGCTTTGGGTTGGTGGGTTGGGTTGGGTTGGAATTTTATTTTAAGTCTAGGGTCTGGTTCGAGTAAATAGTTTTTTCAAATCATCTTGCCCAATCCAACCCACCAAGTAGATAAGTTTATTTTATTATCATTATATTATTTTATTTAGTTTGATTGATTTTGGTATTTTAAGAAATAGTTTTGATGAATTTGGATTAAAATTTAAGCATACTGTATGAATTCTAATAATTTATTAAAAAAATTAAATAATTAATAAAAGTCTAATATTTTACTACATATAAAACATGTATACATAACCCACTGATCCAACTTAACCCATACACACCCTATCCCTAATTCCTAATTTGAATATAGCTGCATGATGTGTGTCACATGTCCACACACAAATAATCGCTTAACACCATCTACCTAAATCATGACGAGGTCGTCAACAGACAATGGTTGAGCTGCAATCACAACATCTCCTAATCTTGGCCAAAGAACGATGAGGCAAGGTGAGACACCAATAGTGACTAAGGCATCATCATTGCGACTCCTAATCTCAGCCAAAGCATGGCAAGGCTAGTGATGATGTAAAAAATCAACAGTTGAGCTCCTCGTTGTAGTAGATGGACAATGCTATGAATGGGGTTGTCTCTGTAGGTGAGAAACCAGCAAAATGAACTGAGGGGAAGAGTAACACGCCGGTGTGGCGTCAGCCAAACCGCCTTCGATGCTTAAGTTAGTAAGTGAGAAAGATTCTAGAGAGAAAATGAGTTGAGAGTGATTTCGAAGAGTATTTGTGTACCTTTAACTTTTGTTGTCTTCTCTATTATAGTTATATGCCTTATTAATGGGCAATGATGTGCTGCATTTATGCTCAATGGCTAGTGCGTTATAGAATTTTTGTCTGGAGATCACAGCTCGTTCTATGACTGTTGCTCCTTTCGTTACGTTTCGTCATCAATATGTGTAATAAATACGTAACGTCTTTTCTGGGTGAATGACGATCTGCATATAATGACGACCATAAATTTTTGGTTCATCAACTGCCCCCTTGTTTGTTTTCTCATCTTTTAGACAAGAAAAGAACAAATTTTTCTGACGCTTTATATTCCGTGTACTGTGCATTTATGACAACTTGATGTCTGAGTGGTTGGACGCCACATGTACGGCTAGGATGTGCTTAACGTGTGAACATGTCTCTGTTTTCCTGCTCGTGTTTTGGCCACTTGTTTTGCATTTTTCCCTCCTTTTTCCTTTCTTTTGTCTTTTTTCCTTATTTAGTTTCTGTTCTAGGGTTTGTTTCTCCTCTGAGCTTCCTTTCTCTGTTCTGTGTTTCCTGGTAAGTCCTTTGCGCTTCTTCTTCTTTTTTGATTCTTCCATGGTAGATTATTTTGCTGTTAGAGCAGATTGTCCTTCGATAGCTTTCTTTTTCGCTTATTTAGGTAGTTTACTTGAGTTCGTAGAGGGGGAAGCGTCTTGAGAGGGCTAGTTCCTTCGTAGGGGAGGACTGTCCGTATACTTTTGTCCTTTCTTCTTTGTTTCCTTTAGTTTCCCATTCTACTGAGGTAGCTAGGTTGCTGAGGATGTCTGAGGTAAGGTCTAGTGACTTGGAGATGGGGTTATCCTTGTCTGATGATCGTGTGGTCTCGGATGCCACTTCTGTTTCCACCCCTTATAAAGCTTGGAACATCTCGTGTTCCCTTACGGGAAAAGACGAGCAGAATTAGGGATAGGTTCCACTTCCCTGACTCTGTAAGAGTTAGGATCTTAAGTGACGAAGAGAGGGCTTGTCACTTTTATGTCGATGAGGTTTGTTTTTACTAGCCTGATTTTGCCAGTGGCCTTTATTTCCCTATTCATCCCTTCGTTAGGGAACTTTTTCTTATTTGCATCTCGCTCCGGAATAGCTAGGGCCTAACTCTTGGCAGATCCTTGTTTCTTGCATGGTGGTGTGGATGTCTGCCAGTGATGGTGATGTCATTAGGAGGCACGGGTTTCTCCATTTTTATCGTCTGAGGAAATCTAAGGACTTCGGCTATTATGAGTTCAAGCCGTGAGATAGGGCTTCTAGGTTAATCCTTGATTACCCATTATCTCCCTGGAACTGGAAGCCAAAATTCTTTTTTATCTCTGGAAGTGATTGGGAGTTCGTCCTTGGTGAGGACCTAGACGAAGCCCCTAAGTTTTTTCGTAATTAGGGAGTTCTTGTGTCTGGTGCGTCTTTCTCGTCTTTTTAATTGCTTTTCCCTTTCTTTTATGAGTGACGATGATGGATGGCTTACTGGTATTCTTGTTTTGCAGTTTCCTAACTTCCTCGTCCGAAGAAGAGGTACCAGTGTCGCGCTGAGAAAGTAAAGGAGTATCTTTAGTCCGTCAAGGATTTTGAGGAACTTGTTTCTCCTCAGTCCTTGTTTTTACACTTTTTGAGTTCGGAACCGTCTACTAAGGTTCGGAAGAATTTGGAAGTTGTGAGAAAGAGTATGTGTTTCTGCCTTTTTCTTTCTTTTCTTCCCCCCCCCCCCCCCCTTTTATTTATTTATTTATTTTTATTTTTTACTTTTGCCTCATCCTTTCAGGAATGACAACTAGATTTAGCAAGCAAAAATTAGTTGAGGCCCAAGAGAAGAAGGCCAAGGGTTCGCCGTCAGTGGTCTCTTGTCCAAGAAGAAGACTGGTGACGTTTCTAAGAAAGACCTTGTGACGACACTTCCTCCTGCTCACTTGCCTGCTAAGCGCCCTGCCTTTCCTCCTTCGTCACTGGAGATGATTGCCTCTGGTGGAGAGGAGATTAGGAAGAAGAAAAAGGCTGGTGGTAAATCTTTCCTTCCTACCTTCTGGGATGACGCTGACGTAGTAGCTTTGAAGGCCCATGAGGCACTTTCTGTGGATGATTTGAGCCTTTTGATGGCGAAGTCATCCAGTGAGGTGATGTCGTCTCACATCCAAAAGCTTGTGCAGGTATGTGTCATTGGTCGTCTTTGCTTCTTCTTTTTCCTTTGCTTTACTTCTGATGAGAGAAAATTTCTTCGTAGGCTTTGGGAGAGTCCCTATTTGTTTTTGGGAAGCTCTTGGATTTAGAAAAGAAGGTGGCCATGTCTGAGCCTTTGGTCAAGTCTTTATCCGTTGAGAATGAGATGCTTAAGAACAAGGTTGCTATTCTCTCTATCGAAGCTGAGAATGACAAGGAGCGCGTTGCAACCTTGGAGAAGAGCCTACAAGTGGAGAAGGATTTCTGCAAGCTGAAGAACAAGCAGATTGGTGACCTGGAGCTGAAGCTGCAGAACGTTAGGGCCATGGCAGTATAGGATTTCAAAGACTCTGAAGAGTACTTTGATGAATAGTGCAAGTACTACGTGGAGGACTTTGATCTTCTCGTGAAGTGGATGGCAAAGCACCACCCTGGCTTGGACATTTCTGGCTTGGTTGTGGACGACGTCGAGAAAGAGCTCATGTCCTATGAGGCTACAATGGAGAATGTGTCGGAGGAAGCCACAGACGTTGCTGAAGGAATGAAGGAGGCCACTGTTATAACCCTTGTAGACCCTGTCCCTGATGAGCAGTAATCTTTTATTTTTTTTTCTTTGCAAGGCAAGAACAATCTTTCTCTTTGGGCCCGTTGTTTTGGGCAACTAAACAATTCCTTTGGGCCCGTTGTTTTGGGCAATTAAACAATTCCTTTGACGATGATAGATAGGTTCATGGATTTCCTGCTTTTAGCTATAGTAAACAACTCTTTCATGCTTGGACAACCTTTTATGACGATGTTAGTTGTGTTGAGACAACCTTTATGTTTAGCTTGCATTTGAGCAGCTTTTTCATACTTAGCTTGTATATGAACAGCTTTTTACCTTCGGTTGTGTTGGAATGATTTTTTATTGAGTCATACTTGAATGCCGGTCTTAGCTGTGTTTGAACAACTTAGTATTTTTTAGCTGTGTTTAAACAGTTTTTTCTTGAGTCATGTTTGAATGACGATCTTAGTTGTGTTTGAACAACTTAGTACTTTTTTAATTGTGTTTAAACAGTTTTTTATTGAGTCATGTTTGAATGATGATGTTAGTTGTGTTCGAACAACTTAGTATTTTTTAGCTGTGTTTGAATAACTTTTAATTGAGTCATGTTTGAATGATGATCTTAGTTGTGTTTGAACAACTTAGTATTTTTTAGCTGTGTTTAAACAGTTTTTTCTTGGGTCATGTTTAAATGACGATGTTAGTTGTATTTGAACAACTTAGTATTTTTTAGCTGTGTTTGAACATCTTTTTATTGAGTCATGTTTGAATGATGATCTTAGTTGTGTTTGAACAACTTAGTATATTTTAGCTGTGTTTGAACAGTTTTTTATTGAGTCATGTTTGAATGACGATCTTAGTTGTGTTTGAACAACTTAGTATTTTCTAGCTGTGTTTAAACAGCTTTTTCTTGGGTTATGTTTGTCTGACCATATCAGTTGTGTTTGAATAACTTAGTATTTTTTAGCTGTGTTTGAACAGCTTTTTCTTGAGTCATGTTTGAATGACGATGTTGCGCTTTACTCGTGACTTAGAGTCGTGGTATTGGAGCGTCTTTTAGGTTAACCATTTTTTGTTTTGTCTTGAATGACGATTATATTGGTTGTGTTTGAACAACTCTGATTTAGTCGACTTTGGTAGTTGTGTATCAACAACTTCGATGGATATGATGCCGTTGGCTGTGCTTGAATAGCTTTTGATTTGAAATTTTAATGATGGAGATCCTTGAGATGTCTCCTAAGGATGATTCCTAAACGTTGCACACATTTTGATAGTGATAGATCATGGATAATCATTGATAAATACGTATTGCACATGACAGATCATGGATAATCATTGATAATACGCATGGATAATGCTCTCATGTATTATTGATCTTATGAACGACTAATCTTATGAATGACGAAAGTGATTGTTGTCATACATACTGATATGAAGATTAGGCAACTTAAAAATGTAAAGCAATTCTTACTGGTAGTATTTATTTAAGTGTTCTATGTTCCATGGTCGAGGCAGTTCCTGGCCGTCTAAAGACTTTAGGTAGTAGAAGCCTTCTCTGGAATGACGAATTACCTCGTAGGGGCCTTCCCTGGCTGGTCCCAATTTTCCTTGTGATGGGTCCTTTGTTGCCTGTGATACCTTCCTAAGGACGAGGTCTCATATGTTGAACCTTCTCACCTTAACCTTTCTGTTATAGTATCTGGCCATTGCTTCCTTGTGCTTGGCCATTCGCTTCATAGCTTCTTCTTTGACTTCATCAATTAGGTCCAGATTGCTATTAAGCTCCTACTGATTCTTTTGGTCTTCATATGTTTTGACTTGGTAGCTCGTCAGTCCTACTTCCACCGGTATGACGGCCTCAGTGCCAAATGTTAGTCTGAATGGTGTTTCTCCTGTTGGAACTCTTGTGGTCGACCTATATGCTCAAAGGACATTTTGTAGTTCTTTAGGCCATGCCCCCTTTGCCTCCTCAAGCCTAGTTTTGATAATTTTGAGCAAGTTTCTGTTCGTCACTTCTGTCTGGCCGTTGGCCTGAAGGTGTCTTGGAGAGGAATAGTGATTCTTGACTCCTAAGTATTGCCAAAATTTTCGAAACTTGAGGTTGTCAAACTGCTTTCCATTGTCTGATATTATGACATATGGGACTCCAAACCTACAAATGATGTTTTTCCACACAAAGCTTGTGACTTTAGCCTCTGTTATTGTTGTCACTGGCTCTACTTCTACCAATTTTGTGAAGTAATCAATTACGACTATTAGAAATCTGAGTTGCTTCTTCCCTAGAGGCAATGGATCCATAATATCAATTCCCCATTGGGCGAAGGGCCATGGTGAGGAGATAGATGTGTGTCATTGTCTCTCCTAGTCTCGTCTGGACATTTGCGAAGCGTTGACACTTGTCGCATGCTCTGACGATGTTGTATGCGTCTTTCTATAGGTTTGGCTTGTAGTATCCTGCTCTGAGCGCCTTTCTTGCTAAGGATCTTGCCCCAGCGTGGTTTCCAACAGGTTCCTTTGTGTATCTCGCGGAGCACATAATCTGCTTCTTCTGAACTGGCACATCTAAGATATGGGAGTGAATATCCTCGTCTATACAACACGTCGTCAATAATGATGAAGTGAGTTGCTTTGATCTGTACCTTTCTTGCTTTTGTCTTATCTTTAGGGAGCCATCCTTCTTTCAGGTAACAGATGATAGGAGCCATCCACTCGTCTTGTTCTTTTATCGTCAGGACTTGTTCATCTTCTGTGCTTGGTTGCCCCCTTATCTCTACACATAGCTCGGAGGTCGCATTGTAATTTTCTGACGAGGCCAATCTTACTAGGAAATCAGCTTCTGCATTTTTGGCTCGAGGGATTTGCACAAAGTTTAAACTGTCAAAGTGCTGTGAGAGTCGTTGGACGATCTTTAAGTACATCTGCATCCTTTCTTCTTTGGTTTCGTAATCTTCCTTCACTTGTCCTATTATTAGTTGAGAATCAGCTTGGACGATGAGACTCTTTGCTCCTAAAGCTTTTGCTAGGCTTAGCCCTATCAGCAATGCCTCATACTCTGCCTCGTTGTTTGTCGTTGGGAGCTGCAATCTGACTGCACATTTCAACGTTTCTCCTTTTAGAGGTATAAGAACTACTCCTGCTCCTCCCACTTTCTTCGTGGTTGAGCTATCTGTTTGGACCATCCATATTTCCATGGGGGATTCTTCTTCCTTATAGGGGTAAGTGAATTCTACAAATAAGTCCGCTAGTACTTGGGCTTTGATTGCTACTCGAGGTCGATATTTGATGTCAAATTGGCCCAATTCAATTGCCCATTAAAAGAGCTGTCCCGCTGCATCTATCTTGTTCATTGTCTTTCTTATGGTCTGGTCTATTATGATAATGATGGGGTGTGCTTGGAAGTAAGGACAGAGTTTTCTAGAGGCGACCAATAATGCGAAAGCTATCTTTTCCATCCTTGGGTAACTTGCTTCTACTCCTTGAAATGTCTGGCTAGTATAATAAACTGGCTTCTGGATGTTCCCTTCTTTTCTAATCAATGCCGAACTTATTACAGTGTTGGATACTACTAAGTAGGGGTACAACTTTTCTCCCATCACTGAGGGGGTTAGTAAAGGTGGCTTTGTCAGGTACTCTTTTAACTTGGCAAGGACTTCCTCGCGTTTGTCAGTCCACTAAAAAGCTTTTTTCAATACCTTGAAGAATGGCATGCACTTGTTCGTTGCCCTAGAGACGAATCTATTTAGGGTTGCAACATTTCCTGTCAAGCTATGCACCTTCTTCACTGTCTTTGGTCATTTGACCTCAATTATTGACTTTACTTTATCTGGATTTGCCTCTATACCTTGTTGGGACACCATGAATCCTAAGAATTTTCCTGAAGCAATAGCAAAAATGCATTTTTCAGGGTTTAACTTCATATTGTACTTTCTTAGTGTGATGAAGGTCTCTTTTAAATCGTTAAAGTGGTTGGCTTTGTTCTTACTTTTCATTAGTATATCATCCACGTACACCTCCACATTCCTCCCAATCTAGTGAGAGAATATATGGTTCACCAATCTTTGGTAGGTGGCTCCTGCGTTCTTTAGTCTAAAGGGCATAACCTTGTAACAATATATCCCTTGGCTGGTGATGAACAAGGTCTTCTCTTGATCGTCTTTGTTCATAAGAATCTGGTTGTATCTAGAGAATGCATCCATGAAACTTAAGAGCTTGTGTCTAGCAGTTGAGTCTACCAGTTGGTCAATCCTTGGTAAGGGAAAGCTGTCTTTTGGGCAAGCCTTATTCAAGTCTGTGAAATCGACGCACATTCTCCACTTACCGTTGCTCTTCTTTACCATGACCACATTTGTAGCCAATCTGGATAGAAGACTTCCCTGATGAAATCAACTTCCAGCAACTTCTCTACTTCTTCAGTTATAGCTTTGTTGCATTCTGGTGCAAATATTCTCCGCTTCTGCTGTACAGCTTTACATTCTGGGTTGACGTTGAGAAGATGTTGTATGATCTTCCTATCAATCCCGGGCATATCCTCGTGTTTCTAGGCGAAAACATCTTGGTTTGCCCTTAAGAAGGAAATCATTTTCTCTTTCTCAGAAGTTGGGAGTGCTGTTCCGATCTTCAATACATTCGTCAAATCTCCTGGGATGATCTCAACTTCTTGTGGTGTTTTTGATGGTTCGGGAATAGGTTCTGGTTCACTGATCATCCATGTGTGGTTCTCTCCCGATGCTAAGGTAGCTTGATAGCACTCTTTTGCCAGAACTTGGTCTCCTCTGATTTCTCCTACTTCATGGGCTGTTGGAAACTTCACCTTCAAGTGATATGTTAATGTCACTACTTTTAATATGTTGAGTGTATGTCTTCCCAAGATGATGTTGTATGTTGAAGGGCAATCAACTATGAGGAAATTAATTTCCTTGTTGACTTGTGCTGGGTAAGTTCCTGCGATCATAGTTAGGGTGATGATGCCCCTAGGGACGATTCAATCCCTGTAAAGCTTACTAGAGGCGAGGTGAAATGCCTGATCCTTTTCTTATCCAACTTCATATGCTGAAATGCGGGCAAATAGATGATATTTGTTGAGCTTCCATTGTCAATGAGCACCCGGTGGATGTTGAATTCTTCTACTCTGAGCATAATTACCAGCGGATCGTCATGGGGTTGCCTGATATTGTGACTGTCTCTCTCTGAGAAGACAATATCAGGCTCATCATTCTTTGGCATCTTCATTGGAGGGAGCCACAAATGGACGTTGTTTATTTCTCTCCCCTGTGCTTTTTTCAGGGACTTCAGCGTTCTACTTGCCGTTAGTCTGCCTGAGATCATCTTTATTTCTCTTGCAGGGGGGTTTGCTATCCCTTGCCTCTGAAGTTCTGTCCTGGTTGTCCTTTCGTTGGTATCTGTGGGCCTCCATCTTTCTGGCATACTTTTGTAACTTCCCTTATCGAATTAAAGTTTCCATCTGGTCTTTCAAATGCCTACACTCATTGGTGCGATGCCCATGATCCTGGTGGAACCTACAATATTTATTCTTGTCTCTCCTTTTTACTAGAGTGCTAATTGGCTTTAGCCATTGTAGGGAGGGATCATCTCTAATTTGCATAAGGATCTGCTCAATTGGCATTATTAGAGGAGTGGAGTTGGTGAACCTGGGTTTCCTATTTGAAAGTTCCTTCTTTTTCCCTGTGGTTTGCCCAACACTTCGTGTCTCCTTCTTCTTGTCACGATTGCTGCCTGTTCCTTTAACCCTCTTCCTTTTCCCTTTGATTTCCTTTGCGAGCACCGCATCTTCTGCATTCATGTACTTCTGAGCTTTACGGAGCAACTACGCTACTGTTTTTGGTGGACTTTTTGTGATTGAGAAGAAGAAATCTCTTGGCAACAACCCTACTTGGAAGGTTGTTAAGATGACTTGATTTTCAGCTTCATCTATCTGCAGCAGCTCTTTATTGAATTGGGTGATGTACTGTTTTAGTGATTCTCCTTCTACCTATTGAATGTTGAAAAGATGGCCAGTTGGCTTTTTGTATCTTTGCCCCTCAATAAAATGACAAAAAAACCATTGCTAAGTTGTTCAAAATTTGCAATAGTTCCTGGAGGTATCTTGCTAAACCATACCCTGGCTGCTCCTTTTAATGTTGTTGGGAATGCCTTACACATTACCTTGTCTGGAGTCATCTGTAATAGCATCAGCATCTTGAATGATTCGATGTGATCCAAGGGATCCTTGGAATCGTTATATAACTCCAACTATGGGATACAAAATTTTGGTGGGAGAGGGCGATTCAACACTTCATTAGTGAATGGTGAGTCTGTCCTTCGAATCATCCCATCCAAATTCTCTCCGCCTTTATCCTTCATAGCATTTTTTAGTTCGTCCATCTCTTTCCTCATGTTGAGAAGCTCATTCTCCACCCTGGTGGAATCTTCTCCTGAAGTTCTATCTCGCCTATTGGCTTGAGAATTTGATTCTTCTTCATTTTGGTTTTCACCCGTTCGCCAACGTTCTATGTTTTAGGATTCCATTGTCTTTCGTAGTTCTTCATTCTAGTGAGTCAACTCTTCCACATTGGCTAAGAGGGCTTGGATTTGTTGTTGTTGCACAGCATCTGGCTGAGGTGTGGCCTTTGCTTCCATCTTGCACTTGAGGAACTCTTTTGTCACTAGGAAAGATCGCTTGAATGATTAGCATTCCCACAGACGGCGCCAAATTGATGATGCAAAAAATCAACAGCTAAGCTCCTCGTCGTAGGGGATGGACGATGCTGTGAATGGGGTCGTCTCTGTAGGTGAGAATCCTGCAAAATGAACTGAGGAGAAGAGTAACACGTTGGTGTGGCGTCAACCAAACCGCCTTCGATGCTTAAGTTAGTAAGGGAGAAAGATTCTAGAGAGAAAAAGAGTTAAGAGTGATTTCGAAGAGTATTTGTGTGTACCTTTAACTTCTACTGTCTTCTTTTTTATTGTTATGTGCCTCATTAATGGGCAATGATGTGCTGCATTTATGCTCAACGACTAGTGCGTTACAGAATTTTTGTCTGGAGATCATAGCTCATTCTGTGACTGTTTCTCCGTCCATTACGTTTCGTCATTAATGTGCGTAATAAATGCGTAACGTCTTCTTTAGGTGAATGACGATCTACGCATAATGGTGACCATAAATTTCTGGTTCATCAGCTTGTATCATCAAATGTCATGAAATTTCTTGAAATATATGGGTTTTTTATTTTTTGTAAATTTTTTAGTGGTTTTGTTAATTTATTATCAATTAAACCAATTATGTACTCACAATTATATTGATTTAATCAATAGAACCAACAAGTCACCATATCTAAACAATAAAATATTAAAAGTGTGGGGGGTGAAGCCCAACCTAACATATTGGGCCCAAGGCCCTATTTGAAGACTACTGTTTGTCCGAAGAGATGAAAATACTTGAGAAGAAGCCCATGTAAAAGAAAAATGTCTGGAGAGGAGCATGGGGCATAGTCCGAGGAGACATTCAATTGTCCGAGGAGGCCATTATCCTCAGATTCGAAGAAGCTTGGTCCAACAGGCGTCTAGAAAGCTCAAATGATAATGATAGAGATGAACCTCAGGCGCGCATGAAGATAGCAGGAATGGAGAAATATCTAGAAGACAGACTTCAACCACTACATTAAATGCACTGCACCCACTTCTCTGGCCGCATTAATGTGGAGAAGACCCCTGAACAGTGCACTCTCAGCTACCGCCATTCACACAAGGCTAAAGAGGATATATGATGGGACATGCACTCAAGTAGGCGTCTAGATGATGAACAAGTGGACGATGAAGATGAAGGGAGAGGGTACTATATAAGGGGGAGAGGCCTCTGATAAAAAGGGGATCGAACAAAAGAGAGAGAAAGGGAGAAAGCACCATTACTGAAGTTCTAAGAACTGTAACAAACATTCATTCAATAGAATGTCTCTTCGGATTTTCACATTTGCCTTTGTCCGAGCATGATTGCATATTAATTTACTCACAAATACTACAGTCCAACACTGTTTAATTCACTACTAGTCCAGCTCTTTCACCCGCTCTCTACAAATTCATTGTCTTGGGTTCTTTGGGCTCACAATCCGTACCTTTTGGGCTTGAGCTACAAAAATTGACCTACAAAAAGCTATAATGCAATAGACACTAATATAATGATGAAATGGAAAGCAGATGGAGAATGTCTTTGAAGGTGAAAGCTCGAAATTTTGTAAAAAAACAAGAGCTTGTTTAGACCCCAAATTAAAAATTACGTCTCGGTTGATTTTACTCTAACTTAACTAAGTGTGGAATTTGAATATGCCTACCAATTGTTTGAGTAATAAATTATTATAAAGTCTACTTTTTATTCTTTAAGTTTCATTTTAATTTTGGCTAAGATAACATTGTAATTTTGTGATAATTTTTTATTATTATGATAATTTCCTTATTTCTTAAGAGATGACAAATTTGAATAATAAATTTGAAACTTATAAAGTTTAGTTGCATATTAGGCAAATATAATACACTACAACAAAAATTAGAATAATAAAATGATATATTTATAGAGATAAAAGGATAAAAAAAATATTTGTAGAATTCTTTTAAACAAAAGAAAATACTTCAAGTAAATTTTACTTTTTATATATTATACTTTATTACATGATATTTATATTTTCACGCATTGCGTTGGTATGTGGCTAGTTACATATAGTAGTGTGTTAGTGTGTTTGTGTGAGATAATCCTCTCCCTCAAGAGTTTCTAGTGGATAACTTGACTTGATCAGTCACATACAAACCAGATTGTAATAAGTGCATACAAATGCTAGTCTAAGCAATAATGTGCACACTAACATAGACTTGTTGTACTATGGCCAGACAAGTTTATATGCTCATAAAAAAACAGTACTCTTTTTGGAATTTTCATTTTTCTGAATTTTCTTTGTTCTTTTTATAAACAAAAACACACGCAAGACTGAAGTTGATAGAAACTGTGAAATGCACTGCATGCAATAATGTACATTTACTCCTGGAATAAATAATGAAAAATGAAATGTAGCAGGAGTCGTCAAAGAGGAAATGCCAGACACAACATAGGAAGTATTGAAGCAGAGTACAGGAAGAATGACACCCAATTCTTCGAGTCCTTCCTCACTCACACATCACAAGTCTTGGGCGGTAAGGTGGGAAGGCATTGATCCTAGAACATCTATGGATAATTCGAGGAGGGAATGTAGTAAAATAAAACACTCAAGGCTTTTAATAGCTTTCCAAGAAATGGCTCAGGTTCTTATGCCTTAGACACAAAACACTAAGGGTACGTTTGGTACGCTGTAATAGCTTCTGTAATGGAATAGTTATTCATGTGTAATATCAATTCAGTCATTTGGTTGCATCTTTATTACATGGATTAGTTATTACATTGGAATAACTATTCTTTAAATTGAAGAATAACTATTCCTCTTTAAAATGGGTGTAATAACTATTCCTTAGTGTATATAATAGGTTTTAAAATTAATATATTTTCAAAAATATAAAATTTCCTTATAAATCATCTTTTACAAGTTTTCCATATATAATAACCAAACTTATGAATAGTAATAGTTATTCCATTACAATGTCTTTTATTCCCAGTAATAAAGATTATTATTCCTAATGTAATCTACATTCAGTGTACCAAACGTACCCTAAGATTTTAATTTAAAACAATTTGGATGAGTGTGTCTAGTAACACCACAATAGTGGCAAAATAAGTAGTGTTGGAACTACTTTGCTTCCTACGTGGAGGTCTAGAGAGGGATGTTGGTTGAGACCTAAGCTTAAAATAGTTTGGTCTAATATGACCAACAAAACCGCAATGGTGGATCCATCTTGTTGCCCAAGGAGGAATGTAAAAATGGGTTTTAAAATTGGAATTTTATCTATAAGTCTTCTACCCTTGTCTATCTTAGCTTAATTAGTCTTTTTCTCACTACTATCAACTGGGGGTACATTTACAATTTTGTATTTAGGAGTGGGCGACTTTGAGGTTCAGGAGGTACATATTCCTAACTCAGTGTAACCTAAACTGGGCTTATCATAAACATGCTTTTGAGAATTTAGAACTTCATCAGGTTCAGCTCTAGATCTCTCTCCAACTTTGTCCCCAGCATATCAAGTTCACTCATAGTTGCCCTAATTTCAAATAATCATATCTCCCTTATTTAATTCCAAATTGAATCAAATTTATGTCCATTTTGAAGCTATGGATGTCTAATTTCTAAAGAAATATATGTTTCACTCAAAATTTCATTGTGGTTGAGGAGATTTGGGTAAAAGAGTGATCAAATATAATGCATTATTCAATGATGAGTTCAGCACAGCTTCAAACAGTTTTTGAGTTGCTCCTACTTTGATTCTTAAGACAGGGTTCTATACAACCATATTTTATTATCGTTGGGGATTGGGAATTCAAATTATTAATTGGTACAAAACGGAGTGTGATTTTCTTCAAATGAAATAGCACTATTTCATAATTCAGATTAATTTTATAGATCTTAATGTATATTTAATGTTGCATTATTTAAAATTTTAAATGATGTGGCACTTTAGATTCAAAAAATAAAATTCTTAAGCATAAAATAAATTTTCTCTATTTTAATTGAAATTGATGTGATCTTGTTCTTAGCCTTAGACCCTTTGAAGCATGAAAGTTTAACGAGGATGTTATTTTTGATAATAAAGATTGAAGCGGATGTTATTCAAAGCAGTTTCGAACTCCATGTTTGGGTATGAACAAAAAGCATATTAGTTTGGTATGACAGTCCTTTTTGGCCTTTTGGATGTTCAAAATGCTAGCTGGGGTCTGGTAGTTAATTAAAAAGGTAAATTTGGTTGTTAATATAATCTTACTTTAACGCTTAAGTAAATCTCTAATTTAATCACGCAAAAGACAAAAGCAAAGAATCAAATCTTACTTTTGTCCTTTTCACGTTGTGTTTAATGGACAAAAATTCTCAACTATCATTACAAGTAAAAAAAACAAAAAAAGAAAAAGGAAAGAGAATCAAGCAAGGAAGCGGACCACAGGTGACAGAAATCCTTTACACGTTTCTCATTGCCAATGGTCACAATTAACGGCCAAGATCATTTTTAAAATAGTTATACTGTATATTCTATCTTGCTTTAGATACCACATGATGCATGCCATGCTTTTTAAATTACAAAGCCAAGGAAAATGGGTCAAAACCGACCCACTTTTAACAAATCCTAAGGTCCGAACCTGTGCCTTATCTTGACCCAGGAATGTCCAACAATTTTACTATTAATTATTGGTTGGCATTGATTAAAACATTCCATTCCATAAACAAAATATATGTCGGATTTGTGTTGTATTAACTCATAAGTATTTGATTATAAGATTTGACATTAATTTGACATATTTATTAAATGGGTAAAATTTTCTTAATTTTAACTCGACCTATCTATTAATTGAGTCAATCATGTCAAGCTGTTTATTAGATTTTATCGAAGTAAAAAAAAAAAAAAAAAATTTAGTATTAATTCAATTGATTTGAACTATGAAAAAAGAAAGATTTTTTAATATAAGATTCAAAATTAATAGAGTATATGCATTACAAATAATCATTCAAAATTAAAACATATTTTAATATACAAATAATTAATCATAATATGTCAAAACAAAATAAACTTTAATGGCTAATGTCATATCCTAGCAATCAATTTAAAGAAAATAGATAAAGGTAAAAGTAAAGGACGACATTGATGATGTGATAATGCAGAGAGTTAAAAAATGAGAGTAAAGGACAAGAGCGACTAGGATTTTGAGTAATAGAGAGCAGTGAAGGATGGGGGCAGTGGTAGCTTCACACTGCAGTGATAAAAGGGTGATGATAACTAAGAAAATAAGGTGAGGTGAGGTGAGATGAGATTGAGGTCTAAGATTGAGAGGCGGCCATGAGATTTGGGAGAGAATGCAAAAGGAAAGAAAATTAATTTATATACTTAGGGTTTTGAAGGATGTATTGATAAAATGAAATTTAGTTAAATGAGAAAATTGAATTCTGTGAGTTAGATAAGAGCACAACACATTTATTAAATGGACCAGTCATATCAACCCTAATACAACATGAACCCTTGAAAGCTCAGCTCATACTTTGCTAACTTTGTATTGTATCAAGTTTGAGGGTGGTTTTGGATTTTGTCACTCCTAATATATATTTTTTTCTTCAATTTCCAAAAACATGTTTTTTTTTTTTTTTTGGTAACAATATATATATATATATATATACATACATACTGAGTAATAATCAAGTATAAAATAGTGTTAGACCCATGGTAAAATGGTCTTGAACCCAAAATGGTCTGGATTCAGATTTGGTTCCTACTTTTTTTAATGTTGCTAATTCAGGATCAGGATAAATGAAGGTGCGACAACTTGGGTCCACAGAAGCTAAAACTTCCACATAACGTTTAGTTTTAACCGCAATGGAAGCAAGGAAGTTGATGCAGCTAGCTGCGCTTTATTCCTTTTCTCATGGTTATATATTGGCCAGCCAAAACTGATGTCAAACACACAAGCAATCTTCTCTCCCTTTACCGTTATCCAAGAGTTTCTAACCTTCTTTTGCTTTGTTGTTTTTTTTCTTTCTGAAACATGGATACCAAGGCAGTAACTGGTCCTCAGCAGAAACCAAATGCCACCACTCCTGCCCAGCAACCAAGCCAAACTAGATTACAAGCTAATCCATTGTTGCAACCTGGCCAACAATTCGGTCCTTTGCAGCCAACCTCCAACTTGGGTTCTCTGCAGCAAACCAGCAACCCAGCTGGTACATACCAGCAACCCAACCCACAAACCAATTATGGTTATGGTGCAGTGCAGCAACCAAACCCACAAACCAATTATGGTTCAGTGCAGCAACAATACCCACAATCCAATTATGGTGCAGTGCAGCAACCAAACCCACAAACCAAACAAGTTTCATTTCAGCCATCCAACCAACAAACCAGCCTTGTTCCTTATCAGCAGCCAAACCCACAAACCAACCTCGGTGCTTGGCAGCAACCCAACCCACAAACCAATCTTGGGGCTTGGCAACAACCCACCCCACAAACCAACCTTGGAGCCACATGGCACCAACCCAACCCACTGGGTTCTTCGCAGCCATCCAGCCTGCTCAGTAAAATGGCACCTAAAGCTATGAACCAACTGATCAGAGGTGACCGAAGCATGCTTACATTGTCTGATGACAATGTTCTGGTCAGTCATATTTTGGGATCCCATACTCCAGATGGCCGAGACGTTGATGTCAAACCCCTTCTTCGTCTTGTTGAAGACATTCTTAGACGCGCCACTCTCACTCCAGAGACCCTCTTAACAACGGTATAAACTAAAGTGTCATCAATAAAAAAAAAAAAAAAAAAAAATTCAAATATTCATTTATTATATTATTTAAGTTATACCAATCATATTTTTATAAACTCATCACATTCATTAGTAAGTTTATATGTATGTGGGTTCATACCATCAAGCATGATGCAGCAGATATATATACAAGTAATTTTTGGTTGGAAATGTATATATGTAATTTATTTGAATTGAAAGCATCCAGTTCTATGTTCTTTGTTTTCATTTTCTAATTATTGCTTGTGTTCTTGTACAGGGTTCCCAAACATACCTTGATCCAGGCTTTGATGACAAGACCCACCATACCGGTTTTCTTGCCATGCTGGAAGCTCTGTCATATACCATTGACCGAATTGCCTGCGAGGTTATAACAAATCACGATTACAAAATCTTGCCCCATCTATATTTACGTCAACATAATAATAGAAATTAGAATCTTTTAATTATTAAAAAAAAAAATTTTAAAAATTTAAAAGTTTATTTTTTTATTATTTTTTTTCAGCTTCAATACAAGGCTTTGGGTAGCTCAGATGCACACCAAACCACAGTGGCAATATTTAACATGGTATCACACTATGGATGGGACGCAAAGTTGGTGTTGGCCCTAGCGGCATTTGGATTGAACTATGGAGAATTCTGGCTTCTTGCACAGATTTACTCGACAAACCAACTTGCCAAGGCAATGGCAATCCTGAAACAAGTGCCTGGCATCATTGAGCACGCAGTCCCACTGAAACCCCGGTTCGATGCACTTAATGATCTAATCAGGACCATATTAGAAGTGACTTGGTGTGTCATTGAGTTTAGAGATCTACCATCCATTTATATCACAACAGACGTACCAGCATTAGACTCAGCCATGACCCATATTCCAACTGCCGTGTATTGGACTATCAGGAGCATTGTGGCCTGCGCATCTCAGATTTCTAGTTTCACTACCATTGGTTACGAGTATGTCGTTTTCCTCTCCATCCCAATTTACAATTGTTCTCGTGCAAATCTTTAAATTTAGATACAGTATGGCCTATAAAAGGTTTGTTAAGCATTGCTTGAAATTTTTTGTACACACTAATAAAAAGAAAGATCTAAATTGTTTTATAAGTAGTGTAAATACTAAAATGTTTGTAAGGCATTTAACATTCTCAGCCAAAAAAAAAAAAGTTAAGGCATTTAACATTAACAATACAAAATGGATATTGATTGCAGGTTTGCGTTATCCACCTCAGAAGCATGGGAGCTATCCACCCTGACTCACAAGCTCAAAACCATACTTGAACATCTTAAGAAGATGATGGACGAATGCGTTCGATACATTGGTAAGCCAGTTTTATCATGCGTTATAGAACATGCAGTGCCATATATAAAAAATGAATACATAAAAGTATCTTATTCAATTGCATACAATTGGTACAACACTCTTTTGCACATACTTGGACTTGATATATTTCCATTACATAAGATACCACTCATATACACTGAAATTCTCCTATTCAATGCAGAGGAGAGGAGGGATGTTGAATTATATAAAATGCTTGTCGAACTCTTCAAAATGATCCACATTGACAACATGAGAGTTCTCAAGGCTTTGATTTGCCCTAGGGATGATGTGTTGGCACTTGTTGATGGTACCACCAAGAAAAGGGTCGGCTCTTCTAACACATATCATTATCATTACTGTTGCACAATTATCGACATTACCATTTCTACTATTAACATATAGCATATATATATATATATATAATTAGTTGTGATAATATAATTAGTTATATGATTATCTATATTTGATTGTTTCATTTTGGTAAAACCAGGTTAACCTTGATGTTCTTAGGAGGAAGAATGTGCTATTGCTCATTTCAAATCTAGATATCACCCAAGATGAGCTGTCGGTTCTTGAACAAAGTTATAACGAGTCTAGGGTCCATGAAATGAGGCTTCAGAGTCCATATGAGGTTGTGTGGATCCCCATTGTGGATCAGTTGACTGATGCCAAGCAAAGGCATTTTGAGGAGCTACAGAATCCAATGACATGGTACCCAGTGTACCACCCTTCCATGATATCGAAGGCATCAGTCAAGTTCATCAGGGAGGAGTGGAACTTTAGGAACAAGCCCATCCTTGTAGTCCTAGACCCTCAGGGGAGAGTGGTTTCCCCCAATGCAATTCACATGATGTGGATTTGGGGCAGCCATGCTTTCCCTTTCACTACCTTGAAAGAAGAAACTCTTTGGAGAGAAGAGGCTTGGAGGCTTGAGCTATTGGTGGATGGCATTGACGCAACCATATTGAGCTGGGTAATTATATACATGCGTTTGTGTTTGTGCGCAAACACACTCTTTAAGAAAAAAATGAAATAATTAAATTAATTATTTCTTAACAGTTTAAATTTTTCGGATAAGAAGGATTTATCATAGTAATTCACATTTCCCTCTTTTTCATTGAACAGATTAAAGATGAAAAATACATTTTCGTCTACGGAGGGGATGACATGGAGTGGATTCGGAAATTTACAAGGGAAGCTAAAGCAGTTGCAGCGGCTGTACGCATACCCTTAGAGATGGTGTACGTAGGAAAAGCCACAAAAAAGGAGCAAGTAAAGCGAGTGATAGCGAACATTGTACAGGAAAAACTCAGTTCCTGCTGGCAAGACCCAGCCACAATATGGTTCTTTTGGACCAGGCTTGAGAGCATGCTGTTCTCAAAGATTCAGCTAGGCAAGGATGAGGAACACGACACTGTGATGCAACAAATCAAGAGGGTGCTTAGCTTTGACAGACAGGGTACATGGGCTGTGCTTAGCAGAGGGTCTAGTGTGTTGGTTAATGAGCATGGAAACATTCTCTGGTCTGCCTTGTTTGAGTATGATCAATGGAAAGAAAATGCGGCACTGCAGGGTTTTGACGTTGCTTTTCAAAACTATGTTGCCACGCGTCGTGGTGATTCTCACCCTTGTAGCCGCTTTGAGTTCTCACACTATGCTGGAAAAATCCCAGAAAGCATGAAGTGTCCTGAGTGTCACCATCCCATGGAGAAATACACCACTTTCCTCTGCTGCCACGATGAAGGCATTGTTCCAAGCTTACTTGCACTAACTACTAATACTTAAACCTACTAGCATTTTCCTTAATTACTATAGCAGCTATATGCTTATGCTGCTGGTGCCAAATAAGAGAACAATATATATATGATGTGTGTTTTATTTATTTATTAATTTTTTTCTTCTTTCATCTTTTATATGTAAAAGAGTTGAGTGTGAGATGTCCTGATCAGTTGCCACTTTCTAGCGGCTTATGTATCCTATTTGAAGGAATAAATAAAAGTTACGTGTGTTGCAATAATCTTCTATGATTATGTACTTATATTGAAGACTATTATACATTAAACTACACTACGATTATAAAAACCAATTGAGTGTTTTCTTTGCATGACAAATTGATCACACTGCTTCCATATCTTTTCATTCCTTTCAAATCTAATTTTTTCTTTTCTTGATTTGGTATTTTCCCACGGAGGTTGAATCGAATATGACCTGAAGGAGCTACACATTTGGTAAAGAAAAGGCTAATTAAAAAAAAAAATTTGGTTCCGCAAAATCATCAGCATTTGCCCCCAATAACTTATAACTTAGTGGTAGAGTGCCAGTCTTGTATATTGAAGGTTTATAGTTTAATCCTGCCTGTGGCCTATAACATATGATTTTCTTTTTCTTTTTTTCGGAAAACATTTTTTTTCCATTAATATAAGTGATATAATGCACTTTTTTCTACTTTTAGAAAGAAAAAAAAAATTAAGGACAAATTAAAATTGTACAAAGTTAAGTAGGTGAGAAGTATTTATTGCTAATTCTTGAATGCCTAAAAATTCTTGAATGTCTAAATTTTTTTAAAATATATTTTCCATAAATTATATTTTATTTCATAGATTTTCAAAATATCTTCAAATAAAAAAATTATGGACAAATTTTAAAATTTGTTATAAAACTAACTATCTATAAGATATATATCATTATTTTCTTATAATTCTTATTTTTGATTGTGAGAATTGCGATTTGTGTGGACTGCTTTAAACTCTCATTTTCAATGGATAAAGAGAACAATCTCCTAGTTGCAAATCTCACAGGGATTTACTTGAAGTATTCACTTAATTAATTTAAAGGAAAATTAAATAAACTTTTGTTGGAGTTGATTTTAGTAAGTCCAAACAAAATAAGAATTGGCCCAATCAACTTCGATTCGAAAGAGAACGCAGTCAAGCCCAAAACTTGTTTTATTTATCAAATATATAGAAGATATTAATGCATAGCAAAGAAAGGCCAAGAGACATGAACTCACGAGAGGGAAAATAGATGAAATAATACTTTTAATATCAATGAGTCATAACTCATAAATATAGTTGAGTGAGAGTCTTGTAAATTTGAAGGTCTTAGTTCGGTTTTTCACGGGGCCATTTAACGCTTTTTTTTTTTTTTTTGAAAACGTTTGGTTTTTCTTTTTTAAGATAACATTTTGTTTTCATTAATTATAAGTGGTATAATGGACCTTTCCACTTTATGATAAAAAAAATTAAGGACAAAATTAAAATTGATATAACGTTAAGAGAGAAAAAAAGAAAAAAAAAAAAAAAAACCCACATTCTGCATATCTCTTTTCTTTGATATTAAGAAGAAAATAAATGATATTTTTTTTGATACCGTATTTTATCTGCTCTCGATTTGCGAGCCGAACCCCGAAAAATCTAAAAATATTATTTTCTCTCCATGGGGCCACGAGGACATCCAGAATGATGTGGCGCAACCTGTTCGGACATCGGAGCAACCGAAGTGCATTTTTCAGCTAAAATGACCAAAATGCCCCTAGTCAACTTAGGGTTGACCGAAGGTCAAACGAGGTCAAAACCCTCACAAAACGACATTTTTCATAGTTTAACATCAAATCCGACCTTCTCGGAGATTTTTGGCAACTTTGACCAAGTTTGACCTAGTTTGACCCGGAGTTGACTTCTAGCAGGCCCCAAAAACTCTAATTTTTATCCGGCCGTCAGAATAGGTTGAAACTAATGCCATTGTGAAGATTATCAAATTCTCAGTCCAGCGACTATTCATGGGTCGAAATCGGAGTTAGAATGATCGAGATATCATGAAAACCGGGGTAATGCGCTGATCGATGCACTGCTTACTTTCGAGAGCCATAACTTTTGATCCGACCGTTGGATTTTCAAGTTCCATACTTTTTCAGAAACAGGAAGTCAAGATCTTTCCAAGGGTGTCAAGATCAACTTGATCTGAGGTGTTTTGAAGGTGGCCATCGGAGGCCCTACAAGGGCCGCCGCCTCGTAAATCATGTCGGGGCTATAAAAGGCCCTAGGCACCTCCAGACCAAAAAAAGAAAGCCTCCCTGGGTCCTGCTCTCTACCTAGACGTTTTCTACACCTTTATCCTCTCTCTTAAACACAAAAAACACATCAAAGCCTCTTGATTCTTCTCTTCACAAAAAACACAAGGTATTGTTCTTTTACCCAATCTTCTTCTCCTTGGTCCTACACTTTGGATTTGGGGTTTAGGGGTGTGGATGTAGCTCTTTAGCTACTATCCACACCCCTAACTTTCTAAATCTTTTTCTAGCATTTTTCTTGCTCTTATTACCTCAATAACATGATTTATTGCTTTCCTTAGCATGTTTCTTGGTTTATCTTGTTCCTAACATGTTCTTAGTTTAGATCCATGTTATTCCATGCTTGTTTATATGTTATTTGTCTTGATCTACATGCTTTATGCTTTATGCCATGTTTTAGATGTTAGATCTTCTCTTTCCCATATGTTGACGTTTGGGTCTACATGCTCACATGCTTGATATTATGTCTCCGGCCATGCCTTGCTTGGATCTACATGTTGATGTATATGTTTCTATGCCTACTTGTCTTGATCTATGTTTTCACATGCCTATGTGCTTGGATTTATGTTCTCCACATGCTTTATATTATCTTCCATGTGCTTGTGCGCTCCATGCCATGTTTGTGTGCCTAGACCTAGGCTATGTCTGTCATGCCATGTGCTATTGTAACACTTTTTCCTTTTGTCGCATTTTCTTGTGTTTTGGCTTATTGGTTCGGACCCGATCTAAACCCTATAGTCTTTGTCATTGTCCATACACCTTGGCTCATATCAAAGGGTTTGGATCACCCCTATTTGCATGTCTATGCTTGCTTGCTTCCATGCTTTATGCTTGTGTTAGCCTCTCTAGTTCTAGGCTTTGCCATGCTTAACACCCTTAGCGGGTTTGTGGTTGTGTGGTTACATCTGATGCCCATGAAGCCTCGTTTGGATGTAACCATTTGGGATGCATTGCCATGATGCCGATTGCTTTGTGCATACATTTCCCATTTTCCGTTTCGTGTGATGATATGCTTACCATGCTTGTTTGTGCCACTCGTTGGCTTTCTATGCATCTTTACACGCTTGCTTACATGTCCATGCATGAGTCTTGCTTGCTAGTGTGTCGTCCATACTTCAACACAATGAAGCTATGGACATCCGATCCAAATCCACATTTGTCCCCCATGGACACCACCTTTTGTTTACCTTTTTGCTTGTTTGTCTTCTTTCTGGTTTGCTTGTTAGCCTTCTCGCTTGTTTGCTTGCTTTCTTACTTCTTTGTTTGCCATATCTATCATGCTTGTTAGGACATATGTGAGATTGTTAGAGACATATGTTTGAGACATATGTTATGTAAATTGGCTAATCCTTTGACAAAACGCACTTTACTTGCTATTGGGTAGATCTAGGATGGGCTTAGTACTTCAAGCAACAAGTGTTTAAGTTTAGTATTGAAGCCATGCAAGTCTGACCAAGAAACAAGTGAAGAAGTGTTATTCATTATAGCTCGACAGAAGCCTTTCTATCGAGGTTTAATGTTGAAACTTGACAGAAGCTTAATAGAAGCTGAATCTGTCAAGAATTACGAAATTAGAATTTTTAGATCTGATTTCACGCATATCCATGAGTATTTGTGTAGGGTTTCTTTTCTCACAACCCTAGACATATATAAGGATTATTTTAAAGGCCGTCACAGGGGATGCAACTTGAAGCAAAGTGATTATACACGCATATTGTGATCGTAGACTGCCCTAGTTCATCATATTCTCTCTAGAAGCTATTGCGTCTTTGCTCCAAGGGTTTTGTAACCAAGGAGTTTCTTAATCTTCATTGTTGGATGAACTGAAGAACTTTGCAGCCAACATCTTCCTCAAGTTGGTGTGTCAGTCACGTACTAGGATCTGTGCATCATTGGTTAGTCACGTACTGGGAGCCGTGCATTGAAAGGAGAGATTGCCGCTACATTACAAGTCCAATTAGGTATTGGGGTAAGGGTTCAACTATAGGTTGATATAGGTATTGGGATTCCTTTTACTTACAACCGCTTGTTTTGATAATAGTGGATTTTCGGGAGTGATGACCTTAAATTCACCCTGTAGGGTTTTGCCTTGATGGTTTTCCCCATTCGTAAACAAATCACCTGTGACAAATTTATTTTTCGCTGCATTTAACTTAGTTGGTGATTTGTTTGTGCTACCACGCTTATTGCATATAATCGAATCTAATTAATTCACTTGGCTAATTAATTAATTAATTTACCAAAGGGGTCAATACATTTTTGACCCATCAATGCTTATCTACTTTATGCTTCTTTCATATGCTCTTTCCATCTTTTCCTTCCATTGATTGTTTGTTGGTTTCTTGTCCTTGTCTTTGCCTTTGCATGTACACACATGGAGCGAGGACGCATGGAGTTAGGGCACGGTCTCCCAGGTGCAAGCAAAAAGGGCGAAGATGCAAACAAGTAGATACAAGCCAAGCGGCAATATTTAGTAGTTTTAGGGGTCTAGCCTTTCCCATTTGGTTATGTATTAGGTATATCATGCCATGTACCATTCGTCCTTATCTCTAGAGTATGGCAACCCCTGTTTATTTTCCTGCACCTATATTTTGGGCCATGCTCTAGGGATGTAGGCATTTACTTTCCTGCTCTGTGTGTTTGCATTGTGCATGATGTATGTATATATATACCTACTCCCCCATTCTAGTGTGATTGTCACAGTCCATGTCACCTAAGGAGAAGTGATGCCTAATTTCCGCCACGAAAGTAAGGTGACATGTCGCCAGATTCTTGTCGTGGAAATCTGGTATTTTGCCCAAATGCCTTAGGAAAGCATAGATTGGGACCACACCCATTCAAAAGCCAAACCTCAAAGCCCCCATGCATGCAAAGCCCCAAAAGCCAATGCCAAAATCATGTTTTTTACTACCAATCTTCAAAAATTAAGGTTTTATCAAAACAAAGGACTATCCTTGGACAGGCGTTGTGGGGTGTCTAACACCTTCCCCAAATGTAACCAAACTTCCGAACTCGAGAATCAAGATTTTTAGCCATCCACATTAGATTAAGAAAAATGCCATTTTTCTTAGCCTAGGATTTGTAATAAAATCAACTAGAAATAGGTGACCAATCACACCTTAGAAAAACCCAATGATTGGTGGTAACTTCACTTACCTTTGGTAATTCCTTAAAATTTGGCCAAGATTCCTGCCACACCTTTAAAGGTAGACCTACCTTCTTCCACCGAGAGAAAGAGCACCCGAAGCTTTGCGCGAACCGCACAAACAATGCGCAGTCATTGAGAGGGGCCTCCAACGGGCCCTGCGCGCGTGGGAGCGTTGCCACAGCGGGTGGTCGAATGAAGGCTCGACGACGACAGTTCTCCGCTCCGATCGAGGCTGGGTGTCGACAATTTCTCAAAAGTCTAAAATTTTATTTTCTAAAATTATAAGTTATTTAATGTATTTTTCTATTTTCAAATAAAAAAGAGGGTAAAAGTATAAAACTAAAAAAATATTATAAAATTAACTAGATGAAGTGTATATTTATCATTATCTTCTTAGAGTTTTTTTTTTTTTTTTTTTATATCATTATTTTCTTAGAACTCATGAGAGTCAATTTTAAGATAAATATTTAATGCTTTATGAATCTAAATATATTTATATTGTCATATTATTTAAATTCATATATATATATATATATATATATATTTTTTTTTTGGAGATATTATCTATCTATCTATAATATTTATAATAGGATTCTCCTCTTTGATTTGGACTTTTCTAAAGTTCAAAAATACCTCACTTAGTAACCAATGACTCCTCCAACAAATATTTTAAGAATAGGGTCAATAACGTCACAAGATTCCCTATAAAATTCATTTTCTTGAATTGGACTTTTGTGCGGTTCATAAATACTTCTACACCCTAAGTTTAAGTAAGGCAAAACTTGGAACTAACCTGATAAAAATGAGAGGTGCTACGTCTACAATATTTTTACAACATTTTCACAACAAATCATAGGTGGTTAGTTGTTATTGGTTCTAATTTGAACCTACTATTGAAATTATTTTTCTACTCTACCAATAACAACCCGTAACAACTTGCCACATAAGATTTGTTGTGAAAATATTGTGGACATAACATTTCTTGATAAAAATACATCTCTAACTCCACATAAAACACTGCTACAAAATAGGAATTCAAAATCTGCTATAATCACTCCTATCAAAACACGGTACTTCTAAATTTTAAGAAGGCAGTTTCTTCCTTTAATCCATGTTTTTTTTAGAGCCGTTTAAATCCAAGTCTTAGTTTTAGACTTCCAAGTTCCAATAAGTTTTCTCCCACAATCCCCTTATTCGGTTATCCCACTTCCAATTTTTTTCCCAGAACTATCCCACTTACAATTAGTTTGGCATCCACGTTCTAATAGACAGTTACCACGCTTTTTTATAACAGTTTTTTTTTAATATCTCAAAATTATAAAATAAAAAAATAAAAAAAACTCCTAAAACATTATCCAACTAATTAAGCTACCATTTTCTACTATAAAAGAAGATTATTGTTGTATGGGCTAAAATCTGAGGGGCCTAAAAAGTACCTGGACTAGATTAATATCCACAACAATTAATTTATAGAATTGAGTTTCTGGATCAACAGTCGATCGAGGTTAAAAAAATAATTTCTCACAATGAACTGATAATAAACAACACTATGGGACAAATTAGGTGATAAAACAAGTTTTTGCTTTAGCACTTCTTCCTCGGAATTACCAAGGAGCTTATACACTTAGGCAAATACAAGGTTGAATTCTCACTCAATACTCACTGGCCCTCCACTTAGATGGTGGGTGATTCTTCTCCAGGATACTTGTCCCATCATTCTCCTCCCCTCCTTTTGAGGCCATGCTGAGTAGGTAACAAGCTGTGATGGTATTCATTATGGCATTCTTAGTTGGTGCATTGCATTTAATGCGAAGGTGATGGAATCTTCGCCAGGAAGTTTCCTCCAAGACTTATCTAGTCAATTTTTGTTACCTTCCTTTGAACTGATACGTTCAGCTTGGCCCACGAACTTTGCAGCTTCCTTGGCTTGTCCATCTCCTAGCTCCTTCTTCGGACTAGCTAATTCTTCAGATGATCTTTTACCCCAGTTTTAGTGGGCTTGCATAGCTCATTTAGACCTCTAATTGGGCCTAATTAGAGTCAAACTAAGGCTTAATTTGTTGTATGTCCTTTTGGTCCTCACAATAGCACCCCCCCCAAAATCTCACTTTCCTCATCCTTCAGAAACGTGGGGTTTTGGATCCTACCAAGTTGACAGGAAGAAAGATACTGGCAGGAAACTCGATACGTGCCCATCCTTTTCACATGTACTTGCACATCAAATCCACTGATGGGCATGTCTCTAGTGTTTCAGGTTCCCCATGCAGCCATTAATGCTGTAGGTGGCTTGTTGTCCCCTATGTTTTGGGGTGAGATGGAGATCGTGTAGCCACCATTTCACCTTGAGAACTGGGAGGAAATTTGCCGCCCTTCTTTCTCTATACGTGGAAAGGGGAAAGGCATATTTTGCTCTCACTTCTCCTATTTTGAGCCAAAATTTTGTTCGAAGAGCAATTCCTTGGTGCTTCTTCTTCAAAATTCTCTCATGTAAGTTCTTCTGTGCCTTCTTTGGTCTTTGTACTTTCCTCCCTTCTTTAGTGTATTTTTTTTTTTAGGATTTCCTTTCTTCTTTCAAATCCCTAGGATGGGTAAGCTAGCTTCCCTAGTTAACACCCCTAAAAAGATAAAGACTTTTAAAGCCAAGTACAATATTCCTGATGATGTTCACTTTGAACATTGTGAACTTGGGGAGCATCGTCTTAAGAAGAGGTTTGGCACAGTTGCCATTCCCATGATAGATTTCACAGAAGGAGAAATGAGGGTCCCTATGGACAAAGTAATGAAGAAGTTTCTCTTGTTTTTTAGAATTAGCCTTGCCTAGTGCTTTCCCATCCTTTTTAGGATAGTCAATAGTGTGGCTTGTATAAACAACAAGATGAATGTTAACCTCACTCACCGCGATATTAATTGGGTGTGCAACTACCATGATAGTACTAAGTCAGGATACTATCTTCGGACAAAAAATGCCTCGGTTAGGTTGATATCTTGCATTCTTAAGACTAATAGGAACTTAGATTGTAGACATCGTGTTTTGTACCCCTTACTACTCGAGCCCCCGTTCCCTAATGATGCTAAAATTTTAAAGCCCAAGGTTAGTTTAGGGCCCAATCAGATTACAAATTGACTTGAGAGGTGTTAAAATGGAAAATATAATTTTTTATGAGCAAATAAATCTATTTTTGAAAAATAAAGACCACAGAAACCCTAGGCTTGCATATACATACATGCGTATGCGTAAGTAGGTCTGAGGCATGCGTACACAGGCATGGACCTGCGGACACAATAGGGTTCTAGAAACCTATGAAAGGCAAGTTTTCTGCATTAATGTTGAGGTTTGGAGTGAATCCCACATCGTCTAGGAGCCGTTCCAAACCCATATTTTCTCACTATATAAAGCTATACATGACTCCTTTTCAAAACACACAGAAAATTCTAAGGGAAAACCTAAGATTTATTAGAAATAGTAAATCAAAGAGGGAGTTTTCACAAAATATCCTCAAGTCAATTTTATTTTGATTGGGAACTTTTCTGGTCTTGATCCTTGAGTTTTGAAATTTAATAATCATTTTTGTTTGGTTGTGAATATATTTGATTGAGGGAAATGGTTAAAATCTAGCTTAAGAGCTTTTATTTTGAGGTATATGTTCTAACCTCTTTTCTCTCATTTCTACCTTTAATCTTGCTTTTAATCTTGTTGCTTTTCTTTGTTTATGTCTTAATATGCTTGTTTAGTTTAGGTTTTAGTTGTTTTCTATTTTAAAGCATGCTAGGTTGCTAGATTTGTTGCTCTTTTAGTTTCTATTCTTGCATTCTGGATTAGGGTTCTTTTGGGTGTGTCTGCATGCGCATGCTTCTTCATGCGTGCGTAGGCTCGAAGCATGTGTATGCATACAATTGGATTGCGTATGCAGGCCTATGTATGCGCATGCATACTTATGCCCAGAAACCCTAATTTAGGTTTTCTGCTTCTGTTTCTTTGTTTCTTTCGTATCATATGATTATGTTTTGATTAGGGTTTTCTTTGTTTTTCTTGCTTTGATGCCATGAGCATGCATTCACATGTCCAATCATTAATGCATAGGTGTTGAGATGCAGTAAGGTAAGTGAGGTAAGTCATGCATTTACATGAACACACATTGGGTACATGTTTGATGATGAATATGAACATGTTTGATTGGATGATTTGTTCTTAATGTAATCACATATTTATTAGGATCTTGCCATGTTTGTGCTTCTACTATGTATACTTGTTGTCCTATTTTGTTTGCTGCCTTGAATGAGATGTTTGCCATGATAGATGTATGCTAGGGTTTGTGATGTGGTAAATAAGCATGATAGATGTATGTTAGGTTTGGGATGAAATGCCATGTTGTATGCTTAGATGTTTGCTAGTGTGTGTGTGTGTGTGTGTGTTAAGATGCAATGTTGAATGTGCATTTAATAGGATTAAGATGTAGGACACAATGAGTGGAAGCCAACCCACGGGTCGGGCGATTTTGGGTGTTTAACACCTTCCCAAAATCGTATATAAACTTCCAATAGATAATCTAGTAGTAAGATTAGTCTTTCTATGTAAGGGCGCTATATTCATGGTTTCTAGACCATAAAATTAGGTGGCAACTCCTTGTTTCTTTGCTCTGGTCCACTCGGCTGAGGCATATTCCCTAAAAGCCCTCAAGCACGGTGCATTGCGCCCACAGTGGCGACTCCGCTGGGGATAGAGAGTTTGATTCCAATGTGTCCTATTTCTTAATCTTAATAAAGGCTTGTTCAATACTTGTTAGCACCGTGGTTTTAAAAACTGGACCGGACCAGTCGGTCTGACTGGTTCAACCGAGAACCAGTCACTAATCCGGTCTGGTTATGATTAAAAACCGGAAAGTAACTAAAAACAGGGAATAGTAAAAAATCAGCCGGTTTAACTGTGAAACCGAAAACCGGTACGGTTGAACCGGTTATTGGCCGGTTGTGTTGAGACTGAAAACTTCACTATTTTTGACATTTTTCCCAACCTAAAACTACGTTGTTTTGGGGAAACCTAACCCTAAAAACTCATATCCTATTTTTTTTTTTTTTGTCCTCATAATCCTTTCTCACACTCTCAGCCTCTGTTTCCTCTGAAATTTTTTTTTTCTCTCACTCTTTCTCGTCTTCTTCGCTTGGCTTTGAAATTTGGTGGTCGCCTTTTTCCCTCACATGCCTCTGCCTCAGCCTCCTTTTTCTCTCAGCCTTATGGTATTTTGAGCAGATGAACGAGCTTCAAAGGACAAGAACTGAAGAACACTTAATCTTTTCTCATCTTCAGTTCTTGTAAAAGAAACGAAATTTTGGGAAGAAGCAACACTGATTTGTTGTATAAGAAATGATATTTTGGGAACATGCTAGCTATGGAGTGAGGTTGAACTTTGCTTGGCAGAGAGAGAGGTAGAGGAAGATGTGTAAAATGAGGAGAAGAAATGAAGAGTGAAGAAATAGTTTCGGATTTTGTGTAGAGGCAAGTACTGACTAAATGGGAAAAGGAGAAGAAAGTGGGGGGTAGGTAGAGAAAATTAATGCCAATGGAGGTTGGTGGAGTAGTAGGGGAGTTATTTAATGATTCTGATTAAAATTTTATGATATAAATTTTTTAAATTAAATATTATTAGTTACTATAATTTTTTTTTTATTTTTTAATTATAAAATTAGTAATTATTAATTATGATATCACCGGTTTGACCATCGGTTTGACCCCGGTCGGACCAAAAAACCGGTAATCAGTCTCTTTTACGGTTCTTTGTTCGTATCGGTTTTTAAAACCATGGTTTGCACACACTTCACTTGGTTCTTTTATCCCTTTATCTCATTTGGGGATGAGTGGGAAGATGAGTACACTCTATTTGGGCCAAAGTCTTTCGAAGTTCATTCCACCAACTCATAATGTGTGCCATTGCCTATGATGGGCTTTGAGTTAATGGTTTGCCACTGTTAGGGTCATATTTTATTGTAATTGGCTAATCCTTTGACAAAATGCACTTTACTTGTAATTGGGTAGATCTAAGATGAGTTTAGTACTTCAAGAAACATGTTGTTCAAGTCAAGTATTAAAGACATGAAGATTGGTCCAAGAAACAAGTGAAAAAAAGTTGTTCAGTCACGACAGATAGCTCGACAGAAGCCTACTATCGAGACTTAATGTGAAGCTTGATAAATAGCTCAACAACAGCTCGATCTATTGAGAATCACGATTTCATAATTTCTAGATCTGAAACTCGGCGTAGGCTTTTGTATTTGTTTAGGGTTTCTTTTCTCACAACCCTAGATATATATATATATATATATATATATATATATATATATAAGGCTTATTTTAAGAGTCGTCACTTATGGATATAGAGACTAAGAGACTTATTTTCTGTGTGAAGCTACTGCATTTGTACGCTATAGGGTTTTGTAACCAAGTGCTTCCTGATTTTCATTATTGATGAAATGAAGAACTTTGTAGCCTATAACATCTGTTCAAGTTGCTGGAATTAGTCAAGTACTGGGATCTGTGCAAAGGGTTAGTCACAAATTGGTGGTCTGTGCATCAAAAAAAAGAAGGCTACTACAAGATCAAGTCCAATTGGGTATTGGAGCAAAGGTTCAATTGTAGGTTGGTATTTTGGAATAGGCCAGGGTAGTTGGTAAGATTTCTTATACTTGTAATTGCTTGATTATTGATTAGTGGATTCTTGGGAGTTGTGACCTTAAAATCACCTGGTGGGGTTTTTGCCTTACGAGGTTTTCCCCGTTTGTCAACAAATCACCGTGTCTAATTTATTTTTTGTTGCACTTAGTATTTTTGGTGATTTATTGGTGCCTTCACAATTTGCATGCAATTATACTTAATTAATCAACTTCGGTAATTGAATAATTAACCGGGGTTAAGCTATCTTAACCTAACAAGTGGTATCAGAGTGGGAACACTCTTATTAGGTTTTAATCTTTGTTGTGTGATCCATTAATCCCTGTCATTATGGATCATGGGCAATCCTTGATTATTCCTCGTTTATTTGATGGTACAAACTATACATGCTAGAAAGTATGCATAAGAGCTTTTTTGCAGTCTTTAGATGAGAAAGTATGGCTGGCAGTTGAAGTAGGTTGGAAGAAACCTGAAAAGCCACCCACAACGTGGGCTGATGCCAAGATCAAGGCGGCAAACTTTAACAGTAGAGTATTGAATGCTCTGTTTAGTGCTGTGAAAAATGAAGAATTCAAGAAGATCTCTTATACTGACAATGCCAAGGAAGCTTGGACTATTCTTCAGAATACCTCGAGGGGCATTAAAGCAATTAAAAACTCTAAGCTCCAAAGGCTTACTACCAGTTTTGAGGAAATAAGGATGGATGATGATGAGTCATTTGATGAATTCTATGCCAAGCTCAAGGACATAGTGAATTCACCCTTCAATCTTGGAGAACAGATTCTGGAGCCCAAGATAGTTAGGAAGATCCACAGATCTCTTCCAGAGAGATTCTATGCCAAGATCACTACCATTGAAGAATCAAAGGATCTTGACTCTATTCCTTTGACAGGGCTGATAGGAAACTTGCAAACCTATGAACTAGGGTTAGTAAGGGTTGGCAAGGGTGGTAAAGGCAAGAACATGGCCTTGAAGACTAAGAATGATGATAATGATGAGGATACCAAGTTGAAATCGTATACCACTAGAAAATTCAAGAAGTTTATTAAAAATGTGAATGTCAAAGTAGGTGATAAGGATTGCAAACAGTTTGCATTTTCTCAATTTAAGTCCCAAGACAAAGGCAAGAGAGAATCCAAGGATGCTGGTCAAGGCAATAGTGTTCCTGCTGGACCAAAGTGCCCTTGGTGTCACGAATTTGGACACATGAAGCAAGAGCGTCACACATATCTCAAAACCATTGGCAAAAGCAAAGCCCTAGCCACCACCCTAAGTGATTCGAAACCAGAAGCAGATTCCGATGAAAGTGACCAAGAAGGGATAGTGAGTGTTTTCATAGCTACTGTTGAGTCTACTAAGGAAGTAATAGACGTAATTGATGAGGAAAAAGAGCGGATGGAATCAGATTTTGAGAAGATGGATGATCAAGATGATATCCACATTGCCTACATAAAGCTGTATAAGGTCTCTAAGAAGCATGAGAAGCTCTACAGGTTGGCCACGAGAAAGCTCAGTGAAGTGGAGTTAGAACGTGAGGAGCTCTCCATCAAGGTTGATGAAGTTAATCAAACCATTGGAGCACTGAGGTTTAAGAATAACCTTCTTGTTGAAAAGACCAAGAAACTGGATGCTGAACTGTTTCAAGTTAGAGTACAACTAGAATGGACTTTAGGTGCCAAACTGGATGACATGTTGAATGTCCAGAAGTCTACATCTAACAAAACAGGTCTTGGGTATGATCATTCTCTCTCCTCTTTTGGTACCTTTTCTAATACTTTAAATAGAGTTATTTTTGTTCCACCTACTAATAATGATAACTTTAAGGTAACTGATCTTAAAACTGAAAATGTGAGTGAGGATAAAAGTGATAAGGGAAAATTCATTCTAGGAGGACCCCCTAAGGTTGGTAAGAAAGAGACTAAGCAGAATAATCATCGCTCCACCAACAAGAAGTCTCAACCAAAGATGCCTCATTTCTGTCACTACTATGGAGCATCTGGGCATACTCGTCCAAATTGCTATAAGTGGTTAGCCACCCAACAAAGCAATAGTGTGTCGTCTTTGGGGAACCAAAATCAACTCAAACTCTCTTTAGCCCCTCTTGGAGAACTTCTTATGGTGATCATACTTCTCTCAAACTTCAATGGTTTCAACTCTCCTCCTTATCCTTCTGGACAAAAGTTCATGCAAAAGAAAAGATCTCCATCCAGGTCTCCTGACTGGAAGGAAAAAAATTCTAAGTGATTTCTCCTCTTTTATGATCTCTTGCATGGTTCGTGTTGTGGTTTGAGTCAATCTAGTTTTGATGTTTTGTTTGTTTGTTTGCTTGTTTTTGCTTTGTTTTAAGTTTTAAGTTTTTATTTTTTATTATTAATAATAAAAAAAGAAAAATTAAAAAAAAAAAAACAAAAACAATGTGTGTTTGTGTATATTGGTACTTGTGTACCTTGGATGGCATTTCAAACAAAGTTTCCCAACTTTGTATCACTTGTAGCTTAGATGAGCATCTTCATGCACAACTAAGCAATGTGAGCTTTGTGGCTCGTTTTGTGTGATTTTTATGATTTGGTTGATCTCCTATCTTTCATATCTTAAATCACTCTTTTTGACGGGAAGGAGTAGAAAATTTTAAGAGAAAAGCATAAATAACCATCTCACTACTAAAACTTATCAATCATAAGACATCTGTGTGCAATTCAAAAAAGCTGTGCTCGGTAAGGTGTAACACTTGCACAGCAAAATAAGGATATTCAAGCTTACATAATTGTATATTTTCTTCTCTCTCTTACATGCCCATACATGATATGCTTAAAAGAAAAAATATGCAAAGAATATGTAAAGCAAAAAGAATCAAAATGCTTTTAATATGGTTGTAAGCGTGTTTCTAGGAGATGTGGGAGTTATGTGATGTACCTTGAAGGTGATAGTCCCCTTCAAACAGTTATGCTTGTGTGTGAATGTATTTGATCCTCCTATATCATTACTTTTCATATAATGATGTACTTATGCTCTCTTGCTAAAGTTTCACACACAACACGCATACTCTTTGCTACTTTAGATACTATTTTATAGGTATAATGTGATTTAGCCATCACGAGGAATACATGTGGTAGTATATGCTTTCTAAACTGTCTAAACTTGTTTTGAAATAAAATTTGGTTAGACTTATTTAGTGTGTTTTTTTCTAGGAATGCTTTGCATCTAGAATTGAGGTTGTGTTTTTGTTTAACATGCTTTTTGAGTGCTTGCTTTGATGGTTATCTTGGTTGCATTCATCTTGTGTTGTTTCTCCTCCTTGGTATTTTTCCTTTAGGACTCTCAACAAATAGCTCAATACCTCCTCGATACAAGCCTCTTCTATCGAGATTTTTGGGTTTCTTCTTAATACCTCTTGATAGATAGCCCGATCCATAGAGCCAAATTCTTTGGGGTCTCCATCTTCTCGATACCTTCCTCGATCTATCAAGAATTTTTGCCATCGATACCTTCTCGATCTATTGAGCTACATTTTTCTATATGTACCTGAGGTTCAATCTGCTTCTTTTCTATCTCAAATATCTCAATACCTCTCTCTTCTCTTTTAACCCTAACCCTTTCCTTTCAACAAAAATCCTCTTCCCTTCTTTTTTTTAGCCTAATCCAAGCTTTGATTTATTGGTAAGTCCCTCTAATCTCTCTATTTCTTCATCTTTCATGCATTCATGCATCTTTTTGACTTAGGTTTTTATTTTTGGGAAAATTTTGGGGGTTTTGTGTTTGTTTTTCGAAATTTTTAGGATGGGTTATGTTAATTTGATCTCACATGATCATGCATTGCATTCTATGTTCATTATAACAATGTTTCATGCATTCTAGGATTGTGTGACTGTTTATACATTGTGAGTGCTATTAGGTTGGATTAGGTTTCTACCTATGATGCAATTTTCTTTAGCATGTAACATGTTCATGCATTATCATGCATTGCACGTTTCTTTTCTTTTCTTTCCTGTGCCTTACCTTCTGTTGTGACTCTGTGGCTTACTTCTCTCTCTCTCCCTCTCTCGTTTAGTCTCCTTGTCATGGCACTTAAAAAATCAGTTTCGTCTAAAAACTTGATTCATTGTGGTTTTTCTTCTTCTTCTTTTCCCTCTTATTCTGTTCGATTCTGCAATGAGAAAGCATGAGATGACTTCTCTAAGAACTTCTTTAACCGGGCGATTCATTCGAAACGCTAGGTCATTTTGTTTGATTTCCCAGACACTCCTCTACCCGGTGTGTTTAGCTCTCGGGGATGGGCTTCTCTATGTGAGAAACCCTTGAGGTGTCCTGACGTGTACATACAGGAGTTCTACTCCAACATGCACGCCATCGATACCTTGGTTTACTACGGTATTTCATGGTACACGTATCGTAGTCACCCCAGAGCTCATTTTTAAGGTACTACATGTCCCTAGGGTGGATCATCCGGATTACCCTAATCGTCATCGTCTCTTTTCCATCTCTAGGGACAAGCTGGTCTCACTCTTCTGTGAGAAGGCCATGTTATGGGGAGGTACCCTAAATTTCTCCATAATTGAGTTTGCTAAAGGTTCATAGATCCTTAATATGGTGATGACCTTTGTACCCACTCCATGGTCTCACTATAACACTATCACCGAGCCTCATGCTCGTTTCCTTCTTTCCCTCATGGAAGGTCTTTCTATAGACTTTCCATCACACAATCTAGATTACTACACGTGATAAGCTCATCTTTCATTCGGCTATCACACGCATCCTCACACACTTGCACGTCACTATTCCTCCTCCTCTCTTCTATGTCATGGGTGCCATAAGCAAGGAGTCTATTAGGAGGAGTGCAGCGCAGCTTGCTGCAAAGCAGCCGCATGTAGAGTCTATGAATGCATGCTAATTTTGGTAGTCGTCTTGACCATCTATCTGATGAGATGTGTCAGATGAACACTAGAATCAGTTGCAACGCTCGTTGCCAATCTCCTTTTGGTGGTTTTGCGCCCCCACCTTCACCTAAGCATGCTGAGGAGTCCTCTTTTGGTGGAGATGATGATGATGATGCTTCTGGCTCTGAGTTGGATGATGAGATGACGACCTCTCAGTGATACACCCTTTGTCACTTGAGACAAAAAAAGGGGAGTAGTTTTGTAGATGAGAGTAGTCTTGTTGTTAGGGGGAGAGCTAGCATAGGATATATTAGATAGTGGGAGAGTGTCTTAAGTGTTTTGAGGGATATAGTGAGGTTTTGGTGTATTCTTTTCTCATTACATGTACCATGGTCTTGTGACCACTTTTATTACATACATTGTATTCTTTGATATATATATATATATATATATATATATATGGCGGAAATACTATTTTCGTCCCTACATTTTCACGCGATTCCCACTTTGGTCCCTATCTTTTATTTTCACCGCTTTTAGTCCCTATTTAGAAAAACGCGTTCCGTTTTAGTCCTTTCTGTCAGTGCCCTAACGGCAATATCCTACGTGGCAGACGGAACTATTAAAATAATAATAAAAATTTTTATTTTTGCATTAAAAAATGACACGTCAGCATCTGAATTAAAAAAATTAATTTATTAATTTTAACTAAATAAAAAAATTAAAAACAGAAATAAAAACCAAAAATTACATTAATTGAGATCTGAATGAGCCTTGAACAGGAACATCAAGAACACAAATCCAAATTTAAAAAGAAAAAATTAAAATCCAAAAATCACAAACCTAGAAACACAAACACAAAGCCAGTAACAAATCTCCCTTGTCAACCAAACACAAAATCAACAAACACAAACCCAGCAACTGATTTTTCTTGTCAACCAAACACAAAAACAACAAACACAAACCCAATCATCAGTAAGAATACAAACAACAATGGCGAACCCAAGTCTGTATGTTCTTCTACCTTTCACTTTTTTTCTTCTCATCCTCCATCTCCTTTTCTCCCAAGCTTCGAAAAACCCAGATTTGGAACCTCTCTTGGCGTTCAAAGCCTGCACAGATAAAGCAAACAAGCTTACAACTTGGAACTCCACCACCAACCCATGTACCTGGACAGGCGTCTCGTGCCTCCACGACCGAGTCTCGCGACTCGTCCTCGAAGACCTCGATCTCCAGGGCTCGTTCGAGTCGCTCACCGCTCTTACTCAGCTCCGAGTTCTCAGCCTCAAGCGAAACCGTCTCTCAGGTCCCATTCCTGACCTCTCCAACCTCACGGCTCTTAAGCTCCTCTCCCTCTCTCACAACGACTTCTCCGGCGAGTTCCCGCCGTCAATGCCGACTCTTTTCCGACCGTACCGTCTCGATTTGTCGTACAATAATTTTTCCGACGAGGTTCCGACGAGGCTCCAACATCGCTTCCTTCTGGAGGATCAGCGCCACCCACTTCGTTCAAGAAAGCTAGGGGCAGACCGCCTGGTTCTAGTAGCAAGAAGCACCAATTGGAAGCTTTGGGTACTTACTTTTTTTTTTGAATCTACATCTGGGTTTGCTTTTTAAAGTATAAAGCTTTACTGGGTTTTTTTCTTTTTGTTGTTATGTGTGTGTTTGGGTTTTAGGGAAGAAGAATAAGAAAAGGAATTTGCATTTGAGCTAAATTTTTTGGGTTTATTTTGTGTTTGTTTCCGAAGAAAATATAGATTTATGGGTTTGTTGGAGATTGATTTGTTTTCTGGGTTATGGGTTTATGGGTTTGATGATTTTTTTTTAATTTTTTTTGGGTTATGTTCTTAGATTTGGGTATGTGTTCTTGTTCAAGGCCCATTCAATTCTCAATTAATATAATTTTTTGTTTTTATTTATGTTTTTAATTTTTTTATTTAGTTAAAATTAATAAATTAATTTTTTTAATTCAGATACTGACGTGGCATTTTTTAATGCAAAAATAAAATTTATTATTATTATTTTAATAGTTCCGTCTGCCACGTAGGATGTTGCCGTTAGGGCACTGACAGAAAGGACTAAAACGGAACGTTTTTCTAAATAGGGACTAAAAGCAATGAAAATAAAAGATAGGGACCAAAGTGGGAATCGCATGAAAATATAGGGACAAAAATAGTATTTCCGCCTATATATATATATATGAGATGATGTATGTTTTCTTCACCTTTGTCTCACTTGTGTTGTTTCTTTTCTATCTTTATACACATGTTTCTTCTTGTATACAACTTGTCTATGTTTCACACCTGATGCCTTGATGAATCTTGTTTTAAGTGTTTTTGATAAGATAGGTTGCAAGTCTATCATGCCTTGATCTCTCTTTTTGCAAGAGTTCGTTGTAGGGTCAGACTTATTTACTTTTGTAAATTATGAGATAATTATGTTAGCCTTCTCTTATAATTACTTTTTGTGGTTTTGTCACGAATTGCCAAAGGATGAGATTGTTAGGGTCATATTTTATTATAATTGGCTAATCCTTTGACAAAATGTACTTTACTTGTAATTGGGTAGATCTAAGATGAGTTTAGTACTTCAAGAAACATGTTGTTCAAGTCAAGTATTAAAGACATGAAGATTGGTCCAAGAAACAAGTGAAGAAAAGTTGTTCATTAATTCTTGATAGATAGCTCGACATAAGCCTAATATCGAGACTTAATGTGAAGCTCGATAAATAGCTCGACAACAACTTGATCTATCGAGAATTACAATTTTAGAATTTCTAGATTTGAAATTTGGCCTAGGCTTTTGTATTTGTTTAGGGTTTCTTTTTTCACAACCCTAGACATATATAAGGCTTATTTTAAGAGCCATCACATACAAATACAGAGACCAAGAGACTTATTTCCTTTGTGCGAAGCTATTGCGTTTGTACGCCATAGGGTTTTGTAACCAAGTTCTTCCTGATCTTCATTGTTGATGAAGTGGAGAACTTTGCAGCCAACAACATCTGTTCAAGTTACTGGAGTTAGTCACGTATTGGGATCCGTGAAAACGGTTAGTCACAAATTGGAGGTTTGTGCATTAAGGAAAGAAAGCTACTACAAGATCAAGTTGAATTAGGTATTGGAGCAAAGGTTCAACTGTAGGTTGGTATTTCGGGATAGGCTAGGGTAGTTGGTAAGATTCCTTATACTTGTAACCGCTTTATTGTTGATTAGTGGATTCTTGGGAGTGGTGACCTTAAAATCACTTGGTGGGGTTTTTGCCTTGCAAGGTTTTCCCCATTTGTCAACAAATTACCGTGTCTAATTTTATTTTCCGTTGCACTTAGTATTTTTGGTGATTTGTTGGTGCCTTCACGATTTGCATACAATTAAACTTAATTAATCAACTTGGGTAATTGAATAATTAACTAGGGTTAAGCTATCTTAACCCAATAGCCACCAATCCACAAAGGTCCACTCAGGCCTTCGGTTGGAATCATGGCCCACCTAGTTTTGAGTGACCTACTTGTCTATCCTTTTAGCTTTAGGGAGCCTGCCCACACTTAAAGAGATTCTAGATCCCATCAAAGGAGGATACCATTTATATCTTTTGTTTATTCAATCATATATCTTGTGCTCACCTAATTCCAAAGGATAAAGTAAAAGGTATAAAATTGAAGGATGACTCAAAAGTTATGGCATACCTTAAGACGTTTTGGATAAAAGAAAAGAGGTTCTCACATATAACTAACTTATCCCAAGATCCAAAGGTATATCTTAACTCGAAAGGTTCATAAGACCATAGTCTAATTACTATCATAAGCCTAAACCAAAAGACCTTTTGAAAAATAGGGCCTTGGACTTAAGGTAACAAATATGCTATGAACTTAGCATCCAACATTCTACAAAGTCGAATGAAATTCCCTAATCTTAGGCCTCCTTGTTGTATGCCTAGGCCCAAAATGATGAGGAATTCATGGACTTTGAAGGAAAGGCTACAATATATTCTAGCTAGAAGGTTACTTCAAAAAAAAAAAAAATGATGATAATAAAATGAGAAAGAAGAGCCCAAATGTGATGAATACATTGTAGGCCCATATTTGAGACAAAGGGTTGAAAATCTCTAAGTACATTCTAATGAAAGCCCACAAGAGTAAGGTGAGAGCATTATTGTAAATGGACTAAAGCCCAAATGAAATAAGGGGCAAGGTTCATGAGAGGAAAGGGAGTGATTTTGTAATTGGACCTTGATTAAAATAGACTTAAAGACTATCTAAGGACATCTAAAAGTTGAAAAGAATCTTTTAATTGGGACATGAACTTAATAAAGATGAGACTTCTTTTCAGGCACCATTGCGCCCCCAAGATCAAGTAAACACGTCCCCATTCCATTTTGGGTCCAAGAGAAACATGGAAGACGCTTGGTCAAGATTGAGGACACATATCAAGAAGAAGTATTTCAAGAAGGGGAATCATTTCAAGTAACAATGGCTGCTCCAATTAATTATGAGACTGCACAAAGGATATTCAAGGCAATAAAGGAGCAAAGCGATGTTCTCAATAACATTGGGGGTCGCCTCACCAAGCTAGAAGAAGCCAAGCTGAAGAAGACCGCACATGTAGAAATTCCTAATGATGAAGAACTGGAAGGTTGGGATGAAAGAGACAAAGCCAATTATGAAAGGAACAAGCAATTTAAGAAGCTCATCGCAGAGACTGTGGCTATGAAAGAAAAAATGGAAAAGATGCAACTAGCCTTCCATAAGGCCCAAGGATGGATGCTTGCCTTTATAACATGGGGGGCATAAGTTCAAAGACTCCCATCGTGTTGCCTTCGAAATTCAAGATTTCTGATGTGGAAAATTTTGATGGAACTGGAGATCCAAAACAACATGTTAGGAGATATCTAAGCATTGCTAAAATGAAAGGGTTTCATGAGAAGCAAACTTTGCATGCATTTCCCCTCTCACTCACGAGAGGTGCGTCATGATGGTACTATAGCTTGGATTCGAGCAAAACTAAAGTGTGGAATGAGCTAGTGAAATTGTTTGTGGATCAATTCATCTTCAATACTATGATTGATGTAACTTTAAGAGACTTGGAGACCAATATATAAGGGGTGGGGGAGACATTTTTCAAATATATGACTAGGTGGAAGGGAAAGGCATCAAGGATGGTCAATAGGCCAAATGAGAAAAACCAAATCAACATGATTATCAAGAATTTGCTTCCGGCATATAATAGTAGGCTCTTGTCGTTACCTATTAGTTCTTTTGGAGAATTGTGTGATTGTGGAACTAGGATTGAAGATGCCATCAATAAAGGGCAATTGGAGAAAGGTGAGAGCCAGCCTCCAATCAAGAAGACATATGGGGGAAGAGTAGCTACGTCTAAAGCACCAAATTCCGTGAATGTAAGTGCCATCATACCTCAACAAACCTTAGCCTACCCACGCTTTACAAAGAAAGCCTGCTGAGAATTTTCCGACCTAGGAATGACCTTTGCCTAGGCATATGAAAATTTGTCCTCTAAGGGATTCATCAAACCTCTAGATCCCACACCTATGCCTAATCCCATACCTCCCACTTGGAACCTCAATGAATATTGTCACTTTCACCAAAAATTCGGCCATAAAACCGACAATTCTTTCCACCTTAAACACGAAATACAGGACCTCATTGACAATGAAACTCTTCCAAATCCCAACATCATCACCAAGCCTAACATTAGGAAAAACCCTTACCTAATTATCACTGAGCTCCTCCCCCATATTAGAATTGGGTGCAAATAGATGAGATTGAATGGGATTGTTCAAAGTTGATAGAGACCATAGAAGTTAATGCGGTAGAAGTTCAAGGGATATGGGATGACGAGGATGAGATTTTGAAAAATGTGGTGTCTGTATGAGGAATACTCCCTAAAAGGATAGCTAAGTTAAAGAAAATGGTCATGGAAGACAATGTGGCAAACATTACTAGGAGTGGAAAGCACTACAAGCCATCCTTTTTGAAAAAGGATCATCCTGGAAGAAACATAGGAGAAGGGTCCAAGACCACGGAACCTAAAAGGAAGGAAGAGAAAGAGGAGGAAGATAGAGTTTTGACTCAATTGAAAAAGACTCAAGCCCATGTGTCTATATAGGGCTTGCTAATGGCTTCTCACAAACATCGTAGTGCTCTCTTAGATGCGTTAAATGGGAAGGAAGTACCATAGAAACCACATTGCAAGAAGTGCTATCTCTCATGGGAGTTGAAGCTCCATCTCATCCTCTCCTTGCCTTTTTTGATGAAGAACTTCTTCTCGAAGGAGGCACTCACACTAGGCCATTGTAAATCACCATTGAGTGCATGGGTGCCAAGGTTCCAATGGTACTTATTGATAATGGGTCCTTATTGAATGTATGCCTTTTAGGATCGTTTTCACCATTAGCCTAGATGTGGAGACGATCATCCCCTCTCATTTGACCGTTAGGGCATATGACAATACTTCAAGGAAGGTTATGAGAACTTTCAAGGCTTTTTGCAAGATTGGTCCATTGGAGACAATTGTGGAATTCCACGTGATGGACATCACCTCTAACTATAACCTTCTCTTGGGAAGGGCATGGCTTCATCCTATTGGAGGCATTCCTTCTTCTTTACACCAAAAGATGAAAATCCTATGGAAGGGAGGTATTGCTGTGATAATCAGTGACAGTGAGATCCTAGCTCCTAACTATGGACTTGAAGAAGGAGGAAGTGAGTTTCAAATGAGTGGCTTTAAATTTGTGAAAATGGTTGGCTATGGATTGAAGGATGAAAGGTATACTACGGACTTGAAATGATGAAGAACATGGGGTATATGCCTGGTATGGGTCTTGGAAAAGAAGGAAAAAAGGCGGTTGAATTCCCCAATTTCAAGGAAGGTTTAGGATTCTTTGAAGGCTGCGATGGAATCAAAAGGAACCTTGGTACCCTTGATGGAAACTTTGTGAAGGAAGAATGAGACTTTCCTTTTTGTGGCATTCCGGAACTTTGGGTAGGTAAGGATGGAAAATTGTATCCGGGTTGGGAGATATTCTCTAATGAGAAGCTTACTTTCAAGGGGGAACCTACTGTGGTGATTAAGGAAGTTTAAGAGGAAGTCAATTGGGTGGATTACATTGATGCTGAAACAATGGAGACTATGCTAAAGATGGAGGGGGACATGTTTGCCATCACCAACAAAGAGACAAGTGATCTTTCTACCTTCATCGTGCCTACTGAGGGGCACTTCAATAATTGGACTTGGGTTGGGTTTTCTAAGAATGAGGGAAAGAAAGTTTGTAATGCAAGTTCCAATGTACTTTTCAACATTTTCAATAAGATGAATTCTGATTTGGCTTATTTTGATATGTCCCATAATATTGAAATTCTGCACTTAAATGATTCTAATGAATTTGAAAATGAAATTAATAAACAATTGGAAAAGAAAAATGAACCTATGGAACCAACTTTTGAAACTATTAATTTGGACAATAATGAGAATCCATGCTTAATTAAAATTGACTTAACCTTAAATGAAAAATAAAGGAAAGATTTGAAAGAGCTTCTCACAAAATTTCAAGAAGTGTTTGCATGGTCCTATGAAGATATGCCCGACATCGATCCTGAGATAGCTCAACACCACATTGATACTCATGCTCACATGGTACTTGTTATGCAAAAGTTGAGGCGTATGAGAATTGAATAGCTTCTAAAGATCAAAGAAAAGGTCACAAAGCAATTAAAGGTAGGGTTCATCAAACCTGTACACCAAGCTGAATGGATAGCCAATGTTGTGCCCATACCAAAGAAGCATGGAAAAGTAAGGATGTGTGTGGATTTCAGGGATTTGAAAAATGCTTGCCCTAAGGATGATTTCCCTCTCCCCCACATAGATGTCCTAGTGGAAAATACGGCCGGTAGTGCCTTGATGTCTTTCATGGATGGTTTCTCAAGATATAACCAAGTTAAGATGGCCCCTAAGAATATGACTAAGACCACCTTCACCAAAGAATAGGGGATCTATTACTACACGGTAATGCAATTTGGGCTTAAGAATGTGGGAGTGACTTACCAAAGGATGGCCACAACTTTGTTACATGACATGATGCACAACGAGGTTGAGGTATATATAGATGACAAGATCGTAAAATCCAAGGATAGAGGTGGTCACATCATTAACTTGAGAAAATTCTTCGAGAGGATTAAGGAGTATAGATTGAGGTTGAATCCCCAAAAGTGTACCTTTGGAGTGACAGTTGGAAAATTGCTAGGCTTTTTTGTCACGCCCTAAACCCAAAAGGTTCCAAAGTATGAGAAAAGAAACTCAAAGGTACCTGTGTATTTTTCATTTTTGACAAATCAATCCAGATAATCCATACCAAGTACCAACATCAAGAATATTCATAATAATTTCATTAAATATACTTCCAAAGTAAGTTAGAGCTTTATGCAATAATTACAAGGAACATTGGACACAAAAGAATGGAGATCTAAATAAATATAATTACATATTATTAGCTTGTCCGATCAGTGGGAATAAAAGTCATAACCACTATAATATACAAAAGAATGAGTCAAGCCTACTCTAGGATATACATCATCTAAATATCTCCATCACAAAAATCTAGCCTCCATTAGTAGTTAGTTTAACTACTGCTAGCCACAAAAACATGTCTCAAAATGATCATTACCTACTCTGAAAAATTTTGTAAATGAATGGGAAGAAATAGAGCCCAGTAAGTAGCATAATTAATGAGGGTGGGGGAAATGCAAGTTTCATCATGATGAGCAATGATGATGCAAAAAATCAGCAGTTGAGCTCCTCGTCGTCATGGATGGATGAAGCTGTGATTGGGGTCGTTTTTGTTGGAGGAAAACCTACAAAAATGAACTGTGTGGAAGAGTAACACGCCGATGTGGCATTAGCCAAACCGCCTCCGATGCTTACGTCAATAAGGGAGAAAGATTTTAGAGAGAATTGACTAGAGAGTGAGTTTCGTAGAGTATTTATGTGTACCTTTAACTTCTGTTGCCTTCTTTTTTATAATTTCGTGCCTAATTAATGAGCAATGAATTGCTGTATTTATGTTCAACGGCTAGTGCGTTACAAAATCTTTGTCTGAAGTTCACAGCTCATTCTATGACCGTTGCTCCATCCGTTACGCTATGTCATCAATGAGCCTAATAAATGCGTGACGTCTTCTTTTGGTTGATGACAATCTTAGTTTAATGATGGTCATAAATTTCCAACTCATCAGTTGCCCCCTTGTTTGAATTTTCGTCTGTAAGACGAGATGAAAACATATCCATTTGACGCTTCGTATTCCGTGTATGGCGCATTTATGATAAGTTGATGTTTGAGCCGTTGAGTGCCACGTGTACGGTCAAGATGTGTCTGACGTGTAGACTTTTCTCGGTTTTCTTGCGCACGTTTTGGCCATTTATCTCGCATTTTTCCCTTCTATTTCCTTTTCTTTGTAATCTTTCCTAGTTTTGTTGGCATCTTAGGGTTTTTCTCTTCTTCGAGCTTCCTCTTTCCGTTCTGCGTTTCCTGGTAAGTTCTTTGTGCTCCTCTCTCTTTTTCTGCTCTTCCATGGTAGATTACTCCTTTGTTAGGGTTGATTGTCCCTCAGTGTCCTTTCTTTTTGCTCGCTTAGGTTGTTTGATTGAGATTGTGGAAAGAGAGCATCTCAAGGGGGTTAGTCTCTTTGTGGGAGAGGATTGTCCATATAGGTTTGTCCTTTCTTCTTTACTTCCTTTGGTTTTTTTGTTCTGCTAGAGTGGCTAGGTTTCTAAAAATGTTTCGGGAGGTTAGGTCTAATGAGTTGGAGATAGGGTTATCCTCGTTTGATGATCGTGTGATTCTCGAGGTTACTTCCCCTTCTACTTCTTATAAAGCTTGGAATATCCAATGTGCCCTCTTAGAGAAAGATGAGAAGCGAATTAGGGATAGGTTTCAATTCCCTGATTTGGCTAGAATTAGGATTATGAGTGACAAGGATAGGGCCTATCACTCTTATGCTGATGAAGTTTGTTTCTATGAGGCAGATTTCACTAGCGGTCTTCGTCTTCCCGTTCACCCTTTCATTAGGGAACTTTTTGCATACCTGCATCTTGCTTTAGCACAGTTAGTGCCTAACTTGTGGTGGATTGTCATTCTTGTATGGTGGTGTGGATGTCTGCCAATGACGGGGATGTCATCAAGAAAGATGAGTTCCTTCACTTTTATCATTTGAGAAAGTCCAAAGGCCCCAACTACTATGAATTTAAGCCGTGGGATAGGGCTTCTAGGTTAATACTTGGCTACTCGTCGTCTCCTCGAAATTGGAAACCAAACTTCTTTTTTTCTTTTTGGTAATGGTTGGGAGTTCGTCCCTAGTGAAGACTTGGATGAAGCCCCCAAGTTTTTTCGTAGTTGGGGAACCCTTGTGTCTTTCTGTTATTTATTTACTCTTTATGAGTGACGATGATGTGTGACACACTTGTTTTTTGCAGTTCCTCAGCGCCCTCGTTTGAAGAAGAGATATCACCGTTGTGTTGAGAAGGTGAAAGAATACTTGGAGACCATCAAAGATTTTAACGAGCTTATCTCTCCCCAATCGCTATTCCTTCATTTTCTATGTCTGGAACCGTCTAGTAAGGTCTAGAAAAATCATGAAGTTGTGAAAAAGAGTGAGTGTTGCATCTTCTCTTCTCTCTTTTTTTATTTATTTATTTTTTTTATAGTTTTTCCTTCCTTTCAGGAATGACGACCAGATTTAGTAAACACAAGTTGGCTGAAGCTCAGGAGAAGAAGGCAAAAGGTGGCCTCGTCAGTGGCCTTCCTTCAAGGAAATGTTCGAAGGTAGGCGATGTTTCCAAGGATGATCCTGTAGTGACTCTTCCCTCTGCCCATTCACTTGCTAAGCGTCCTGCTTCCCCTACCTCGTCTTTGGAGGTGATTGCTTCCGCTAGGGAGGAGACCAAGAAGAAGAAGAAGGTTGTTGGCAAGTCTTTTCTCCTAACTTTCTGGGACGATGCCGATGTTGCTACCCTGAAGGCCCACGAGGCGCTCTCTGTGGACGACCTCAGTCCTTTAATGGCGAAGTCGTCCAGTGAAGTGATGTCATCTCATATTTAGAAGCTTGTGCGGGTACATTTTGATAATGTAGATTGCTTTTTCTTTCTTGTTTTGCTCTTGCTAAGAGAGATTTTTTATATGTAGGCTTTGGGGGAGTCTTTGTTTATCTTTGGGAAACTTCTAGATTTTTAGAAGAAGGTGGCCATAGCTGAGCCTCTGATCAAATCCCTCTTTGTTGAGAATGAGACGCTCAAGAACAAGGTTGCCATCCTTGCTGTCGAGGTTGAGAATGACAAAGAACGGGTGGCAGTTTTGGAGAAGCATCTTCAAGTGGAGAAGGATTTTTGCTAGCTGAAAGATAAGCAGATGGGTGATTTGCTGTTCAAATTGCAGAAATCTGGGGCTACGGCGGTGCTGGAGTTCAAGGACTCCGACTCTTACTCAGATGAGTTGTGTGAATATTACGTGGAGGGCTTCGAGCTCTTTAGGAAATGGATGGCGACGCATTACCCAGATTTGGACCTTTCTAGTCTTGTTATAGGTGATGTTGAGAAGAACTATCGGCTGATCGTCCTTCCGAAGCTACAGTTGAGAACGTGATGGAAGAAGCCACAACCATAGCTGAGGTGACTGAAGAGGCCGCGCTCATAACTCCTGCAGATCCCACTCCTGATGAACAGTAATTTACCCTTTTTTTTTTGTGTAAGACGAAAACAATGTCTTTTATGGGCTCGTTGTTTTGAGCAATTCTTCTGAACAATTTCTTTGGGCCCATGTGTTTTGGGCATGCATTTTCTTTCTGACAATGACAACTCCTTTTATGAATTGCTGATGTGAAAAAAAAATTATAAGTAAATCTTTGCTGTGTTCAAATGATGAAGATTTTTTTGGATACCTTCATGCTTTAATTGTGCTAAACAACTTTTTTCATGCTTGGTTGTGTTTGGACAACCTTTCATTGAGTTATTTTGAATGACGATGGTAATGACTTGGCTGTGTTTGAACAGTAGAATTAAGATGATATTAGTTGTGTTTAAACAACTTTTTTATGTTTAGTTGTTTTTGAACAGCCTTTTTGTTGAGTCATGACGATGTTAGTTACGTTTGAACAACTTTTTTATGCTTAGTTTTGTTTGAACAGCTTTTATTGAGTCATGTTTGAATGGCGGTACTAGTTGTGTTTGAAAACTTTTTATGTTTAGCTGTTTTTGAACAGCCTTTTTTATTTATTTATTGAGTCATGTTTAAATGACAGTGTTAGTTGTGTTTGAACAACTTTTTATGTTTAGCTGTGTTTGAACAACTTTTTTATTGAGCCATGTTTAAATGACGGTGTTAGTTGTGTTTGAACAACTTTTTATGTTTAGCTGTGTTTGAATAGCTTTTCTTATTGAGTCATGTTTAAATGACGGTGTTAGTTGTGTTTGAACAACTTTTTATGTTCAGCTGTGTTTAAATGGTTTTTTTTATTGAGTCATGTTTAAATGATGGTGTTAGTTGTGTTTGAACAACTTTTTATGTTTAGCTGTGTTTGAACAACTTTTCTTATTGAGTCATGTTTAAATGACGATGTTGCGTTGTACTCGTGACTTAAAGTCATGCTATTGGAGCATCTTTAGGTTAACCATTTTTTTGTTTATTCTTGCTTGAGCGACAATTATAATAATTGTGTTTAATTTTTTTTTTGATTTAATCGACTTTGGTAGTTGTGTATTAACAACTTTGATGGCTACGACGCCGTCGGCTGTGTATGAAGAGCTTTTGATTTGAAATTTTAATGACGGAGATCCTTGGGATGTCTCCCAAGAATAACTCCTGAGTGTTGCACATGTTTTTGTTGATAAATAACTCATGGATAATGCTTTCATGTATTATTGATCTATGAATGATGAAAATAATAACTGTCATACATACTAATATGAAGATTGGGCAACTTGAAATGTAAAAGATTCCTTATTGGTAGTACTTCTTCAAATGTTCTATGTTCCATGATCAAGGCAGTTCCTGGCCGTCTAAAGACTTTAGGTAGTAGGAGCCTTCTTTAGAGTGACAAATTACTTTGTAGGGGCCTTTCCAGGCTAGTCCCAATTTTCCTTGAGATGGGTCCTTCGTTGCCTACGATATCTTCCTAAGGACGAGATCTCCTGTGTTGAACCTTCTTACCTTGACCTTTCTATTGTAGTATTTGGCCATTGCTTCCTTGTGTTTGGCCATTCGCTTCATCGCTTCCTCTCTAACTTCATCAATTAGATCTAAGTTGCTATAAAGCTCCCGCTAGTTCTTCTGACCTTCATAAGTTTTGAGTCGGAGGCTCGCCAGTCCCACTTTCACTGGTATGACGGCCTTAGTGCCAAATGTTAATATGAATGGCATTTCTCTTGTTGGAACTCTTGTGGTCGTCCTATATGTTCAAAGGACATTTGGTAGTTCTTTAGGCCATGCCCCCTTTGCCCCCTCAAGCCGAGTTTTGATAATTTTGAGCAAGCTTCTGTTCGTCACTTCTGTTTGACCGTTGGCCTGAAGGTGTCTAGGAGAAGAGTAGTGGTTCTTGACTCCTAAGTCTTGGCAAAATTTTTGAAACTTGGGATTGTCGAACTGCTTTCCATTTTCTGATATTATGACATGTGGGACTCCAAACCTGCAGATGATATTCTTCCATACAAAGCTGGTGATTTTAGCCTTTGTTATTGTTGTTATTGGTTTTGCTTCTACCCATTTTATGAAGTAATCAATTGCGACAATTAGAAATTTGAGTTGCTTCTTCCCTAAAGGGAATGGGCCCATAATGTCAATCCCCTATTGGGCGAAAGGCCATGGTGAGGATATGGGTGTCATTGTCTCTTCTGGTCTCGTCTGGACATTTGCGAAGCGTTGACACTTATCGCATACTCTGACGAGGTCGTGGGCGTCCTTCTATGAAGTCAGCAGTAATATCTTGCTTTGAGTGCCTTTTTTGCTAAAGACCTTGCCCCAGCATGATTTCCACATATTCCCTCGTGTATCTTGTAAAACATATAATCTGCTTCTTCTGAGTTGGCACATGTTAAGTATGGGAGTGAATAACCCCGTATGTACAGTAAATGGTTAATAATGACAAAGCGGGCCGCTCTGATCTGTATCTTCCTTGCTTCCGTTTTATCTTCTGGGTGCCATCCTTCTTTCAAATAACAGACGATAGGAGTCATCCACTCGTCTTGTTCTTTTATCTTCAGAATCTGCTCACCTTCTGTACTTGGTTGCCCCCTTATCTCTACACATAGTTCGGAGGTTGCATTGTAGTTGTCTAACGAGGCCAATCTTGCTAGGAAGTCTGCTTCTGTGTTTTTGGCGCAAGGGATTTGCACAAAGTCTAGGCTGTCAAAATGCTACGAGAGTTGTTGGACGATCTTTAGGTACTTCTGCATCCTCTCTTCTTTGGCTTCATAATCTTCCTTTACTTGTCCAATTATTAGCTGAGAATAAGCATGGATGATAAGGTTCTTTGCTCTGAGAGCTTTTGCTAGACTTAGTCCTATTAGCAATACTTCGTATTTTACCGTGTTATTCGTTGCTGAGAATTGCAGTCTAATTGCATACTTCAATATTTCTCTTTCTGGAGATATGAGCACTACTCTTGCCCCTCCTACTTACTTTGTGGCAAACCCATCTGTTTGGATTGTCCATGTTTCTATGGGGAGTTCTTCTTCTGTTAGGACATATGTGGTTCACTTGTTAAGAACACATGTCATTCTTTTATGTAATTGGCTAATCCTTTGACAAAACGCATTTTACTTGTACTTGGGTAGATCTAGGATGTGTTGAAATACTTCAAGAAAACAAGCTGAAAGTGCAAAGTTACTAAAGCTCGACAGTTAGCATATGTCGAGATTTAAGGAAGCTGTTCTGCTCGTGGCTCAACAACTATCTCGATAGATGCTCGACAGCTTCTATCTGTCGAGGTTTATAAAATCAGAATTTCTGATCTGATTTCTTAGGATCCGTGAATGTGTCTTTGGGCCTTCTTTTCTCCTGACCCTAGACATATAAAAGGATTGTTTAAAGGGCTGTCAAAGGGTTCACAAGTTGCATAAGCATTGAGCAAACTTTGTTCAAGCAAATTGTGACCGGAGACAAAGTTTTGACCTAGTTCATCACTATTGAAGAAGTTGCTGTGTATTTGCACCAAAGGGTTTTGTGACAAAGCATCTTCTTGATCGTCATCGTTGGGATGAACTGAAAAACTTTGCAGCCAACAAACTTTCTCTAGTTTGTGATTGAAGTCGCGTACTGGGATCCGCGCATTGGTTAGTCACGTACTTGGGAGCCGTGCATCAAAAGGGAAAACTGTCACTACAAAACAAGTCCAATTGGGTATTGGGGTAAGGGTTCAACTGTAGATTGGTAAGGTACTTGGGGTTCCTTTACTTGTAACTGCTTGTTGTGATAGTAGTGGAGTTTCGGGAGTGGTGACCTGAAAATCACCCAGTGGGGTTTTTGTGTTAGGTTTTCCCCATTCGTAAACAAATCACCGTGTTATTTATTTTTCGCTGCATAATTAGTTTATTGGTGATTTGTTTGTGCTACCACGCGTTTGCATGTTAAATTGATTAATTAATAACTTGGCTAATTAATTAATTAATTTGTATCACAAGGGGTCAACTGATTTGTGGCCTATCATCTTCCTTATAGGGATAAGTGAATTCTGCAATGAAGTTTGCTAGTACTTGGGCTTTGATTGCTGCTCGAGGCCGATATTTGATGTTGAATTGGCCTAGTTCAATTGCCCATTGAATGAGTTGTCCTGCTGCATCTATCTTGTTCATCGTCTTTCTTATTGGTTGGTCTGTCATGATGACGATGGAGTGTGCTTAAAAGTAAGGATGGAGTTTCCTAAAAGCGACCAACAATGCGAAAGCTATCTTTTCCATCCTTGGGTAATTTGCCTCTACTCCCTGGAATGCCTGGTTGGACACTGCTAAGTAGAGGTACAACTTTTCCCCTATCATTGAGGGACTTAGCAATGGTGGCTTCGTCAAGTACTTTTTTTAATTTTGCAAGGGCTTCTTCACATTCGTCATTCCACTGAAAGGCATTTTTCAAGACCTTGAAGAATGTCATGCACTTGTCCGTTGCCCTGGAGATGAATCTGTTTAGGGCTGCGACCTTTCCTGTCAAGCTCTAAACCTCCTTCATTGTTTTTGTGATTTGATCTCGATTATTGCTTTTACTTTGTCTGGATTTGCCTTTATGCCTCGTTGGGAGACCATGAATCTCAAGAATTTCCTTGAAACAACAGCAAAAACACACTTTGCAGGGTTTAATTTCATATTGTACTTACGTAATGTGCTGAAAGTTTCTTTCAGATGTGGTTGGCTTCGTTCTTGCTTTTCACTAGCATATCATCTACGTATACTTCCACATTCCTTCCACTTTGGTGAGAGAACATGCGGTTCACCAATCTTTGGTATGTGGTTCTTGCATTCTTCAATCCAAAAGGCATAACTTTGTAGCAGTACAACCCTTGGTTGGTGACGAATGAGGTCTTCTCTTGATCTTCTTCTTCCATAAGGATCCGGTTGTATCCAGAAAATGCGTCCATGAAACTTAAGAGCTTGTGTCTAGCAGTTGAATCTACCAGTTGATCAATCCTTAGCAAGAGGAAGCTATCCTTTGGGCAGGCTTTGTTCAGGTCTGTGAAATCAACGCATATCCTCTATTTGCCATTGCTCTTTTTTACCATTACCACGTTTGCTAGCCAATTTGGGTAGAAGACTTCCTTGATGAACCCAGCTTTTAGTAGCTTCTCTACTTCTTTAGTTACTGCTTTGTTGCACTCTGGTGCAAATATTCTCTGCTTTTGCTATACAGGTTTGCATTCTGGGTTGACATTGAGACGATGCTGTATGATTTTCCTACCAATTTTGGGCATATCCTCGTGTTTCCAGTCGAAAACATCTTGGTTTGCCCTCAAGAAGGAAACCATTTTCTCTTTCTCCAGAGCTGGGAGTGTTGCTCCTATCATCAATACCTTTGTCGAATCTCCTAGGACGATCTCAACTTCCTGTGATGTTTTTGACGGTTCGGGGATGGGCCCTAGTTCATTTATCACCCATGTGTGGTTCTCCCTAGATGCTAAGGTAGCTTGGTAGCACTCTCTTGCCAGAACTTGATCTCCTCTGATTTCTCTCACTCTATGGGCTGTTGGAAATTTCACCTTCAAGTAATATGTTGACGTCGCTACTCTTAGCCTATTGAGTGTAGGTCTTCCCAAGATGATGTAATATGTTGAAGGGCAGTCAACTTTGAGGAAATCAATTTCCTTGGTGACCTGTGCTGGGTAAGTGCCTGCAATCACGGTTAGAGTGATGATGCCCCTAAGGACGATTCTATCCCCAATGAAGCTCACTAGAGGAGAAGTGAAAGGCTTGATCCTTCCCTTGTCCAGTTTCATCTGCTGAAATGCAGGTAAGTAGAAGATATCTGTTGAACTTCCATTGTCAATGAGCACCTGGTGGATGTTGAATTCTTCTACTCTGAGCATGATTACCGGTGGATCGTCATGGGGTTGCCTAATGCCGCGACCGTCTCTCTTTGAGAAAATGATATCAGGTTCGTCATTCCTTGGCATCTTCACTGGAGGGAGCTGTGAATGGACACTATTTATTTCTCTTTCATGGGCTTTTTTCAGGGACTTTAGCGTGACGCCTGTCATTAATCCTCCCGAGATTGTCTTTATCTCTCCTGCAGGAGGTTTGCTATCTCTTGCTTCTTGATTTTTTTCTTTATTTTCCTTCCGTTGGTATCTGTAGGGCTCCGTTTTCCTAACATACTTCTATAACTTTCCTTGCCGGATTAAAGTCTCCACCTGATCTTTCAAATGTCTACACTCGTCGGTGCGATGCCTATGGTCCAGATGGAACCTACAGTACTTGTTCTTGTCTCTTTTTTCTGCTGGAGTATTGATTGGTTTCGGCCATTACAGGGAGGGATTGTCCCTTATTTGCATCAGGACTTGCTCAATTGTCATTATTAGAGGAGTAAAGTTAGTGAACTTTGACTTCCTATCTGGAATTTCCTTCTTTTTTCCTATGGTCTGCCCAACACTTCGTGTCTCTTTCTTCTTATTGTGATTGATGCTTGTTCTGTCCTCTCTCTTCCTTTTTCCTTTCATTTCTTTTGCAAGCACCGTGTCTTCTGCATTCATGTACTTCTGAACTTTTCAGAGCAATTTTGCGACCTCTTTAGTGGGCTTTTGGTGATTGAGAAGAAAAGGTCCTTGGGTAGCAACCCTGCTTGGAAAGTTGTTAAGATGACTTGATCTTCAGCTTCGTCTACCTGCAGTAGCTCCTTATTGAATCGGGTCACGTACAATCTTAGTGATTCTCCTTCTGCCTGTTGAATGTTGAGAAGAAGACCAGTTGGCTTTTTGTGTCTTTGTCCCCCAATGAAATGACAAACAAAACCCTCGCTGAGTTGTTCAAAATTTGAAATAGTTCCTGGGGGTATCTTGCTGAACCATACTCCGGTTGCTCTTTTTAGTGTCGTTGGGAATGCCCTACACATCACCTCGTCTGGGGTCATCTGCAATAGCATCAATGTCTTGAATGATTCAGTGTGATCTAAAGGATCCTTGGAACCGTCATACGACTCCAACTGTGGGAGATGGAATTTCGATGGGAGAGGATGGTTCAGTACTTCAGTAGTGAATAGTGAGTCTGTCTTTCGAATCATCCCATCCAAATTCTCCCTGCCTTTGTCCTTCATGGCACTTTTTAAGTCGTCCATCTTTTTCCTCATGTTGCAAAGCTCATTCTTCATCCTAGAGGAATCTTCTCCTGAGGTCCTGTCTCGCCTGTTGGCTTGGGAGTTTGATTCTTCTTCATTTTGGTTTTCACCTGTTCGCTGACATTTAGGTTTTGGGATTCCATTGTCTTTCGCAGCTCTTCATTCTAGCGAGTCAGCTCATCCACATTAGCCAGGAGGGCCTGGATTTGTTGTTGTTGCATAGCTTCTTGCTGTTATGCGATTTCTGATTCCATCTCGTACTTCGAGGAACTCTTTTGTTACTGGAAAAGATGGCTTGAATGATTAGCATTCCCCACAGATGGCGCCAAACTGATGATGCAAAAAATCAGCAGTTGTGCTCCTCGTCGTCATGGATGGACAAAGCTGTGATTGGGGTCGTTTCTGTTGGAGGAAAACCTGCAAAAATGAACTGGGTGGAAGAGTAACACGTCGGTGTGGCGTTAGCCAAACCGCCTCCGATGCTTAGGTCAATAATGGAAAAAGATTTTAGAGAGAATTGACTGGAGAGTGAGTTTCGTAGATTATTTGTGTGTACCTTTAACTTCTGTTGCCTTCTCTTATATAGTTGTGTGCCTAATTAATGGGCAATGAATTGCTGTATTTATGTTCAATGGCTAGTGCGTTACAAAATCTTTGTTTGAAGTTCACAGTTCATTCTATGACCGTTGCTTCGTCCGTTACGCTTTGTCATCAATGAGCCTAATAAATGCATGACGTCTTCTCTTAGTTGATGATGATCTTAGTTTAATGACGATCGTAAATTTCTGACTCATCAAGCAATTTACAAAACGTGTTATAATTTGGGAATTTCCATTAGGATCATGCAAATCCATTTTTCTTAATAAATTGGCAAGAATGATTAAAAGAATATAGAACCAAGCTTTCTCAAAATATTTCAACGTGAAACTACATACTATTTACTGTGAGCTATCAAAACACTCTTTTGAAACCTGAAAATCCAACCTAAGGCCATGAAGACATCAGTTATGCCACAAAAACATCAGTTATGCCATGAAGACATCAATTATGCCATAAAGACATCAATCTGCCACACAGACGGGGTGCCAAGATACCAACGTCACAAAGACTACAACATCTGGCTAGGTAATCACATGTCACAACCTAAGGGTACAAGCATAAAGAGCTCACAATTTACATGAAATCAAAACACTGTTCAATTTCAAGTAGTTTCACAAAAACCTTCGAAATACCCAATATATTCACAAGGTTCTCAAGTTTTCCAAAATCATTTATTGTCAATAAGATTTTCTATCAATTTCCCAAATATCACAATTCAAGACAAAACATATTTAGAATTTGCAAATAATGCAATAAATCCATAAAACCCATTCCCAAGAATTTTATAAAAGATGCTTATCATTTCCAAGCTAACAAATCATGCATTTCGCCATTCGCATTACCAAATATGATGCACTTTTCATAAATAATCATATATAATAGGGTCACAACACAATACTCTTTAAGAAAACATAATTCCACAAATAAGTTTCCAAAATGTGTTTGACCCAAAAACAACGTTTATGCAACATGATTATTTTCCAAAAATCCCATTAAAAAGCTACTTACCTTACAAACCACAAAAACCTAATTCTCCAAGTTCCAAAGGAGATTAGCTAGAACCTAAACAGTATCAAGCAAACCTATCACAATAAGCTTAAAGCATGAAATTGTATCTAGCTACAAATTAGGAATTGCCAAATAAGCACTTTGATTAGGCAAGCCTAGTATTTAACCTCACAAATAATGTATTCTACTCCCAAAGTTTCTCAACAATATAATTTACAAGGCATAGACCCCAAATTATAGACTTAAATCATGTCATTCAAATTCTTCTCCTGTATCATAAGAGATCCTAACACTTTATGAATTTCTTCCACAATGTATACCTACTATTTTCAAGAGACCTATGAAACAACAACATATATAACAATATCCACCATTACAAACCCAAATGTAAATCCTCCACTAGCTCCAAATAAACAATAAAAATTAGATTTACCAACTATTTCACATTAGCAAGCAAAACTCCCCCTAAATCTTTACCATGGGTAAACCTCAAATGGGTATTATTGTACAAAATCACAACCATTCACCAAATATGTCCACCAAAACAAAACCATATACATAAACACATGAATATCACTTCCAAAACTTAGATTAAAATAACCTCAAGCAAACGTATAGAAATCCACCAAATGAAAGATATGAAGATGCAAAGGTTCCTACGAAGTTTTTTCGGTGATCTTGCCGGAAAAATGATGGTGGAGATGGTGGTGTGGAGTAGAGCCCAGTGGTAGAGTGAGGGAGTTTGAGAGAGAAGTGTGTGTGTTGAGAGAAAAGAAAAGAAACACAATAAGATGAAGAGGGTTGGCCGGTCAAAGAGTGAGGGAGATATTTGTGAGATGTGTGGTGGGTAGTGAATGGGTAGGTGGGGCACGTGTGGTCCTAAAAATCTGACAATGAAATAGGAGATGCGGTCATAGCATGCTTGCATAAGCAAGAGAAGCCATTACAACTATACCTCTCTATCATAGGAGATAGGTAGGGAGCATGCTTGCACAAGAAGACAATGATAAGAATGAGAGGACAATGTACTATTTGAGCAAAAGGTTCTGAAAGCTCAATTAGTAAAAAAACACTAATGCTTGTTTAGACCCCCAATTTTAAATTATGACTTAGTTGCTTTTACTCTAACTTAACTAAGTGCGGAACAAGAGTAAAAGATGTGCAATAAACCGGAACACTACTCTAAAGTATAAGCAAGTACAATAAGTGATAAATGTAAAACTTAAAGAGTAGGGAAGAGAGATGCAAACATAAGATAACACTGAGACGTGTTATCAAAGAGGAAATCGAAGTACTCTGCGAAAAACCTTTCCACGGCCCTCCAAGTTGAAATCGATCCACTAGTGAATAAGTTAGAGTGCACGAATATCAAAAAGACCATCCAAGCCTAATCTAGCTACCAACAGTCTTCTCGAAGTCTTGTCTTCACTAGTTATCCAAATCTCGCAATTCCGCCCAATTGCATCCACCACTTAATGGCTTCTTCCAATGCTTCCCAAAAGCACCAAAACTTCTCTCAACACTCAAAATGGGTGAGGTAAGTGTTTGGGCTAAGAACCTTTCAAGGATATATAGATGGAGAGGTAGGAGTAATGGAAACTTTAGAGAAATGATGTAGAGGATTGTGGGTAAACAATGTCTAACTCTCAAGTGTTTGGCTAGGGTTTTCTCACTCAAAAGTTTCTTGGAAAAACTCATTGTTCTGCTTACATTTCGTGGGTAATGAGGGTTTATATAGTATTGGTAAAGGAATGTGAAAAGACACAACCAAAATAATCAAGTAGAGAGTTTCATGGGTCACTCGCAACTTGGCTTGAGTCACGAATGACTCGCGAAATCCAGCCTGTCAAAACCTCTTCAAATTCCAGCATGCGCTTCTCATGTGACCTATTTTGCGGGTTGGCACTCACGAGCTAGTAGCGAAATCTTCATCTTCACTGAATCTTCACCAAACTCTCACACACAGCCTTTACATTAAATGTCACGCCCCAAACCCCAAAGGTCCAAAGCATGAGAAAGACATCTCAAAGTACTTGTAGATTTTTCCTTTTTGACAATCCAATCTACATAAATCATATCAAGTACCAACATCAAGAATTATCATAATGATTCCATTGAATATACTCTCAAAGTAAGTCAGAGCTCTAAGCAATAATTACAAGGACCATTGGCCACAAAAGTATAGAGGTCTGAATAAATAATTACATATCATCAGCTTGTCCCATCAATGGGAATAAAGTCACAACTACTATAATATACAAAAGAATAAGTCAAGCCTATTCTAGGATGTACATCACATAATATCTCCATTACAAAAGTTCAGCCTCCATCAGTAGTTAGTCTAACTACTGTTAGCCACCAAAAAGCTATCTCAAAAGATTGTTGCCTACTCTGAAAAGTTTATAAAATAATGGGATAAGACAAATCCCAGTTAGTAGCATAATTAATGGGGGTGGGGGAAATGCAAGTTTCATTTTCAATAATAATAATATGATATGACAAGAATGACTAAATAATGAAACACAAAGTTTCTCAAAGTAAATACCTTGAAACTATATACTATAATCTGTGAGCATCAACAATATAATTTCCAAAGCCATAATATCTAACATAAGGTAAATTATCACAAATATACCACACTACCACATAGATCGGTCAGAGGATCCACCCATTCACAATTGGCATGATATTGTCCTCTCTAGTTTGCAGACTCTTGGCCCCATGGACAGCAGCCTTATTCATACCCTCAAGGTTTTTCTCTCCCCCCATGGGTAGCAGAGAGAGTGCGTCAAATAAGACCTCTTTTGCATGTGGTCTTTTGTCCCCATGAATAGCAGCCTCACCCACACACAATCAAGGAACCTCTTCCCCCCATGGGCAGCAGGAAAGAACGCGTCATCCAAAGTGAAAAGGCACTGACCTGGATTTGATTCCGTTGTCACAAAGACTACGAAAACCAAATCGGGTCATCACAGGGAAATCACACATGTCTAGGTTACATTACTTTCAAATACATAGTTTATGTCTAGGTAATTTCAGAAAACCATTAAATAGTCTAACTTCCACAAAGTTTGTAAGGTTTTCAACTTCATTCTTGTCAAAAGATTTCTATCAATTTCTCACATGACAAGACAAGATAAGCATCTTTAAATTTTCTAATATACCATAAAATCCATGATTTCCTTATCAAAGATTAAATAAATGATGCTTATTTTTCCATATCAACAATTCATGCATTTCCCCAAATGCAATACCAAATATGATGGATTTTCATATATATATATATTAAAGCTATGACACAATAGTTTTAGGAAAATATGGTTTCCATAGGTAGTTTCCAAAAGCGTGTCTAACCCAAAAACAACATTTATGCAATATGGTTATTTTTCAAAAATTCCCATTAAAAAGCTACATACCTCACAACCGCAAAAGCCTAATTCTCCAAGCTCCAAGGAGATTAGCTAGAACCTAAACAATATCAAGTAAACCTATCACAATAAGCATAGAGCTTGAAATTGTATCTAGCTACAATTTAGGAATTGCCAAATAAGCACTTAATTAGGCAAGCCTAGTATTTAACCTCATCAATAATAATATATCCCACTTCCAAAATTTCTCAACAAATTAATTTACAAGGCATAAACTCCAATTTATAAAGTTGATCCCATTAAATATCATCTCCAACATTATGACTAGCTTCCATAAAATTTACACTACATTATTAAGAGACCCATGAAAGCAAAATCAAAATATCCTCCAAGACAAGAAATTTAGAACTTCAACTAACTCCAAATAAACCAAATGGCAATGGAAAAATTAGATTTACCAACCACCACATGTTATAACTCAAAACCTCTAAATTTTCCACCATAAATAAACCTTAGGTCGTCATCATTAGCACAAACCATATACCCACTCATAAAATAATTCCACCAATACAAAACACATACGTACAAACACATAAATATCACTTCCAAAGCTCATAAATCACACGGGTATCATTATTAAAGCTTAGATAAAAAATAACCTCAAGCAAAAGTGTAAAACCCACCAAAAAGATTAGAAATTTTTACCTCAAAGAAAAGATGTGAGGGGCTTATAGGCTCTTAAGGATTTTCCAGCGATCTAGCCTAAAAAATGATGGTGGTGGTGTGGAAGTACCGGTGGAGAGGATGAGAGTGATAGAGAGGAGTGTGTTTAAGTGAAAAGAAAAGAAAAAGAAACAAATAAGAGATATGGCCAGACATGAAAGGGTGAGATAGATTGAAATGAGTTGTGGGGAGTGGTGTTAGGTGGGGCACGTGGGAACTTAAAAATAAAAAACTACTCTCTACTTTTTTTTTTCTTTGTCTGACTGACTTGGACGTTACATTAAATCCCACAAAAATATGGGAAAATGATTGAACAAAATTACAATAAAATTCGACACGAAATTAAAGCCAACATAAATGTAGTTGTAAATCACAACTTTATAGGTTCCATGATTATGAGACTAGATATACGCCCATAGAAAAGTCATGTTTTACACTCGTATGGGCCATGCAAAAGTTGAGACACATCATTCTACCATTCTAGATATGGATAGTAGCCAGAATGGATCTGTTGAAGTACCTATTTAAGAAACCCACCTTAAGTGGAAGATTGTCAAGATAGTTGATCTAATTGGCAGAATTTGATTTAAAGTATGTGGCTAGAAAAACGATCAAAGGAAGCGCCGTGTTAGACTTTTATGCCGAGAACCCGATAGAAGGAGATGATGGAAAAGAAGATTTCCCAGATGAGGATATTTTGGATATTGAACTAGGGGCATGGAAAATGTATTTTGATGGTGTTGTAAACCAATATGGGAATGGGATAGGAGTACTTTTGATCACCCCCAATGGATCTCATATGCCTTTAGTGGTAAAGTTGAACTTTGAGGCAACTAATAACATGGTGGAATATGAAGCTTGTATTGCCGGAATGGAAGCTCTTCGAGAGTTAGGGATAAAAGAAGCAGGGGTATTTGGAAATTTGACCTTGGTTATAGCTTAAGCACAAAAATTGTGGAAGATAAAGGAAGAACATCTGAAGCCTTATCAGCATTATTTAGAGGACTTGACCAAAATCTTTGATAAGGTCGAATACACTATCATCCCTAGAGCTCAAAATCAGTTTGCAGATGCCTTGGCTACCTTAGCCTCTATGGTGGAAATACCCGAAGGAGTTTGGACATGACCCATAGAGATTGGGCAAAGCTATAAACTAGTACACAAGGGAAGAACTGAGTATTCAATCTTAGCTATAGAAGAAGAAAGGGTTCCTTGGTATTATGACATCCTGTAATTCTTGGAAGTAGGAGTGTATTTTGACGGCACCGATAAAAGAGAACGTCGTTCGATAAGGATGATGGCTATGCAATACATCCTATGCGGAGGATAGCTCTATAAGAGGTCTTATGATGGCACACATCTCTGTTGTTTGAAGAAAGAAGAAGCTGAAAGGGTTATGGAAGAAGTTCATTGAGGGATTTGTAGTCCTCATATGAATGGGAGAATATTAGCCAAAAAGATTCTAAGGATGGGATACTATTGGAATACAATGGAAACTGATTATGTAGACTTTGTGAAGAGTTGTCATGATTGCTAAACACATGCAAACTTGAATCACATGCCACCTAGTGAGCTCACTACCTCTCCTTGGCCTTTCTTAGACTAAGGCATAGATGTGATTGGAAGGATAGCCCCAAAGGCTTCGAATGGACATGAATATATCTTAGTGGCAATTGACTACTTCACCAAGTGGGTGGAAATGGCCTCCTACTCTATATTGAAAGCTAAGCATATGGCACGGTTCATAGAGAATAACATCATTTGTCGGTATGGGGTACCACAAGAGATCATCTCAGATAATGGCTTCCACTCTGAGGGAGAAGTTCGAAGGATTAGGAAGTTGTACAACATTTAGCACCACAAGTTTTCACCCTACCGACCACAAACTAATGGGGTCGTAGAAGAAGAAAATAAGAACATCAAGAACATCCTAGCCAAGATGGTGGCGACATACAAGGATTGGGCCGAAAAACTTCCATTTGCTTTATGGGGTTATAGAACTTCTATTCGTGCGTCGACTGGGGCAACCCCTTATTCTTTGGTCTATGGATGCGAGGTGGTCCTTCCCATTGAGGTAGAGATACAATCTTTGAGAGTGCTAGTGGAAACCAAGGTCCTAGAGGAAGATTGGATGAGAGAAAGATATGGACAATTGGCTTTGATAGATGAGAAAAGAGGTAGGGCACAGTACCATGCACAAGGGTACCAGAAAAGGATTGCTAGAGCATTTAACAAAAAAGTGAAACCTAGAAACCTTAAAGAAGGGGACTTGATCCTGAAAGTGCTAAAAGATGAAACTTTTGATCCAAGAGGGAAGATGAAGCTATGATGGTTTGGGGCTTTTATTATCAAGAAAATCATGTCAAAAGGTGCTACAAGAATTATAGATTTGGATGGAGAAGAGATGCTTCGCTCAATCAACATGGATAAGCTCCAAAGATATAACATTCTTTTAAAAATAAATAAAAAAAGATGAAGAAGAAAAAAGTCTGCTAGATTGAAAACCCGAAGAGGCAGCCTAGGCAAAAATTAAGGCAAAAGAACCCTGTTAGATTGAAAACTCGAAAGGGCGGTTTAGGCAAAAGATAATGGAAAAGACCATGGGTATGGAAAAAATTCCTGTAAGGATGTCATGGGCAAAAATTACATGGCATGAATAAAAGAAAAGAAAAAAAAAAAAAGAAAAGAAAAATAATGACAATAAGCAAAGATAATAAATGGATGATTCTCTTATTGCTCAAATTTAAAGGTAATAAGTTGTTTTCGTAGGGGATTTGGAACACTCCAATCCTTTATTAAATTCAAAAGAAAAGACATGAGAATCATAAAGTGCAAAAAAGTAAAATTTGGGGCATATCAAGGTAGTCAGTTAGTCCTTTTCTTTTGTTGGACCTTTTGTAAGCTTTTTCATCTATGGGAACCCACTTCATGTCAGCCTCTAACCATTTCTTGTACCCCGAAGTTGGATGAAGGAATTGAGGAAAACAGATGCCTTTGGTTACCCTCTATCATGGCCAAGATTCATGGATTCTGCCCAAGATCCTATCAGAAAATGCCAACTTATGGAAGGAACCATCATTACTAGGAGCCCCTTGACGGTCACCAAATTGCCTTGCAATGTGACATGTGGAGTAGTGAGAGAAACAGTGAAGCCCAACCAAAGGAATACAGTTATCCTTGAAACTGCAGTTGACCATGCTTGAAATACACCACCATTCCACTACCCATCAAATATCTATGACATCAATGCGCTTCACGAACTTAGTGAACTCATCAAAACTCATCTCAGCACATTTGGGCCTATGATCACGATAGTGCCTGGGGAGATATTGACTAGTAGGACTAAGACGATATAAGGAGCCTCGATGGGTTGAAAACCGAGAAGGAAATCCATGCAAAAATTAGAGGGATCCCACTAAGTTGAGAACCTAGGCTAAAATTAGAGATTGTACCTGGAGAAGGAGAGGGCTCCCCGTAAAGAAATTTGCTTCCTTCTTATGAAACACATCCAAGCCCTTGAGAGTTTCAACCAAGATCATGCCTGCAAGGTTTCCACTCCTTAGATCGCTAACCACCAAGCACATTCTTCGATCTATGCAAGCCGTCTCTTATACCAAGAAGTTCTTGCAAGGATACATATACAGAAAGCATTAAGATAGTAAGCACGTGGCCTATCGGTCTCAGGAACAATTAGCCAAGAGAAGTATGCAAAAATTGAACAGATGTTCAACTTGTCAAACATGCACCAGTGTTGTGCTGTGTCAAGAGAAACCCCAAAAAGAGCTTGGACTAAGGCAAGAAGATCCCCACCAGTAGTGGGAAAGGTAAGGGTGTTAACTTTGGGTTCAGCTATGATTGCACTAATTTTTTCAAGAGTAAGGCATATTTCCACACCATTAAAGTGAAAAACATGCTGAGTGGGAATCCAAAAGTTGGCAGCAACATGAAGGAGAGGTTCATCCACTTTGATATGGTGATAGGGAAAGATGCAAGAGAGACCAAAAGAAATGTGAGCCTTCTTGAAACTAGAGCCAAGCTTCTTGATCCATTCTGAGACATCTAAAAGAGAATATTCTACCATTGGAAAGCCTTAAAGAGTATTTTCTGAGTTCAAATACATTTGGTGAAGGTTTGGAGGCCTTTAACTGCTATTTTATACTTGAATAGGGTGGCTAGTGTTTTTCTGACCCACGACACACGTACGCAGAGTCAAACCTACGTACGCATGGTCAAGACTTGCGTATGCAGGTGTGCATACCCGTATGCATGAAGGAAGGTAGAACCAAGTTCCTTTTCCTATTTGGAGTGTGATTTCTCCACCAAGACCCCTCCCATGATTCCAACGACTTAAAAGGCTACTCAAGGCATAATCAAGCTCATATTTTCAAGCATCAAAGATCAAGAAAAACAAAATTGCATAGAATTGTGTAATTATTCCCATAAGTTGTAAATTAAGTACATGTTCTAAATTAAGCATAAATGTAAAAGATGTTCTTAAATACAACCCAATGTCACAAATAAAAGATACAGTGAAGAAATACATGCTAACAAAAAGAAAAAGAAATAAAAAAGAAAATATGCTATGCGTCTATGTCTGTCTGTCTGTAGGATCACTGAAAGCGCCTCTTCCTTAGTTGGTAGCTAGGAGTCGCCTCTGAATCGCCACCACCATTACCACCACTACCACCATCATCGTCATCACCCGGGTAGGCAAACCCTTCAAGACCATAGATCTGCCAAGAGTACTCTATCATCTCCAGCTTGAGGTTCCTCGTAAGCCAAACCAACTCCTCATGCTCCTAAACAGTGGGCTAAATTTTGAAAGGAAAGGGTGTTAGAACAAGTATTGGGATGCAAGAAAGAAAGAAGAGAGACAAGAAGGAAGAAGAACTCATCGCTCGTGTACCCTCTAGAAAAGGCTATCCCATGACATTTGTGTTGCAGCCCATTGGACTCTTACGAGCAAAACCGTCAGGACCGTAGACATAGACCGACCATGGTAAGTGAGGAGAGTCGATGGGAGCACCAACAGCAGGGCCAGCCTAACATGAGTATCCCATGTGAACATCATTATGCGAAGCAATGCAAAGGAAAAAGGGAAATGAATGAGAAGGGAGAACGCATACAACAGGAGTGAGGGAAGGCATGAGGCAAGTGTTATTGAACTCCTCATAATCCAACTCATTTGAAACCCGCTGGGTATGGGGGATACCACTCCTCCACAACGAGTATTCTGTATCTGTCATAGACATTGGGGTAAGCATGAACATTAGAGGGTCTATGGGAACTTGTGGGGCATCCTCACCCACCAATTGATAGCATACCCTTTCTATCAATTATAGCGCCCTCAAACTAGCCTCATCGAAGGGCTGAGTAATCCCGGAGATGACAATGGCAGTTGCCTCCAAGTTTGGGTTCGTAATAGGAGGGGTATCCGTCCAAGGACTCCAAATGACCTGTAACAGCACATAGGGTTAAAGAAGAAAAAAAAAATCCAAGAGACATGCAAGAGAAATGACAAAAGGCATTGAATTTCTAACTCACCTCATTAGAAAATAACAGTGTGCAAGATGACAATATGCAAGATGACAGTTTGCAAGATGAATGGGTATAGTTTGCAAGATACAGATATGAACATGTATGAACAGTTTGCAAGATGGAAACATGATACAGTTTACAAGAGCATAATGCATAGTTTAGCTTAGGTGACATACATATGGATATGATTGCAAGAGGAAATACATAAGCCATAAAAGAGAAAAGGAAGAAACACTGACCTTAAGAAGCTTCCAAGGCCCCACAAGTTGGTGTAGAGTCCCTTGGCTGAGTGTGTCCAAGGAAGAGTAAAAGTAGGCAAGACACGCTTGCCCCCAATTGGCATCCTGAACCCTCTCAAAGTCATAGAAGAGGGTCAACCACCTCAAAGACACCTTTGCCCTCCATTGGTGAAGATATATGCCCTTAGAATGTACAACAAGAAGGTTCTAGCCATCTTGGCATAGTAGTCGGCTGTCACCTGTGGAGAGGCTTGTAATCCATCTCGATGTTGAAATAACATATCGTCTCAGTGGCATACCTCCTCCTGATCAAGTCTATGCCTAGCTAAATGCCCGACTCACCCTCCAGTTTATGAGAGCCCCATTACACCTAAGGCCGATCATATGGTGGAAGTCATGGGGAGTCACAGTCATCTCCCTATCAGCAATATGGAAGGTGTGCGTAGTGTCTCACCACCCCTCAGCCAAGGCCTGCACCAGAATGGCACTGGCAGATCTCTTTGGCAGCAAATAAATGATTGGCTTGAAGCCTGCAGCACGTATATGGTCCATGGTTTCCTCAGTGAGAGTCCTATACCACACTGCCACTCGGTTGGTGCCCCCGCTACCAAAAAACGGGGCCAAAAATCTACAAAGAAAAAGAAAAAGAAATGATGATAGATTCAAAATGAGATGAAAAATGATGTTAGGGTCACAATCGAATGCAAAAATAATAAAGAAGGATGTTAGATTTGCATTTGAATAGGAAACAGTTGAAATGGAGGTTAACAGTTGAAATAGAGGTTAAGTGAAGGTTTCTGCTTGGCAACATGCGTAAGCAGGCTCGTGTCTGCATATGCAGGCACTAGATACACGTACGTAGGGTGGAATTTGCATACACACGAACTCAAGAACAGATACATGTGCACATGAACAGGTCCACGTATGCATGAAGATTAGTCGCGCATGTATGAACGAAAGTTGCGTATGCAAGCTCGAGTCCACATATGCATGAACATAGACAGTGGGTCATTCTTCGACATTTTCAAGCATGCTTTGATCAAAACTCATCCTAAACATGTTCCTACCCCTCCTAAGGTATCAGGTTTTCATCTAAACCCATCCCATAGCAAAACCCAAGTGTTTATGTGTCCAAAAATAGATTAAAATGGAAGATCAAAGGAAAACTTGAAAATGAGAAAGTTTGAAAAACTTACTGATCCAGTCCTTGCACCCTGTGAAAGATGATCTTGTGGCCTGTATATCAACGGAGGGGGCTCATTCAGCCTTACCACTCCATTCCAACGCGTGAGGTTGAAGACATTGCTAGAAAGCACGTAGAAGGTTTTCCTGGACTTGGGTGCCATGGAGAAAATGAGAGAGCTTGGAGAGGTGGAGAGTTTCAGATAAGGAGATTTGAGAAAGAGGAGTCAAATTATGCAATGAAGTGAGAGAGAGATCAGGAGTTTTGTAGAGAGAAAAAAAATGGAAGTTAGAGAGTTGGAATGTGAAAAGATAAGGAAGATGAAGAGAACAAAAAGAAAAGAAAAAAAAAACGGCCGGTAACCGTTGAAGAAAAATTGAAGAGGTGGGAATGCATCTGATGGCTAAACTTCTTGTAGTTTAGACCCCACTAAACTACGTGTTGTTTAGTAAAAAAAAAAAAATCTCAAATATCACCAATGGGTTCCCGAAAGGTAGATAATGAAAAAGAAAATTCAAGAATGCACCAAAATGAAAGAAATATCCTCAGTTGGGTAAAGGATACAAAGACCCTCAAAGCATCCCCAATGAGTGGAAAGCATCAAAAGCACCCCTCAGTGGATCAGAAGTTACCTAGGAAATTCCCCTGTGAGTTAAGATCATTAACCAAATCCCCAGTAAAGTACAGTATCATGGAATGACCCCCCCGGTAGGTCCAAGGCATAAAGGCAACCCTTCATGAGTTGTGAAGAAATTTCCCCATGTAACAGATAGGACCCCCTTGTGGGTAGAATCAACACAAGTTCCCTTGTGAGCCACGAAGAAAAAGAAGAATTTTTCCTAGTGGACCACACATTACTAAAGACTTCCTTGTAGGTCACAATCACCAACACACTTCTCAGCAAGTTACCATCCCCAGTAAGCTACATACCAAGAAGACGGAAACCTGGGTCGGCGTCGGCTGGCTTGAGAGAGTGTGAGGGAGAGCTTGAGAGTGTGTGAGGGAGAGCTTGAGAGAGTTTCGGATGTGTGAAAAAAAAGAGGAGCTGAAGTGTTATATATATACCTCACCTTTAGTGACGATTTTATTTCGTCACTGTTTTATGCCTTTAGTGACGAAGTCGGGTTCGTCGCAAAAAATAAAACTAATGGCCATTGTTTTCCATTCAGCGACGATTTATTTTCGTCACTAAATGTCACATTTCGTCACTAATAGCATGACCAGTAGCACCTTTTAGTGACGAAATTATTCGTCACAAAAAACTTAAACTTTTAGCGATGAAAAAATTCGTCAATGTAGATCAATTTGGTTTCCCGCCTCCACTTTTGTTTGGCACCCTGAATTTATCACACCCTATAGTGACGAAATCTAAATTTCGTCACTAAATGTTACTATTTTTTTTTTATATATAGTGATGAAATATAAATTTCGTCACTAAATGGTACTTTTTTGTGACGAAAAACTTTTCCTCACCGCCTCCACTTTTGTTTAGCGCCCTGAATTTATCACACCCTATAGTGACGAAATCTAAATTTCATCACTAAATGTTACTATTTTTTTTATAGATAGTGATGAAATATAAATTTCGTCACTAAATGGTACTTTTTTTGTGACGAAAAACTTTTTCTCACTAAAATTCGTCACTATAGTTACATTTTGTTGTAGTGTATTGATTTCGTCCTTTTCAATGTTGAGCTTTTCTGGGTTTTGCATGTAATGCTATTCTTAAAATATTAGTTAATAATCTATTTGAGTGATGAGGGGGGGAAATCAAACGTCTTGATTTGAATTATATGGACTAGCAAGTATGGTTAAGCTATATATAGGTAAATCATTCCAAATTTTTGCAGCATTCCTTGTTATAATGTTTTGAAGATAAAATGTTAAGGACAGTCTTTTTTAAAAATATATATATATATTATATGCAAAGGGTTGTAATTTACTGTTTGAGTTTTTTAATAACATTTATGAGGAGTATTTTTGATATATGTTATGTATAGTAAGAAAGTTTAGGGGTGATATTGTCAAATTTACATCTTGAGAACTTTGAAATCTTTGTGAACATGTAATTTTTTTGTTTGTCTAATCTTGGCTTTTGAGTAAAATTTGATAGCCAAAATTGCACCATATTTGTCACAAATAAAAAGATATATGTTGCAACTTACAATGGCAAAATTGCTGATTGATGTACATCATTAAAATGTTCAATTTTGGTTAAAAGGTTGATATCAATCTAATTTTTAGCATCTTTCACAATTTTAAGTGAATACATGTAAATTTATTCAAATGTTAATTTTTTTACCTTACAGGGTTTTGAGGAGCACATAAATATGATTCTGGAAGATGCTAGAAAAGTCAACATCAAGTGGAAGAGCAAAAAACTTTAGATGGGTTCATTTTCCTTTACTTTTAATCTCCCAAATGTGCATGCTCTGAATGTGGCACATCTATTTTGTTATGGGTCGCATACATCAAAAGAAATGTAGAGGGTAGATTCCTCTTAAGAGATGCAGCCTCCTCTCTCTCTCTCTCTCAATAGTGGAAAGTGATGATTTTAGCAATTGTCTAAATTGGCATTATGTTGCCTTTTCAATCCCATTAAGGTCTAGCATCTTTGTTTACTGGCAATGTTAGAATTTAGATACATCTTGGACATCAAGAATGATTAATATAATTTATGTAAGATATATGATTGAATAAATATGGAGTTAACTATATTTGTGTAATTAATTGTATTGGAGTGCACTTATATCAGTTATATATTTTTTAAATATGATCTCAAGCTCTTGGTTATCACAATATCTCAGTGCATGTGATAGATTTTATTACTTTGTAAGTGATAGATTTTATTGGTTTGGTGTATAAATTATACCATGATATTGATTTTTTTTTTTTTTTTTCATATTAGAGAAGTTATCATTAGTTTTCCCGTGCATCGCATGGGTTAGCGACTAGTTGATTAAAACATTGATTAAAACATTCTATTCCATAAACAAAATATATACGTAGACGTGACCATTTGTGTTCGTATATTGGACTTGGGTCATGTTAATTTATGATTACTAGCGAAGTATCCGTGCAATGTGCAAATAATGCTTTAAAATGTCATGTGAACAGATTATATAAAATGTTCAAAATATTTTAAAATAATAACATAAAGTAACGTTGTGATAACATAAAAAGTTTTTATTAAATTAAAGTAAAGAAATTAAGGGGATGAAGAAAATTTTATTTTATTGTATTTTATTTTATTTTAATCTCAAGAGGACAAAGAATTTTTTTTTATTTTTTTTTTTTGATTATGAGGACAAAGAATTTAGACTATAGCATAATAGTCATAGAAATTAGTTGAAGTAACAAATTCATAGTTGAAGAGGGAAAGTTTAAAATTGCACGCATATATCCATTACATTTTTTCACTTAAAGACATTAAAGTAGAAAAGAACAACGTTGGAATATTTTATTTTAAATAATGATAAAAGCATATTCATCTATACCATATATTGATGTTTATTGTGTGGTGTAATAAGTTATTTGCTTGTTTGATCATAGTTTTTGTTTCTTTAAGACATTAGAGTTAGCATAAGTTATTTATAATATCATATTAATGTTTAGTTGGCTTATGGAAATATCATAGAATTTTTATGATATTATGCTTATCTTAGTAGATTATGATAATGATAAGTTAAGTGAAATATCATTCTAATAAAATTCATTATGATATTTAAGTACATTTCCATGAAATATGCATATTTTATTGTTCATGTATATTTAGAAATATTAAAATATTCTTATTTAAAAAAAAAAAAATTCAGTTCTTAACTTGAGATCGTATTGTGAAGTATGTTGAAAACATCTGTTTTCAAAGATAGTTTGAAAGAAAAGATCAATTTTTTAAAGTTTATATATATATATATATATATATATATATATAATTTTTTGAATTGTTTTGGAGAAGAGTGCAAAAAATGTGAGATGGAAGGCTAAATAATAAATTAATGTAGCAAAGTGCCACATGATAAAATCTCATGGTCTCCCACATTATATTTTTTCTTTCTTATATAAAAAAAGTAATCAAATAAACTATATATATATATATATATATATATATATAATTAGGTAATTATCGAGTATTTTTGGAGTATTATAAATGCATACTTCCCCCTCTCACATAACTGTAGGTCTCACTAATTAAATTTTTTGTGAGAACCACAATTCACATGAGAGGAAAAGAGTACGCATTTGTGATACTTCCGGAGTATTTAATAATTTTTCTATAAAATTAGTGCACACTTATCAATAATTAATATGTACATTTAATCCAGGGACACATTCAATGAACTAATATTATATATAATTAAATTGACATAAATGTAATTTTTGTTGAGGTAGAAGACTAAATGAAGAATGTGTCACTTGGTAGAATCTCATACTCTCTCACATAAGGTCTCTGCTTATAAATATATATATGAGTTGATATTAATCCGACATGTTTATTAAACGGGTTAGTATTCTTCAATCCTAACTTGATCTATTTATTTAAATGGGCTAATTATGTCGATCCGTTTATCAAATTTTATATAATAAAAAAATAGTATTAATTTAATTGATCTGAAATATTAAAAACCAAACATATAAATTTTTTAATATAAAATTTAAAACTAGTAGAGTAATTTTATCACAAATAATTATTCAAAACAAAACCATATCTCAATATCATAAATAATCAATCACAAAATGTCAAACAATATAAACAAGAATACTTAATGTCAGATCTTAGCAATCAATTTAAGGAAAATAGATAAAAGTAAAAGTAAAGGATGACAACGACTAGGGTATCAACTATCAAGTGATAGAGAAAAGTGATGGACGAGAGCGATGGAGGCTTGGCTCTGTAGTGAAAAATGGGTGATAGTGGCTAAGAAAATAAGTGGAGTTGAGCTAGATTAAGGTCTGAGAGTGAGAGGCGGTCATAGACTCATGGGCTTGGGAGAGTGTAACTAGGAAAGAAAATGAATTTATATAACTACGGTTTTAAAGGGTGTATTGGTAAAGTGACATTTAGTTAAATAAGTTAAATGAGTTAAGCGAGTTAAATATGAACACGACACGCTTATTGAACTCATTAAATCTCTATTCATAACCTACTAACTTCGTATTGTGTTATTTTCGTGAGTTGTTTTAGATTTTGCCATCTAATATATGTTTGCACGTTCCAAAAACGAATTTTTTTTTTTTTTTTTTTTTTTTTTTTAACTATAAACATAAATATGCTAATATACTAAGCAATAATCAAGGGTAAAATAGCGTTAGACCCATGGTAAAATGATCTGCATCCAGATTTGGTTCCTACATCAGTAATGTTGCTAATTCAAGATCACGATAAAAAAAGGAGAGACAACTTGGGACCACAAAAGCTAAAGCTTCCACATAACGATTTGTTTTAATCGCAATCGAAGCAAGGAAGTTGATGCAGCTAGCTAGGCTTTATTCCTTTTCTCATGGCTATATAAAGGCCAGCCAAAATTGATGCCAACACACACGCAATCTTCTCTCCCTTTACCCTTATCAAAGAGTTTCCAACCTTCTTTCGCTTTGTTGTTTTTCTGCAACATGGATACCAAGTCAGTAACTGGTCCTCTGCAGAACCCAAATATCACCACTCCTGCCCAGCAACCAAGCCAAGCTAGCAATGTGCTATTACAGGCTACTCCATTGTTGCAACCAGGCCAACAATTGGGTCCTTTGCAGCCAACCTCCAACTTGGGTTCTGTGCAGCAAACCAGCAACCCAGCCGGTACATACCTGCAACCCAACCCACAAACCAATTATGGTGCAGTGCAACAAACCAACCCGCAAACCTATTACGGTGCAGCACAGCAACCAAACCCACAAGCCAAACAAGTTTCATTTCAGCCATCCAACCAACAAACCAGCCTTGTTCCTTATCAGCAACCAGACCCACAAACCAACCTTGGTGCTTGGCAGCAACCCAACCCACGAACCAATCTTGGGACTTGGCAACAACCCACCCCACAAACCAACATCGGTGCCACATGGCACCAACCAAACCCACTGGGTTCTTTGCAGCCATCCAGCCTGCTCAGCAAGCTGGCACCTAATGCTATGCACCAACTGATCAAAGCTGACCGAAGCATGCCTACAATGTCTGATGACAATGTGCTGGTCAGTCATATTCTGGGATCCCATACTCCAGATGGACGAGACGTTGATGTCATACCCCTTCTTCGTCTTGTTGAAGAAATTCTTAGTCGTGCCACACTCACTCCAGACGCCCTCTTCGCAACGGTATAATACTAAAAATTTTACTACGTCAAGTAAGCCTTATAGATTAACGAGTCACCAATATATAAAAAAATTATTCAAATATTCATTTATTATATTATTTGAATTATATCAATCATATTTTTATAATCTTATCTCATTCATTTATAAGTTTACAAACATATATATATATATATATATATGCTAGTACACACCATCAAGCATGATGCAGCAGATATGTATACAAGTAATTTTATGGTTGGAAATGTATAGATGTAATTTATTTGAATTGAAAGCATCCAGTTGTATCTTCTTTGTTTTCATTTTCTAATTATTGCTTGTGCTGTTGTACAGGGTGCCCGCACATACCCTGAACCAGGCTTTGATGACAAGACTGACCAGACCAGTTTTCTTGCCATGCTGGATGCTCTGTCATATACCATTGACCGAATTGCCTGCGAGGTAATAACAAATCACGATTACAAAATCTTGCCCCATCTATATTTACATCAACATAATAACAGAAATTAAAAGTTTTTTTTTTTCTAAAGTATTTGAAAACAATAAGTCTATTAAAACAATTGTATATCTACCTTAAATTGTTTGTAATGGTATATGAATGAATTTTCAGCTTCAATACAAGGCTTTTGGTGGCACAGATGCACACCAAACCACCGTGGCAATATTTAACATGGTATCACACTATGGATGGGACGCTAAGTTGGTGCTGGCCCTAGCGGCATTTGGATTGAACTATGGAGAATTCTGGCTTCTTGCACAGATTTACTCGACAAACCAACTTGCCAAGGCAATGGCAATCCTGAAACAAGTGCCTGGCATCATTGAGCACGCAGTCCCACTGAAACCCAGGTTCGATGCACTTAATAATCTAATCAGAACCATATTAGAAGTGACTTGGTGTATCATTGAGTTTCGAGATCTACCACCCATTTATATCACAACGGACGTACCAGCATTAGCCTCAGCCATGACCCATATTCCAACTGCTGTGTATTGGACTATCAGGAGTATTGTGGCCTGTGCATCTCAGATTTCTAGCTTCACTAGCATGGGTTACGAGTATGTCTTTTTCCTCTCCATCCCAATTTACAATTCTCATGCAAATCCTTAAATTTAGATACAGTATGGCCTATAAAAGGTTTATTAAGCATTTCTTGAAATTTTTTGTGCATAGTAATTGATTTACACACTAATAAAAAAGAGATCTAAATTGTTTTATAAATAGTGTAAATACTAAAATGTTTGTAAGGCATTTAACATTAACTCTGCAAAATGGATATTGATTGCAGGTTTGCGTTATCCACCTCAGAAGCATGGGAGATATCCACCCTGACTCACAAGCTCAAAACCATACTTGAACATCTTAAGAAGAAGATGGAAGAATGCGTTCGATACATTGGTAAGCCAGTTTTATGCTGCATTATAGACCATGCCATATATGAAAATTAATACATAAAAGTATCTTATGCAATTGATTACTATTAGTACAACGCTCTTTTGTATATACATGGACTTGACATATTTCCATTACGTAAGATACCACCCATATACACTGAAATTCTCCTATTCATTGCAGAGGAGAAGAAGGATATTGAATCTTATAAAATGCTTGTCGAACTCTTCAAAATGATCCACATTGACAACATGAGAGTTCTTAAGGCCTGATTTGCCCTAGGGATGATGTGCTCGCACTTGTTGATGGTACCACCAAGAAAAGGGTTGGCTCTTCTAACCCATATCATTATCATTACGGTTGCACAATTACCGACATTACAATTTCTACTATCAGAATATTGCATATATATTCTTGGTCTTAATTTTTAAGTATTGATAGTATAATTAGTTATATTATTATCTATATGTGACTATTTTATTTTGGTAAACCAGGTTAATCTTGATGTTCTTAGGAGGAAGAATGTGTTATTGCTCATTTCAAGTCTAGATATCACCCAAGATGAGCTGTCGGTTCTTGAACAGAGTTATAACGAGTCTAGGGACCACGTAATGAGGCTTCAGAGTCCGTTTGAGATTGTATGGATCCCTATTGTGGACCAATTAACTGATGCCAGACAAAAGCATTTTGAGAAATTGCTGGCTCCAATGACATGGTACTCAGTGTACCACCCTTCCATAATATCAAAGGCATCAATCAAGTTCATCAAGGAGGAGTGGCACTTCAGGAACAAGCCTATCCTTGTAGTCCTAGACCATCAAGGGAGAGTGGTGTCCCCCAATGCAATTCACATGATGTGGATTTGGGGAAGCCATGCTTTCCCTTTCACTACCTTAAGAGAAGAAGCTCTTTGGAGAGAAGAGGCTTGGAGGCTTGAGCTGCTGGTGGATGGTATTGATGCAACCATATTGAGCTGGGTAATTATATGTGTGTATGTTTGCGTGCAAACACACTCTTTAAGGAAAAAAAATGTCAGAATAATGATGAAATAATTAAATTAACTATTTCCTAATAGTTTAAATTTTTTGGATAATAAGGATTTATCAAAGTAATTCACATTGCCCTCTTTTTGATTTAACAGATTAAAGAAGGAAAATACATTTTCTTGTATGGAGGCGATGACATGGAGTGGATTCGGAAATTTACAAAGGAAGCAAAAGCAGTTGCAGCGGCTGCGCGCATACCCTTAGAGATGGTGTATGTAGGAAAAGCCACAAAAAGGCAGCAAGTGAAGCGAGTGATAGCGAACATTGTACAGGAAAAACTCAGTACCTGCTGGCAGGACCCAGCCACAATATGGTTCTTTTGGACCAGGCTTGAGAGCATGCTGTTCTCAAAGATTCAGCTAGGCAAGGATGAGGAACACGACCTTGTGATGCAACAAATCAAGAGGGTGCTTAGTTTTGACAGAGAGGGTTCGTGGGCAGTGCTTAGCAGAGGGTCTAGTGTGTTGGTTAATGAGCATGGAAACATTCTCTGGCCTGCCTTGTTTGAGTATGAACAATGGAAAGAAAAGGTGGCACTGCAGGGTTTTGACACTGCTTTTCAAGACTATGTTGCTTCGCTTCGTGCTAATTCTAACCCTTGTTGCCGCTTTGAGTTCTCTCACTATGCTGGAAAAATCCCAGAAAAAATGAAGTGTCCTGAGTGTCACCACAACATGGAGAAATACACCACTTTCCTCTGCTGCCACGATGAAGGCATTGTTCCAAGCTTGCTTGCACTGACTACTACTAATACTTAAACCCACTAGCATTTTCCTTAATTAATATAGCAGCTATATGCTTATGTTGCTGGTTCTAAATAAGAGAACAATATATATATGATGTGTGTTTTACTTATTTATTAATTTATTTTCTTTCTTTCATCTTATATATGTTAAAGAATTGAGTGTGGGATGTCCTTTCAATTGCCACCTTCTGCTGGTGCTCCCATATCTTTTCATTCCTTTGAAATCTTTTTTTTTCTTGAATATTTTCCCAGGGAGTTTGAACCGAATATGCCCTTAAGGAGCTACACATTTGGTAAAGAAAAGGCTAATTAAAAATGGTTCTACAAAAGCATCATCAGCATTTGCCCCCAATAAATAAGTGGTAGAGTTCAGGCTTATATATATTGGTCTGTAGTTTAATCCTGCCTGGGGCACATAACAAATGATTTTTTTTTTTCGGATAACATTTTTTTTCCATTAATTATAAGTGATATAATGCACTTTTCCTACTTTTAGGGAAAAAAAAAATTAAGGATAAAATAAAAATTTTACAAAGTTAAGTAGGTGAGAAGTATTTATTGCTATTTTCTCCCTCTATTATAAGGTTGCCAAACCTCTCTTCTTTGATATTGGAGAAGAAAAAAAAAATGAAGATAATTCTTGACATGAATGTCTAAAAATTCTTTTAATTTTTTTCCAGAAATCATATTTTATTTAATATATTTTTAAAATATCTTCAAATAAAAAAATTATGGATAAAATTTAAAATTTATTATAAAACTAACTATCAATAAGATACATATCACTATTTTCTCAAAACTCTTATTCTTGATTGTGAGAACTGTGATTTGTAGGGACTGCTTTAAATTCTCATTTTCAATGGATAATGAGAACAATTCAATCTCCTAGTTGTGAATCTCAGCACATTGATTTACATGAAGTAGTCACTTAATTAATTTAAAGGAAAATTGAAAAAACTTTTGTTGGGGTTGATTTTGGTAACTCCAAACAAAATAAGAATTGACTCAATCAACTTAGATTTGAAAGAGAAGGGATTCAAGCCCAAAACTCGTTTTATTTATCAAATATATAGATGCTATTAATGCATAGCAAAGAAAGACCAAAAGACATGAACTCACAGTGGGAAAATAGATGAAATAATATTTTTAATATCTATGAGTCATAACTCATAAATATAGTTGAGAGAGAGTCTTGTAAATTGAAGGTCTATATATAGTTCGGTTGTTCATGGGGACATTAAACGTTTGGTTTTTCTTTTTTTAGATAACATTTTTTTTAGTTTTTTTTTTTCCATTAATTATAAGTGATATAATGCACCTTTCTACTTTATGATAAAAAAAAATAAAAAATTAAGGACAGATTTAAAATTAATATAACATTAAGAAAAAAAAAAAAAAAAAAACACAGTCCGCATATCTCTTTTCTTTGGTAATAAGAAGGAAAAAAAAATGATATTTCCCAAAAGTTTAAAAATTTTATTTCTAAAATTATATGTTATTTAATGTATTTTTCTATTTTCAAATAAAAATGAGGATAAAACTAAAAAACATATTATAAAATTAACTAGATGAAGTGTATATTTATCATTATAGAGTTTTTTTTTTTAATAATTTTTTAAGTTCATTATTTTCTTAGAACTCATATCCTTGATGAGAGTCCATTTTAAGATCAATATTTAATGTTTTATGAATCTAAATATTAATATAGTGTGTTTCTCAACAACAACAACAGCAACCAAAGAGAGAGAGAGAGAGAGAGAGAGAGAGAAAAGAATATAGTGCTATATTATTCAAATTCATATTTTTATTAGAGATATTGTAATTTAATAAATTTATCCGTAATGGTTTAGTGTTATCAGAATTTATTCCATAAAATGAATTACTATATTTGACCCTCCTGTTTGGACAAAAATTAAATCGAATTCCATCCAAAAACTACTTAATGATTTAATTTAAACCAAATCTTAGGATCTCAAAATGTAGTATATGACATGTTTATGAGAGTATGTGATAGGGTCAAAACATAAGGACTAAATTGTAATTGTAAGTTTTTCCTAAAAATACAAAATTTGTTAAGTTGGAAAGAACCATAACAATTTTTACACTATAAGAAGTAGTTCTTGGGATTTCATCTTCGTTGAGCATGTATATATTTGATAGGGCAAGAAAATATTCAGTCCTTACGGAGGACCACATCAGCAATGTTTAGTGGTCCTCCAAACTAATAGTATTGAGCCATGTGTTATAATTTATTGATTAAGCTCCTAGTCATAAAAATAAATAAAATGAAATATAAAAAAGAAACCACTAGCTCCACCTTCACCATCTGTGTTCCCTGGCTCCACCACCACTATCACAACTCAGGTAGTGACAATTTTGCTACTCTGGTAAAGTTCAAGCTTGATTGGTTTATTCAGGAAATAAATCACACACATAAATGTAAAACTAAAACAAACTCTAGTGCCGACAGGACAATATTCTTCCTAAAATGAATATCCCATCATCACGTTGAAATTCTGTAAAGCTTGACCTGAATCTCTCTTCACAAGATTATCAATTTGCAACAAGGTTCTATGAGTTTAGCTAGTGATTGCCTTGTTAAGGAAATAAACCACAAATAATTTTAATAAAAATTGATAAAATTTAACATGGAGATGGATGAAGACAAACATACAACTTAAACAATTATTCGCATTCCTAAAATTAAATCAAGAAAGATATTTATTGGACAGTAATTAGATCCTTGAACATGTTGAGTGCAATGGACAACTCCTTTCTTCACAACATTAGGGTTTATATTGAAATGCTCTCCTCCTTTTCATATCTCAACAATTAAACTTAAAAAATGAAGATGAGTGCGAAATTCCTTCAAGTTTATTGGGGAGGAGCACCATCACTACCAACACCATACATGGGGATGGTGGCGATGGTGGAGCCAGGTGGTAAGGAGCCAAGGATGATGAAGGTAGAGGGGAGGGATTTTTCTTCTTCTTTTTCTATTTTATGTTATTTTTATGACTATGTTGGTGACTAGGGTCTCACTCAATAATTATAACACATGGCACAATGTTATTGGAGGACCACTGGGCATTGTTGATGTGGTCCTCTATGAGGATTGAATAATTTCTCGTGATAGGGCCAAACCATAAGGAACAACTCAGGATTTCATCTTCATTGTTTTTCGAATTCTATAGGAATTTACCATCATTTTCAAAATATATTCTCTAAAATATCCATATATTTCTCAAAAAAAAATCTATAAAAAAATCTTTTAAAAAATCCACAAAACAATTCTTGAGTAAAAAAAATGATTTTCAAAAACTCCAAAAAGATGTTAATAAAATCTTTTCTTGAAATTCCCTTTTACAAAAGCTTGGTGTAAATCAAAATTTCAATTTTCAAAATAACTTTGAAAAACTCCAAAAAAATAGTGCTTTGTCCATGGCTTAAACCAATTAAGCCTATGGACTCCAAAATCAAGCAAACAAGTTTCCCCTCCCCAAATTCAATCATTGTGTTCCTTATTGTCTTTTGCACAAGGAAAAAACATGGAAGAAGAAATTGTAATTCTAGCTTGCTATTGCTTCCTAAGAGCACTAGCATTAGTTGTTGCAAAAATATGTCATTTTAACATATCAAAAAGCTACTTTATAATTTTAGCACAACATTTTACAATGTACCCTAAATCACATCTTCTAATTTCTAATTTCATAATTAAAATAAGATATACAACACATTAAAATAATATTAACTAATAACATAACCCAATACAAAACACAACCAGTGCAACGGTCACCGCCATGTCCTCCACACAACCATCGCATCCTCCACCACACAACCTCCACATCCTCCACACCGCAAAACATAACTCAAAACAAACTCAATCAAACTCAGCCAAATACCCACAACAAACTCACAACTACCACCGCCACTGCCACAAACCTACAAGCACAACTGATCCACAACAAACTCACTGCCACTACCACCATAAACCCACAGCCACAACCGCTCGAATCCTCCTACAAATTTCAAATCCAAAAACTGCAAATAAAAAAAAAACCTAAATCATCCAATAAAATAGAGATAGAGATTAAAAGAGAGGGAGAAGAGGGTCGCAATCGCAGGTCGCCGTCATGGTGGGTCTCCATTGTGGGTCGCGGGTCACCTTCTTCATCATGGGACACCCAAAGAGAGAAAGAGAGGAGAAAGAAGAAAAGAGAATAAAGAAAGAAAAGACAAAAAAGAAAGAAAACGAGAGGTGGTTTGAGAAGAAAGAAAAAAAATGAGAGAGAGAGAGAGAGAAGAAAAAAAAAAGAGAAGAAAGAAAGTTATCAAGAGGAGAGAGAAAAAGAATAAAAACCTACTTTTTTTTAGTATTTGTGTCTGTACTATTCTAAATTTGGAATTGTACTGTTCATCCATACCAAATATTTTGGCATTTAAAACATCTTATGTGAAAGGTTTTTTAATGTTTGGTGTACCACCTGATGCTAATGTTCTAAAGAAGTGAAGTTAATTAGCTGTACTTATTTCAATGCCATTTATTTTCTTAAGTTGTAAAATTGTGTATAATTTATTTTCAAAAAGTGATTTACAAACAAATTCTTTTGAAAATAAATGCCAACAGATGGGCGTTTTAGTATACCAAATACTTTCCTCACACATAATTGAGTTTTATAATTCATGATTTTTGGTTCAAGACATAATTTTGATCTTAGTTTAGCCTAAGAGCCCTTAAAATTTCCTTAGCTAACTAGAATAGTATAATCAATTAGATATAAATGACGAACTATACTTTAGAAATTCTATGGTTAATAGTGACTCCTAAAAAAGTGATAAAATGATAATGATGTAATCATCACCGCCACACAATTCACAAATCTAAATATTTCATAAAAGTGTCGACTTGACACTGAAATTCAGATGGGGCTTGAATATACAGTGTCGACTTGACACTGTATATTCTATCTACCTTTAGATACCACATGATACATGCCATGCTTTTAAATCATAAAGCCAAGGAAAATGAGTCAAAAGACTCAAAACCGACCAACATTCAACAAATCCCAAGGTCTGAACCCGTGTCTTATCTTGACCCAGGAATGTCCAACAATTTGACTATTAAATGGTTGCCATTGTTTAAAACATTCCATTACATGAACAAAATTCTATATGTTAGGTGACAATTCCTGATTGGATTTCGGATTTGTGTTATATCAATTTATTAGTATTTAATTATATGAATGGACATTAATTCAATTAGTTTATTAAACGAACCAGATTTCTTCAATCTTAATTTGATTTATTTATTAAATGGGTCATCATGTTAACCTATTAATCATATTTTATTTAAAAAATACAACTTTTAATATTAATTCAATTGATCTGAATTATGCAAAACCAAACAAAATAGATTTTTTAAATATAAGATTCAAAACTAATAGAGCAACAACATCAAAAATAATTATTTAAAACTAAAACGCTTCTCAATATATATCACAAATAATTAATCATAATATGTCAAATGAAATAAACTACAACAGCTTATCTCAATAACCAGTCCAAAGAAAATAGACAAAGGTAAAAGTAAAAGACAACATTGATGATGTGATGGTGACAAAGAGTTCAAAAATGAAAGTAAAAGAAGATAATGACTAGGGTTTTAAGTGATGAGAGAAGTGAAGGACAAGGGTAATGGTAGCTTGGCACCGTAGTGACAAAAGGGTGATGATGACTAAGTATCAGTTTGGATACAAATTAATTTAGCTGATTCTTGCATTTACGTTTTAGTGCTGGGACCTACGCGCACGCTGAAGCTGAGTGTAGCGTTTTCAGTTTTTTTTTTTTTTTTTTTTTATATTGCTTTCACGCAGTTCAGAGACAGAATTTATTGTGTAGGGGATAAAAAATACGGTTCACGCACTGTTTCGGTACTGTTCATGCACTGTTCATGGGACTCACAGCCACTTTATTAAGAAAAAAAATTTAAAAATGGGTCCCGCGGCACTATTCATACATTTAAAAATTATTTTGCTACAGTGTTTTCAACAATAATAAGTTGTATCCAAACGAACTCTAAGAAAATAAGGTGAGGTGAGATGAGATTGAGGTTTGAGAGTGAGAGGTGGCCATGGGGTTTCAGAGATTGCAACCAGGAAAGAAAATGAATTTATATACCTAAGGTTTTGAAGGTTATATTGGCAAAATGACATTTAGTTAAACAGGTCAAACAGATTCTATGAATTGGATACGAACACAATACATTTATTAAATGGACCAATGGACACATTTATTAAATGGACCAATTATGTCAATCCAAATAGGACACGAACTCGTCAAACCTCAACTCATAATCTACTAACTTCATGTCATATCATATTATTTGCAGGTCGTTTTGGATTTTGCCACTTCTAATATATATTTGCATGTTCTAATTTCCAAAAACAAGTTTTTGTTTTGTAACTACATGCACACGCTTGAATATATATTTGCATGTTCCAATTTCCAAAAACAAGTCGCATGCACTTGCACACACATATGTGTAATCAATGAGTTATAATCAAATGTGAAATAGTGTTAGACCCATGGTAAAATGGTCCATAACCCGAAATGCTCTGGATCCAGATTTGGTTCCAACTTCATTCATGTTGCAAATTCAGGATCATGACAAAAGATGGTGAGACAACTTGGGGCCACAAAAGCTAAAGCTTCTACATAACGTTTAGTTTTAACCGCAATGGAAGCAAGGAAGTTGATGCAGCTAGCTGGGCTTTATTCCTTTTCTCATGGTTATATAAAGGCCAGCCAAAACTGATGTCAAACACACAAGCAAATCTTCTCTCCCATTACCCTTGTCCAAGAGTATCCAACCTTCTTTTGCTTTGTTGTTTTTCTGAAACATGGATACCAAGGCAGTAACTGGTCCTGTGCAGAAACCAAATGCCACAACTCCTGCCCAGCAACCAAGCCAAGCTAGCAATGTGCTATTACAAGCTACTCCATTGTTGCAACCTGGCCAACAATTGGGTCCTTTGCAGCCAACTTCCAACTTGGGTTCTGTGCAGCAAACCAGCAACCCAGCTGGTACATACCAGCAACCCAACCCACAAACCAATTATGGTGCAGTGCAGCAACCTAACCCGCAAGCCAATTTTACACTGCTGCAGCCAACCCCGCAAACCAATTATGCATTGCAGCAACCAAACCCACAAACCAATTATGGTGCAGTGCAGCAACCAAACCCACAAACCAATTATGGTGCAGTGCAGCAACCTAACCCACTCACCAATTATGCATTGCAGCAACAAAACCCACAAACCAATTCTGGTGCAGTGCAGCAACCAAACCCACAAACCAAACAAGTTCCATTTCAGCCATCCAACCAACAAACCAGCCTTGTTCCTTATCAGCAACCCAACCCACAAACCAATCTTGGGGCTTGGCAACGACCCACCCCACTGGGTTCTTTGCAGCCATCCACCCTACTCAGCAAGCTGGCACCTAATGCTACGCACCAACTGATCAGAGGTGACCGAAGCATGCTTACGATGTCTGATGACAATGTGCTGGTCAGTCATATTCTGGGATCCCATTCTCCAGATGGCCGAGACGTTGATGTCAAACCCCTTCTTCGCCTTATTGAGGATATTCTTAGACGTGCCACTCTTACTCCAGAGACCCTCTTAACAACGGTATAATACTACAGATTTTACTACATTAAATAAGCCTTACAAACTAATGTATTGCCAGTAAAAAAAAATGATACGAATATTCATTTATTACATTATTTAAGTTATACCAATCATATTTTTATAATATTTATCACATTTATTTATAAGTTTATACATATGCGGGTTCACACCATCAAGCATGATGCAGCAGATTTATATGTATACAAGTAATTTTTTGGTTGGAAATCTATATATGTAATTTATTTGAATTGAAAGTATCCAGTTGTATATTCTTTGTTTTCATTTTCTAATTATTGCTTGTGTTTTTGTACAGGGTTCCCAAACATACCTTGATCAGGGCTTTGATGACAAGACCCACCATACGAGTTTTCTTGCCATGCTAGAAGCTCTGTCATATACCATAGACCGAATTGCCTGCGAGGTTATAACAAATCACGATTACAAAATCTTGCCCTATCTATATTTACATCAACATAATAAAAGAAATTAAAAGTTTTTTTTTTTTTTTTTTCTAAAGTTTTTGAAAACAATAGGTCTATAAAACAATTGTACGTCTACCTTAAACTGTTTGAAATGGTATATAAATGGATTTTCAGCTTGCATACAAGGCTTTGGGTGGCACAGATGCACACCAAACCACAGTGGCAATATGTAACATGGTATCACACTATGGATGGGACGCTAAGTTGGTGCTGGCCCTAGCGGCATTTGGATTGAACTATGGAGAATTCTGGCTTCTTGCACAGATTTACTCGACAAACCAACTTGCCAAGGCAATGGCAATCCTGAAACAAGTGCCTGGCATCATTGAGCACGCAGTCCCACTGAAACCCCGGTTCGATGCACTTAATGATCTAATCAGGACCATATTAGAAGTGACTTGGTGTGTCATTGAGTTTAAAGATCTACCATCCATTTATATCACAACGGACGTACCAGCATTAGCCTCAGCCATGACCCATATTCCAACTGCTGTGTATTGGACTATCAGGAGTATTGTGGCCTGCGCATCTCAGATTTCTAGCTTCACTAACATGGGTTACGAGTATGGCTTTTTCCTCTCCATCCTAATTTACAATTCTCATGCAAATCCTTAAATTTAGATACAGTATATCCTATAAAAGATTTATTGCATTTCTTAAAAAATTTTGTATAATGTAATTGATTTACACACTAATAAAAAAGAGATCTAAACTGTTTTATAAGTAGTGTAAATACTAAAATGTTTGTAAGGCATTTAACAATAACATTGCAAAATGGATATTGATTGCAGGTTTGCGTTACCCACATCAGAAGCATGGGATATATCCACCCTTACCCACAAGCTCAAAACCATACTTGAACATCTCAAGAAGAAGATGGAAGAATGCGTTCGATACATTGGTAAGCTAGTTTTATGTTGCGTTATAGACCATGCAATGCCATATATAGAAATGAATGCATAAAAGTATCTTATACAATTGCATACAATTAGTACAACACTCTTTTGTACGAGAAATTATAAGGTCCTCATGGTGGACAAGTGACGTGGTCCACCATTCCACTAAAAGACTCTCATATGCTTAAAATTGCTGAGTTAGAAAAAAATTTTAAACAGAAATTGATTACTGACTCAGCAATTTTAAACAAGTGAAAGTTTTTTAGTGGAATGGTGAACAAGTGACATGGTCCACTATGAGGACTGTATAATTTCTCCTTTTGTACATACATGGACTTGACATATTTCTGTTACATAAGATACCACCTATATATACTGAAATTCTCCTATTCAATGCAGAGGAGAGGAGGGATGTTGACTCTTATCAAATGCTTGTCGAACTCTTCAAAATGATCCAAATTGACAACATGAGAGTTCTCAAGGCCCTAATTTGCCCTAGGGATGATGTGCTAGCACTTGTTGATGGTACCACCAAGAAAAGGGTCAGCTCTTCTAACACATATCATTAACATTAATTTTGCACAATTAACGACATTACAATTTCTACTATCAGCACATTGCATATACATACTTAGTCTTAATTTTTAAGCTGTGATAGTATAATTAGTTATATGATTATCTATATATGGTTGTTTCATTTTGAGAAAACCAGGTTAACCTTGATGTTCTTAGGAGGAAGAATGTGTTATTACTCATTTCAAATCTAGATATCACCCAAGATGAGTTGTCAGTTCTTGAACAGAGTTATAACGAGTCTAGGCTCCACGAAATGAGGCTTCAGAGTCCGTATGAGGTTGTGTGGATCCCCATTGTGGACCAATTGACTGATGTCAAGCAAAGACATTTTGAAGTGTTGCAGGCTCCAATGACATGGTACTCAGTGTACCACCCTTCCATTATGTCAAAGGCATCTGTCAAGTTCATTAGGGAGGAGTGGCACTTCAGAAACAAGCCTATCCTTGTAGTCCTAGACCATCAAGGGAGAGTGGTGTCCCCCAATGCAATTCACATGATGTGGATTTGGGGAAGCCATGCTTTCCCTTTCACTACCTTGAGAGAAGAAGCTCTTTGGAGAGAAGAGGCTTGGAGGCTTGAGCTGTTGGTGGATGGCATTGACGCAACCATATTGAACTGGGTAATTATATATGTGTGTGTTCACGCAAACACACTCTTTAAGAAAAAAATGTTAGAATAATGATTATATAATTAAATTAACTATTTCCTAACAGTTTAAATTTTTTTGGATAATAATGATTTATCATAGTAATTCACATTTCCCTCTTTTTCATTGAACAGATTAAAGAAGGAAAATACATTTTCTTGTATGGAGGCAATGACATGGAGTGGATTCGGAAATTTACAAAGGAAGCAAAAGCAGTTGCAGCGGCTACAGGCATACCCTTAGAGATGGTGTATGTAGGAAAAGCCAAAAAAAGTGAGCAAGTGAAGCGAGTGATAACGAACATTGTACAGGAAAAACTCAGTACCTGCTGGCAAGACTCAGCCACAATATGGTTCTTTTGGACCAGGCTTGAGAGCATGCTGTTCTCAAAGCTTCAGCTAGGCAAGGATGAGGAACACGACCTTGTGATGCAACAAATCAAGAGGGTGCTTAGTTTTGACAGAGAGGGTTCGTGGGCAGTGCTTAGCAGAGGGTCTAGTGTGTTGGTTAATGAGCATGGAAACATTCTCTGGCCTGCCTTGTTTGAGTATGAACAATGGAAAGAAAAGGTGGCACTGCAGGGCTTTGACCTTGCTTTTCAAAACTATGTTGCTGCGCTTCGTGCTAATTCTCACCCTTGTTGCCGCTTTGAGTTCTCAAACTATGCTGGAAAAATCCCAGAAAACATGAAGTGTCCTGAGTGTCACCACTACATGGAGAAATACACCACTTTCCTCTGCTGCCACGACGAAGGCATTGTTCCAAGCTTACTTGCACTAGCCACTAATAATTAAACCCACTAGCATTTTCCTTAATTAATATAGCAGCTATATGTTTATGCTGCTGATGCTTAAGAAGAGAACAAAATATATATGATGTGTGTTTTATTTATTTATTAATTTTTTTCTTCTTTCATCTTTTATATATATATATATATATATATATATATATATATGTAAAAGAATTGAGTGTGAGATGTCCACCCAATTCTGGCGGCTTATGTTTCCTATTTGAAGGAATAAATAAAAATTATGTGTATTGTAATAATCTTCTTTGATTATATTAAAGATTCTTTTGCAGTAAACTATATATACAACTATTATAAAAAGCTTTTGAATGTTTAGTATGTGTTACAGATTGAGAATGTGCCAATACGATGTTGATCCTTTACTTACGAATCTTTATTGATATTTTCCCATGGAGGTTGAAACGAATTCCATTAGTAGCCTGCACATTTTGTTAAGGGATGACATGCAATTTAAACCGCCACCACTGGTGCCCGTCTCACCCGCCTTTAATTGACCAGTTTTACCCCCTATAGTAAATCGGGTGGGGATGAGGTTAACATTTTCCTAGATACCCACCCGTTTATATTTAAACTATTATAAAAATATTTTTTATAGATTTATTGTAAGGCGTATATATGTGCTTTTAGCATTCAAACTTTAAATTTATGATTTTTTAAATATTGTATCATTGAATTTATGTTTTTATGTTTTAAGAATTAAATTATTTATTTGTTATATTATTATGTTTGAATTGTTTTTGTATTTCTTAATACTTTTATTGTTGTACAGTTATGCTTTGAGAATGTTTTGTAATGTTAATTTTTTTTTAAGCTTTATGAGTTTTAATTTAATGTATTCAAAATAATTTTTTAATAAATTATATATATATATATATATATATATAATTGAATGTGATGAGATGGGTATCAAAAGTATCTGCTAGAATAGGGTGGGAAAAAAACCCGCCCCTAAGCAAGAGTGGGGCAGGGGCAGGGGTGGGGAGTGGAAAACCCACCTTATACCGATCTTGTTGCCATTCCTGTTTTCGTGTCTTATAAACTGAAGGTATGTAGTTTGATTTGCATGGCGACACCTAAAATTTGGTTTACCTTGTTTTTTGATAATTTTTTTTTTCTTCTGTTTTGCAATAATAATAAGTAAGATAATGCCCTTTTCTACTTTTTGATAACAAAGATAAGTACAAGATTAAAATTTATACTAAGTGTGCGCACCTAAAATGAGGCTGCTGGGTTGGGTCTCACTCAGATTTACAACTTATTTGCTTAGTGGGTATGGATTTTCTACTATGGGTCGTTCTCGGCACAGAGACTCAATGAGATCACTTTTCTCTTCCTATGTTACCACCCTCTCTCTCTCTTTCTCTCCCAACTTTTTCCACCCCCATTTTTGCTCCAAATTCTCATATTTATAGCCCAAGGTCAGTGGAGAGGTCATGATTACTCTCAGGGTTAGTGCAAAGCGAGGTCCAATACCCTTGATTATAAGTGAGTGGTTAGGTGGGAGTGAAACGCAGTAAGAATGGCCTTGGAACTTGGTTCCCACTCCCGCAGAAATGTTCGGTTGCGACGCTCTTGGGTTCTGTAGGGCACATTTGGGATAGGATCTTTGGGCGTTATTCTTTCCTTATTGCCCGGCTAAGGTCCCCCGAGCAAAGATTGGGTGATGAAGCTTGGGCTTGCAATCCGCGTGGGCCTAAGCTGGGATCCCAGGTAAAGGGAAATGGGGACCATGGGCCTTGCTATTGCATTAGAGCTTAGGGCCCAAACGTGCTTGGAGCATCATAGGTCCGTACATTAGCCCCCCCTTGATTCGTGCCCGGCAAGGGCAGAATCAAGGAGCTTGGGGTGCACTCCTGTTTGAGAAAGTCAACAAGCATAAGCCTGAGCGGCTCCAGGAAACTCATTAATGCGCCCTTAAAAGGCGTGCTGTTTCGGCCCGTTTGGTTTACCTGTCATCATTACCTGACAATTCGTGAACCGAAGAGGCGTGTGTGTCAGTTGGTGCCCGTATGAATCCCTCGTTAAATGAGCCCCATTATTGTTGATTAGGCGCCGTTTCCTTCATCCTTTTTCCTCTATAAATAGTTCGTTCCAAATCAATTCTCCATTTTTAAACTCTCCCCTCTCTGAATTTTCTCTCTGCCAAGCATTCATCTGCGCACCTACTCGCCTGCCCAGAGCCCCTCTTTCTTCCCTAGAGCCCAAAGTAAGTCTCCTACCCCTTGCTTTTACTTCTGCATCTTTCTTCAAGTTTCTCCCCTCGATTTTAGGCTCTAGGATGGGGTATGCTTATCTTCTAAACACCGCGGCGTCCTTAGCCACTTTTAGGCACAAGTTTGATATTCCTAATGATGTGGAGGTGGCGTATTGCCTCGAGAATGATTTCGAACTCCACAGAGGGCAACAAACAGCCTTTTTTCCCTTGATGGCAGTTTTAGAGGGTGGGGTCAGGTTTCCCGTGGACCCCCTTTTGCTTGATACACTTAGGTACTACGGGTTATGCCCCGACCAACTCCCCCCCAATTTTTACCGGGTAGTCAGTTGCGTCAGTAGGTTGAACCATACGTTCGGTTTACAATTAAACCACCATGACATAAACCACATGTACAACTTGTGTGGAAACAAGAACACAAACTATTATTTAAAGGTTAGAGATAAGCGGGTACGGCTGATATCATGCCTACTTGACTCGAATAGAAACTCTGCCGGGGAATACGTTCGAGTGCGTGGCAACTGGTTTGCCGGGGATATCCCCCCTCCCCTCTCTCGTCGCGAAGTGGGTTCGTATTGACTCCTTACCTTACTTTGTTTGATAGTTGTTTTGCTTACCTGAATTCCGATGTGCCTACTTACATGTTCATTGTTTCTTCACTTTGCCCTCATTCATTTACTTATTATTTCTCTTTTCTACAGACGGTAGAGTGTTTATCCCCGACGTCAGGGTAGTCCACGTAAGGGATCTGAACTTCGTGCTTCGATCTGAGATATTCGTTCACTGGGACGGGCAGCTCTGAGCGTCCCATCTCATCCTCGGAGTTAAACCAGTCTACTCCACCTGGCAACCCTTCAAGCAAGCACTTTTGGTAGACAGTCCACTCTTGTCTTACATTGACGTCCGGCACGCCAATTTCTTGCCGCCGAACCTTACGGTGGGAGAAGCTCGGGAACAAGGCCGGCAATACACCTGTTCGGACGAGCTCGCTCTGTTGCACGACGAATTGACAGAACACATATCCCGGCACCTCCGAGAACTTGCTCACGTTCGTGTTGAGGAAGAAGCCCCCATTCAAGAGGCTCCCGCTTAACCCGAAGAACCAGCTGATCCCAAGCCTCCAGTGCGTGATACCGAACAAGTGATCATCAACATTACCGACCTTTCCGATACAAAATCCGATCGCAGTGCAGACATGGTGACCCGAAAGACCCTGACCATTGACCGCTTCGTGCCCGGTGCACGGCAGGCGACGCAATAGCAGCCACCGCAAGGCCAAGGCCAGACGCCTCCTCCCTCGCCCCCTTCCCAAATTGGGCAAACCAGAAAGAGGCAACGCGCCAGCGAGCAGACCTCTATAGGGTAGGGAGACGTCGCTACCCGAGTACCCTCACAGCTGTCCAAGGGCATCGTTATACAAGAGCTGCAGGCTCAAACCGGGGTGGTCGCGGCGTCCTCCTCTAGGGTAGCTCAGCCGTGGCAACCTAAGTTTTTCTTGGACGGCGAGCCACTCCCTGATATCACCAGTGCACGGGTTTGGGAAAAGGGTGAAGGGGGTCGCGTTGCCCAGAGCTTAGCGCACGGACTCCTCTTGCCTGAGGACGTACATGCCTACGAGCAGGGGATGGAGGAGTCCATGGGGCGAAAGCTGCAGTGGTTTACTGTCGCGGTAATTTCTCGTACGCTTTTATCATTTGTTCTTATCACTATCAATGCATATACGTGCATACATGCACAGGTTTCAATTATGACTGTCATTTTGCTTTTTTATCATATGCATACGTGCACGTGTTTTATCTTTCGCCGTACTGACCCCCGAAGTTTTATCAGGCTACTTAGTTGGCACACATCATCGATAGGCACCTGAAGGAAGTCTCTGAGGATGCAGACCGAGAAAGGGCGGCCAGGGAGGCGGCTGCTAAGAAAGTAAAGGAAAAGGCAAAGGCTGCTGAAACTGCCGAGAAGAAGGCTGCTACCGCAGAGAAGGCTAGGGCGCTAGCGGAAAGCAGGTGTACGGAGCTCTTGGTGAAACAGAACGAAACAGACGTCAAATTAGCCAAGGCGATAAGTCTGACCACTACCCAAGTTGAGGAGCTCGCCGATCTGAGAGTGGCGCTAAGGGCTGCCAAAGAAAAATGGTACTAGGAAGGGTTTGCGGATGCGGAAAATTCTGTGGAGCTGGTCGTGAACCAGGCTCGGAGGTTGGGTTTCGAGGCCAGATGGTTGGCTGCCTTACAGGTCATGGGGGTCCCTGAGGATTCTCCCTTCAAGGACCCCAACCAAATACCCTTCCCTAGCTTTACCCCGTCTGTGCAAAACCCACCGGCACCCGTTGATGAAGGGGACACAGCAAGTTTGATGGAGTTGGTGGAGCAAATAGATGCCCATGTGGAAGTGGATGACGTGGAAGCCACCAGTGTCTTACAGCCAACCGGTCAGCTTAGTGTGGATGCAGCCCAGCAATATGCCGACCGTCAGCCGACCGAACCTGTTGCCCAGACGCAACCCACAGATCCTCAAAATTAGACTCCGAACAAGACTGCTAATGCTTTCCTTTAGTTTATGTTTCTATTATGTTTTTCTTTTTCTATTTAATTTGCCTATGTCATCGGGTTGTGGTGGCTGAACAATCATTTGTCTTGTTTTGACTTTTGCATAGTCGTCGGACTATGGTGACAGGACAACAGCTTCGTTTCTATGCATTTATTCTACTTACATGTTGCTTGTTTATTGAACGCTTGCCTTAATTGTTTTCATGAAGGCTTACTGGCCATGTTTTTCTATTTTTCGTGCTTGAATGATTTCCTAAAGGCTGGGATATGAGTTCCCGATCTCATGCAACGTTTAATTTGTTGGTTTCAATCTTTAACCCTTGTCTTCAGAATACTTTCCTCCCACCCGGTGAAAGCAATTGAGTCGGGTGATAGGATTTTGCCCTTAGGAAATCTGGGTTAAGTTTTCCTCCTCCCTGGTGATGGATATCGCATCGTGGACAGGTTTCTGTTCTCAGAAAAATCAGGCTAAGGTTTCGTCCTGCCCGGTGATGGATATCGAACTGGGGATAGGTTTCTGACCTTAGGAAATTTAGATCAAGGTTTCTTCCTGTCCGGTGATGAGTATCGAACCGAGGACAGGCTTCTGTCCTTGGGGTAGTTTCTGAGTTTAAGGTTTCCACCTGCTCGATGATACGGATCGAACCGAGAATAAGGTTTCTATCCTTAGTGTGATTTCTGAGTTTAAGGTTTCCACCTGCTCGGTGATATGGATCGAACCAAGAATCAGGTTTCTGTCCTTAGTGTAATTTCAGAGTTTAAGGTTTCCACCTGCTCGGTGATATGGATCGAACCGAGAATCAGGTTTCTGTCCTTAGGAAATTTAGATCAAGGTTTCTTCCTGTCCGGTGATGAGTATCGAACTGGGGATAGGCTTTTGTCCTTGGGGTAGTTTCCGAGTTTAAGGTTTCCACTTGCTCGGTGATAGGGATCGAACCGAGAATCAGGTTTCTGTCCTTAGAGCAATTTCTAAGTTTAAGGTTTCCACCTGCTCGGTGGTATGAATCGAACCGAGAATCAGGTTTCTATCCTTAGTGTAATTTCTGAGTTTAAGGTTTCCACATGCTTGGTGATATGGATTGAACCGAGAATCAGGTTTCTGTCCTTAATGTAATTTCAGAGTTTAAGGTTTCCACCTGCTCGGTGATATGGATCGAACCGAGAATCAGGTTTCTGTCTTTAGCAAGACTCGTAGCTTAAGGTTCTTTCATGCTCGGCAATGGAAGTTGAACAAAAATGCAACAACAAAATGGAAAAAAAAATATGCACGGATTATCATTATCATCTTCATTAGCGAAACCCGTACAATATTACATTTAACTCACAATTTAAAGCACTGCCCATCAGTGATAGAATCTCTTTAGGTTATGGACGTTCCACGGCCGAGGCAGTGGCCTCTCGTCTAGGTCCTCCAAGTAATACGCCCCCGCGCTAGCGACGGCGGTGACCCTGTAGGGCCCTTCTCATGTCTGCGCCAATTTCCCGGCATTCATATCTTGCATATTTCCCACGGCTTTCTCAGGACCAAATCTTCGGCGCTAAACTCCCTCGTTTTTACGTCTCGGCCATATCTTTGGGCGAGCTTTTGCTGATACTCCGCAAGCCGTATAGTCACCACTTCACGGCTTTCTTCCAACTTGTCCAAGCATCCCACCATCATCTCATCGTTTTGGGCGGGATTGAATTCCGCGACTCGTGCACTGCACAGACTCACCTCGGTAGGTATCACGGCTCCTGAGAGTTGTCTGATATGCCCACAAGACTTTGGGCAGCTCCTCGGCCCAGTTTCCCTTCGCACCCTCCAGCCTCTTTTTCAGCCCATTCACAATTACTTTATTTACAGCCTCGGCTTGGCCATTACCCTAGGGATATGCTAGAGTCGAGTACCTATTTTTGATGTCGAGATCACCGCAGAATTCATGGAAGGCCCGGCTGTCGAATTGCAGCCCATTGTCTGATATAAGAGAGTTCGGCATCCCAAACCTTGTGATTATATTCTTCCACACGAATTTATTTACGTCCACGTCCTGTATATTGGCCAAAGCTTCCACCTCCGCCCATTTGGTAAAATAGTCGACAGCCACCAGAACGAATCTTCGATTACCCGTCGCTCGGGGGAATGGGCCGATGATATCCAGCCCCCACTGTGCAAAAGGCCAGGGACTGCTGATCGGGTTCAAATGGCCTACGGGCTGATGGATTAAAGGGGCATGCTTCTGACATTGTTCACACTTATGTACGTACTCGGCTGCGTCCTTCTGCATTTGAGGCCACCAAAACCCTTGAGTCATTGCCCAATGTGCCAATGAACGTCCTCCTACATGACTGCCGCACACTCCATCATGAAGCTCAGCCAAGAGCTCGCCCACCTTCTCTGGGCGTAAGCACAAAAGGTATAGCCCCCCAAAGGACCTCCGATACAACGTCCGGTCTTCTAATAGCCAATACCGAGGAGCCATCCTACGGATCTTAATGCCCTCCTTTTCGTCACACGGGAGTCGGTCCTCTGCCAGGAAGTCAATAACGGGGTCCATCTAGCATGGCCCAAGTGTTGTGATTGCGGTGATATCTATCCCTGCAGTTCCCGGATCACTTACTACCCTGACGCTCGGCTCTGGAACAAGCTCGACTCTGATTAGCCGGGGCATCTCTTCGGATACTGATGATGCCAGCGTGGCGAGGGAGTCGGCGTGTCTATTTTGCGTTCGAGCCACTTGGAAAACCTTTACCGTGCTGAAGCTGGTTATAACTTGCTTCACATGTTCCAGGTATGCTTTCATCCGGAGATCTCGGGCTTCAAAACTGCCATACACCTGACTAACCACTAGACGCGAATCTGAATACACCTCTACTTCCCGGGCACCTAAACCTGAGACTGTCCTTAGTCCGGCCAGCAAGGCTTCATATTCTGCCTCGTTGTTGGAGGCTCTGAAACCCAACCTAAATGAGTGCTCTAACCATATTCCTTCCGGGGTGATTATGACAATCCCTACACCGGCCCCCGTGGAGCTCGACGCCCCGTCCACGAATACCTTCCACGGGCGAGCCTCCACACGGCAAACTATCTCCCCATTCCCTTTCGACGAGAACTCGGCAACAAATTCTGCAAGGACCTGGCCCTTCACTGAACTTCGGGGTCTGTACCGTATGTCAAAAGAACCAAGCCGAGTTCCTCATTTTGCTATTCGGCCCGTGAAGTCCGACCTCTTCAATAGTGACTGTAAGGGATACTCGGTTAAGACGTAAACCGTATGAGCCTAAAAGTAGTGTGGCAGCTTTCTCGTGGCATGTATTAGGGCCAACACAAGTTTCTCCAAAGGTAGGTATCTTGTCTCGGCGTCAACTAGAGTCTTGCTGATGTAGTATACAGATTGCTGGATTCCTTGGTCCCTCAGTAGCTCGGCGCTCACGGCGTGCTCAGACACTGCCAGGTACATGAATAAATCCTTACCCGATTCTGGTGCCGCTAGCATGGGTGCCCGCGCCAAATAATCCTTCAGGTCCATAAAAGGTTTGTCGCATTCTTCGTTCCACTGAAATCCAGTCCACTTCTTCAAAAGTTGGTAGAATGGTCGGCAGTGATCTGCGAATTTGGAGATGAACCGATTAAGGGCGGCTAGCATCCCGGTCAACACTATCAGTCTTTTCACAGCCTCAATTTGGTCGGGGTTGACCTCTATTCCCCGCTTAGTGATCAGATACCCCAGGAATTTTCCAGCCCCCACACCAAACACGCACTTCTCGACATTAAGACGTAACTTGTGCTGTCGGAGAACCTCGAAAACCCCCTGAAGGTCCTCCATGTGCTGTGCTACCTGCTTGCTCTTCACCACCATGTCGTCAATGTACACTTCAACTGTACGCCCTATCTTGTCTCGAAACATTCTCGTCCTCATTCGTTGGTATATGGCTCTGGCTTTAGTCCGAAAGGCATCACCGTGTAATGATAATTGGCCTTCGGGGAGATAAATGTCGTCTTCTCTTGATCCTCTGGCGCCAGGGCGATCTGGTGATACCCTTGAAAAGCATCCAGAAAGCTCATCCTCGGGTGCCCATACGTGGCATCCACCAACTGATCAATCTTTGGCACGAGGAAAGGGTCTTTTGGGCATGCTCGGTTCAGGTCTGTGAAGTCCACGCAAACCCTCCACTTGCCGGTTTTCTTCTTCACCACCATGGTATTTGCCAGCCAATCCGGGAAGAAAATTTCCCTTATTGCCCCTGAACAGTTTTAGACCCCTTAAAACAACCAGATTAACCTAGTTAATTAGCCAAGTGATTAACTTAGTCAATTTATGCAATTCTAGGTTATCACAAACATACAATCATATCAAAAGTATAAAGCAGCGGAAATATAAAAGACACAATGATATGATCACCCAGGAAACCACACGGTAAAAACCTGGGGAGGATTTGACCTAGCTATCCTTAAGGTAAACTGAATCCACTATGTGAAAGAATCGAAGTTCATACAAAAGGACTTACAAGCTCCCCGCTTGACTTCCTAATGCTACCCACTAGTAGAACTTACTGACACGACCACGTGCAAGCTCCGAATCCACGGACTCCTTCTTTCTTGGATTCTCCAATCAACTACAAGCACCCACGCTTGTTATTCTTTAAACTCCAATAGCAGCAACCGAGTTGATCATCAAGATGTTGATACTATCTCTACCTTGAAAACCCTAAGTTTTGTGTAAAGGAAAACTCTTCTAGATCTCACAAGAGATTTACACAAAACAGAAAAGTATGAGCAACAATACAACAGGAGCAACACTAAAAACGTGGCTAGGGTTTTTCTTTATATACCTAGGGTAAAAACAGAAAACCCAAAACGTTTAATGAGTTAGGGTTGAGTTGGAAAATTCTGCAGAAAAGCATTCTAGCCGAGATTCGATCGATCGAGTCTTTCTTTCGATCGATCGAGCCAGGCCGAAATGCACCAATGCATCTGCAGCCTCTTGATTCCAACTTTACATGAAAGACCCAACTTTGAGCAAGCCTAAACAAGACTAAACACCCTGTTTTGATCATGGTTTGCCAACAATACAAATTAGAGTTCTAAATACATAAATTCTTAAATCTTTAGAACCTAACAAACTCCCCCTTTGGCAATCCGTGACAAAACACAAACACAAAGCTCAAAGTTTTACAAGTAAAAGCCCTTTACATAAATAATGCTCATAAACACTAAAATTTAATCCTAACTACTATCCATCAGTTGCAAGTGTAGACAGCAGCTCAATTGAATTAACCTATATATTCCTAAAACACTCAACAAACGCATAAACGCATATGTGACAGAAAATAGTAAATAAACAGGTATAACATTCTTGTATGATTCACACAACACATAATAAAGACATATATCAATGAATAACTCATAAATATAAATCAATAAACAGTGAATCCAACTAAAACAAGAATCAAGTATATATCATGTATATCAAAAACAATGTTACTCCCCCTAACATGAATAGCCCCAAAAATGATATACAAAGTGAAGCGCCTAGATACACTCTAACATCTCCACAAGCTCCTCAAAACAAAAAAGTCTCCCCCTAACTACAAAACTCCTCTACAAACTCTACTCCCCCTTTTTGTGACGGAATGCCAAAGAGCAATCACAAGCCATCATCAAAAGGAGGTGGTGAGGGTGAACGAAGATGTGCCAGATTAACACGCAAAGCACGAATCTCATCAAATAAGTCCACCAAAAGCTGACCATGAGTCGCCTGAACGGTCATGACAGTCTCCAAAGTACGACGGATATCAAAGTCATCCAATGGAGGTGGAGGAACAGCAGCAGCAGCAGCAGCATCAGGATCAGGAACAGCCTCACCAGCAGGACCTGTAGAAGAAGAGGGAGGAGGTGCGGACCCAGAAGGCTCAAACCTAGGGTGTTTAGAGCCAGCTTGAAGGTGAGCAACCCTCTATCTAAGAAAAGACGCACCTATAGGAGCAATCACATGAACGGGCTCAGAGGAAGGGAAGCCACCAAGATCAAGATAAAGCAAAATCCTATGAATGAAAATAGGATGAACAAGGGCATGAGCAGAAGATGAACTCCCATAAACTTCGTTCAAAGAACAAAGAAACAAATGGGGAAAACTGATAGGAGCATTAGTGACAAGAGCGTACAAAAATATACACCGCTCAAGAGGAATGATGTGAAGATGAGAAATGGGCCAAAAAGAGTGACACGCTATCCTAAAGAAGAGATAGTGTAACTCAGAAAGCTCAACAGTGGTGATCCTAGGATCAGAACCCCACTGGATAGAAGACCCAGTGATGTAAGACATGACATCACTCAATAAAGGAGACTCATCATAAGGGTAGATAGGGTGTTGTACCAAGGGTATCCCTAGAGCATCAGCCACTACCTTAGGAGTAATGGTGTACTCTACGCCTCGTATCCAACTCTTTACCAAAGTGTTGGAATCATAGACACGGATAGAGATGTTCGAAAAGAACTCTCTAATCAAGATAACAGGTGGAGAAGGATCAGAAATATCCATCAAGGGTAACCAGCCCCTACGCTCAAAGTTCGCCTTAATGGCAGGATCAAGCTCATCTAAGATAACAGAACGCTCAGACCATATCTTCCTCTTAAGGTTCAGCTTATCATAAATCTCTTGGTTTTTCTCACTAGGAAACCTCTCTCGGTCAAAGGGTGGAGGGGAAGAAGTAGGTGAGGGAATAGACCTACGAGCCCTAGTCTTCCTAGGCATAGTGCTAAGGAAAGGACAAAGACACAAAGAGAAAACCAAAAGAAACACAACAAAAACCAAGGGCAGACTGCAAGTTAGCACAAAAAAATATATATAGAACAAAAATCTATATGATGCATGAACAGTTACAATGTCATGATGCATGTACTAATGCAGTAAACAAAGTTCAATTTTAAGTTCAATTGCATAAAATTGACTTGAGCATAGAGTTTCTAACAAAAACCCCAAAAATTTGAAAAACCACTTGATAATTTTGAAACAAATTGATGAATTAAGCATTACATAACACAACACACAGATGATAATGCTTAATTACATCAAAACAACAAGCCAATTTCATCAATTTCAACCTAATTGAACAAAATCCCCAAATCGGATTCAATATAAGCCCTAGAATTTCAATTTTTCTCAAAACCCAAAATTGATCAAATTAAACCATTAAGATCATGTTTATATCATGTCCCCACAAAAACCCATTGATCAATTTCACAAATTAGGTCTTGAATCAACAAAAATCCCAAATAGAAAAGGTCCGAAAATTTGAGTGAAAAATGTATGAAAAATGCATGAAAATATGAAAATAAACTCAAAAGGAAGCGCAAAAGAGACTTACCGGCTTGAGGAAAGAGAATCTTTGCAAAAAATTCGGAGGAAAACGACAAAAAATTGATTGTGGAGCCTTGCCTAGTCGGAGAGAGAAGAAAAATTTGAAAAACTTTTTGAAAAAGTGTTTGAATCAGTCAAGAATAGTGTTTTAAAAAACCTGATTTGCGACTTTCGATTGATCGAAAAACACATTCGATCGATTGAATCAATCCGAGATTTTTAAAAGAATTTTAAGTATTTTCGATTGATTGAAAAACAGATTGGATCGATCGAAATAGGCAGCGGCTCACAGTATTTTGAGAAAAATTGCAGTTTTGAAAAATTCAAACCAATTTTTGAAAATATCTCCTCAATGCATTAAAATTAATGAAACAAAATGCATGAGTATGAGATGAAATGGAATGCTTTTTCAAAAACCCAAATTTTAATCCCAGTTTCTCCAAAGAAAGTTTTAGCCAATCTCCCTTTAAATTCTCAAGCAAAAAGAATGTTTTACATGAAACTCAAAGTATTTTCAAACTTGGTTGATCAGACCAAAAACACACACAATAACATGTACAGTGTTTAGCAAAGAGTAACTTGTGTAGTGTGTGCAACTAGCAAGAGCTTGAGATACATGTGAGGTGATATGTGAATAGTGATCAATCACAAAGTCTACAAAATTCATCACATAGAATTTAAAAGAGACTATCACCTAAAGAGTTACATCATATAACTCCCACATCTCCTAGAACATAAGCTTGCAATCATGTAAGTTTCTTGAATTTAGCCTCTTAATTATGTGAATTGGCATCAAGCCTAATTGTACACACCAGTTTTAATTAAGTGAATTGGCATCAAACCTAATAGTACACACCAATTTTAAGCATTAAGCAATTAAACCGAGGCTACACCTTATGTTCTTTTTGTGCATGTGCTACACTTTCTCGAGCACAAAATCTTATGATATGCACTAAGGTGTTCATGATTGGCTAATGAACAGTGGTGAGATGGTTATTTATGCATTTCTCAAAAGGATCAAGTCCGACAGTCAAATAACATGTGACTTCAAGATTAAGACTAAGTGATAAACACCATAAACATCTTTCCCACACAACATGCACTACAAAGCTTCAACTAGTAAAGTGCAATAAATAAGCTCATCAAAGCTAAACAAGGTACACAAGACATGTTTTGTGTAAATAAATTGACCAACCTTGTTTTCAAAAACCAAGAAAAATAATGTCAAACATATTTTTGCTTTCTCCTTTTCTCTTTTTTTTTTTAATTTTTAATTTTTATTAAAAAAGAGAAAACAAATAAATCCTAGAATGAAATGCATGAATGTAATGCAATGCAAATCCTAGAAAGAAAACACAAAAACACAAATACCAAAGAACAATGGTCACAGAGTAATGAGCAATGAAGTACAAGGATCATGTCAGAAAGACTCAATTAGATCGAGTCTTTTGCATCCAAAATTTTTTAGATGCACCACGAGCATTGGAGTTCTTATTTACATTCGAGTGATTTTCAACTCCAGGATTGGAATAAAGGTTTAACGCCTTTACCAATTCACCAATGAGTGCCATAGGATCTTGTGCTTGAGGCACAGGCACCTTTGGTTTGTTTGCCCTCTTAGCAGCTTGAAGCTTGTAACAGTTAGGACGAATGTGTCCAGACTTTCCACAATAATGACAAACCCAAGCAGGTTTACCATGCATCTTGTCCTTAGAAAGGGTAGATTCCTTAGGTTTAGACTCTTCTAGATCAACCCTAATCTTCCTAGGTGGTGAAACTTCTACAGGTTTGACAACCTCACTCACAGGGGGTTTGACAGTTTCACTCACAACCTCACTCACAGAAGATTCAGAAGAAGAAGAAGGAACAAAGTTCGTGGAATGAGGAGCAGACACACAGATGCTTTCAACATAACCTAAACCAGTTTTATCAGAATGATACTTTTGAACATTTAGCATTTGATCAAGTTTAGAACTAGCAGATCTAGCAACAGATAAATCATGTTCCAAAGTTTTAACTTTATCAAGAAAAAGCATGTTCTCAGATTTCACATGGTTCAAAAGATCATTAGCATCAAATAATTTAACAAGCAAAATTTTCTTTTCAAGCTCAAGAGAATCAATTTTCTTCAGGCCAAGTTCAACATTCATAGCATCCTTTGCAGCAACTTTGCAAAGTTTATTATAGGCCTCTTGAAGATCTGCATCCTCAGAGAGTTCCCCATCAGAAGGGTTCTCTTCAACAGATATACTTTCATTGACTACAGCAGTAGCAGTGAAAGCAATGAAGTTTCCATCCTCGTCGCATCCAGACTCATCATCAAAAACCTCATTATCACTAAGGGTTACAGCCATAGCTTTACCCTTAGACCTCAAGAATGTAGGATATTCAGATTTAACATGACCATACCCTTGACAGCCAAAACACTGAGCACCCAAAGGATTATTTGAAGATTGACCAACTTTTTCTCTAGGTTTTTCAAAATTATTAACCTTAGTGGGATCATTCTTCCTAAAGTTTCTAGGTTCAGTAGTGTTTGTACCTCTTGCCTTTCTGTTGTTATTCCTAAGAAAGTTTCTAAAGTTCTTGGCAAGGTACGCAATCTCTGTAGCAGAGAGCTCATCATCAAATCCACCAACATCAACATCATCAACAGACTTAAGAGCCATTGATTTGGATTTGTTTGCTTTGGGTAGGTCAGACTCATAGGACTGAAGAGATCCTACAAGCTCATCAACAGGGATGGAGTCCACATCCTTGCTCTCAGTAATGGCAGTCACTTTAGGTCTAAAGTCTTCAGTTAAAGATTTAAGTATCTTCCTAACAATTTTAGGTTGATCATAGATTTCACCCAAATTAAAAGGAGAATTAACAATATCATTCAATTTAGCATAGAATTCATCAAAAGATTCATCATCAGACATTCTAATGCTTTCAAATCTAGAAGTTAATTGCTACAGTTTATTAATCTTAACTGCCTTTATGCCTTCATGCACAGTTTGGAGGATTTTCCAAGCAGTATGAGCAACCTCAACATTTGAGATTCTCTTAAATTCCTCCATAGAAACAGCATTAAAGATGGCATTCATAACTTTGCTATTGAACCCAGCTGCTTCTTTTTCAGAAGTTTGCCACTCACTCACAGGAGTAGTGGGCTTCTGCCATCCGTATTCAACGGAATTCCAGACTCTCTCATCAATGGATTTCAGGAATGCTTTCATCCTTACTTTCCAATAAGCATAGTTATTCCCATCAAAGTGAGGAGGAACAACAAGAGAGTGACCGTGTTCTATGACAACAGGGGTCAAGGATCAGCTCAAAGATAAATAAATAAATAAATAAAACTCAAACAAGAGAGCTACCCGCTCTGATACCACTTGAACGGTTTTAGACCCCTTAAAACAACCAGATTAACCTAGTTAATTAGCCAAGTGATTAACTTAGTCAATTTATGCAATTCTAGGTTATCACAAACATACAATCATATCAAAAGTATAAAGCAGCGGAAATATAAAAGACACAATGATATGATCACCCAGGAAACCACACGGTAAAAACCTGGGGAGGATTTGACCTAGCTATTCTCAAGGTAAATTGAATCCACTATGCGAAAGAATCGAAGTTCATACAAAAGGACTTACAAGCTCCCCACTTGACTTCCTAATGCTACCCACCAGTAGAACTTACTGACACGACCACGTGCAAGCTCCGAATCCACGGACTCCTTCTTTCTTGGATTCTCCAATCAGCTACAAGCACCCACGCTTGTTATTATTTAAGCTCCAATGGCAGCAACCGAGTTGATCATCAAGATGTTGATACTATCTCTACCTTGAAAACCCTAAGTTTTGTGTAAAGGAAAGTTCCTCTAGATCTCACAAGAGATTTACACAAAACAGAAAAGTATGAGCAACAATACAACAGGAGTATCACTAAAAACGTGGCTAGGGTTTTTCTTTATATACCTAGGGTAAAAACAGAAAACCCAAAACGTTTAATGAGTTAGGGCTAAGTTGGAAAATTCTGCAGAAAAGCATTCTGGCCGAGATTCAATCGATCGAGTCTTTCTTTCGATCGATCGAGCCAGGCCGAAATGCACCAATGCATCTGCAGCCTCTCAATTCCAACTTTACATGAAAGACCCAACTTTGAGCAAGCCTAAACAAGACTAAACACCCTGTTTTGATCATGGTTTGCCAACAATACAAATTAGAGTTCTAAATACATAAATTTCTAAATCTTTAGAACCTAACAGCCCCAGCATCCTTCAACTTTTGGACTTCCACTTTCACCGCTTCGGTGTGCTCCCAGGCCGATCTCCTCGGCTTCTGCTTCTTAGGTGGGAACGAGGGGTCAACTCTAAGTTTATGAACAATGAACTCGGGATCCACCCCGGGCACTTTCATATGGACTCCATGCAAACACATCCACATTCTGTATTAGGAGTAACAACATTTCTACTTTTTCCTGTTTGTCCATTCTTTTTCCTATATGGAAGCACTTTTCGGCATCTGGAAATACCTTTACCCTTATCATTTCCTCGGCACAAACACCCCCCCACTCTCCTCGGTCATCCTGTAATTGCTATAACGGGACCCTCTGTGACGGGTCCTTCTGCTGGGCATGCTCCCCCTGATCAGCTATCTCCTTCCTTCAGTTAACTATGGCGACTAAACATTGTCTAGCCGTCTGCTGGCTTCCCCTTACCACAGTGATACCATGCTCGGTAGGAAACTTCAATTTCACATGCAGGGTGGATGGGACGGCCCCCATTGCGTGGATCCACGGTCTTCCTAGTATCGCGGTGTACGGGGAGAAAGAAGCCACCACTATAAACGTTACTACCACCTCCTTGCCCTCCATATTCACGGGTAGAGATATTTGCCCTTTGGGTATTACGATTTTGCCATCAAACCCGACCAAAGGTGTATTGTACTTAGAGAGGTCCCCATTCTTCAACCCAAGCCCCCGGTACCGGTCCAGATACATCACGTCGACCCCACTCCTCTGGTCAATCATCACCCTTTTTACCAAGAAGCCGCCTATCCGAGTAGTAACTACCAACGCATCGTCGTGCGGTTGGACTGTTCCCTCTAAATCATTATCACCAAAAGCGATAGGCTCCCGGGTAAGCTTCATCTTTTTTCCCGCCGGTTGTGCGCCTGAGCTGCCCTCCACTGGGACCACGTTTAACACCCATTTTTTTCTCGCCGAGGCGAAGCTCCTCGGGGGTGCGTGTATGACCTCAATTATCCCGAGTGGGGGTGGAAAGGGGTTGCCCCTCTGCGCAGCTCCTTGTCCTGTCCCCCGATCCCCCACCTCTACCACAAACTCCTTCAAATACCCAGCCTTAGCCAGCTGCCTGAGATGATCTTTTAAAATTCGGCACTGCTCAGTGGTATGGCCCTTGTCTTTATGGTAGGTGCAGTATAAGTTCTGATTCCTCCTAGAGGGGTCACCACCCATCCTGTTCGGCCACCTGAAATATGGCTCGTGTTTAATCTTGTCCACGATTTTGTGCACGGGCTCCTTGAACATCACGTTTACCTCCCCTACTGGCGCTTCTGGCTCTTGGATTCTCAAATTCCCCCGGGTCCTCGGTTGAAAACCACTCGGCCGAGGACGATCTGTCATCAGCGCCTTACCTTTGCTTTGTATCCGGTCATCTTCCAGCCGTTTATATTCTTCAATGCGCCTCATTAGCTGCCTCATGTCCTCAGGAGGCTTCTTAGTCAACGACTCCCTCAGCCCGGACTCCTCGGGCAATCCCATTCTAAATGTGCTCGCGATAATCTTCTCGTTTCCTCCGCCGATCTCGTTGTAAAGCTCCCAGTATCGGCTAGCATAATTACGAAGGGTTTCCCCTACCCTCATCTTCATAAACAGCAGTGCGTCTACCAGTTGCGGCACTCGGCTGCATGTTATGAACCGGGTTCCGAACTCCTGTATCAGCTCTGCGAAATTGTGGATGGAACCCTTACGCAACCCATTGAACCATCTTAAAGCTGTGGGACCAAGGCTAGAGGGAAAAAACTTGCACATCAAAGCGTCATTGCGGGTATGTAGAGACATCATTTGGATATAGTGGCTGACGTATTCCACCGGGTCCGTTTTCCCATCATATGAATTGAAAGGTGGGCGCGTAAATCTGTCCGGCATTGGTGCCCGCTCAATGTCTACTGAGAACGGGGACCGAGCTGCCCTAAGCAGTGCACGACTCATTGTATCCATGGCTGCATTGTGGGGCCGTCTCTCTTCTGGAGAGTCCGAGCCCCGATCTGCATACTCCTGCGAACGTGAGCGGTTTTGTCGTCGGCGAGATTCCCTTGAATGCGAACGGTCTTGGCGCCGACGGGACTCTCTCGAATGTGAGCGCTCTCGATGGTGGTGGGATCCTGACCGATTTGATCCCGTTCCATGTCGTTCTTCCCCGGCATCAGGCCTTTTCCCTTGGTTGTCTTGATCCATTCTGTGGCGCCCGTTTCTCGCTTCCAACTCCAAATCTCTTACCAACCTGCGCAGCCGTTCAAGCTCCTTATCCTGCTTGTCAAACTGCCTGTGCCTTGAAGCATTGGACACTGTTCTCTATGTTTGAAATGACCCTTCTCCAAGGCCGGACCGTTCTTCCTCTTGCTCGTAAGCTCGATCTTCGCACCTCTTCTGCCTCCGTTCTCGCCAGGAGGATCCCCGGGAAGATCCTACCGAGCCACTTTCAGTGTCACTTCCAGAACGTCTCCCAGACACTTTCCCGTGCACGAGTCTCAGTGGAACCACTGCCTTGTAGGAGATTCCCACAGACGGCGCCAATTGTGCGCACCTAAAATGAGACTGCTGGGTTAGGCCTCACTCAGATTCACAACTTATTTGTTTAGTGGGTATGGATTTCCTACTATGGGTCGTTCTCGGCACAGAGACTCAATGAGATCACTTTTCTCTTTCTATGTTACCACCCTCTCTCTCTCTTTCTCTCCCAACTTTTTCCACCCCCATTTTTGCTCCAAATTCTCATATTTATAGCCCAAGGACAGTGGAGAGATCATGATTACTCTCAGGGTTAGTGCAAAGCGAGGTCAATACCCTTGATTATAAGTGGGTGGTTAGGTGGGAGTGGAACGCAGTAAGAATGGCCTTGGAACTTGGTTCCCACTCCCGCAGAAATGTCCAGTTGCGACGCTCTTGGGTTTTGCCGGACACATTTGGGATGGGATCTTTGGGCGTTATTCTTTCCTTATTGCCAGGCTAAGGTCCCCCGAGCAGAGATTGAGTGATAAAGCCTGGGCTTGCAATCCGCGTGGGCCTAAGCTGGGATGCCGGGTAAAGGGAAATGGGGACCATGGGCCTTGCTATTGCATTGGAGCTTAGGGCCCAAACGTGCTTGGAGCATCACAGGTCCGTACACTAAGTTTTTAAAAAAAACAAACACACACCCCACAAGAGAGAGGGGATGAGGTTTTAATAAAATGGAAAAATTAAGTAGGTCAAAAATTATTTATCACCATTTTCTCCCTCTCAAAAAAAATAATAATAATATAGTCCACCTTTTCTAATTTGATATTAATAAAAAAAATGATAATTCTTATATGTCTAAAATTATTTTAATTTTTTTCTAAAATTATATTTTATTTAATGTATTTTTCTATTTCCATAAAAATTCAAAAATTTATTAAAAAATTACATAGATGAAAATTTATTTATCACTATTTTCTTAATTAAACTCACATTCTTGATGAGAGCCCATTTAAAGTAATGATTTAATTTTTCTATAAATCCAAATATCTATATAGTATCACGTCATTTAAAATCATATTGTTTTGTTTGGAGAAATTATAATTTATCCTTAATGGTTTGGTCTTATCACAATTTAGTCTAAACTTTCAATTGTTCTATTTGATCCTTCTGTTTGGATGAAAATGGAATCATTATAATTTCATCCAAAAACTCTTTAAAAAGAAATGAAATCAAATATGAAAAAATAATGGATAGAGTTAGGGGTGTCCATGCAAACCGAAGACCCGCCGGAACCAACCGGAACCGACCCGTCACGACCGGGCTGACACCTCCGACGGGTCGGTGACGGATCTCAAACCATCAAAACTCGACTCCGGCGGGTCAAGTGGCAGGTTTTGTCCTAAAAAACCCGAGCCACCCGACCCGCCCGACAAAAACTCAAAGAACGAGGAAAATCACCTAGATCCGGCGATGATCTAGCGCTTCTCAGCTCCGATCCGGCCACGTTTGGGCTTCCTTCACTTAGATCAGCTCAAATTCGGCCAAGATCTAGTCTCTTCCTTACTCAGATATGCTTAATTCTAGCGAATCCAACCCAGATCTACTCAAACTCAGCCAAAATCCAGTAAGCCTGACTCCAACTCAGCCAAATTTTCATAGATCCAAAGGAATCTCACCCAACTTTCCTCAGATCCGGCCAAATCTGCCAAGATCCGGCCAGATTTCGACCAAAAATCGGCGAATCGGAAAACTCGAAACCAACCGATTCACACCAGTAAACCGATACGACCCGACCCGGTTGATCTGAAACTTCCGACGAGTCGGTTGCGGGTCGAAATTTTCCCCACCCGATAATGTCGGGTCGAGTCCGGGTTGGGCACAAACCCAACCCATGGACACCCCTAGATAGAGTAGTAAGTTAATTTTGCCTTTTGGGTTATTTTCTTATGAGTGTTACAGATACATTTTGAGCTCTATTAGAGTTCTTGAGCCAAGTAATAAACTTTTACAAATGACATTTTTTGATCTTATTTTCTCTTCTTCTTCTTCTCTTTTTTTTTTTTTTTTTTTTTTTTTTTTTTTTTTTTTTTTTTTCTCTCTCTCTCTCTCTCTTTGGAAGGCGAGAGATATAAAAGGGGGAGCAAAAATACATATTTATCTCATTTTTAACATATGTACAAACGGAGCAAACCTTAGGTAGGTAAAGTGGCATTTTTCAAACCACAGGTAAGTAATGTTAATTTAGGCCTAATCACAAGTGAATTAACTGTAATTACCTCTAAAAGAATTGAGTATGAGATGTGCTCTCAACTGTCACTCTCTGGTGGCTTATGTTTGTGATTTGAAGTGATAAATAAAAGTTTTGTGTTGTAATGAATAATCTTCTATGATTATGTTGAAGACTTTTTTTTTTTTTTTTTTTAGAATCATTATAAAAATAAATTTTTTTTTTAGAAACGAGGATATTTAGATTTTTTCGAGTATTTGACTATTTCTTTAGACATGTGAAGTCCCGTTGTCTTACACATATTAAGTTATTACAAAGAGAAATTCTTTGGAGGTGACCCTAGATGCTAATAAGAGATTTCAAACCTAAAATCTAATATATATATATATATATATATATAAAACCGAAACTTTTGAAACTCTCACAATTTTCCACGTCAGCACAATAAATAAAATTGAAAAATTAAAAACTCTTTTGACTAAAATATTAGAGAGATTCACATTAAAATTAAAATACAAAAAAGACTCACGTAAGGATTCAAAAAAGAAGAGAGAAAGACTCATGTTATAACTCCTCTCTTCCCACCTCAAAACCCTAGCAACCTTACCCCTCTCTCAAAAGCTACTCCTCTCACGCTACTATCGCCAATTACAGTCGAAAACAAAAACCAGCTCCCAACAAACTCGCTTCCATGCCACTGTCGCGATTCAAGGTCAGTCACAAAGCCATTGTGTTGTCACCGAACTGCCATGCCTTGGATTTCCTTGACTAGATTCCCTCGGACCGCTCTAGCCTTCATTGACTAGCCAGTGGAAACTAGCGAACAAATCAAATCAGCTCTCTCACTATTTGTGTATTGCATGTTTGATGCGTGTTTGAAAGCTAGCAGGTACACTTTATCTATGTAGTAACTACGTTATTGCTATGTTCAATGATAGTGGCTTGCAGCTTTTTAAAAAAATTTATATTTTAGAACCATTATGTTTATTGATAATAATTTGAGCTTTGAGTATTACACTTCAATTATTTGGTTTTGTGGACATAACCAGTAACACAATGCTCTGTTGTAGAAATAAACTGTCACAATTGATGCATGTTTTAAGATAAAAGGTCTTCAAAATTCGAAAGTTATTGTCCAATCCTCCCAAAATTTGAAATCTTGACATTGATCAAATTTGTAAATCTAAACATATAAATTTGACTAGAAAATAAAGCCACGGATTCTCTCTCTCTCTCTCTCCAGACATGAATTTCAAAATAGGGGGAGGGGCGGTCGGTTGGAGGATCAAGGTTATAGTTTTTCTATTTGGTCGAAAAATTTATTTGCTTATTTGTTTATTTTAAGCAAAAAAGAAAGTATGATATTGGTTTCTAGGGTTTTCATTTGTGATCTGATTCAATTAATCTAGGAAAAAAATTACATTATTTATCAAAAAAAAAATTAAGAAAAATCTTAGATTATCTTTTTTTCTTAATAAGTATTAAAAAATTTCTATTGTCCATGAAATTGCTATTGTCTATTAAAAAATTGCACCTGTAGATCAATATTTATATTTCTTAACTTGGCATGTTGCACTTATGGCTGAAATTTGTGTGGATCTTTGGAAGCTCAGAAATCTTTACTTCATTCACTACGGTTTTTCATTGAGTATTTTCTTTCTCTCTTACTCCTCTTATGAGTTTTGTATTTGACTAGAAGAAAGATTTTTTGCTTTGAAGGTCATGAAGTACCTCTCTCATTTTATTTGTACTCACCACAAGGAAAACATTCAGGTAAGACCCATAATCTATTTTAAAGTTTGAATGGAAATACCCATATCATACAAGTACAAGAGATAAATCTTTAAGGGATGAGCTTAATTGTTTCTTATTTTCAATAATAAATCATTTTACTGCAATACCGGTAATTGTTTGAGAAATCTGATATGTTCATATTGCTATAGAATAGAGAATGGTAGAAGCCAACTTTATTACAACTACTTAAATTGAGTTGACTTAATTCCATACAATTACAAAGTATAGCATGAAAGATAATGGAATTAATTGTTGTAATTTTTATTTTCTTTCCATGTTTTGAATTTTCTCTATATTATTTTTACAACTGAGCAAAGATTGAGAAAGTGATATTACTACTCTAATTTGAAGTTTAATGAGTCCCCTTCAAGTCTTGGTCTTTATTAATTTATATATTTGCAATTTATATTTTTAACGGTTGCTGAGAAATTAAGGCTTAGTTGCACAATATGTGTAAATTCTAATGACAACATAAGTCCATATTTTTGGGATTAATAGTTTATAAATCCTTTGCATGACAACAATGAGATTTGTATAGCCAATTATGTTTTTTAGAAGGCTACTTTAAATAGTAAGTCAATGCGTTTCTTAAATTTGAGTATTAGTTAGAATTGTTTTCAAATGATTGTACCAATAAAAATGAATGTGTATAAATTTTGTTTAACTATCCTGTGCATTGCACGGGTTAGCGACTAGTATATATATATATATATATATATATCTTGAAAGCTTAGGAACTAAGCCAACCTCTTGAAGTTAGGAACTACTAAGACTATTAATATACGGTAAACTATACTACTATTATAAAAAGGCGTTGGGACTTGAGTGATTACTTTGCATGACAAATTGACGCTGCGCTCATATCTTTTCATTCCTTTAGAATCTAATTTTTGTCTTGATTTGTTATTAAAATAGCATGGAGGTTGAAACGAACATCCTTGAGCAGCTACACATTTGGTAAAGAAAAGGCTACTTTAACAGGGTACTACGCAAAGAAAAGGCTACTTTATTTATTATTATTTTTTTGATCGGAAAGAAAAGGCTATTTTTTTTTTTTTTTTTTGAGAAACTAAGAAAAGGCTACTTTAACAGTTTAACAAGATCCAAATCCAGTACAATAGCTTGGGTTATTGTACAATGCAATACTAAATCAATAGCAAGGTTTTTAAACCCGGACCGGACTGGGTTAATCAGGAACCGGATTAAAATTCGGTTTTTTAAGCTTCAAGAACCGGGCATCATAGGTAATTTCGTGAACCCCTTGAACCGGTTCTGCATAAACCAGGCGGTCCAATCCCAGTTCAAGAATGCCTCTTAAATAAGAAAAAATTTGAAATGCGCTTACCATGATTAGAACCCAGGCACAATCAGATATGCAGCTGGAGCCTAACCACTCAGCCAAGCTTGCAAGTAGATGCTCAACAATAACAAAAAAAATACTTGAAATAAACTTAATGCAATTTAAAAAAAAAAAAAAAAAAAAAAAAAAACAACTTAACACAATTCTATTCTACTTAATTAAATTATCCATCTCTTACAAGGAATATTAAAAATATATATATATAATTAAAATCCTTCAAAGATATTCAACTTTACTTCAAAAATTAATCATAAATTTTAATGTTTTCATGGTTATTATTTTATTTTATTAACTTTCTTATTTAATTATTAAATATATGCTTGAAAATCATTAAATTTCCCTCACATATATAGATATATTAGTTAATTTTGCTAGTTTTATAAATTTAATATCTATATTTAGGTTTTAATTAATTATTAAATTAATTATGACATCATTACGATTCAACCCCGGTTCGACTTCGGTTGGACCTCAAAAACCTTGAACCTCTCCCTTTTACAGTTCAATAAACGGTCCGGATTTCAAAACCTTGATCAATAGATGAGATTGAAGGTTGTAAATTTACTTTTGTATCTACCCCTTGCTGTTTTAGTTAAGGAAAAGATATTATCACAATTTATCAAACTAGGGTTGCATTTTTCATTTTCCTCCGGCCAACACAAAAGCCAGTTTGGACCATAAGTTAATTCATATATAACAGGATGTGTGATTCTCTTCGTCAATATACCTGCGCTGCATATGTGAGGAAATAACTATCATTAATTATTAAAGCAATTTTGGTTACATCCAATTATCATCTCAGAATCACAACGGGCATGTATTCACAAAATGGTTTTATGTAATGCTCTCTTTGGTATTAATTGTATTCGTTTCACTAAACTAAACAAAAAATAAAAAGATTGTATTGATTCTATAAAACTTAATTTCCGCCATATTAATTAAGATCACAAAAAATTAGTTATTATTCTAAAATTTATATCGGAAAAAATCTCAATTTTTATATTTTTTTTTTCTTGCTAGGCTTTCCATATGTTAATCTAAAATTATAAACATGTAACATAATAGAAAATAAAGGAATAACCGAATAAGCTTTCCTATAAAATATTGGTTTGGGGGGGGGGGGGGGAGTCCCCTTATATTTTTATAAAATGCTAACTTGATGTAAATGTTTATAATGAGAAAATAACATATGTTAGGTCATGTTAGATATATACTTTATATATAAATAATACATATCTATAATCTAGGTTTCAGTTAGCTCAATTGGTAAAGTCTATGATGGTTTTCTTTTCTTTTCTTTTCTTTTTTTTTTTTTTTTTTTTTTGAATAAGAGATCTGGGTTCAATCTTTGCCTACACCGAAAACCAATTGGTATCTTGGTTTGATGATAGATGTAGGGTTAGTTTTTGTAGCCCAAGCCTAAAAGGTCTGGATTATGAGCCCAATGAACCCAAAACAATGAATTTGTAGAGAGTAGGTGAAAGAGCTGGACTGATTATGAATCTAACAACAGTCAACCATGATATTAAGGGATGAACTGACGTAAAAATACGCTTGAAAGCTAAACAAATTGATGTCCGAAGAGGTGTATTATTGATTTAAAGATGAATACAAGTCTTAGAGCTACAGTAAAATTGTTCTTTTCCTCTTTTTCTTTTTGTTCCGATCCCCTATTATCAGAGGCCTCTTCCCTTTATATAGCATCCTTCCCCATCATCTTCATCGTCCACTTGTTCTTCATCTAAGTATCCACTTGAGTATATGTCACGTCAGGTCTCCTCTTTAGCTCTCTGTGAGTGGTAGTAGCTAACATTACACTGTTCAGTGATCTTCTCCACATTAATGCGGCCAAAAAAGCAGCTGCAATGCATTTAATGTGGTGGTAGCAGCTTTTCCTTTTAGATATTTCTCCGTTCTTATCATCTCCAAGCGTGCCTGAAGCTTATCTTTATCATTGAAGTTGTTAGGAAGATCATTCAAACCTTCCAAACATTTGATTGATCAAGACTATTTGTATCCGAGAATGCCCTCTTCGGACCACAGGTGATCTCTTTGGACTGTACTCCTCCTTCATTTCCAGGTATCTCTCTTCCACATAGAATCCTTCTCAACCGCTTTCTTCTCTTCGGACATACAGTAATCTTCAAATAAGACCCTAGGCCCAATACATAAGGTTGAGCTTTTACCCCCACAATAGATATTATCAAAAGCGGGCACCATATGTTGAAACTCTCTATAATATATATATATATATATATAATAAATTATTTTTTGGATTTATTATTAATATATATTTAACTTGACCTCCTTAACTCTCTCTCTCTCTCTCTCTAATAGCTTAAAGCCTTAAAAAAATAAAAGAAAGACCAAATTAGAAGTTTTCATTATTTTAAGGATTCTTTCTGCTTAAAACAAGAAGAATAAATAAAGATCTAAAAGTTATACCAAATGAAATTACAAAAGCTAAATTGTAACATCTTGCGGATCGTTCTCTCCTATCTCCCTCAAGTATTATTATTCTCTTTTACTTTTTGCTTTCTTCTTTTTATAATTATATTAAAAAATTTGTATAATATTTCCACCTATCATACAACCTAACAACCGTAAATTCAAGTGAGTGGGGTGAAATTATTGGTGTCAAGCCCAATGCGTGTTACTATATTTTAGAAATTTCGTTAGAAATTACATTCCAACCTATTGCTTGTTAGATCTTACCTTTTTTCACACGAGGAGTTCACAGCCAAATCCATTTGTTCTTTCGCTCAATCAGTCATTAATTTTTTTTTTTTTTTTTTTTAATAGTAAAAGAGTGACCTTTTTTTTTGTTGATAATAAAAGAGTGTTATGTCTCCGTTGGTGAGGTGCCAGTTAGGAAAATAACATTTGGAGGGCTTCCAATTAAGTAGTTAATGTAACAATATACATAGGGACACTACTTGACTTAAAAGGCTTAAGTTTGGGTTCAACTATATTATATTGACCGCTCACTTTTCTTATCATTATTCAATATGAAATTTCACTCATATATGTATACCCAACACAGTTGAGTTACAAATCTTTTGACATTAATTCAAACTAGTGTTTAACCCACGCAATGCGCGAGATTGTTTTACATATTAACGAACTTTGCATCCAACATAAATTTAGTTATCATACTTCTACTACATATATTCAAACTTAAATAACGTAGTATATTTAAGCATATAGTGTCTAATAGCCCCTAAAATTTTAAAAAATTAGTTTCTTCAAATCACTCATGTGTGTACTTCCCTGTTATGAGAGACTAAAAAAAAGAATCTGACTTTAAGCAATTAAAATTTACAGGACAATTTCAAATACCAAATCTACCATTCCTAGGAACCACAATGAATTAAACCATGAGATTAGAGAATTTTACAACCAAAAAGTTTAAAAGAGAAAAATGGCTACTGGTTCGTGAAATAGAAAGTCGGAAAAATATTAGTCAAATAATAATGCATAATCAACGGTACATTGGAATCTCAAATTCTAAAACCAAACCAATATATAACCCTTAAAAGGGACATTGAATCCAACTTTTTAATCGCAAAAGAAAAAAGAAAAAGCTGTAGTGCATAATCAAGCCACAATATATAAACAAAACAAAATTCCACCTACAACAAATAAAATGCATAATCAATAGTAGATGGGAATCTCAAATTCTAAAACCAAACCAATTCATAATTCATAACCCATAAAAACAACATCGAATCTTAATCTTGACCCTAAATTTCAATTGCAAAAAAAAAAAAAAAAAAAGCTCACAATTCCCAAAAAGCTGCAATGATGTAGAGAAAATTTGTTAACAACAACCCTCGTAGTGATAAACAAAATAGATATATTAGATTATACACACACCCAAGTAATGGAATTCATGAAACTTTTCACCCATTATTATGTAATCATCTATTCATAAAATAAATAAATCATCTATAAGTACTCAAATCCAAAACACTAAGACATACGCAATAAAAACAATCATACAGTATATTATTCTTTTGAAGGTAGTCATATATATTTTTTGTTTTATTTTAATAATCTATAGGAAGTGAATCTTATGATTCACAATATTCAGTATTGTGGAATTGACTAATCTCTGTCTTATTTACACTAAATGTATCACTTTTTGAAACCACTCAATCTAAAATTTCATGCCCAATGTTGCTCGGTTTGCTTTGCTGGGTGGTTTTATTTCCTCCCTCTGCGTTTGTAAATACAGGACTTCGAGTCCATTTTCTATTGTAACCCCTCTCAAGCACATAGATATTAGAACCAAGTAGCCTAAAGCTAGAATTGTTTTTGTTAGTCCTACTCAAACTGTGGAAGTTTTTCCTCCAAAAAGTAGCTAAGGTGAGGATTCTGCATCTAGGAACTTGCAAGATGGAAAAACACATGGAACCTGTCCTCGTCTTAACTCTAAAACTATAGAAGAGCAAGGTTCCTATACAGTTGTAGATTCCACATAACACAATCAATCAGCTTTGACCTGAGGAAGAAAAAAAAATTTGATGAGAGAAAGATTGGAGGGAGAAAAAAAAGTTATCACAATGAACCAACTACAAATTATCTACCACCTCAAGCATTAGTGCTGCATAATGAAATATTGCAGATACTTAATTTTTTTTAGTATTCTCCCCAAAAAAATTCCAAATCTTCATTAAAGTAGAAGAGCCCAACAATGTGACATACATCATCCAAAATACGAAGCCTATCAAACCCTAAGATGCATACTATAAGCCAATTAATAATGTGTCTGTTACCAAACCAAACCACCTTTCAAACCCAAGAAAAACCAGAATAAAAGGCTTCCAATTAGACAGACCAAGGGTACATACAAAAAATGTACAAAACACTATAATGGAAGAGAAGTCACTAAGAAAGTCCTCACAAATTTCGTACACAATCATAAATTAATCCCACTTCTATCTTAACAAAAAATACTCCAATGCTAAATAACAAAATGATACCAAAAAGTATAAAAATATACCTTAATATAAAAACATAACTTAATGCTTATTCTAGTAGCAAAAGCCTTAAAAAATGGACTCAGTACCAGGGGGGAGGGGGAATACTATCAATGAAATTTTAAACTCTATCCATAGTAACATACCAACCCCTTTTATCAGCAACATTTTCAAACCAATCTTTGACAATGCATGATTGCCAAAGTTAGCACATTGCCTTACTATTTTTTTTTTTTTTTAAATAATTCTACTATTTAAGCCAGATGACTAAAGCAACCTTTACTTAATATTCGGTACATTTATTTGTCTTTACTCTCTAACAAAGTCATTTTATCTATCTAAAGGTTGAGACTATATAACATTATTGGTCATTTTACGTATTAGAAGACAATCAAAACTATATAGTTGCTTGACTTTTAAATATTGTCAAAGACAAATTTACACTTAGCTCAATGTACTTCACCTACTTTTTTCTGAAAAATGTCATCCAATAATGTAACATGACATTATTTATAAATCGCAAACCTAAAGCCAAGCAATATATTGATTATCAAATCCTTTCTATAAAATAGACATATATGTGACATGTCAATTTCTAACAGATTATATACCATCCCAAACCCAATAAAATGGCACATTTATTCATGACCAATCTGTTGTTAGATCCTATCAAAAAAAAAAAAAAAAATCTGCATTTGGAAAACATTTAGCAAAAGAATTAAAAATAAAATCTACAGTCAACTAAAATTTAGCAAAAAAAAAAATAGCTATAAAAAAAAAAAGGGAAAGTAAGCAGAGAAAGAGAAAGAAATACAGAAAGAAAATATGTGCAAAAAACATAAGAAAAAGAGAAGAGCTGTCAAGGCCCTTAAATGCCAACAACTGGCGGCTCTTTCATTTCCTAGTAAGTTTTGATTTTAATTTTTTGTACTCTTCCCTCACCTTAACTAATTAGTCACATAATAAATAATCTTCATTTTGATGTTGGCCCATATGCTTAATTTGAAAATAATAGTCTATGACTGTGTTAATTTGATAATCTTCATTTTGTTTTTGTTTTTGTTTTTAAATTTTTTGTTCTTTGTCATAAATCTATGTTTTGAAGTTTGGTTTTACTTCTCATTTGGTCAATTCCTTCCTTTCTCCCGACAACAGTTCCTCCAATGTTTTCTACCTTAAAAGTTAAACCTTAAATGTACCCATCTATTTTAAGTTCTAGTTAAGTTCTTAAAATCTCCTTTTTTTAAGATTTTCTTTTCCCAGAAAACGTTTGCACTTATAGTCTTATTTGTGTTGCTGTTAAGGAAATCTTTGTTCTAAATCAAAGCAATTGCAAATGGAAAAGAGATTTCATTGAACAATGAAATAAAGAGGAAAATTTAGGCTATCATACCTTTCATTTTATTGTAGAGAACCCAGTAACTTTTCTGGCAGGGAAAAAATTAAATTAGCGATTCAGATAAATGACATTTGAAAGTTTGAGAAGATATGCTAATTACCCGTGAGGCGTTCAACAAAACCAAACAATGCCAACAAATTGCAGTTGGCAGTATTTACATTTTTTTTTTTTTTTTTTTGATATTAAGATAGAAATTTTATTTGATAAAAGGGAAATACATGTACAAACACATAACAACCCTGTAAGCATAAATATAGGGGAACAAAGATCTGTTCTGCAGAAAACAAAATATGCAACAAAATAAATACAGCCCATGGACATACAATATAGAAACAACAACAGATATTACAATTACCCCCCTGTAAGCACAAATTATGCAGAATATCTTGAACCAGTTCTACAAAAAACAAAATATGCAGCAACAGAAATACAGCCCATGGACATACAGTAGCAAATATTACACTCAGCCCCTTGTAAATAGCATTTAACAAATATTGCACTCATAGCATTCTCAATTTTCATCAATCTTGTATTCCCAAAATAAGGTTGCACTGAACAGAGTGGCAATCTAATAGAGGCAAATGAATTGCAATCTACACTTACAACCAAGTTCAAAATTAGAATCACATATATTACAACACTTGCAATTCATGTTGATATAAGAGTCTTAGGATGCTCAGAGATTATAAAACCATAACCTATATACAGAAAAATTAAATCTCTCATAATCTGAAATAAAACAGAAAATTAAGTAAATAAGAACAGGGTATGAAGAAAAGAAATTTGTGCATAATTCTTAACCGTTTTTTATGCTACAATTAAATGAATTCAAATTTCAGGTGCAAACAGGAACTAAATCTAACAAAAATCTACCAAACAGGGAAAAAAAAGTTCTAACCATAAAACAATAATCAACAAAACAAAGCCCAAGAAATTAAAATTAAGAACAGAAATTCCAATGATTTGCCCTTCCACCTACAAACCCAAAAAAAGAAAAGCTAAAGAAAAACCCATTAATTTTTTATTACACATATTGGAATTGAAATCAATCAATGACAAATGAAATCTACAACTGAATCCAAGAGAGAGTTAAAAACAAAAACCTAAATTTGTTCTTGATAAATGCAGAGTGAAACGATTGGAAACTCTTCACCAAGAATGCTCATTCGAGAAGTGTAAAGAAATTGAAGAGACCAAAAATACTCTCTGCTTTCTACCTTGATTGAAAAATTAACGAAAACCAAACGAACAACACAAATACCCCAACCATAAACCAAATCTAATTTAATAACCTTAATCAAAATCAAATGTAACCCAAATGCCTAAATTGAACCTATACTACCAAACACCCAAACATAAATCATAGTTATCGCGTAATTTTAAAAATAAGATAAAGAAAACCTTTACCTGTAATGGTTCCGGCTGCGTGACGGTGGTGGCTGCCCTGAAATTTATCTCTCTTTCAATCTCTATTATTCTTCTTCTACGGTCTCAAATTTTTCTCTCTCCCCAATCCCCACTCTATGCCTTCTCTGTTTACCATTCTGCCTAGGTTTTGGGTCTGCAAAATTGTGTTTTTAAACTTTTTGATTTCTTATGCCCAATCGAGGTAGTGTTTACCGTTCTGCCTCTGTTTCTTTCTCCGTGTCCAAGGCCTCATCGCCTTTCTCTACTTCTATCTCCGTGTACATATTATTTTAACTGGTTAATTTTTTTATTTATAACGAGAGTCTTTTAAACGGTCTTGTAGCATTGCCAAACAACATAATTTATGGCTTTTTAATTTATATATGTCAAATTTTAGATGGGTATTTTTCCTGCATAGCAACATCTTAATTGCAGGAAAAGACTTCTACTATTATATATAGTATATGATTCTTTTAACACGCAAAAAATTATAATAATAGAATTATAATCAAAGAATCAATCAAGTAATAATCCAAATCAAAACAATAATACTCAAATATCTCATACAACCGTTTAAGCAATCTGAAGTAAAACACGGTCTAACACATAAAAGTAAGAAATCCAATTCCAAAGACAAAACATAACAGTAATAAATCCAAACCCAAAGGCAAAACCAATTCAGTACTTATTACTATTGTAGGAAAGCTCCTCCAGATAGCACTCCCACCTCAATATTGATTGTGAAAATATTATGACTATAGAAAGATCTCCAAGAAATAAACAATAGGAACGAAGCAAACCCAAAAACTGAAAATAAACAAAACACACACAAACGAAAGAACACCAAGGATTTATGTCGTTCGGCTTTTGGCCTACGTCCATGGGCAACGACAAAGAAATTCCACTAATCAAAATATGGAGATATACAAGTTGGTATATCAATACTCTCACACACACCCAATCCCCAATACACCCAATAGCTCTCTCACAAATACAAGGAATAGAGAAAACCTTGCACCTTATTCTAAACTAGAGAACTCTCACAAATATGCAGCAATCAATTTCTCTATTTCATCCTCTATTTTTTTTTATCTTTTCTATTCAATTGCTGCAACACCTATGTCCTATTTATACATAGAGCTAGTTGGCTAGTAGTGATTGCTTTGCACCAAAATTGCTATGAATCCTAGTCTATTACAATTAGGAAATATAGATGCACTTGAAATAGGAAATAGAATCCTACTTGAAATAGAATTCAAGTCTTGCATGCCACTCCAAAACTTACATGGATTAGGATCAGTTCAAGCTAGCGACATCACAAATCTCCACCTTGGCTTGAATCCAAGCAAACCACACAAACGAAACTTCTCCATCGTCACCACCAAAGCCCCTAAGGGCAATTACAAATTGCAAATGCCAGTCAAGTCCAAGCAATGCTTGAACTTGTGCAAAGGAACTAGCTTAGTCATCATGTCAGCTGGATTATCTGCAGTCCTAATCTTCTTAAGAAGAATATCTCCTTCATCAATAATTTCATGAACGAAGTGGAAGCGAACATCAATATGTTTAGTTCGAGAGTGACGGACTTGGTTCTTTGCTAAATAAATAGCACTTTCACTATCACAAAATACAAAGACATGCTCTTGATAAATTCTCAAGTCTTCAACCAAACCATGTAGCCAAATAGCCTCCTTAATGGCTTCGGTCACAGCCATGTATTCAGCTTCAGTGGTTGACAATGCAATAGTGGACTGTAGTGTCAACCTCCAACTCACCGATGCTTTAGCAAGTATAAACCTGTAGCCCGTAGTAGAACGGTGCTTATCTAGATCACCAGCAAAATCCGAGTCAACGTAACCAGCTAAGTGGCTTCCAACATTATCATCTCTCTCAAACTTCAAACCCAAATCAATAGTTTTCAAAATGTATCTCAAAATCCATTTAGGCGCTTGCCAATGACCTTTTCTCGAATCATGCATATAACGACTAACCATACTAACAGCTTGTGAAATGTCCGGCCAAGTACACACCATTGCATACATGAGGCTACCAACTAAACTTGCATATGGGACATGAGCCATGTACTCACGCTTCTCATTGGTGCGCGGTGACAACAGAGCACTAAGCTTAAAATGAGGGGCCAAAGGAGTACTTACAGGCTTGGAATTGGAATTCATACCAAAACGTTGTAGTACTTTAGTAAAATATTGTTTCTGTGTCAAATGAACAATGCCCTTGACTCTATCTCGTGCAATCTCCATTCCAAGTATCTTCTTTGCTTCACCGAGATCCTTTATCTCAAATTCTGAACTCAACTGAGTCTTCAATCGTTCAATTTATGCCTTGTTCTTACATGCCACCAACATGTCATCTACATATAAAAGCAAGTAGATATAGGATCCATAAGAAAGCCTACGAAGAAGATATACACAATGATCAAACTGGCTCCTAGTGTACTTTTGCCCAATCATGAAGCGGTTAAACCGCTTATACCACTGTTGGGGAGATTGTTTCAATCCATACAATGATTTCTTCAATTTGCAGACCTAATTCTCCTTACCAACAACTTCAAAGCCATGAGGTTGAGACATGTAAATCTCTTCCTCCAAATCTCTATGCAAGAAAGCTGTCTTCACATCAAGTTGTGCTAACTCGAGATCAAATTGTGCTACCAAAGCTAGCAAAATACAGATAGATGAATGTTTAACAACAGGAGAGAACACCTCATTGTAGTCAATCCCTTCTTTTTGAGCATATCCTTTTGCAACCAATCTAGCTTTGAACCGCACACTATCTTTGCCTATAGGTCCCTCTTTCTTTGTGTAGACCCACTTGCACCCAATCTCTTTCTTGCCTTCAAGAAGCTGTACCAAATCCCAAGTCTGATTCTTGTGAAGAGATTGCATCTCCTCTTCCATAGCCTTCTTCCATTCACCACTCTCAGATGTGCACACAGCTTCTTTATAGGTGGATGGAATGTCTTCTTCAACAATGGGAAGTGCATAAGCTACAGCATCAACATATCTAGCTGGTTTTCGAATTTCCTGTTTGGATCTTCTCACTGCAATGGACTTTGTCAACTGTGAAGGTGTCAAAACTGGAGCTTCACTCTCATCTAGATTATTTCCTTCATCAACCACAATATCATTGTCTGTGTTAACAGACTTTGAAGAAACAATAAGAGTCTCAAACTCCACCTGCTGCAGATCACTCTCAACTGTGCTCTCCTCCACCTGCTTAATAGGCTTAACAAACTCAGATTCATTAAATGTAACATCTCGGCTATGAATTATCTTCTTTGTCTCGGTGCACCAAAGCCTATATCCTTTCACACCTAAACTAAAACCCAAGAAAATAACTTTCTTAGCTCTAGGATCCAATTTTGAATCCTTCACATGATAATATGCAGGACAACCAAATATGCGCAAGGAATCATAATTAGTAGCAGGAGATCCAGACCATACCTCTAGGGGAGTTTTCCCCTCATTTGCATCTGTAGGCAAACGGTTGATGATGTGACTTGCATACGTTACTACCTCAACCCAAAATTCTCTACCCAATTTTGCTTAAGACAACATACACCGCACCTTCTCCAACAAAGTGTGGTTCATTCTTTCAACCACTCCATTTTTTTGTGGGGTACCTTTGATCGTGAAGTGTCGAACAATACCTTCATCTTGACAAACTTTCAAAAATGGATCAGACTTATACTCACCACCATTATCAGATCTGAGCCATTTTATCTTACAGCCTGTTTGAGTTTCAATCAATTTCTTCCACTTCAAAAATACATCAAGAACCTCATCCTTGTGCCTCATAGTGTAAACCCAAACCCAGCGGAAGTAATCATCAACAAAGGTAACATAATAATGCTTACCTTCAAGAGAAGCAACCTTAGCAAGCCCCTACACATCTGTGTGTACATAGTCAAGTGTACCCTTTGCCTGATGAACTGCAGTGTCAAACTTGACTCTAGTTTGCTTCCCCAAAACACAATGCTCACAAAATTCCAACTTGTAGGTCTTGGCACCCTTTAGCAAACCTTGCTTTACGAGACTTTGTAAAGCATTCTCACCGGCATGCCCTAAACGCATGTACCAAAGTCTAGTAGTATCTGAAGCAACCTCCCTAGTAATATCAGAAACAGTGGTTGCTCCACCTACAATAGTACTCCCATCAAGAAAATACATATTCCTTTTACGAGTGGCCCTTAATGCTACAAATGCACCATATGGAACTTTCAAAATTCCATTCTCCATGGTAATCTTAAATCCCTTGGATTCTAAGAAACCAACAGATATTAGATTCTTTTTCAAGTCCGGTATCTATCGAACTTCTGTCAAATTGCAAATTGTTCCATCATGCAACTTCAGCTTGATTTTACCCATCCTAAAGATCTCACAGGCTTCATCATTACCCATGAGGACTGAACCACGTACTGACTCATCCAAATTGTAAAACCATTCCTTCTTCAGACACATATGAAAGGTACAAGCAGAATCCATGATCCATTCATCTGAATGGCAAACAAATGATGAGCCAGTCAATGCAAAATCAGAATCTTCATCAGTACTATGTGCTACATTAGCATTAGAATCTTTCTTGTCCTTATTCTTCAAAAGTGGGCAATCTTTCTTCCAATGCCCCTTATTGCAACAGAAGGCACACTCATCTTTCCCAATTTTCCTCTTTGTAGATCCTTTTGACTTAGAGCGCGATCTACCTCTTCTACCAGACATCTTAAGTTCATACCTGCCTCTAACCATCAGTGCTTCACTACTTGTGTCCACGTAGGTCTGCTTATCTTTCCTACGATATTCATTGTTAGTCAAAGCATTGGACACATCATTAAACTTAATTTCATTCTTCCCATACAATAGTGTTGTGATTAAATGATCATAAGTATCAAGTAGTGAATTCAACAATAAGAGAGCTTTATCTTCGTCTTTAATCTCAACTTCTAAATTTTGCAAATCAGCAAGTATTTTATTATAATCATTCAAGTGCTCAGACATAAAAATACCTGCACGATATTGGAAACGGAAGAGCGTTTCTTCAAATATAGACGGTTCTCCACGCTCTTCATCATATACTTGTCTTCTAACATCTTCCAAAGCTCTTTACCTTCTTCTCTCTCATAACAAAATACTTTTGATCCTTGGCCAAACACAAACGGATGGTGCCGCAAGCTTGTCTATTTATCTTGTCCCAATCTTTGTCTGGCATCTCTTCAGGTTTGTCTTCCAAAGCAATATCCAATTCCTGTTGGATCAAGACATCCTTAACTTCGCATTGCCACATGCCGAAGTTGTTCGTTCCATCAAACTTCTCTACCTCAAATTTGGCATTAGAAACCGACGTCCTAACTGCCGAAGGTTTTGCAGAAGACTCTGCCGAAGCTTTTCCAGAGGAATCTGCCGAAGATTTTGTAGAGTAATCACCTAACATCTTTCTCCTCAATAATTAAGTTCACAAATCAATCACCAAAATCTCCAAAGAGAACAAATCCAAACCGCCTAGGTAACAAACCTGGGCTCTGATACCAAATTGTTGTAGGAAAGCGCCTCCGGATAGCACTCCCACCTCAATATTGATTGTGAAAAATATTATGACTATAGAAAGATCTCCAACAAATAAATAATAGGAACGAAGCAAACCCAAAACCTGAAAATAAATAAACACACACAAACAAAAGAACACCAAGGATTTACATGGTTCGACTTTTGGCCTACGTCCACGGGCAACGACGAAGAAATTCCACTAATCAAAATGTGGAGATATACAAGTTGGTGTATCAATACTCTCACACACACCCAATCCCCAATACACCCACTAGCTCTCTCACAAATACAAGGAATGGAGAAAACCTTGCATCCTATTCTAAACTAGAGAACTCTCACAAATATGCAGCAATCAATCTCTCTATTTCATCCTCTATTTTTTTATCTTTTCTATTCAATTGCCGCAACACTACCTATGTCCTATTTATACATAGAGCTAGTCGGCTAGTAGTGATTGCTTTGCACCAAAATTGCTATGAATCCTAGTCTATTACAATTAGGAAATATAGATGCACTTGAAATAGGAAATAGAATCCTACTTGAAATAGAATTCAAGTCTTGCATGCCACTCCAAAACTTACGTGGATTAGGATCAGTTCAAGCCACCGACATCACAATTACTTGATCTATGTAATTTAGTTTTCATTAATGATTCTATGTCTTTCTTAGAAGAAGAAGTAAGATTTTTTTTTTTTTTTTTTTAATGGAAAAAGAAGAGGAAAGAATAAAGCACGTACTAACGCAATATCCTGCACTCGCTCAAAGTATAATTTTATAATGTGTATCCTGCACCCAAAGTATCTTTCTCTAATCTTTTATATATACTCCTTTGCATTTGTTGATATTTAATTATAGCCTAACCTCTTCACCAACACAGTTTTCTTTGTGATCGAACCACATGTCATCAGCTCAAGAACAATGGATCATCAGTCCCCTTCATCCTGCACACCGTCTTACCCTACAAAAGGCCAAAGATTTTCGCTGTGGTGCTTGTTTCGAGACATACTTTTTGCTCAAAGATGTCTATGGCTGCAGCGAGTGCAATTTCAACCTTGATCTTGAATGCGCTAAGATAAGTCTCGCTACCAATGAAATCGAAGAAGAGGCAGCCATAGAAGAAGGGGAAGATCTGTATTTTGTCCACGGTCATACATTGAAACTTTATAAGAATATACCTGATGATCGTTTAGAATGTGCCATATGTGGAAGTTACTGCTCCGATCACGCCTGTTGTTGCTTCAGATGTTCCTTGTTTCTCCATCCATCGTGTTCCTTGCAGAAGTATCTTCGAGTGTTGGATTCTCTCCTTCATCCACAACACCCTCTCACCCTGTTGGATAAGTACGCGAGGCCAAGAAATTCGTCCATTGAAGAAAGAAAATGCAATGCCTGTCGCAAGCATATCCATGGCCTTGCTTACGCTTGTCACTTATGCAGGTTTTACCTGCACGTTGAATGCAGTGTGATAAAGCCTTCCATAAAATTCCAAGGCCATCGTCACTTTATACATTTCAGGGAAGATGTCAAGAAAAATCAACTTCAGTGCAGCGCTTGCAATCGAAATGTTTGTGAATCACATGCCTTCACTTGTCTAGATTGTGATTTCAATCTCCATCTTGGCTTTGGTCCTTTACCATATATCATTCAAAATGAATGTCATATGGATCCCCTCGTTCTTACAATTTCACCTGTTTTAGAGGAGGATGAGACAGACTAGTTCTAATTAGTTAACATATACCATTTGGATATGCCAATAAATAAAAATATGACCATCACACAATTGACAACACTTTGACATGGTTTGTTAACACTAACATTACATGACCCTATTAATTTATATGAATAGCATTTTCTTTTTTATAAATACAATTGGATGGTGCGTGTTGTTGGTTCGATAGATTTTGCACCATGAATTCCTCTAATGAACATTTTATAATCAATGGTTGTTTTCTAGGTAGCATCATCACTAAAGGGAGAGCTGGATGGACATGTAGATTTAAGGAATACTCTTGGCGGATTGCCTGGTATCTTGATTAGCGTAAATGCAATTGAAGGGATATTGCGAAAGAATAATGAACAAGTGAAGCCAACATCGACATTGAAGGATATTGTAGACTCTTTGAGTAAAGAAGAATTGAACGAATTGAGCCGTGTTTTGGCTATGGAAACTGTTTCTTCTGAAGAGGATGACGATAGGGAATACTTGAACACTTCCTTGTTGATCAGTGTTTTGGCTATGGAAACCGTTACTGCTGAAGAGGGTGACAATAATGAAGATAGGGAATACTTCAAAACTTTCTGGCCTTTTATAAAGGGTTTCATAAACTTCATAAAGAGTCAAGCCGATGGTAGAAAGATTAGTGAGCAATTGGAGACTTTTCTTAAGTATTCGGAAAATGATGACTTGCTTTCTGAGAGGGCTCACATGCAATTCCTGAAGTTTCTTGATTGTGGCAAAATTATTCATAAACCATGGGAAAGCCAAGAAGAAGTTGTCAGTGTTGGGGATTATATGGTTCCACTAAGGTTGGTCCCTATCCTTACGCACTTGCTTTCCAAACATGAAGATGTTAGTGCCAAGTCTTTCCTAAGCCCAAAGGTAAAACTAATTCTCTTAAACATTTTATGTGAGTGCATATATAGCATGACAAACATCAAGGTTGTGGATATCACAGCAGAACTTCTTCAAAATTGGTGGACAAGCTTTAAAATCTTGCAATTCGCAAGATTTGAAACTTCCTTTGCCTTCAATCATTTGAAGAGAGTTGCACAAGCTTGCTTTGCTCTTTTTGTTGAAAAGAAAGAAAACTTTGCTCTTGATAACATCCATAAAAATATTGCAAATCATTGTGAGGCTACTAAGGCACTTGAAGAGAACCGCGATCGCATAAAAGTTGCAAAATCTGCGAAATCTAGTTTAATTGAGGAATGGTCGAGAGATGCTTCGGTACTAAAGTACAGAAGAGCGGGTACAGGACTAGTAACTTTTTCAGCATAGGCTATTAAACTTCTATGTTATGCGTGTTTGTTTATTTCTCTTGTATTAACTAGTATTATGTTCCGTGCAATACGGCTTGAAATTCTTTAAATAATATGATTGTTTAAATGTCTAATCAAGAATCATATGTAAAGTAAAGAAATTTTTTAAATAATATAATTAAATTGAATAATAAAATAGTTGATTAAAAATAAAAATCACTTTACGTTACATGACAAATGCATATATCTTACAACAAATTATAAAAAAATTAATCAAATAATGAGACTCCTATTAAAGAAACAATTTTACAATTTGTAATACTTACATTGAGTCAATACTACAAGTATAATGTGTACGACCAAACTTTTATTACTAAATAATTTATTATAGATTATATAAATTAAATCACGTAAATCTTTTAAATTTTTAGAAACTCTTAGCAGGTAAATTTTAATCAGATTAGTATTTTTTAAAAACTTTTTGAAACATTCGCAATAGACTTTAATAAGAGCAACTATGTTGTTGTTGTTGTTGTTGTTGTTGTTGTTATTATTTATTTTGCTTATAATGTGCGAGTCTTTTGGTTAAAAATTGCAAAAAACGAAGTTTATTTGCGTTATGGGCACTATTCCAACTTAAATAGGGAATTGAGAAAAGAGAGTGAATTTCGGCAACAGTGTTGCCGAAATTCTAACAAAAGTATGAGAGAGAAAGAGAAAAAGAGGGAGAGAGAAAATTTTGAATTTCGGCAATGGTATTGTCGAAATTCCTGCTGCCCAAACGCGCTAACCGAAGTGTGTGGGTGCCCAAAGGAAATCAATTGTGGCAATGCCATTGCCGAAATAGGTAAAAAAAAAATTTGTGGCAATTGTGGCAATACCATTGCCGAAAATGGGAGGGAAAAAAAAAAGTGAATGCCGAAATCTGGGGAGGAATTAAAAAAAAATATAACGTGCTACGTACACAATATTTTTACAACATTTTCACAAGAAATTACAGGTAATTAGTTATTGATGATGAACAGAATCAGTAGGCTGGATAACTCGGCTTCGATGGGCTAAAAGTGGTAGCGAAGGCCTGAAAAAATAAACAAAATATCAAAGGAGACCGGAGTGGACCGGCCTAAGACCCTCCGATGACTAAGTTAGTATCTTCTCACGAATGGAATTCTAACTGTATTGGGAGTAAAAATTTCAGAATCTCATACCTTTGTTTGGTTCAGACCGGTCCTTATATAGGGAACTCTAGGGCGGTTATTGGTTCAATAACTTCCCCCAGATTTGTGGAATCCGGACATAACTTCCTCAACGGTTATAGAAATTACAACCGCTGCTGGAAGTTACATACTTGGGAGGAATCGGTGGCGATGAACACGGTTTGATTAACCGCTCCAGAATTTGCTAAGTGTTGTGTGGTCGTCCATGTGCAATGCCCATGGACGACTCTTTGTTAGACTGTTGTGTGGTCGTCCATGCGCTTTGCACATGGACGACTCTTCCGACCTGGTTCCCTGAGGTGTATTCAATTGATCAATACTCAGGGACGACATATCTAGACGAATCAGAGATGGTCTGTCCGTTTGACTAACTGGTGAGCATGGACGACTCCTCTGGACGAACCATAGATGTAATTTTTTGCTATTCCATCAGTTTCCCCCTTGTCCAAGGTGTCGTCCAAGGATATTGTGGGGATTTAATTCCCTTTATGTAGCCACGTGTCGTGATCTAATTCGTTGACCAGTTAAGTCGATTACATTTTCCCAAGCGATTGCCACGTGTCATCTTCTTAGTGGATGGTGTCGCTTCGCTGACCCTACCCCTGGGCCCTATAAATAGGCACATTCTCTTTCTTGCCCTTTACCTTTCTCATAAACTCCCTTCTGCCATCTCGTCCAAGATTCTCGTCTAGCCTTCGTCCTAGTTTTGTCAAGTATTTCCTCTTCCTTTTAGGTTTTCGTCTTGATCTTTATTTTAGCTATGTCTTCGTCTAGTAGCACAGAGAGAGAAATAGACGAGTATCAGGACGTCTCGTCTGGGAGTTATGAGAGTGGTGAGGGTAGCACTAGTTATAGTAGTAGTTCCTCGGACGAGCGTTATTCGTCCGGGGTTCCTGGCGTTTCCTTAGAAGAATTTCAGGAAATGCAACGTAGGACGGCCTCTGGAGCTGGGGCTAGCTCGTTCAGAGCGCCACCTAGCCCTTCTCAGGACGAGGAGGAGGAAGAGGAAAATGTAATATACAGCTGTGCACCTGAAGTAGCGTCCACCTTAGAAGCCCGTAAGTTAAAAGTTTTAGTAGATAGATACCAAATCCCCAGGGAGTTCAAACCTCGTCTACCCAAGGAAGGAGAGTGGTGTTGTTCTCCTTCCTCTGGTTTGGGAGTATACACATCTTACCTTCTAGCTGGTCTTAGGTTTCCATTAAATTCTTTTTGTAGAGGTCTTCTTCATAGGTTGGGCATTGGTCCTAACCAGCTCAACCCCAATGGTTGGAGGACGATAGTTGCCATGCAAGTGTTATGGCGTGAGGCACTGGAAGGGGAATGTTCTATAACAGTGGACGAGTTCCTCTACTGTTATAAGCCTTCAGAAATAAAAAAGTCTGCTGGTTTTTACCAGTTCTTGTCCAGAGGCTCTCACTATAGCTTAATAAAGGGCCGCAGCTCGTCTGACAGGCTCTGGAAAAAAGAGTTTTTTTATTATTTTTGGAAATTGGGCTGGAGACCCAATAGATGTTGGTAATGCCCCCTTCCCTCCTTTTACCAGCCCCATAGGTCGCCTTCGTCCTGAGGGTATGTTTTCTTTCCATGTTATTTCTTTTATTCCTTACACTTTTTCTAACTCTCAATCGTCTAACCACCTTTCTTTTTATTGGTGCAGCTATTGTTTGTCCACGTTTGGACAGATCATACTTGGATCGAATTGATCAAGTACGTGCCTTCCCTAGAAGGACTTTTCACGATTTAGTAACTTTTAGTAGTTTGGCAACGTGGGGGCTTGGTCCAGAACCTACTGCTAAGAACCTAGGCCACGAAGAGACTACCCGTAGAAGTAAGTATCGTCCATCTCTACTTCATTTTCTTCTTTTCTTCTTCTTTTCTTTTTTTTTTCTTTTTTTAACTGATTTCCTTTGTTGTAGGAATAATTACAATGAGAGAAAATAAGGAAAAAACAGTAACTAGTGGGGACAAGGATGCTCATGTACCTCCAGTCGTCCAGAAGGCTTCCGTCCAGGCTGGGAAGAGAAAACCTAAGAAGATTTCAAGTGCTGTGGACCTGGACGACCTTCCAAGTCGTCGAGGCTCCAAAAAACAAAAAACCGCTCAGACTTCACCTCTTCCTAAGGTCCCCAAATTTACTCCTCCGACGGTGAATCTGGACGATCCTCCTGTTGACGTGGAGCCCGTCCAGATAATTCATCCTGTTCAAACTGATCCTACTCCTGCCAAGACTTCTCACAAGCCACATCCGTTTGAGCCATCTGATCGTCCTTCGAACCTGGTGCTGGATGAGGGTTACGCATGGAGGACGTTCAAAGGAATCGTCATTGGAGGGACAAGTCTCAGGGTTTCCTTCGTCCTTGGAGAAAGCACGTGAGGAAGCCATATCAGCTTTTAAGAAATCTGACGAATACAAGAATCGTCTAGACAGCCATTATGCTGCTGGGTATGAGGACTTCCGTGCTGATGCCAAGGACGCATTCCCTGACTTAAACTTTGACTCCTTCAAGCTTCCCCTTGCTGCAAAGAGTTCCATGCTAGCGACGAGTTCTGAGGACGTCAATGTGGTGGACGACGCTAATAACGAGGTGACACAAGACGATCCAAAGAATGTTGCCAGTGGTCAAGCCAAGTGATTTCATCTTCCTTTTAGAAAGTTTTTATACTTTAATTTTATTTGAAGGTGCCCAATGTTTTGGGCTTTTGCTTATTTCTAGAATTGATTCAAGTACAATTTCCTCGTCCGAGTTTACGGACGAGTTTTATGAACAAGCACTCATTACTCTTTAAGGGTTTTTGGACGGTGGTCGTCTACCCTTTGAATTTTATGAATGTATGCTTTTCCTTTTCATTGTTCATTGTGTTTGAATGTGCTTTAAGCTTTGTGAACAAGTTTCATTTATATCGTCCATGCCGTTTCTGTGGGATTTTCACACTTATGGAGATTTTATCTCGTCTTGAACATATGGACGAACTCCTTCCTGCATTGTTAGAATAACATTAGATGTTCGTCTTTCAAACAAAGTTCGTCCATGAATGGTCCTTGCCAGATTTATTCGTTCAAATTTAGGACGATTATTTGCTCGTCCTTAATGAAATTTTCCCAACAAATACTCGTCCATGGGCTGGATTGTTAAGTTGGTTAGGTTCATCTATGGGCCTGTGGTGTTTTTACACGCACATTGTTCGTCCACTTTTTAGATGATCGTACTTTAGGTTTGTCTCGCCTTGAGCTTAGACGGACATACCTTAGTTTGTTTTTCTTGCTTTATCCTTATCTAAAGGAAAGCTCTTAGACGATACTTCCTTGCCTCCAAGGATTTTATTCGTCTTTGGCCTTTTGCCTTCCGTGGATCGTCTTGGATCATAGAAAATGGAGGATTCCCATACAATAATACATATACTTAAAACACATCATATATATATTTAGAAATCCATACTATGTAATCATTCGTCCACAATCATGGCACATGCTTGAGAGTTTGTACTTTTAGGGAATTAAAAATACATAATACAACATAACTTCGTCCATGAACAGCATAAAATACTTACACACTTAAAACACAATAGTAATAAGCAAATACTGGAAAATAATACTAAGCATTACTTCAAACGTCCAAGGGTCTCGTCCATTTCAAGGCTCGTCCATGATCACCCTTCATTGATAGTATCTCCTTAGGTGTTCAACATTCCACGGGTGCTCTAACTTTCGTCCATCCAGGGCTTCCAAATAGTAGGATCCTTGTCTCTTGGAGTTGATAACTCTGTAAGGTCCTTCCCAGTTTGGTCCCAGCTTCCCATGGGCCGGGTTTTTGGTGGCCAAAGAAACCCTTCTAAGGACGAGATCCCCAATGCTGAAGCGTCTGGGTTTCACCATGGCATCATGTTGCTTTGCCATGAGATTTTTGTACCTTGCTGTTCTTCGCTCCGCGTCCATTCTTACCTCATCTATGAGATCGAGGTTAAGACGAAGATGTTCGTTGTTTTCCTCATCTTGATACTTCATCACCCTATGGCTGGCCATATGCACTTCTGCAGGTATGACTGCTTCGCTCCCATAAGCCATTTTGAAAGGAGTTTCTCCTATGGGAGTCCTCACTGTTGTTCTGTAAGCCCACAAAACACCTGGTAATTCATCCGGCCATATTCCCTTTGCCCCCTCAAGCCGAGTCTTGATGATTTTCAACAAGGATCGGTTTGCTACTTCTGCTTGTCCGTTAGCCTGTGGGTGGAAGGGTGAGGAATAATGGTTCTTGATTCCAAATTGTTCACAGAATTCTCTGAAGGGTGTGTTATCAAACTGTCGTCCATTGTCAGATACCAGTACTCTTGGTACTCCAAATCTGCATACAATGCTCTTCTAGACGAAGTTTTTGACATTTTGTTGTGTAATTTTCACCAAGGGTTCAGCTTCCACCCACTTAGTGAAATAATCTATCCCCACCACCAAAAACTTCATCTGTCTGGTTCCAATTGGAAATGGGCCTAAAATATCCAAACCCCATTGTGCAAAAGGCCAAGGGGCCATCATTGGGGTAAGGTATTCGGACGGCTGTCTAGGTATATTACTGAAACGTTGACATTGATCACATACCTTAACATATGCTTTAGCATCAGCTTGGATGTTTGGCCAATAGTACCCTGCACGGATGACCTTGTGGACGAGTGATCTGGCTCCTGAGTGATTACCACATGCTCCTTCATGAACTTCCATCAATACATAATTTGCTTCGTCTGGAGCTAAGCACCTCAGGTATGGTTGTGAAAAACCTCTTTTGTACAGCACTTTGTCCATAAGGATGTACCTGGCTGATTTAACTCTGAGCTTCTTGGCTTCGTCCTTCCCTTCTGGAAGCCTTCCGTCCTTCAGGTATAACACTATTGGGGTCATCCATTCTCTTCACCTTCTATCTGCAACATTTCTGGGAGGTCTATGCTTGGCATGTATTGTACTTCATCAAATTCACCCATTGCTTCGTTCGTGGAAGCTTCCTTCACTAGAGTATCTGCTTCCATGTTCCCTTCCCTTGGGATTTGAACAAAATCAGCTTCTTTGAATTTCTTCATAAGGCGTACTACCTTCTTCAAATACCTCTTCATTCTATCTTCCTTGGCTTCACACGTCCCATTTACTTGGCCTATGACCAACTGAGAGTCTCCTAAGACAAGTATTGAATCTGCTTCCACCGATTTAGCCAATTCCAACCCTTTAAGAAGGGCTTCATACTCTGCTTCATTATTAGTCGTTTGGTACTGCAAGTGAACTTTGTGCTCCAGTTTATCTCCTTCTAGTGACTGCAAAACAACTCCTATACCTCCTGCATACAGTGTAGACGATCCATCTACATGGACGACCCATTTCTTATTGTCTTCTTTTTCATCCAAGTCCTCATAACTTAGAGTGAATTCGGCAATGAAATCTGCCAAGGCTTGAGCTTTTATTGCATTCCTCAGTTGGTACCGAATGTCAAACTCACTAAGCTCAACTGCCCATTGAATTAGTCGTCCTGCAGCTTCAAGTTTGTTCATAGCCTTCTTGAGTGGATGATCAGTTATGACATTGATAACATGACCTTGGAAGTAGTGTCTTAACTTCCTAGAAGCCGTTATTAGTGCGAAGGCTAACTTCTCTATCAGTGGGTACCTTCCTTCTGCCCCTCTCAATGCCTGGCTAGTATAATACACAGGCTTCTGCACCTTTTCTTCCTCCCTGATCAACGCTAAACTCACGGCATGTGGGGACACTGCTAAGTATAGATATAGTTCTTCCCTAGCACGGACGGACTTAGCAATGGGGCCGTGGTAAGATAGTGCTTCAGGTCCTGGAAGGCCTTCTGACACTCGTCCGTCCATTCAAACGCCTTTCTGAGAATTTTGAAAAAGGGTAAACACTTGTCAGTGGCTTTTGAGACGAACCTGTTCAGCGCTGCAACTCGTCCAGTCAGGGATTGGACTTCCTTGATGTTCTTCGGTGGTTCCATGTTCAATATGGCTTTGATCTTGTCTGGATTTGCCTCAATTCCTCTTTCTGAAACCATGAATCCTAGAAACTTTCCTGACGATACTCCGAATGCACATTTACTTGGGTTCAGCTTCATCTTGTATCGCCTAAGTGTTTCAAAGGTTTCCTGAAGATCATCCAAGTGGCTTCCCTCGTCTAAGCTCTTCACAAGCATGTCGTCCACGTACACCTCCACATTCCGTCCTATCTGCGGACGAAACATGTGATTCACCAACCTTTGATAAGTTGCCCCCGCGTTCTTTAGACCGAAGGGCATCACCTTGTAACAAAACAAACCTTGACTGGTAATAAAAGATGTCTTTTCTTGGTCTGCCTCGTCCATCTTTATTTGATTATATCCTGAGAAGGCGTCCATGAAGCTCAACAGTTTATGGCCAGCTGTAGAATCAACTAGTTGATCAATTCGTGGCAAAGGATAACTATCCTTAGGGCAAGCTTTGTTCAAGTCGGTGAAGTCTACGCACATCCTCCACTTGCCATTTGCCTTCTTCACCATCACTACATTTGCCAACCAATCCGGGTAATAGACTTCCCGGATGAACTGTGCTGTGGTTAGTTTCTAAACCTCTTCCTTGATAGCCTTCTCTCGTTCAGGGGCGAATACCCTCTTCTTTTGACGAATAGGCTTAGAAGAGGGGGACACGTTCAGTCGATGAGTGATTACACTTGGATCAATGCCAGGTATGTCATCATGACTCCATGCAAAAACATCGGCATTCTTCTTTAGAAACTGGACGAGGTCTTCTTTCGCCTTCTCCTTCATACTTGTTCCAATTCTAGTGAACTTCTCAGGATCATTTTCTTGTAATAAAACGTCTTTTAATACTTCAGTCGGTTCTGCAACAATTCTTCTTTCTTCTATACTCATAGTATGCATCCGCTCGTCCACAGCCAACATGGCTAGGTAACACTCTCTGGCTGCCAACTGATCTCCTTGTGCTTGTCCAATCCCACACTCCGTAGGGAATTTAACTGACAGATGGTAGGTAGATATTACCGCCTTCCAACTGTTCAAGGTTGGTCTTCCAATGATGGCATTGTATGAGGATGAACAATCCACCACAAGGAAATTCACTTCCTTGGTTATCTGCTGCGGGTATGACCCCACCACTACAGACAAGGTAATGGTACCTACGGGCTGCACTTTCATTCCTCCAAATCCTATCAGTGGTGAACATGCTGGACGAAGTTGATCTCGTCCAAGCCTCATCTGCTGGAAGGCAGGATAATACAATATATCCGCTGAGCTTCCATTATCCACCAACACCCTCCTAGTTCTATAATCTGCTATGAGTAGGGTAATGACAATTGCATCGTCATGTGGATGATGAATTCTCTCAGCTTCTTCATCCGTGAAAGAAATGGTTGGCTCGTCCGTCCCCCTCATCCTTAGGGATCGTCCAGAGAGTTGGACATTTTGCACCACTTTGAGATACGTCTTCTTTGATCTTGAAGATTGTCCTTCAGAAGTCCCTCCTATAATAACTCTTATCTCTCCAAGTGGAGGCCGTGATGATTCTTCTATCTTCCCCTTCAACTTCTCATCTTTATGATCTCTTCCAACGAAGTGCCGTAATTTCCCTTACCTAATGAGGTTCTCAATCTGCTGCTTCAAGTCATAACACTCGTCCGTGTCATGCCCATGATCTCTATGGAAGCGACAATATTTATTCTTATTGTGCTTGTTAGGGTCTCCTTTCATCTTCTCTGGCCACTTCAAGGAAGGATCATCCTTGATTTGCATGAGCACTTGATCGAGTAGGGCATTCAAGGGTGTGTAATTCTGATTCCTTGCTGATGGGCTTGTCTTCCTGTTATCCCTGTCTCGATCCTTCTTATCTTCCGTTCGTCCATTCTTTGGACGAGGCCCTTGTTCAGAGTGACGCGTGGGGTTGACTTCTATTCTCTTAGCCCTCTTCCTCTTTTTAGCTATGATTGCGTCTTCCGCGTTCATAAAGTTTTGGGCTGAGTGGACGAGTTCAGCCATGGACTGGGGCTCTTTCTCATACAGCTTGTGAATGAATAAGTCTGAGTTAACCCCATTGTGGAAGGCTGTCAATAGTAGCTTGTCGTCCACCTCGTCTACTGTCAGGGCTTCCCTGTTGAAGCGTGTGATGAAGGAACGCAGGCTTTCATTCTCCCCTTGCTCTATGGTTAGCAAACTGGACGAGGAACGCTTGTGCCTCTGTCCCCCAATGAAATTATTGACAAATAATTTGCTTAACTCCTCAAAAGAACTTACAGAATTCGGGGGTATTTTGCTGAACCACACTCGCGCTGGTCCCTTAAGGGTGGTAGGGAAGGCTCTGCACATAATCTCGTCTGGAACCCCTTGGAGATGCATTGTGGTCTTGAAAGTAGCGATATGATCAAAAGGATCACACGCTCCATCATATGAATCCAGGGAAGGCATTTTGAACTTCGGCGGCAAGGGATGCCCATTGATGGAAGCCGTGAAAGGGGAATCTGTTCGATGAACCAAATCCTCTACGAGATTTACCCTTCTCATGTTCTCCTTCATCTCGTCCATAACCTTCCTCATCTTATCCATTTCCTTCTCCAAATGTGGCACCCTTCGCGAAGTGGTGCCTCTTGATTGAGTCTCGGGCTCAGCCTGTCCCCCTCTATCTTCTTGACTTTGGGATTGTCTCTCAACATGTCCTTCACGGCGCTGCCTCTCTATCTCCCTAGTCAACTCTTGATTCTGGCGAGTTAACTCCGCCATAGCGGCCGCCATGGATTGCATGTGTTGGATGGAAGGCGACTGCATGACAGGCGCTGATTGATCTCGGCGGGGATGGCTGGAAGCATCCCTACTCTCTTGGTGGCCTGGGCTAGTGGCCCTTGATCTAGTCCGAACCATACAGCCTTTTGTCGGAGAAAGAAACTACCAAACTCGAAGTTTTCTTCCCCACAGACGGCGTCAACTGATGATGAACAGAATCAGTAGGCTGGATAACTCGACTTCGATGGGCTAAAAGTAGTAGCGAAGGCCTGAAAAAATAAACAAAATATCAAAGGAGACCGGAGTGGACCGGCCTAAGACCCTCCAATGACTAAGTTAGTATCTTCTCACGAATGGAATTCTAACTGTATTGGGAGTAAAAATTTCAGAATCTCATACCTTTGTTTGGTTCAGACTGGTCCTTATATAGGGAACTCTAGGGCGGTTATTGGTTCAATAACTTCCCCCAGATTTGTGGAATCCGGACATAACTTCCTCAACGGTTATAGAAATTACAACCGCTGGTGGAAGTTACATACTTGGGAGGAATCGGTGGTGATGAACACGGTTTGATTAACCGCTCCAGAATTTGCTAAGTGTTGTGTGGTCGTCCATGTGCAATGCCCATGGACGACTCTTTGTTAGACTGTTGTGTGGTCGTCCATGCGCTTTGCACATGGACGACTCTTCCGACCTGGTTCCCTGAGGTGTATTCAATTGATCAATACTCAGGGACGACATATCTGGACGAATCAGAGATGGTCTGTCCTGTTAGGTCACAATCTGAATGACCCCTTGTGATAAACCCTAATTAATTAATTAATTAGCCAAGTTGTTAATTAATCAATTTAGCATGCAATTGCATGGAAGCACAAACAAATCACCAAATACTAAATATGCAGCGGAAAATAAATAACACGGTGATTTGTTTACGAATGGGGAAAACCCTAACGGCAAAAACCCCACCGGGTGATTTTCAGGTCACCACTCCCGAAACTCCACTATTATCAAATCAAGCGGTTACAAGAAAGGAATCCCAAGTACCTTACCAACCTACAGTTGAACCTTTACCCCAATACCCAATTGGACTTGATCTGTAGTGACAATTTCCACCTTTGATGCATGGCTCCCAAGTACGTGACTAACCAATGCGCGGATCCCAGTACGCGACTTTAGAACACCAACTTGAGGAAGAATGGTTGGCTGCAAAGTTCTTCAGTTCATCCACGTGATGAATAGCAGGAAGATGCTTGGTTACAAAACCCTATGGTGCAAAGACACAGCAACTTCTTGATGAAGGATGAACTAGGTCAAGAACTTCGTCTGTTGATCACAATTTGCATAAACAGAGATTGCTCAATGATAATACAACTTGTGTCACCCAAAACGGCTCTTAAAATAATCTTTTTATATGTTTAGGATTAGAAGAAAAGAAGTCCCAAAAACATATTCATGGATCCCAAGAAAATCATATTTGGAATTCTGACTTTTTAAATCTCGACAGATAGCAGGTGTCGAGGTAGCTATCGAGAGGTGTTGAGCTTTAAAAACTTTGCACTTCAGCTTGCTTTTTCTTGGACAGACTTGATGACTTCAACACTTGACCTTGAAACATTGTTCCTTGAAGTATCAAAAACACCTAGATCTACCCAATTACAAGCATAGTGCGTTTTGTCAAAGGATTAGCCAATTTACATAACTAAGTGACATATGTTCTTAAACAAGTTAAAACATATATGTCCTAACAATCTCCCCCTTTGGCAATCCGTGACAAAACCACAACAAACAAATGAGCATATGAGAGGAGTTATAAATCACTCAACTCATATTCACTTGTTGAATACAATAAAATCTATCCTAACACAAACTCTTGAAAAACTTTGCAAGAAGAGAGCTTATGATAAGTAGACTTTGACAACCTGTATTTCTGAAACACTTTAAACAAAACTCATCAAGGCATCTTGTGTGAAACAGAAATAAATAGATTGCATACAAGTAAAGAACATATGTATAAAGATAGAAAAGAAACAACACATGAAGAGAGAGGTGAAAGAAACATACATCAACATATATAAGAGAGAAGATAAGTACAATGTATGTAAGAATGGTCAAAGGACCTCATATACAAGAACAATGCATCTATAAAGAATAGAAAAGAAAAGATACATCAAACCTTACTACATCCCTCAAAAGTATCAACACTCCCCCTATCAAAAATGTCCTTGCTAACTCTCCCCCTAAGATGACTACTCTCATAACCCAAAACTACTCCCCCTTTTTGTCACGAGTGACAAAGGGTAGAGTGTCATGTAGACATCTCATCGGCAGAGTTAGCATCTCCATCATCATCATCATCATCATCCTCATCCTCAGAATCTGAAGCTACTGGAGTAGGTGGTGAAGGAGTAGCCTCTGGAGCAAAACCACCCATGGTCGCCTGCCGTCGTGCAATACGACCCACACGAACATTCACTTGATACAACTCAGCAGAGAGTGTATCAAGACGAGTGTCCATGCGCTGCAGCTGCGCCATGATATCACCAAGGGATACATCGCTCGAAGAGGAAGAAGGAGCAGATGTAGATGGAGCTGATCTGGATGGTGCTGAACGGGAGGGAGGAGTGGCACCAGGCTGTCTCGACCTGAACTGCGTCTCACTACGTTTTACGGTAGCGGCATCTATGGCAGATATGTGTGTGAAGTGGTCGGACACAGGAAAGGGAACGGAAAAATGGCGTAGAATTTGCGTGATAGCAGAAGGAAAGATGAGCTTATCATGGGACGCCGAATCAAGATAAACATCTATGATAGACCGGATGAAGTGAGAAGGGAAGTCTATGGTCAAATGCTCAAGTAGAGAGAGCAAAAATCGAGCACGAGGCTCTGTGATAGAGTTATAGTGAGACAGAGGATGGAGAACAAAAGTCATCACCATGTTCATGAATCTAGGACCTTTAGCAAAAGGCCTACATGATGTGAACTGATGCTCACCCCAATCAGCAGGACGCTGACAGAAGGCAGAGATGAGCTCTTCTTTGGACACAGTCCTCAGACGCTCACAAGAGGGGTAATCAGGAAACTCTATCCTAGGTACCCTAAGCACACCCGCAACAAGTTGCGGTGTGACAGGAATGCGCATACCTCGAACGCGAGTGGAAAAATGAGGTACTGAAAGATCAATCCCGTGGATGTTGGAGTACAACTCCTGTATCAGCACGAGAGGGCAAGTGACCGGGATGTCACACAGTGACCCCCATCCCCTACTGTGAATGACAGAAGGAAGGTCAGTATCGGCGAAGTCCGCCAGAATGACTTGGCGTTCCGAATGAACACCTCGTCTAGAAAAGTTCTCAGTAAATGCCTTTGAGGCATCTCCATCACGGAACCGAATGTTAAAAGGAGCAGAATTAGAAGATGAAGATGCTCTAGAACGCAGAGAGTTCCGAGCAGGAGTAGATTTACGTTTGGGTGCCATAGACACTACTAACGTAAACAAATGAGAAAGAGATAGAGAGGGAGACAAACAGAAAAGTCCCAAATCAGTTCAAATAAGACAGATATATGAACAAAGAGTACGTATGCATGGGAATGCATGAACATGTGTCGTGCAAAACAGAAATATCATCATGGGCTCAGCCCAATCCAATCCTAATTAGCATATACACAAAGTACTCACATCTAAATGCATGAAAATATCATTATAATGCACATGAAATGCAATGTATGACATTTTGAAATCATTTAAGTCCAAACCCAACTCAAAATTTTAATAAAAACTCAATAATTTTGAAAAACCCCAAATTTTTATGAAAAATCCCAAAAACTAGGTTTTCAAAACATGAAATGCATGAAAAAGGAAGAGAAAAGAGATCTTACCAAGTGATTTGAGCAAGAAATGAGCAAGATCCAAGTGGGTTGAAGGATTTGAGTGAAAGGAGAGTGAAAGGGAGATGAACAGACACGGAGAGATCGAGTGAAATGAGTTTAGAATCGCGATCTGCACTTAAATAGGCACCTTAGTAATTCTCGACAGCTGAGGTGTCGAGAGGTATCGAGGTATCTGTCGAGGAAGGTATCGAGGAAAATGCCTTCGACAGATAAAGGTATCGAGAGGTATCGAGATGCAAGGAGTATTTCAGATACACGAAGCTCGATCGATCCAACAGGTGTCGAGAATCTATCGAGAGGACAGAGACTTTCTCGATCGATCCACCAAGTGTCGAGGGAAGTGTCGAGATTGCGATAAGAAAAGCTTGAGAATCTCGACAGATGACCAGGTATCAAGGAGGTGTCGAGTAAGGTGTCGAGCCACAGAAAAAGGCAGTTTTTCGAGAAGGGAAAAACACAGACATGAATGCAATCCAACACACATCTCTACCAAAGATCCACTCAACATATAGACCTCTCAAAACATCTCTCAACAAGAAATTTAGCACAAGGATCATGCAAAACACACACACACACTAAACAAGTCTAACCAATTTTATATTTCAAAAACAAGTTATGACAGTTTAGTGAGCATACATTAGCATATGTAAACACTTGTGATGGCCAAATCACATTGTACCTGCACATGTATCAAAAGTAGCAAAGAATGTTGCGTGTTGTGTGTGAAAAACATCGCAAGATTGCATATGTGTATAGATGTTATGACGATCTGAGATATGAGTAAATAACTTTTAACTCACACACAATCATAACTGTTTGATGGGGACTATCACCTTCGAGGTACATCCTATAACTCCCATATCTCCTAGAAAACACGCTTGCAATCATATTTAAAGCATCTTTAATCTTTTTGCTTTATATTTTCTTTGCATATTTTTCTTTTAAGCATATCATGCATGGGCATAAAAAGAGAGAAAAGAAATACCCAAGATGTTAAGCATTTGACATCGCATTTTTGCTATGCCGAAGCATACGAATATCTTTGACACTGCACTTTTGCTATGCCGAAGCATACAGGTGTCATACTATGATTGGCGGGTAACAGTGGTGAGATGGTTATTTATGCCTTTCTCTTAGGATTTTCTAGTCCTACCCGTCAAAAAGAGTGATATGAGTGTTAAGTTTTAAGAGATAACCTAATCTTACTCATCACAAACAAGAGCCACAAAGCTCACTTGCTTAGTTGTGCATAGAGATGCTCATCTAAGCTACAAAAGATACAAAGTTTAGAAACTTTGTTTCAATGGCCATCCAAGGTACACAAATACCAAAGTACACAAAACACACACTGTTTTTGTATTTTTCAATTTTTTTTATTTTTTATTTTTTTTTTATATCAAAAACAAAATAAACAAAACTGAAAATAAACAAACAAAAACATGTTAAACAAACATGAAAGCATGAAAAAAAAGATGCTTATGCATGTAAACATGATTTCAAAAGCAGATAAGAAATCAAGCAAAGAAAGTCCTACTTTAGATAGAAAGAATTAAAGCAGAGGACAAATAGAAAAGACAATTAAGTCTTAGGATCCTTTATCACCCACATAGCACGAGTCTTTGGCCGTGAAGATGAAAAGGCACGTGTCCTAGTATGATTACTAAAGGACATAGAGGAATAAGAATTCCCCTGAAATTGAGTCAAAAAGCTCAAAGCTTTTAATAACTCACCAAGAATAGGTACAGAGCCTTTAGACAAAGGATGAGACCTATTGGACACTCGCTTATGAGGAAACAACTTGAAACAATTAGGGCGAGTGTGACCAGAATCACCACAATGGTGACAAACATGAGTAGTTTTAGAGCTACTCGGCTTCCTAGAAGGAGGTCTAACCTTAGAGGTTGACAACTTAGGACAATTTGGCCTAATATGACCAACAATATGACAATGATGACAAGTGGGGACAAATTCAGAATTTTTATTCAACCTAGGAGGAGTTTTAGACATAGGTTTAGAAACTTCACCGTTAACATCAGAATTTTTACCATTGTCTATCCTAGCAATATTAGCCTTCAACTCTTCATTATTCCTTTTAAATGGGGGAACATAAAAATCTTTTTCTTTTGAGTTAGGCTCAACAACAAGTTTGGCACTAGTTAATTTTTCAACTTCAGTTTTAAATTCAACTAGTTGCTCTTCCAAACTCTTAATTTTGTCCACCTGAGATGAAATTTGATTTTTAAAATTCTCATTCAAATTATTGGCTTCATCCAATTTTGCAATCAAATCATCTTTTTCAAGCTTGACCTTTTTAAATTTAGCTTTTAATTTTGTAGAATATTCAAGAGATTTCATACAAAAATTATAAAGCTTGCAATAGGCATCTTGAATATCATCATCATCATTCAACATAGGATCATGCAAATCAAAACAATCAAGAGTTTCCATGACAAACAGGGGTCAATGGATCAACACAGCAAAGATTAAACCTAATCAGAGTGTGCCTGCTCTGATACCACTTGATAGGTCACAATCTGAATGACCCCTTGTGATTAACCCTAATTAATTAATTTAGCCAAGTAATTAATTAATCAATTAATCATGCAATTTTATGGAAGCACAAACAAATCACCAATCAACTAAATACGCAGCGGAAAAATAAATAACACGGTGATTTGTTTACGAATGGGGAAAACCCTAATGGCAAAAACCCCACCGGGTGATTTTCAGGACACCACTCCCGAAACTCCACTATTATCAAATCAAGCGGTTACAAGAAAGGAATCCCAAGTACCTTACCAACCTACAGTTGAACCCTTACCCCAATACCCAATTGGACTTGATCTGTAGTGACAAGTTCCACCTTTGATGCACGGCTCCCAAGTACGTGACTAACCAATGCGCGGATCCCAGTACGCGACTTCAGAACACCAACTTGAGGAAGAATGGTTGGCTGCAAAGTTCTTCAGTTCATCCACGTGATGAATAGCAGGAAGATGCTTGGTTACAAAACCCTATGGTGCAAAGACACAGCAACTTCTTGATGAAGGATGAACTAGGTCAAGAACTTCGTCTGTTGATCACAATTTGCATAAACAGAGATTGCTCAATGATAATACAACTTGTGTCACCCAAAACGGCTCTTAAAATAATCCTTTTATATGTTTAGGGTTAGAAGAAAAGAAGTCCCAAAAACATATTCACGGATCCCAAGAAAATCAGATTTGGAATTCTGACTTTTTAAATCTCGACAGATAGCAAGTGTTGAGGTAGCTATCGAGAGGTGTCGAGCTTTAAAAACTTTGCACTTCAGCTTGCTTTTTCTTGGACAGACTTGATGACTTCAACACTTGACCTTGAAACATTGTTCCTTGAAGTATCAAAAACACCTAGATCTACCCAATTACAAGCATAGTGCGTTTTGTCAAAGGATTAGCCAATTTACATAACTAAGTGACATATGTTCTTAAACAAGTTAAAACATATATGTCCTAACATGTCCGTTTGACTAACTGGTGAGCATGGACGACTCCTCTAGACGAACCATAGATGTAATTTTTTGCTGTCCCATCAGTTATTATTAGTTCAAATTTGAATTTAACATTGAGATTATTTTTTTAATCTAACAATAACAATCAGTAATAACCTGTCACTTAGAATTTGTTGTAAAAATGTTGTAAAAATTGTGTGCACTTATCATTTCTCAAAAAAAAAAAATGTGTAATGGATTTGTGGCAATGGCATTGCCGAAATAGGAGGGGAAAAAAAATTTGTTACAATTGGTTTGTGGCAATGGTATTGCCGAAATAGGGGGGAAAAAATTTTATGGCAATTGTGCCAATGCCATTGTCGAAAATGGGAGGAAAAAAAATGTTACAATTGGTTTTCGGCAATGGCATTGCCGAAAACGAATTTTTTTCCCCTCCTATTTCGGCAATGCCATTACCACAAATCCATTACACATTTTTTTTTTGTTGAGAAATGATAAGTGCACACAATTTTTACAACATTTTTACAACAAATTCTAAGTGATAGGTTGTTACTGATTGTTATTGTTAGATTAAAAAAGTAATCTCAGTGTTAAATTCAAATTTGAACTAATAATAACTAATTACCTGTAATTTATTGTGAAAATGATGTAAAAATATTGTGTACGTAGCACGTTATATTTTTTTTAATTCCTCCCCTGATTTCGGCATTCACTTTTTTTTCCCCCCTCCCATTTTCGGCAATGGCATTGCCACAATTGCCACAAATTTTTTTTTCCCTATTTCGACAATGACATTGCCACAATTGATTTCCTTTGGGCACCCGCACACTTCGGTCAGTGCATTTGGGGCAGCAAGAATTTCGGCAATACCATTGCCAAAATTCAAAATTTTCTCTCTCATACTTTTGTTAGAATTTCGGCAACACTGTTGCCGAAATTCACTCTCTTTCCTCAATTTCCTAATTAAGTTAGAACAGTACGCATAACGCAAATAAACTTCGTTTTTTGTAATTTTTGGCCAAAAGACTCTATAATGTGCTATGAGTCTATGACATAAGAAAAACGGTGGAAAATAATAAAAAATGAGAGGGTGTTCACTTTACGCAATCATAACAAATAGAAAATAACTTTTATTATATGAAAGATGTCAATGCATTTTGGGCTGATTTTTATTTTATTTCTCACATCTTTTTTCTTTCCTATTTTCCTTCTTAAAACTCAAAAATTATTTTTAATTTAGTCCTTACTATTATTTAATAGTAAACATAAAGTGAGATGGTCATTAAAATAATATTTAAAAAATTATTTGACATTAAAAAAAAGTCGTGTCAACAATTATATGATTTAAAAAATTAAAAAAAAAAATTTCAATTTTAAAAGGTGAGATTAAAATTGTAAGAATTTTCTCAGATTTTCTTGCGTTTTCCTGGTAACCAAACACAAATTTCAGCCCAACAAGAAAATTCTATACATTCATTTACGTAACTCCATATCCACTTGGAAAACAACCCAAAACCAAATCAAGATATACCCATCCACTCATGATCAAACTCAGCACCTTCTAACACAATCAACAAACCTATTTCCGCTTCTCAAAAAGAAAAAAACAAACCTATTTCCAATGTAATCAAACCCAGAAAAATTTGAACCCAATAAACACCATCAAACTCAAAAAACCTTGAATACACACTTGCAAACCCAAAAATCCCACACTAGCCGAAAACCCACAAAATCATTCTGATGATGCCGAAAATATCACCAGTGAGTTGCACAATGCTTGTACGCTCGAAACGACACCTGCCCAACAAAAAGGAGAAGACCTAACAGAGAGCATCGGTGTGGTGCCGGCCAAATACCCTCCGAAGGTCAAGTTAGAACTTCTTTCAACTCTAGAGTGCTAGAGATGGGTGAATTATGTGTACCTCGATTTGTGAGGGTATTGGGGCTTTTATAGTAGTAGAGAGTGGACCTCTCTTTCTTGGAGTAGAAGTCTTTTCCTTATAGGAATCCTTATGAGCGTTGAATGCGGAATCCTTTCCTTATAGGACTCTAATATTGAACGTGGAATACAAGTCATCTCTTTATTATTTATGCGTGGTGGCCAAGTCATGGTTTTCTTAGGCCCGTCGGCTACAAGACCGTCAGTTTGTCCTATTCCCTTTAATCAGGAGGGGTCGTCAGCCTTGTAAGGGAATCAGCCCTTCAGGGTTCTTCGCGGATCTCCTACCACGTCAGCTTGTCGTGGTCCGTCAGCTTCAGGGCCTTCAGCCTCCTTTATAACCTAGCCCGTCAGCATGAGCTGTAGGCTCCATGCTGAACGGAGCCTGACGGGTTAAGCATGGGGTGCCTTGTGAGTCGTAATTTTGCCTTATCAATTGCCCCCTACTCCATATCTCCGTCAGTTTTAACTGACGGGTTATGGAGTATTCTTTCGTCATTATCTATTGCTTTGGCCAGAAGAGAGAAAATATTTCAAAGGTGACACCTTAAGCAGCCAATATTAAATGCTCGGACACGTGGCGCGCTCGGGTTGGCTCCGCTTCTGGACGAGGGCGTCGCTTCGTCTTTCGTGCATTTTCCCTATTATATATAGGGTCCACCTCTCCTCATTTTTCCTATTTCACTTTTACTGATTCCTGGAGAGTAAATTCGTTGCCCACCTTCCGTCAATCCTGTAGCTTACGTTTCTATCGTCACTTTTTCAACCGTCACCTTTTTTGAGAAACTTGTAAGTTCCTTTTCTTTCTTTGTACATACTTTATTTCAATTGATTTCTTTAAAGTGAGGTCGTCATCCTAGGTGCTTAGATTACACCCGTCACTTGTAGGTAGTCAGATGTCGAGTGACCGGTCGTCGGTCCGCGATGGAGCGGGCTACGACGAGGTATTTGGTTTAGGTAGTGAGTCCAGGAGCTTTTCCTGGTCGTCAGAGAGGGAGACGTCAACCCAAACTCCTGACAATGAGGTAGAAAGTCATGGAGACGGAGGGCAGGAGGAGGTAGTAGGTGAGGAGAGTGAAGTTGAGGTAGGAGAGAGAGGTGGTGACAGGGATGAAGGTGACGAGGGGTCTTGTGAAGGGACTTCTGGAAGTCCTGGAGGTAACCGTCCCTTCATCCTTCCCAAGGAGTGGGCCGTAAATAAGTTTCTTCCAAAAATGACTGACAAAATTTTTAAAGAGTTACGCGTCCGTTTCCAAATCCCCGACCATATTCCCATCCGTCTACTTAGGGATGGTGAGAAATGTTACACGGGAAGAACTGCAGACGTTGGTATGTATGACGCCATGTTTGCTGCGGGGCTCAGACTGCCCCTAACGGCCTTACACCGTCAGCTAGCAGATTTCCTTGGTTTGTCCATTAGTCAGATTGCTCCAAACTCGTGGAGGATCTTTATTGGTGCTGAGATATTGTGGGGTCATTTAAGTGGAGGGCACCATCAGCTTTCTTTAGACGAATTTTTTTATTGCTATAGGCCTCGGCACCTTTCTTCTTCCAAGGGGATGTATCACTTTGCCGTCAGGGAGAAAGATTTGAGATTAGTGTCTGAGATGCCAGATTCTAATAAAGCCTGGAAGAGTAGGTTCTTTTTTGTTGAAGGGACGGATTGGGTGTGCCATCAAGAAGAATGGGAGACGATACCTCATGGTTATTTTGATAATACTTGGGCGTTTGTCAGGGAGTCAGGTTTTAGCCGTCAACTTTTGTACCTGTCAATTTTTACATGTAATAGCTTAATGGTTTTAACGTTGTCAACTTGCTTTTCTTTTTCAACCCACACTCGTCCTCTAATAACCGACGAGCAGGAAGATTTCATTCGTCGGGTTTTAGAGATTCCTTTAGAAGAGCGATTGTGTCGAGATTTAATTACTCTCGACACTCTTCACGTGTACTGCGGGGGTCCTGAACCGATGCCTAAGGCTCGCAAGTTAGAAGAATTTTCCCGTCATCATGAGTGGCTTGATCTTACGGTCCCATTATTTTCAGTTTTTTTGTCGTCAGTTCTTCTTATGTGTTTCTTTTGCAGAGATGGACATAGCTAAGCAACGGATAAGGGCTGCTACTGCCCATCAAAAGGAGGAAAAGAAGGCAAAGGGGGAGATGACATCTTCGTCTACCCCCCAGACCATCACTAAGGGTTCTTTAAAAAGGAAACCCGACGGGAATGTCAGCCGTCCCCTTAAAAAGGCAGCCGTTACTTCTGGGAATGAGCTCCCCGAGAAGTCAACCCCCAAGTCAGGTCACGGGGCAGGGAAAGGTGTGATGACTTCTTCTGGTCCCGTCCTGAAGGGGCCCCGTTGCCTGTTGACGCACAAGGATTTTGCCGTTGAAGCAGTAGAATCGCTTGTAAAACCGACGGACATAGATCATTGTGCTCTGTTGGGGATGGAAGAGCTGGGGGCGTCAGCTTTGTTTGACCTCACACGGGTAAGCCGTCTCTCTTAACTGGTTTTTCCCTCATCTCTTTCCTATTTAATGACTGACGGTTGTATTCTTTTCTAGGCCTTGGTTCGCGTAAAGGCGCTTCAGGACCGATGCGTGGCCAAGGAGGGTGTCGTCACTCGCGTCAATAAACATAATGCTAATATGCGAGATCTGTAGGCTTAGTACAAGGAGGCCGTCCGTCTTTTGAACGTTGATTTGCAGGAGACTAGGGAGAAGCTTGGAGAGGCGGACCGTCAGAAGGAGAAGTTAGAGCAAGAACTGACGGACCTTCGTAAATAGGTGGAGCAGGCTGGGGCTGACGCGGTCCAAAAATTCAAGGCGTCAGATTCCTTCATTGATTCCTGTGGTGGATACTACAGTACTAGATTTGACGACTATCTTAAGCAAGTTGCGTCAGCCTTTCCGGAGTTGGATCTATCTGGGATCTCCTTGGATGACGCTCTTCCGATGACGCCTGCTAATGACGCCGTCGTTGTTGATGGTGACGACTCCGAGGATGCCCCCCTCCCCCCACATGAAGATAGTGGCGTTGTCTTGGCCCAGCCTGCTGCCAATCCTCATGTTCCTACTTCCAACCCGTCTGTTAAACTTTCGGATGTAGAGGATGTAAATTCCAAGAAAAAAGATGACGGGGTCTCTAAGGACGCTCCCGCATAGTGTTGGCCTTATCTTTGTAGTTTTTACATTCTGTTTTGTAAACAATGCTTTTAAGTGCCCTTATGTTTTTTGGGCTTTTTGCTTGTAAGTGTTACATTATTATTCATGTCATTGGCGTCCGTCGTTTTTGCACTGTATCTTGTGCTTCTTTTTCTTGCTTTATGGATGCTAAGGCTACTTCCCAGTCGTAGGTTGGGGTCGTCAGCCTACTCATTTCTACACACCCTTGGACCTGTGTATCCGTCAGCTTACTAATACTATTAGCTTCGACTATTGTTTATAGTACTAGGGCCGTTAGCGTAGTGAAGCCGTCAGCTTTGACTTATTACAAAGCCTTTTCCCCTTTGAGGTGAAGTCATCCGATGACTTCTTATTTATTTTACTTTGGTTGAGTCCGTCGCTCTAGGTTTCGTCCATTTTCATGGATTTGGCTGTCTTTTAACAGACCGTCAGCTTTTTGGCTCGTCCCTCTTGCGGACGGCCAAGTCGTTGATCTTTTTAGACCGTCAGTTTAATAGCTTCGTCCCTATTGTGGACTTTGGCCGTCTCTTATTGGACCGTCAGGTTTATAGATTCGTCCACTTTGTGGACTTGGCCAACTTCAGTCTTTTTTAGACCATCAACTTAATAGCTGAGTTTATTGTGGACTTTAGCCACTTCGTCAGTCTTTTATTTAGACCGTCAGTTTAATAGCTGAGTTTATTGTGGACTTTAGCCACTTCGTCAGTCTTTTATTTAGACCGTCAGCTTAATAGCTGAGTTTATTGTGGACTTTAGCCACTTCGTCAGTCTTTTATTTAGACCGTCAGTTTAATAGCTGAGTTTATTGTGGACTTTAGCCACTTCGTCAGTCTTTTATTTAGACCGTCAGCTTAATAGCTGAGTTTATTGTGGACTTTAGCCACTTCGTCAGTCTTTTATTAGACCGTCAGCTTTATTGCTTTGCCCAACTTGTGGACTTGGCCATTTCGTCGGTCTTTTATTAGACCGTCAGCTTTATTGCTTTGTCCATCTTGTGGACTTGGCCATTTCGTCGGTTTTTTGTGAATTTAAATTTGTAAGTAGAAACTTCAGTAGTTCTGAATAAATTCCTCTTATTGCCATGCATCTATATAAAAAGTAGTTCAAAAACAAAAACCTGCCCTTTTGGGCTTATTGTAGCAAAACCAAAGTAAAAAATATGCCCGTTAGGCTTATTGTAGCGAATACTTAAAGTAAACAGTAAATCTAAGTGAACTAAGAATAAAAAAGAGGGGTGTTGTTCTTCACGTCATCGCCTCTACTGGTAGTACTTTCGCAAGTGTTCAACATTCCAAGGATGCAGTAGCTTCCGACTGTCCAGTGTCTCCAGATGGTAGGTGCCCTTCCTCTGCCACGCCGTGACTCGGTAAGGTCCTTCCCAATTCGGGCCGAGTTTTCCTTGGGTTGGGTCTCTTGCTGCGCCCATGACTTTCCTTAGAACGAGGTCTCCAACCTGGAAGTCTCTGTGCCTGACCCGGGAGTTGTAGTGCTTGGCCATGCGGTCCTGGTACCGTGCGAGCCTTTGCTCTGCCGCTGTCCTGACTTCGTCCACCAGATCGAGCTGTAGACGTATGGCCTCGTCATTTTTCCTTTCGTCATGGTTGTGCACCCTGTAGCTTGTGAGGCCGACTTCGGCTGGGATGACTGCCTCGTTCCCGTATGTTAGTCGGAATGGTGTCTCCCCTGTTGGTGTCCTTGCCGTAGTCCTGTAGGCCCAAAGTATGCTCGGCAACTCTTCAGCCCATATACCCTTTGCCCCCTCGAGCCGAGTCTTGATAATCTTCAGCAAGGATCGGTTCGTGACTTCGACCTGTCCGTTGGCTTGAGGGTGGGCGGGGGAGGAGTAGTGGTTCCGTATCCCTAATTGCGAGCAGAAGTCCCGGAAGGAATTGTTGTCGAATTGTTTCCCGTTGTCTGAGACTAAGACTCTAGGGATGCCAAATCTGCATATGATACATCACCAAACGAAATTGCGTACGTTCTTCTCCGTAAAATGATGATGCCGAAAATATGGCTTATGCGGTTCCCCACAGACGGCGCCAACTGATGATGCCGAAAATATCACCAGTGAGTTGCACAATGCTTGTACGCTCGAAACGACACCTGCACAACAAAAAGGAGAAGACCTAACAGAGAGCACCGGTGTGGTGCCGGCCAAATACCCTCCGAAAGTCAAGTTAGAACTTCTTTCAACTCTAGAGTGCTAGAGAGGGGTGAATTATGCGTACCTCGATTTGTGAGGGTATTGGGGTTTTTATAGTAGTAGAGAGTGGACCTCTCTTTCTTGGAGTAGAAGTCTTTTCCTTATAAGAATCCTTATGAGCGTTGAATGCGGAATCCTTTTCTTATAGGACTCTAATATTGAACGTGGAATACAAGTCATCTCTTTATTATTTATGCGTGGTGGCCAAGTCATGGTTTTCTTAAGCCCGTAGGCTACAAGACCGTCAGTTTGTCCTATTCCCTTTAATCAGGAGGGGTCGTCAGCCTTGTAAGGGAATCAGCCCTTCAGGGTTCTTTGCGGATCTCCTACCACGTCAGCCTGTCATGGTCCGTCAGCTTCAGGGCCTTCAGCCTCCTTTATAACCTAGCCCGTTAGCATGAGTTGTAGGCTCCATGCTGAGCGGAGCCTGACGGGTTAAGCATGGGGTGCCTTGTGAGTCGTAATTTTGCCTTATCACATTCAAACCACACCATCAATACTTCGTTGAATTTTTGGGATTGAAAATTTTTCAAAAAAAAAAAATCAAAACCCATAAACACCCAGCAACTCTACAAATGAACAAGATAAACAAACCCAAAATTCAAATCCAGCACATGAACACGATGAACGAGCTATCACTAGATCTGAAGCCATCAACCCAAAAGACATCACCTGATTCACTCTGTTCTGCAAGTCCAACGAAGCCTCCGCCATAGCTGGTTTCGACGAAGTGGCGGCCATTCCTCCTCTAGATCTCTTAGCTGCCTTCTTCTTGCTCACGTCAAATTTTAGACAAACCTATTTGGCGGAGATCAGAGGTGAGAGAGGCAAAGAGTGAAAGGGGGAGACAGAGAGAGAGAGAAAGAAAAAATTTGAGTGAGAAATAAAGAGTGAAAGGGGGAGAGAAGCCACTGCCAGGATGGTGGTGGAGAGCGGCGGCGAGGAGCATAAAGGATCGGCCATGGTGGCTGACTTGTTGGTTTGTAAGAGAGAGAGAGAGAGAGAGAGAGATTGAGAATGTTCTGGAAATGATAGCCAAGAAAATGGAAGAAAGGCCATATTTGGTTGTTAAAAATTATTTGTGGGTGAAAAAATGTAAAGAAATATGAATAATGTTTAAAAACTGAAAATTTGTATTTAAATTTGAATATCAAACAAAGCCTTTATTTTAATTTGTGTTTTTTTGTTATATTTTTTTGACTTAGAATTTCTTTTTCAATTTAAGTAATGACATGATAGTTTCAAATAATAATAATTACTGACATTCTTATAAAAAAAATAATAATAATAATTGCTGACATTTGCATTTTTTAAACGTCAAATAAATTTTTTAATATTTGTTTTAATGGTTAGGTTATTTTCATTAGTAAAATGATGGTAAAGACTAAATTGAAAACAACTTTCTAGTTTTGGGGGCCAAAGCAAGAAAAGAAAAAACAATGGAAATCAATATGAAAATTAGCCCAAAATATAAGAATAAAAAAGTATTTGCTCCTATATAAAATTTAATTTTATTGTGAATCTTTTGGTAATATTAATTAACTAAACGACTGTTTATTATATAATTTCACGATCCTAAAACAATATTTCTTAAGTCATATACTTTCGCATGGAAGGACTTTTTTATTTTTGATAAGTTTTAGTAACAAATTATGTGAATTACTGTTACTGTTAGTTAATAATGACTCTTTATGTCTACGGATTGAAACAATTTAAAAGGTTCGTGTTTTTAGTACAATTTTTTAAAATTTTGGTTTCATTTAAAATCACCAAAAACAATAGAGCAATTAGGTACTTTATTAATTAAAGTATTTAATAAATGGTAACCACTTTTTTTTTTTAATGAGAAAAAGGGTAACCACTTGGTCCGACAAGAAGATAGCCACTTAAGATTGAAATTTCGTTATTTATACTATTTATAAGCGAATTCTCCTCTTTAGACTGGATTTTTATATGGGTTAGAAATATCTCTAAACCTTAGGTTTAACAGGAAAAAAACTTAAAGAGAACTCGGTAAAAATATATCTCCAAGTCCATTTAAAATGCCTACAAAATAAAACACTCTCCTACTAATCTATGTCTTCAAAACAAGCTTATCCCAAAAAAATTTCTTTAAAAAAAGGAAAATATGACACTAGACAAAAAAAAAAAAAAAAAACTCATCGCATGCTCAAAGCACCTGTGATGATGCTAATATATTATATTTCTTAAAATTTCAGGTTTAATTTGAAATCACCCAAAAGTATAGAGTAATAATATAATTTACTAAAAATTTTAATAGAGAGTAGTCATTGGCATCGAGAAAAGATAGCTACCATGTGCAACCATGACTTCTAGAATCCAAATTTTATTATTTAACTAGTAGAATTTTTGTGTAATGCACATATTAATTAAAAAATATTTTACTAATATCACACTATCTTAATTATTTTGAATCACATTACACTAATAATTAGTGAGTTATTTGAAACTTTAATAGAGTTTTACCTAAAGTAAACTAACTATCTCAATAATTAGTGAGCCACAAGTAAAAGGCACATTAATTTAATTTTGTGGCATGTAACACATACGTATATTGAGTTACTTTTTGCAAAAATGGTGTCTAGTGCGTAAGTTTTAATATACCAAAACAATAATTATGATATATAATGAAAATGATTATAATAAATATGTTGTTTTATTTTTTATAGTTACTTGAAATTTTTTATAATAAATGATAGAGGAAGTAAAATATTAAATTTTTAAAAATTAGATAATAAACTTTTACGTAGAGTAAACTATCATAAGTTCATAACCATGGTTCTCAGAATCAGAGTCAAATCATACAATCCTACTAGATTAAAACGACTAGGATCATGTATTTTTTAGGATTGCATGTAGGATCAATGGGATCGTGTAGGATCTGTAGGATTGCACTAATCCTACAATCCTAAATAATCCTATAATCCTAAATGATCCTACTAAAAATCCAAATTTGCTTGGGGTTGGCTTAAAAAACAATAGCCCAATCAACCCAATGATAGAAACAATCCAATAGGCCCTAGACAATGAAGAAATGTAAAAAATGTGAAGTAAAAATATTTATAAAAAAAAATATAAAAAAAACCTCACGAAATATGATGATAACAATGATTATGATTATGATGGTGGCTATGATAAGAATCTTAGAGTGGATGATTAAATCTTCACTCCACCCTTATTTCACATTGCTTTTGGATTTTATATTATAATTAGGTAGTTGTCATTTGCAAACTTACTTTGGATTTTGAACTTGGAACTTAGAAACTTTAAAAACATTTTCCAATTGTGTTGATACTTGATAGTTATTTTGACACTTAATTGGTTACTTGTTAAACATTTTGGATACATTGGTGTATTTGTTTCATTAGTGTATGCCGCAACAATTGATGGTATGGAAGTGACATCATACTTCTGCAAATATTTGTTTTTTTAATGAATGAATTCATAATTTATGAAGAAATGTTATGTCCACAACATTTTCACAACACTTTCTCAACAAATCTTAAGTGGTAAGTTGTTATTAGTTGTTATAGGTGTACAAAAAAGTAATTTAAGTTGTGGATTCAAATTAGAACCAATAACAATTAACCACATATAATTTGTTATGAAAGTATTGTAAAAATATTGTGGATATAGAACTTTTTTAATTTATGTGCACCAATGTGTTTTTTGTTTTTTTTTTTTTTTCTCCAAAAAAAATAGTAATTTATGATTTACGATCCAATCTTACGATCTATGATCCATTGATCTCTCACGATATTACATAGAATCGTAACTTTAACAACCTTGATTAAGATGGTTTATCAAAAGGTAATAGTGAAATGGTGATATGATTACTTTGTACATATGATATTATTTGATATCAAATATCTTCTCCTCTCTTTTTTGGAGTTGGGTATTATATGTTTTTACTTTTTACTGCATAAATGTTACTAATTCATGGTCTTTATGAATGGAGAATAAAAAAGAAAAAAAAAAATCAAGATGCGGTGATGAGACAAGGGTACAACAGAAGCTACCCTTCCACATGGAGTTGAGTATTATATGTTTTTACTTTTTACTGCATATATATTACTAATCCATGGTTTTATGAATGGAGAATTAAAAAAAAAAATATATATATATATATATATATATATATATCAAGATCCGGTGATGAGGCAAGGGTACCACAGAAGCTACCCTTTCACTTAAAAGGTTAACCACAATGAAAGCAAGGAACCAGGTGATGAGGCTAGGGTACCACAGAAGCTACCCTTTCACTTAAAAGGTTAACCACAATGAAAGCAAGGAAGTTGATGCCGCTGGGCTTTATTCCTTTTCTGATGGCTTTATATATATATATATATATAGAGAGAGAGAGAGAGAGAGAGAGAGAGAGAGAGAGAGAGTCCAGCCAAATTTGCAACAAACACACAAGCCCACCTCTACCCTAATCCAAGAGTTTCTACGCTTGTAACACATGCGAAATTTGCTTTGTTGTTGTCCAACATGGACAGCAAGGGAGTAGCAGATTCTCCGCAGAAACCCAACGTTGCCAGTTCTGTACAGCTTCCCAGCCATGCCATCAATGTGTCACAAGGTTCAATATTGCATCAACCCTCCCAGCAATTGGGTCCTTCGCAGCCAAACCTTAGTTCTTCGCAGGAACCCATGCCATTGGGTTCTTTGAAGCAATCCAGCCTGGTCAGCAAGGTGGAACCCAGTGCTATGCACCAAGACCGAAGCCTTAAAATGTCCAATGACAATGTGCTGGTGAGTCATATTCTGGGAACCCATTATCCACATGGTCAAGAAGTTGATGCCAAACCACTTCTCCGCCTTGTCCCAAAAATTCTTAGTCTTGGGCCTCGGTGCGATCTCAGTCCTGACACCCCCATTATAACGGTATAATACTGTACATTTTAAGATATGGTTCTCGTTTACATCCTGCTTGATGGAGGAAATGTGTATGTAATTTAATTGAATTGAAGGCATCCAGTCATAACGTTTTATCTTATTTAATTTGTTTTCATTTTCAAATTACTGCTTGTATTTTTTTTGCAGGATGTTCCCTTGCTTAAGAAGCTCCAAACTGCTAAAAAGGTTACAACAAATCACTATTACAGAATTGAATGATGCTAGAAATATTACAAGTTTTACTATAAAAATCTTATAACCTAATGTGCCAATTTATCCAAGAGTTAGGCCCTTTCGGATATACACCACCGTTAGTTTCTTTAAAACTTTCTCTCATTTTCTCGTGTGTGTGTTAAAAATACTTAGTTTTCCAAAAAAAAAAAAAAAAAAAAAGACAAAAAAAATTTATAAAATCTATTATTACTAAGTTGTTGATGTGTACACTAATGACAAATTAAATTCACTAGCACATTAGTTTAAAACTTTTTGTAATAATATTAGATGTAGTTTTAATATTGTTTTAGATTTTCATGCTGCATATTATATAACGCGATTATTTCTCAAAAATATCCAATAACAATTACGTTAAAAAAATGGATTATGTTACGCAGGTGGTTGGCTAACTTTGAGCCAAAATAAAAATGGGACTTGCAAGCTTTGAGGTTGGTCAGATTTGGATTGTATCTTTCTCTATGAAAGAATAACGACAAGTTGTCACTTGTATAATTTAAGGAGTGACTGAGAAATTGACTCATATAATGCCGACTTAAACATTCGTGACGGTAGCTAAAAATGCATGATCCCCCACCTTGAAAATGTTATAAACATTTTGAGGGTTGTGTTAGTATAATATGTACAATATTTATTACATACATTATTGATTGAGTTAAAATCAAGAACAATCAACATTGTCTTTGACTTTAGTCTCAATGAAGGATCATTTGTCCTTAGGGGCGGAGACATGAATTTTTTTTGTGACACAAATATATTAGACAACACACACACACACACAAAATCGTAGTATTTTCTATCAAAATTATGTTTGTTTTAAATTTTATACCAAAGTGAGTAAAAAATATTTCAATTGAACTAAAAAATTTTCAAAAACATAAATGATCCAAAACTTGGAGCAACAAGTGTGGGTCCAAACATGTTTGGAGCTATTTTATTCTAACCCATTATGTGGCAAATAAAGAGACATTTATGGGTAGTTTTAGTAACAAGACTTTTTTTAATGATTCAATGACTTATTTAATTACCACATAATAGATTGAAAAGATAGATCTAAACATGGTTGGTGCAAATCTTTATAAAAAAAAATTAACAGATATAAAAGCACATTTTACAATAAAAAATGAAATTGAGAAAAAATAAAGTACGGTCTCGAAAAATATCAAATCAAATTTTTTTTTTTTTTTTTATGAACATCATTTGACTAACTCAAATATTTCGTGGGGGGAGGGGGGGGGGGGGGGGGGGACTCTTATTTTTGTAGTCCAACTCTTATATTTGTTTTCATTTCTTATTACTACATGTATTTTTTTGCAGGATGCTGCCTTGCTTGAGACACTGTTGTATACAATCGACCAAACCAATGTTATGAATACCGTTTCGGTGCTCGTTTCGGTTTGTCTATTGGAACGGAATATTTCGGTACCGGCCTATTTCGGATACCATTTCGGTATTTACCGTTTTATAAATATATATATATATATATATATATATATAGTAATTAATAAAAAAAGATTTATTATTCATTTCTATTATTAAGCCAAATGTTATAAATTAATGAATTTAATATAGTTTTTTAAAAGAAAATCATAATAATAAAGTGATTTTTTTTTTTTTTGAGAAGATATAAAGTTATTAGGTTAATTATTAAAAAAATCAAGTTTGGGGTTTTTTGGTAAATAAACAAACACAGTGGGATATTTATAAACCATGAAGCTTCCTAGAAGCTTCCTTTCAACTTAAACTCCACTACCATCTGCCAGGTGCATCATTGACTTCTCTACTCCTATTCCTTATTTCAAAATCTTATCACTTATATTTCATTTCTCACTTTATGTCTTTGAAATTTTAGAGGCGTAGCAGTAGTGCAGATTACAGAGCTGAAGAAGACCAATTTCAAGGTAGTGCAGATTGTAGAAGTGAAGAAGACCAATTTCAAACGGGTTATTGCAGCCAAAACTTGAGTTTTTGTTCTCTTCTTCTTCTTTTTTATTTTTTTTTTCTTTGAAATGATTTGGTAGCAGATCTGATCTGGAGTTCACGTTTATGGTCGAAAAAAGAGGCTAACTCATTTCGGCCGAAACTTCAATTTCGGCCGGAATTCACCGAAATATTCTGAAATGGCCGAAATTGACCGAAATTGACAGAAATGACTCGGAATTTAGTCCGAGGTGGAATAGGGGGGTTTCTCGTTCCGAATTGCATACCGGAACGGTATTTTCCGGCCGGAACGGAATGGAATTAATAACAATGGACCAAACTACTAATAAGGTTACAACAAATCCCTATTACAAAATTGAATGATGCTAGAAATATTATAAGTTTTACTGTAAAAATCTTAAAACCTAATGTGCCAATTTTAAGTACAAGACAAATAATAATAATTTATAAAATATATTATTACTATGATGTTGATCTGTAAACTAATGACAAATCATATTCATTAGCACATTTGTTAGGACATATGTGATTCACTTGTTAGGAACATATGTCACTATTTTATGTAATTGGCTAATCTTTTGACAAAATGCACTTTACTTGTAATTGGGTAGATCTAGGATGTGTTTGATACTTCAAGAAACCTTGTTTCAAGTTCAAGTGTTGAAGCCATGCAAGTCTGTCCAAGATTCAAATGTGAAAAGTGTTGTTCATTAAAGCTCGACAGCTAGATATCTATCGAGACCTGTAGAGCTATTGAAGCCCGTGGCTCGACAGCAGCTTGACAGTTAGGATATATGTCGAGGTTTATGAAGTTCAGTTTTTTAGGACTGTTTTTCATTCAATCCATGATTGTATATTTGAGCTTTCTTTTCTCACAACCCTAAACATATAAATAGATTATTTTAAGGGCCGTCAAAGGTAGACCCAAGTTGCACAAGTGTTGAGCAAAGTTTGTTCAAGCAAATTGTGACCGGAAACAGAATTTTCCCTAGTTCATCTTTCTTGTGAAGAAGCTGCTGTGTTTGTACACCGTAGGGTTTTGTGACCAAGCATCTTCTCGATCTTCATCTTCTGGATAAACTGAAGAACTTTGTAGCCAACAACCTTCTCTAGTTGGTGATTAAAGTCGCGTACTGGGATCCGCGCAATAGGTTAGTCACGTACTGGGAGCCGTGCATCAAAATGAGAGATTGTCACTACAAAACAAGTCCAATTGGGTATTGGGGTAAGGGTTCAACTGTAGGTTGGTATAAGGTACTGGGATTCCTTTACTTGTAACCGCTTGTTGTGATAATAGTGGATTCTCGGGAGTGGTGACCTTAAAATCACCCGGTGGGGTTTTTGCTGCGTAGGTTTTCCCCATTCGTAAACAAATCACCGTGTCAATTTATTTTCCGTTGCATACTTAGTTTTATTGGTGATTTGTTTGTGCTACCATGCATTTGCATGTTAATTTGATTAATTAATAAACTTGGCTAATTAATCAATTAATTTCATCACAATGGGTCAATACGTTTTTGGCCTATCAAGTGGTATCAGAGCAAGCACACTCTGATTAGGTTAATCTTTGTTATGTGATCCATTGACCCCTGTTGTCATGGCTACAACCAGCTTGAAGAGATCTTTGTTTTCAAATACATCTTGTTTTTCTAATATCTGCTTGTTTGAGTATATTAGAAAATACAAGTCTAAAAGTTATTTGAATTCTATTATGATGACTATTAGAAAAGATCTCAGGTTGACCAAAAAGAAACTAGACTGTCTCAAAATGAAAATGTGCAAAGGAGTTCGTCTGATAAGAGTGAAAATTAAAGGTTTAGCTTGTAAAAGACAGATGAGAGAAAGCACCATTCCCACTGATCTGTCATCTAAGCACGAAGTGTGTTTTACGATGAAGTCTGCATTTAAGGTTATGGACACGTGTTTGTGGTACCTTGACAGCGGTTGCTCAAGACACATGACTGGAGATTGATCTCTCTTCAAGGTTTTCGAGTCTAAGAAATGTGACAATGTCACTTTTGGTGATGGGAGCAAATCACAGATTAAAGGAAAGGGAATCATCTCTCTACCTGGACTGTCGGACATTGCAAATGTTCTATATGTAAAAGGTCTGAGAGTGAACCTATTGAGCATAAGTCAGATATGTGATCAAGACTTCATGGTGCTATTCTCAAAGGGAAACTGTATTGTCATGGATGAGTTAGGAAAGAAACTCATAAGTGGTGTTCGCACTCTAGACAATTGTTATGGATTGGTTCTTTATGCTGATATTGTGTACAATAGCATTCGTTTACCAAATGAAGATCTATGGCACCAATGGATGGGACATGCTAGTTACAAACATCTCTCTATTGTATCTAAGCATGAATCAATCTTGGGGATACCAAAGCTTAGTAGAGTGAGCAATGTGGTGTGTGGACCATGTTAGCTTAGGAAATAGACAAAAGCTAAGCATCTGGGCACTCAGACATCTGCTACATCTAGACCATTGGAGCTTCTACATCTGGATCTTATGGGTCCAACTAGAATCGAGTCTCTTGGTGGTAAGAGATACATCATGGTTGTGGTAGACAACTTCACTAGGTACACTTGGGTTATCCTCCTATAATCCAAGTCAGATGCTCTTGAGCACATTGAAGCCTTGTGCACAAGATTACAAAATGAAAAGAGCTTGAAGATTGATTGAATTCGAAGTGATCATGGTAAAGAACTCGAGAACTCATATATGGAGTCCTTTTGCACAAGATCAGGTATATCTCAAGAATTCTCTGCTCCTATTACTCCTCAGCAGAATGGTGTAGTACAAAGAAAGAACAGAGTTATTCAGGAGATGGCTAGAGCCATGTTACATAATAAGGATTTGGCTAGAAACTTGTGGGGAGAAGCCATTAACACTGCATGTCATACGGTTAATAGGGTGTACTTTAGACCCGGTACTAAGAAGACTCCATATGAGTTATGGAAAGGAAGAAAGCCAAATGTGAAGTATTTCAAAATCTTTGAAAGTACTTGTTTCATTCTCAAGGATAGAGAGAATGTGGGAAAATTTGATTCTCAAAGTGATGAAGGAATATTTCTAGGATACTCCTCTACAAGCAAGGCTTATCGGGTATACAACAAAAGAACCATAAAGGTAATGGAAACAGTGAATGTTGTTATTGATAAGTCTTCAGATTCTAGTTCTAAGAAGGTTAGTGAGGAATTCCCCAAAGAAATTCTTCCTCCTGAGCCAAAGGAAGTTCCAGAAATTGTTGAACAAGAGCCTGCATCTCCAAGTACTCCTGGTACTCCTAGTGTTGTGGAAGATTCTGCAGATATATCCACTTCACCAGATTTTGAATCCCATGAAAAGAAAGGACCTTCTTCCAGGATCAAATTAAATCATCCTCCTGACGTTATTATGGGAAACATGAATGAACTCACATAAGGAAGCGTACAGTTGATAAATGTGTTGCTAACTTTGTGTCTTATTCTTGTTATTTGTCACAGGTTGAACCCACTAAAGTTGAGGAAGCTCTTCAGGATGAAAGCTGGGTTGAAGCAATGCATGATGAACTGCTTCAGTTTCAGAGGAATGATGTCTGGACTCTAGTACCTAGACCGGATGGTGAGCACATCATCGGCACAAAGTGGATATTCCGCAATAAGACTGATAAGAAGGCCAATGTGATCCGCAACAAGGCTCATCTTGTAGCTCAAGAATACTTACAAATGAAAGGAGTAGACTATGATGAAACATTTTCCCCAGTTGCCCTTATGGAGTCCATCAAAATTCTCCTAGCTCTAGCATGTCACTTAAAGTTCAAGCTTTACTAGATAGATGTAAAGACTACTTTCTTGAATGGGATACTTAAAGAAGATGTCTATGTGGCTCAACCAAAAGGATTCATTGATCCACACTTCCCGAATCATGTGTTGTACCTCAAGAAGGCACTTTATGGGTTGAAGCAAGCCCCTAGAGCTTGGTATGATCGGCTCACACAATACTTGGTGTTACATGGGTTCACAAGAGGAAAGGCTGATCAGACTCTCTTCATAAAAAGGGAAGATGGCAAGTTGATCGTTGCTCAAGTCTATGTTGATGATATCATCTTTGGAACGACGAAGGATGAACTTGCACATAGCTTCTCAAAACTCATGCAGACCGAGTTCGAGATGAGCATGATTGGAAAGCTGACTCACTTCCTTGGATTGCAAATTCGTCAACAAGATTCAGGTATATGCCTATCTCAGTCTAAATATGCTAAGAATCTTGTGAAAAAGTTTGGTTTGGAATCTGCTAGTTCTGTTAGAACCCCTATGAGCCCAAATGTTAAACTCGCTGTTGACTTGTTAGGAAAAAGTGTTGATCCATCTCTCTATAGAAGCATGATAGATAGTCTTATTTTCCTTACTGCTAGTAGACCTGACATTAGTTACAGTGTGGGAGTGTGTGCTAGATATCAGGCTAATCCCAAAGAGTCTCATACGATTGCTTTGAAAAGAATCATAAAGTATGTCAAAACCACTATCGACTTTGGTGTGTAGTATAGCAAGGACACAAATGATGTCTTAGCTGGGTATTTTGACGCTAATTGGGCTGGGAATGCTGATGATAGAAAGAGTACATCGGGGGGTTGTTTTTATGTGGGTAATAATCTTGTCTCCTGGATGAGCAAAAAGCAGAACTCCATCTCATTATCCACTGCAGAAGCTGAGTACATCGTTGCCGATAGCTGTTGCACCCAACTCCTATGGATGCAAAAACTCCTCCATGATTATGATATTTGTCAAGAGCATCTTACCATCTACTGTGACAATACCAGTGCCATCAACATCTCTAAGAATCCGGTTCAACATTCTCGAACTAAACACATAGAGATTCGACATCATTTCATTAGGGAGCTTGTCAAAGATGGTACTCTCACTCTTGTGTTTATCCACACTGATGATCAGAAAGCTGATTTGTTTTCCAAACCTCATGACAGCAAACATTTTGAATTCCTTTGTCAAAACATCGATGTCATCTCCATGGATTGATCTTTCTCTCTCCTCCTTCCTTCTCATGCATTTGCATCTAGTTTTTATGCTTTGCTTTGTTTAATATGTTTTTGTTTGTTTTCAGTTTTGTTTTTTTTGTTTTTGATATAAAAATAAATAAATAAATTGAAAAATCAGAAAAATACAAAAATAGTGTGTGTTTTGTGTACATTGGTACTTGTGTACTTTGGATGGCCATTGAAACAAAGTTTTCTAAACATTGTATCTCTTGTAGCTTAAATGAGCATCTCTATGCACAACTAAGCAAGTGAGCTTTGTGGCTCGTGTTTGTGATGAGTAAGATTAAGTAATCTCTTGTACTTAACACTCGTATCACTCTTTTTGACGGGAAGAACTAGAAAATCCTAAGAGAAAGGCATAAATAACCATCTCACCACTATTGCCCGCCTATCATAAAAATGACATCTGTATGCTTCGACATAGCAAAAGTGCAATGTCAATGACATTTGTATGCTTCGGCATAGCAAAATTGGAATGTCAAATGCTTAACATCATTGGTTATTTCTTTTCTCTCTCTTATATGCCTATGCATGATTTGCTTAAATAGAAAAATATGCAAAGAAAATAAAAGCAAAAAGATCAAAATGCTTTATATATGATTGCAAGTGTGTATTCTACGAGATGTGGGAGTTATACGATGTACCTTGAAGGTGATAGTCCCCATTAAACAGTTATGATTGTGTGTGAGTTAAAGTGATTTTCTCATATCTCAAATCGTCATAACATGTATACACTTATGCATTCTTGCGATGTTTTTCACACACAACACGCAATATTCTTTGCTACTCTTGATACATGTGTAGGTATAATGTGATTTAACCATCACAAGGTTTACATGTGTTAATGTATGCTCACTAAACTGTCTTGACTTGTTTTTGAAATATAAAATTGGTTAGACTTGTTTAGTGTGTGTGTGTATTTTTGGGATCGATGTGCTTATTTTTTTTGGTTGAGAGATGATTTTGAGAGTTCAAAATGTTGTTTGGATCATTGGTTGAGTTGCATGTTTGATTGCATTCATATCTGTGTTTTTCTCTTCTTGAAAAACTGTTTTTAAGCAATCTCAACAGCTCCTCGACACCTCTCGACACCTGGCTTATCTGTTGAGCTTTTCAGTTGCTTTTTATCGCAATCTCGACACCTCTCAATAGCTAGGTGGATCAATTGAGAAAGTTCTTGTCCCCTAAATAGCTCCTCGATCCATCGAGCTTGTTTTGCTCTGGACATCTCTCGATAGCTGCATCTGTCAAAGCTTTTAAATCTCGACACCTCTCGACACCTCTATCTGTCGAAAATTACTAAACACCTATATATAGGTTTCAGCGGGATCCGATCTTCATTTTCTCGATCTCTCTTGATCTATCTGTGTTTATTCACCTCCCAAACCTCTCTCACTCACCTTCAACCTCTTCCTCAAGGATTCTTCAAGCTTATTCAAGTTTTTCTTCACTTGGTAAGTTTCTAATCCCTCATATTCATGCATTTCATGATTTTTAACCTAAGATTTTGGGATTTCTGCAAAATTTGGGGTTTTTCAAAATCAAAGAGGTTTTTGTGAAATTTTGGGATGGATTTTGAATATTTGATCTTAAAAACTTCATGCATTACATCTCATGAGCATTATAACAGTATTGTCATGCATTTAGATGTGTGCAACTGATTGTGTGCTGGTAGGATTGGATTGGGCTGAGCCCATGATGCAATTATTTTTTCACGTCACATGCTCATACATTTTCATGCATACGTCCTTTACATTCTATAGATTTTATATATTTGAATTGCTTTGGGACTTTTCTGAGTGTTTCTTTCTTTCCCCCTCACTCTCTAGTTTACATTAGTGCGTCATGGCACCGAAACGTAAGTCTGCTCCGTCTCGAAACCTTCTTCGTTTCGGGGCATCTTCATCTTCTGATCTCACCCCCTCTTCTATTCGATTCCGTGATGAGGATGCTCGAAAGGACTTCTCGGAGAACTTTTCTCGACGAGGTGTTCATTTGGAACGCCAAGTCATTTTGTCGGACTTCTCCGACACTGACCTTCCCACTATCATTCACAGTAGGGAATGGGAGTCACTGTATGACGTCCCAGTCACATGTCCATCCGTGTTGATCCAGGAGTTTTACTCCAACATGCATGGATTTGATCTTTCAGTATCTCATTTCATTACTCACGTTCGAGGTACGCGCATTGTTGTCACACCGGAGATTGTCTCTGATGTGCTCCATGTCCCTAAGGTAGAGCATCCTGACTACCCTAGCTGTGATCGTCTTAGGATAATTTCTAAAGACGAGCTTATTATACTTTTTGTGAGCGCCCTTCTGATTAGGGTGAGCGTCAGTTCACTTACTGTACGGGCTTTGCTAAAGGCCCTCAGTTTTTAAACATGGTTATGACTTTTGTTCTTCATCCCCTATCTCATTATAACTCTATCACAGAGCCTCGTGCTCGATTTTTGCTGTCTTTGTTAGAGGGTCTTACCATAGATTTTCCTTCTCACTTCATTCTTTCTATCATAGATGTCTATAGGGATTCGGTGACCCGTGATCAGCTCATCTTCCCTTCGGCTATCACGAGGATTTTACGCCATTTTTCTGTTCCCTTCCTCCTGTCCGACCACTTCCCTGTCATGGGTGCTATAGATGCCGCTATTGTTAAATGGAACGAGGCACAGTTTTGGTAGAGGCGATCTGGGTCAGTAGCTCCTCCCGCTCCTACAGCTCCATCCACATCTGCTCCCTCTTCTTCTTCGAGTAGTGTGACTCTCGAGGACATCCTGGCCCAGCTTCAGCACATGGATGCTCACCTTGACACTCTCAGTGATGAGTTGTGTCAGGTGAACACCCATGTTGGTCGTATTGCACGATGGCAGGCAATCATAGGTGGCTTCATTTCGTCTCCTCCACCTACTCCAGAGGCTTTTGAGGATTGGGATGATGATGATGGTGCTACTGCTTCCGATGATGAGGATGATGGAGATGCTAGCTCTTCCAGTGCTGACGAGATGTCTACTTGACACTCTTACCTTTTGTCACTCGTGACAAAAAGGGGGAGTAGTTTTGGTTATAAGAGTAGTCATAGTTAGGGGGAGAGTTCGTATAGGAGATTTTTGTTAGGGGGAGTGTTGATTTTGAGGGATGTAGTGAGGATTTCATGTATCTTTTCTTTTATTTCTACTTTAAATACATCATATCTTGTATATTGGGTCTTGTGACCATTTTGACATACATTGTACTTATATTCTTTTTATATTGATGTATGCTTTTCTTTTCACCTATCTCTCCATGTGTTGTTTCTTTTCTTTTCTTTATACACATTTTTCTTATATCTTGTATGCAATCTATTATTTCTGTTTCACACAAAGATGCCTTGATGAGTTTTGTTTCAAGTGTTTCAGAAATATAGGTTGTCAAATTCTTTCTTGCCATAGACTCTCTTCTTACAAAGTTTTTCAAGAGTTTGTGTTAGGATAGATTTTATTATATTCAACAAGTGAATATAAGTTGAGTGATTTATGACTTTTCTCATATCTCATTTGTTAGTTGTGGTTTTGTCACGGATTGCCAAAGGAGGAGATTGTTAGGACATATATGATTCACTTGTTAGGAACATATGTCACTATTTTATGAAATTGGCTAATTCTTTGACAAAACGCACTTTACTTGTACTTGAGTAGATCTAGGATGTGTTTAATACTTTAAGAAACCTTGTTTCAAGTTCAAGTATTGAAGCCATGCAAGTCTGTCTAAGATTCAAGTGTGAAAAGTGTTGTTCATTAAAACTTGACAGCTAGCTATCTATCGAGACCTGTAGAGCTGTTGAAGCCCGTGGCTCGACGGCAGCTCGACAGATAGGGTATCTGTCGAGGTTTATGAAGTTCGGTTTTTCAGGACTGTTTTTCATTCAATTCGTGATTGTATTTTTGGGCTTTCTTTTCTCACAGCCCTAAACATATAAAATGATTATTTTAAGGGCCGTCAAAGGTAGACACAAGTTGCGCAAGTGTTGAATAAAGTTTGTTCAAGCAAATTGTGACCGGAGACAGAATTTGCCCTAGTTCATCTTTCTTATGAAGAAGCTGCTATGTTTGTACACCGTAGGGTTTTGTGACCAAACATCTTCTCGATCTTCATCGTCTGGATGAACTGAAGAACTTTGCAGCCAACAACCTTCTCTAGTTGGTGATTGAAGTCGCGTACTGGGATCTGCGCAATTGGTTAGTCACGTACTGAGAGCCATGCATCAAAAGGAGAGATTGTCACTACAGAACAAGTCCAATTGGGTATTGGGGTAAGGGTTCAACTGTAGGTTGGTATAAGGTACTGAGATTCCTTGACTTGTAACCGTTTGTTGTGATAATAGTGGATTCTCGGGAGTGGTGACCTTTAAATCACCCGATGGGGTTTTTGCCGTGTAGGTTTTCCCCATTCGTAAACAAATCACCGTGTCAATTTATTTTCCGCTGCATACTTAGTTTTATTGGTAATTTGTTTGTGCTACCACGTGTTTGCATGTTAATTTGATTAATTAATAAACTTTGCTAATTAATCAATTAATTTCATCACAAGGGGTCAATACGTTTTTGGCCTATCAACATTAGTTTGTAACTTTTTGTAATTATATTTTATGTAGGTTTAATGTTGTTTTACAAGATTTTCATACCGCAAATTATATAACGCTATAATTTCTCAAAAAATCCAATAATCAATTATGTTAGAAAAATGGATTTTGTTAAGTGGGTGGCTAGCTAACTTTGAGCCAAAATAAAAATGGGACTTGCAAGTTGTTTGAGGTAGGTCTGAGTTGGATTGTGTTCTTCTCTGTGAATGAATAACGTCAAGTTGTCACTTGTTCAAGTTAAGGAGTGACTAAGAAATTGACTCATATAATTCTTACTGAAATATTGGTGAAAGTAGCTAAAAATGAATGATCCCCCACCTTGGAAATTTTATAAACATTTTTTGGGTTGTGTTAGTATAATATGTGTCATATTTATTGAATATTTTATTGATTGAATTAAAATCAAGAACAATCAACATTGTCATTGATTTTAGTCTCAATCAAGGATCATTTGTCCCAAGTGGTAGAGTTAGGAATTTTTGTTTGGGGGGCCAAGTTGTGACACTAATATAATAGTCAAGACACACACACACACTTTTAGATTTGATAAGTTATATATATACACAGCAACAAAAAAAAAATCATAATATTTTCTTTAAGTACCAGATTTGAACTCCCAGCCCACTACGTGGATGGACTCAGGCCCAAAAAGCCCAAAACAATAAATTTGTAGAGAGTGGGTTGGAAAACTAGGCTTTTAGTTAGTCAAACGAACACTAGAAGAGATTCAGACAATAAGAAAATAAAAAGAAAGAAGGTTGTATTAAGGAAAAATCGTCCTCGCAAAGTCCGAGGAGGCCTGTTCTTATATATTACTCTTAATTCTGTTTACAAATATGGTTCTAGACTGCTACAGTGTTTTTCCTTTCCAATTTCCAATCCCTTTTCTCACTGTCCCTCTTTTCTTTTATATTGTCTTTCCCCTTCATCCCCACCTTCCACGTGCATCCCTGATAGTTGGTGTTGATACTTGTCCCATCAGCCCCTCTCACAAGTCCTCATGTAGTAGCTGTAAGGCTGAAATACACTGTTCAGGTATCACCTCCACATTAATGCGGCAAGGGAGTTAGCTGCAATGCATTTAATGCGGAGGCAGCAGCTTTCCCTGGAGATATTTCATGGTCATACTCTACTTTGTTTAGCTTTAATACTTATCTTCCTCCATGGAATGGTCTAGAAGATTGCCCTTGTCGGTAAATCACATCTTCGGACCTCGGCTTTGGGTAGCTGAGGAGGAACTCATTCTCGACACAGCGCCATGGACTGCTATGACCAACATTGTTCTCTTCACCTATTACCATGGGCCCCTTCAACAGTACTTTTCCATCCTCGGGTGATTCCTTATCCTCGGCCTGGGCCTCAAGCCCAACACATACGTGGACGTGTATTCTTGGGCTTTCCGTCCCTACATTTTCTATCAAAATTATGTTTGTTTCAAATTGTATACCAAAGTGAGTAAAAATATTTCAATTGAACTAATGAAATTGTCAAAAACATAAATGATCTAAAACTTGGAGCAACAAGTTTTGCTCCAAACAAATTCGAAGCAATGTTATTCTAACCCATTATGTGACAACTAAAGAGACATTTCATTGGTAGTTTTAGTTACAAGATTTTTTTTCAATGACTCAATGAATTGTTTAATCGCCACATAATAAGTTGAAAAGATAGATCCAAACATGCCTAGTGCCAAGCTTTATAATAAATATAAGAGTACATTTTACAATAAATAAAAATGAAAAAAATAAAGTACTATCTCAATAACTATTAGACCAATTAATTTTTTTTAAGAGCATCATTGGACTAACTCAAATAATTTTGGGGGGCTCTTATTTTTGTAGTCCAACTCTTATATTTGTTTTTATTTTCTAATTACTGCTTGTATTTTTTTTTTGCAGGATGTTCCATTGCTTGACAAGCTCCAAATTGCTAAAAGGGTTACAACAAATCACTATTACAAAATTGAATGAAATATTACAAGTTTTACTATAAAAATGTTATAACCTAATGTACCAATTTTAAGTACAAGACTAAAAAATAATTTATAAAATCTATTATTACTATGTTGTTGATATGTACACTAATGACAAATAATATTCATTAGCACATTAGTTTGTAACTTTTTGTAATAATATTAGATGTAGTTTTAATATCGTTTTACAAGATTTTAATGCTGCATGTTATATAACATATTATATAACGTAATTATTTCTCAAAAAATCTGTCTCAAAAAAAAATTTCTCAAAAAATCCAATAATCAATTGTGTTAGAAATATGGATTTAGTTAAGCAGGAGGTTGGCTAACTTTGAGCCAAAATAAAAATGGGACTTGCAAGTCGTTTGAGGTTGGTCTAAGTTGGATTGTATTCTTCTTTGTGAAAGAATAACGTCAAGTTTCACTTGTTCAAGTTAAGCAGTGACTCATAAATTGACTCATATAATGCCTAGTTAAACATTGGTGAAAGTAGCTAAAAATGCATGATCCCCCACCTTGGAAATGTTATAAACTTTTTGAGGGTTGTGTTAGTCTAATATTTACCGCATATATTATTGATTGAGTTAAAATAAAAAACAATCAACATTGTCATTGATTTTAGTCTCTATGAAGGTTCATTTGTCCCTAGAGGTGGAGCTAGGAATTTTTGTTTGGGGGGCAAACTTGTGACACTAATATTTTAGTCAAGACACACACACATATACATATATATATATATATACACACACACACATACACACTTTTTTATTTGATAAATATATATATACACCCCAAACAAAAAAAAATCATAGTATTTTCTATCAAAATTATGTTTGTTTTAAAAATATACCTAAGTGAGTCATGGGGGGGGGGGGGGGGGGGGGAACTCTTATTTTTGTTGGCCAACTCTTATAATTGTTTTCATTTTCTAATTTTTGCTTGTATTTTTATGCAGGATGCTCCTTGCTTGAGACACAGTTGTATACGATAGACCAAATTACTAATAAGGTAACAACAAATTACTATTACAAAATTGAATGATGCTAGAAGTATTATAAGTTTTACTATAAAAATTTAACAACCTAATTTGTGAATTTTAAGTAAAAGTCAAAAAAATAATTTATAAAATCCATTATTAGTATGTTGTTGATGCATGTGTATGCTAATGACTAAATCATATTCATTAGCTCATTAGTTTGTAACTTTTTGCAATAATATTATATGTAGTTTTAATATTGTTTTACAAGATTTTCATGCTGCATATTATATAATGCAATTATTTCTAAAAAAAAAAATCCAATAATCAATTATGTTAGAAAACTGGATTTTTTTTTTTAAGCCGGTGGTTGGCTAAATTTGAGCCAAAATAAAAATGAGACTTGCGAGTCCTTTGAGGTTGGTTTGAGTTGGATTGTATTCTTCTCTGTTAAAGAATAGCGTCAAGTTGTCATTTGTTCAAGTTAAAGAGTGGCTGAGAAATTGACTCATATAATGCGACTTAAACATTGATGAAAGTAGCTAAATATGTAGGATCCCCCACTATAGAAATGTTATAAACATTTTGTGGGTTTTGTTAGTATATATGACATATTTATTGCATATGTTCTTGATTAATTTAAAATCAAGAACAATCAACATTGTCTTTGATTTTAGTCCTAATTAGAGCATTAGCATTGGAGAATGCTAATGCCATATCTAAGGTATATTTAGCATTTCAGAGGCCAAAACGGAGTGCATCAGAAAATGCTATCAGCAGGTAAGCTACAGTACAATTCCAAAAGTGGAATTGTACTGTAGCAGTATTGTAAAAATAATAATAATATTTTATATATAACTGATGCGATTTTCTCTCTCCTCTCTCTCATTTTCTCTGTTGTCTTCTCTCTCTAGCTTCTCTCTTTCTCATCTGCTCTCTCCTCTCTTCACTGTGGCGGTTGTTTTTTTTTTTTTGCTGTGACCGGTTCTTAAAGGAAGAGGCGGGTATGGCTGAAGTGGGTTGTGGGTCGTGGTTGGGTCGTTGGTCGTGGTTGGGTCCGGTGTGTGGGTTGTGGCTGAAGTGGGTTGTTGGTCGTCGAGATCGCCAGTGTTTGGGTCCGGCGAGGTCATGGCGAGATCAGTGTGGGTCATAGTGATGGGTTTGGTGGAGATCGGCGTGGGTCACCGCATGGTTGGCTGGTTCTTCTGGGTTTCCAATGGGTTTTTTTTTTTTTTTTTAATATGGGTTTTTGTTCTGGTGGGATTTTGGTGGGCAGTGGGCAGTGGTGGCTTGGGTTTTTCTGGGTTGATCATCGGCGTTTTCTGGGTATTTCTGGGTATTTTTAATATGGGTTTTCTGGGTATTTTTGTTCCAATGCGTTTTCTGGGTATTTTTAATATGGGTTTTCTGGGTATTTTTGTTCCGATGCGTTTTCTGGGCAAGTCTCTCTGTTCCGCTGGGTATTTTCTGGGATTTTGGTGGGTAGTGGGCAGTGTGTGTGTGGCTCTGTGTGTGTGGTGATGGGTTTGGATAGGTTGATCGGTGTGTGTGTGTGTGTGTGTGTGTGTGTTGAACCAGTGCTAGAGGTTGAGGGGAGAAAGAGAGGAAAAAAAATACTGTTGGAAAGCCCAGGAAAACCAAGGCTGAAAAAAATTTACGGTTAGAAAGAAATAATAAAGAAAGATTAAGAAATAATATTTTAATAAAAATAGAGTTTTGGGATGTAGGAAGTATGGTAAAATGGTATAGTATAATGATAAAGTGGGGTTTTAGAATGGTAAAATAGAGTAGAATTAGAATTTGCTGATGCTGATGCTCTTAAGGATCATTTTTACTGAGGTTCGGAGTCGGAAATTTTTGCTTGGGGGGCAGGCTGTGACACTAATATATTAGTCAAACACACACACTTTTTTATTTGATAAGTTTTATATATATATATATATACACACACATACAAAAAAATATGTATTTTCTATCAAAATCATATTTATTTCAAATTGTATTACAAAATAAGCAATAAATGTTCCAATTGAACTAATGAAATTTTCAAAAACATAATAATCCAAAACTTGGGGTAACCAGTTTGGCTCCAAAACATGTTTAGAGCTATCTTATTCTAACCCATTATGTGGCAACTAAAGAAAAATGTCATCAGTAGTTTTAGTCACAAGATTTTTTTTACTAAGTCAATGACCTATTTAAACACCACATAATAGATTGAAAAGATAGATTCAAACATGTTTGGTGCAAAGCTTTATAAAAAAATTTAACAAATATAAGAGCACATTTTACAACAAAAAATGAAATTAAGAAAAATAAAGTACTATCTCGATAAATATTAGACCAATTATATTTTTTTAAGAGCATCATTGGACTAACTCAAATATTTAGGGTGGCCAACTCTTTTATATGTATTCATTTTCTAATTACTGCATGTATTTTTTTTTGCAGGAAGCTGCCTTGCTTGAGACGCTATTGTATACAATGGACCAAACTGCTAATAAGGTTACAACAAATCACTATTACAAAATTGAATGATGCTAGAAATATTATAAGTTTTACTATAAAAATCATACAGCCTAAATTTTAAATACAAGACCAAAAAATAATTTATAAAATCTATTATTATTATGTTGTTGATGTGTACACTAATAACAAATCATATTCATTAGCACATTAGTTTGAAACTTTTTGTAATTATATTTGATGTTGTTTTAATATTGTTTTACAAGATTTTAATGATGCATATTATATAACGCAATTATTTCTCAAATTAAAAATCCAATAATCAATTATGTTAGAAAAATGGATTTAATTAAGCAGGAGGTTAGCTAACTTTGAGCCAAAATGAAAATGGGACTTGCAAATCGTTTGAGGTTGGTCTGAGTTGGATTTTATTCTTCCCTGTGAAAGAATGATGTCAAGTTGTCACTTGTTCAAGTTAAGGAGTGACTAAGAAATATTGACTCATATAATGCCTTACTTAAACATTGGTGAAAGTAGCTAAAAATGAATGATCTCTCACGTTGGAAATGTTATAAACATTTTGTGTGTTGTATTAGTATAATATGTGTCATATTTATCACATATATTCTTGATTGAGTCAAAATCAAGAACAATCAAAATTGTCTTCGATTTTAGTCTCAATCAAGGATCATTTATCTCTAGTGGCGAAGTCAGGATTTATTTTTTGGGGGAGGGTGGGGGATCGAATTATGACACTAATATATTAGTCAAGACACACACACACATATTTCAATTGAACTAATGAAATTTTCGAAAACATAAATGATCCAAAACTTGGAACAACAAGTTTAGCTCCAAACATGTTTGTAGCTATTTTATTCTAATACCTTATGTGGCAACTAAAGAGAGATTTCATGGATATTTTTAGTCACAAGATTTTTTTTAATGAGTCAATGACTTGTTTAATTGCCACATAATAGGTTGAAAAGATAGATTCAAACATGATTGGTTCCAAGCTTTATAAAAAAATTAACAAATAAAAGAGAACATTTTATAATAGAAATAAATTGAAAAAAATAAAGTACTGTCTCAATAAGTAATAGACCAATTTTTTTTAAGAGCTTCATTGGACTAACTCAAATATTTGGGGGGCAAGTCTTATTTTTGTACGCCAACTCTTATATTTGTTCTTTGATGAACACCAACTCTTATATTTGTTTTCATTTTCTAATAACTGCTTGTATTATTTTGCAGGATGCTGCCTTGCTTGAGAGGCTGTTGAATACAATCGACCAAACTGCTAAAAAGGTTACTACAAATCACTATTGCAAAATTGAATTATGCTAGAAATATTATAAGTTTTACTAGAAAAATCTTATAACATAATGCACCAATTTTAAGTACAAGACAAAAAAAATAATTTATAAAATCTATTATTACTATGTTGTTGATGTGTACACTAATGACAAATTATATTCATTAGCACATTAGTTTGTAACTTTTTATAATAATATTACATGTATTTTTAATATTGTTTTACAAGATTTTCATGCTGCATATTATATAACATATTATATAGCGCAATTATTTCTCATAAAATCCAATAATCTAAGTTAGAAAAATGTATTTTGTTAAGCCGGTGGTTAGCTAACTTTTAGCCAAAATAAAAATGGGACTTGCAAGTCTTTTGAGGTTGGTCTGAGTTGGATTGTATTCTTTGCTGTAAAAGAATAATGTCAAGTTAAGGAGTGATTGAGAAATTGACCCATATAATGCCTACTTAAACGTGGGTGATGGTGAAAGTAGCTAAAAATGCATGATCCCCCCACCTTGGAAATGTTATAAACATTTTCTGGGTTGTGTTAGTATAATATGTGCCATATTTATCGCATATATTCTTGATTGATTTGAAATCAAGAACAATCAACATTATCTTTGATTTTAGTCTCAATCAAGGATCATTTGTCCCCAGGGGCAGAGTTAGGAATTTTTGTTTGGGGGGCCGAGTTGTGACACAAATATATTAGTCAAGATACACACACACACAAACATATATATATATATATATACACACACACACTTTTTTATTTGATAAGTTATATATATACACACCCAAAAAAAAAAAAATCATAGTATTTTCTTTCAAAATTATGTTTGTTTCAAATTGTATACCAAAGAGAGTAAAAAATATTTCAATTGAAATAATAAAATTTTCAAAAACAGAAATGATCCAAAACTTGGAGCAACAAGTTTGGCTCCAAATATGTTTAGATCTATCTTATTCTAACCCATTATGTAACAACTAAAGAGACATTTCATGAGTAGTTTTAGTCACAAGATTTGTTTTTAATGAATCAGTGACTTATTTAATCACCACATAATGGTTGAAAAGATTGATCCAAACATGTTTGGTTCCAAGCTTCATAAAAAATTTAAAAGATATAAGGGCACATTTTACAATAAAAACCAAAATTAAGGACAATTAAGTACTGTCTCGATAACTATTAGACCAGTTTTTTTTTTTTTTTTTTTTTTTTTTTTTTTTTTTTTGTAAGAGCATCATTGGACAAATTCAAATATTTGGGGGGCAACTCTTATTTTTGTAGGCCAACTCTCATATTTGTTTTCATTTTCTAATAACTACTTGTATTTGTTTTTTGCAGGATGCTCCCTTGCTTAAGACGTTGCTTCATATGATCGACCAAATTTCTAATGAGGTTACAACAAATCACTATTACTAAATTTAATGATGCTAGAAATATTATATGTTTTACTATAAAAATCTTACAATCTAATGTTCCAATTTTAAGTACAAGAAAAATAATAATTTATAAAATTTATTATTACCATGTTGTTGATGTGTACACTAATGACAAATCATATTCATTAGCACATTAATTAGTTTGTAACTTTTTAAATAATATTAGGTGTAGTTTTAATATTGTTTTACAAGAATTTCATGCTGCATATTATATAACATATTATAACACAATTATTTCTCAAAAAATCCAATAACCGATTATCTTAGAAAAATGGATTTGTTAAGCGGGTGGTTGGCTAACTTTGAGCCAAAACAAAAATGGGACTTGCAAGTCCTCTAAGGTAGGTCTGAGTTGGATTGTATTCTTCTCTATTAAAGAATAACGTCAAGTTTTTACTTGTTCAAGTTAAGAAGTGATTGAAAATTGACTTATATAACGTCTACTTAAATATTTGTGAAAGTAGCTAAAAATGCATGATCCTCCACCCTCAGGGTTGTGTTTGTGTAATATGTGTCATAGTTATCGCATATATTCTTGATTGACTTAAAATCAAGAACAATCAACATTGCCTTTGATTTTTGTCTCAAGTACGGATCATTTGTTCCCAAGGGCAGAGTCAGGAATTTTTGCTTGGAATGGTCAAGTTGTGATACTAATATATTAGTCAAGACACACACGCGCACAGATACATAAACACGCACTCTTTTTTTCTTTTTTTTTTGAGAAACAAAAAAAAAAAAAATCTTAGTATTTTCTATTAAAATTTTGTTTGTATCAAATTGCATACCAAAGTGGGTAAAAAATGTTTTAATTGAACTTATAAAATTTTCAAAAACATAAATTATCCGAAATTTGTTGCAACAGGTTTGGCTCCAAACATGTTTAGATCTATCTTATTCTAACATTTCATGCGGTAACTAAAGAGACATTTCATAGATAGTTTTAGTCACAAGATTTTTTTTTATTGAGTCAATGACTTGCTTCATCGCCACATAATATGGAACAAAGACACGCATCAAGATTTTAATTCAAAGTGACACAAGCAATATAATTAAATTTTGCCATTTGTTACTTAAAATTGTTTATCTTCCACCCCTTCGTTTTTTGTCAAAACTTGATCATTTTTAACTTATTTAATAATTAAAGTAGTTTTACAATTTGAAATTTTCTCTACATCAATGACATCCAAAATTTGATCTTCCCGAAATGAATTGGAATTGAGATTCTCACTACAATAATCCCCTTCAAAAAAATTCTTTTGTCCGTGAATCTAACTTTTATAAAACAATATATCATTATAATTAAACATCAATCTTTTCATTCTTGACCGTGTGGAAATTCTAGGCTTAATTTGCATTATAAAATATCGTTTTCCCAATCTATTGCATTGCTCTCTAGCTTACTTGATACAAATTACACCTTGAAATCTTTTGGGATCTTTGTTTAAGAAAAATAATCTTCAAAATCCAAGATGCAATCTAGCTATATATGAAGTCTTTTTTGGATGATACCCCATCAAAATATGGAACAACATTAATGTAAAGTTATTATTTACAACTATATGTTTTTGTTGGCTTATATTCCGTGCCAAATTTGATTGTAATTATATTCAATCTGTTGTACCATGTATTTGTTGTGGGATTTCATTGTAAGGGTTGTATGTTAGAGAGAGAGAGTGTGAAGACTCAAGCATTTGAAGACTGAAGATTTCTTGCGGGTATCTCGCGACTTAGCTTCCCGCAAAGTGATACATGTGCCTTGCACATGCTGGAATGCAAAAAGTCAGGCCAGGTGGAGACAGTTGTATCTCGCGGGTAAGGCCTTCCTGTGAGACACCCGCAAGGTATTCTGTTCTGCCAGCCTGTCCAGTCTGATTCACATTTTCTGTACCCACACTATTTATACCCACATTACCCACAATTGAAAGGTGAGCCTCTGAGAGAAAACCCTAGCCAAACACCTTGAGAATTAGAGATTGTTATACCCACAATCCTCTACACATTTGTTTTGGGAATTTCCTCATCTCCTACCTCTCCATTTCCATACCATTGAGAGGTTGATAGCCCAAACACTTACCATACCCTTTCAGAGTGTGAAGTGACGTTTTGGTGCTACTGGGAAGTATTGGAAGAAGCCGATGATGGCAGATGCAACATGGAGCTTGTTGCGGGATCCGGAGAACTAAGACAAGACACGGTTCCGAGAAGCCTTGTTGGAGTAGGAGCTTGGAGGGCTTAGGTACATCGGGTAGATTAGGCTTGGAGGGTCTCTTGCTAACCCATGTATCCCAACTAATTGTCTAGTGGATTGATTTCCGCTTGGAGGGCGGCGGAGAGGTTTTTCGCCGAGTTCTTCGGTTTCCTCTTCGATAACACGTCTCGATGTTATCTGTGTTTGCATCTCTCTTCCCTACTCTTGTTTACTTCATTTTTACTGCTGTGTTGCTTTAAATATGGATTAGAGTAGTTGTCGTGCTTATACGCTTGTGTTTACACTATTCCGCACTTAGTATTAAGTTAGTGTAAAATCAACCAAGCCGTAACTTTAATTTGGGGGTCTAAACTGCTCGTGTGTTTTCGACACATTTCTGAGCTTTCAATTGGTATCAGAGCGAGTACACTCGCTGTGGTTTAAATACCTGAGTGTGATCCTTGACCCTTTTTGAGATGGATAGGTCTCAATCCCTAAATGTTCCACCATCTTTTTTATGGTAACAATTATGTTTTCTAGAAAGTCAGAATGAAGGCATTTTTATGCTCTATTGAGGATACCGTTTGGGATGCGGTTGAAGTAGGTTGGACTAGGCCGGAGGCTGCAAAATCCACTTGGGATAAGGCAGCTCTTGCGGCGGCTAATGCTAATAGTAAAGCTTTAAATGCTATTTTCTGTGGTGTGTCTCCAGATAATTCCACAGGATATCTCACATGATAGTTGCCAAGGAAGCTTAGGAGATTTTGGAGACTACCTATGAAGGTACAAAGAAAGTTAAGGACACAAAGCTTCAGATGCTTACCACCAAGTTCGAAGAGCTTAAGATGGGAGATGATGAGTCCTTTGATTCGTTTTATGGGAAGCTCAATGAAATTGTGATTGCGAAGCTCAATCTTGGTGAGAAGATTGAAGATACTAAGGTGGTGAGAAAAATTTTGAGGTCCTTACCGGAGAGCTTTCGAGCAAAAGTCACAGCCATAGAGGAAAGCAAAGATTTGGATGAAATTAAGATCCAAGAGCTCATTGGGTCTCTTCAAACGTATGAGCTTGGACTGCCTTTCCATAAGACGAGTAAATCGCTTGCTCTCAAAACCATCACCGAAAGAATGGATGATTCCTCTGAAGAAGATGGAGTGGAGAAGGAAGTAGCATTTCTTGCGAAGAACTTCTGCAAATTTCTGAAGATGAAGAACAGTGGGAAACCATTCAACAGAGGGAAGTTTTCATCTTCAAGAGGTGATAGGAAAGAATTTAAGAGGAAAGAGGGGAAGGATTCTCAATCTCCTTCAGACATTGTGTGTTATGAATGCAATGGCCATGGACATCTCAAGAAGGAGTGTCCAAATTATCTAAGAGGAAAGGGTAAGGTGTATGCCACAACGCTGAGTGATTCGAATTCTTCAAATTCTGATTCTGAAGAGAGTTGTGACGGAGAAGGAAATTACTCCGCATTTATGACCATTGCTGATATGGATTCCTTAGATGATTTGGGTGCACTTATGAAAGAGCTTGGTGAGGACTCTGATTTGGAATCAATTGGAATAGTTGAGGAATCTGAAGATAAGGTAGATGGAGAAGAAGTGGGTCTGCAAGAGACTTATAATTCCCTCCTTGAGAAAACCGGTGGATATGCAAAGTTGGCTAACACAACCATTAAAAAGATGAAGAGGGCTGAGGAGGATTACAAAAGCCTTCTGGTGCGATATAAAGAGGCGAAGTGTGAGATTGAAACACTAAATGGTGAGCTATCAGAAGCTTACACAAAAGTGAGATTTCTTGAGCAAGAGGTAGTGCAAGCACATGCCAAGATAGAAAGGGTCTCCTCCAAGAAGCTAGATGATGTTATTTCATCTCAAAAACATGCCTCAAACAAGTCTGGACTGGGATATACCGGAGGGAGCAGCTCATCAGCCAATGTCACCAAAGAAGTGAAGTTTGTGAAGGCCAAAGATACGGTTGTAGAAGAGCCGACTCCTGAGAAAGTTAAGGCTGAAAAGAAGAAGAATGTGGCTGATCAACGGGTGTTTAATAAGTCCCGTAATCAATTAGAAGCCAGATTTGGATCTAGAGGAAGATCACTTCCAAGATCACAACAGGGTCCTAGAACGAATTATTTGTGTCACTTTTGTGGATTACAAGGACATACAAGACCCAACTGTCATAAGCTGTGAGCATTGAACAATGCAAGCGCTCCTCGGTCACGAGGAAGGAGAAATGACGAGAGGTCTTGGGGTGGTGAGCAAACAAGAAGTCAAAACCGTAATCCTGGAATGATGGACATAATGAAGATGATCGGTGCCTTCACCAATTGTTTGGAAAGCTTCACACGAAGGTTTGAAAGTCCCAACTCTCGTACCCAATCCATCAAGGATATCACCCCAAACGCATGTGACTTGTGGGTGAAGAGGGGTACTCATGCATAAGCATTATAATATGTCCATGCACTAATTCTTCCAATGCTTAGGGACATTTGTTGTTGCATCTTATCATGCATTGTCTTCTTTTTATAGCATGTTTCTTTTACCTGTTTGGCTTGTGCCTATTTTGTTTTGTTGATCTTACTTTATTTCAATTTGTTTTTGAGTGTGTTCAAAAAATTCAAAAACCCATAAAAATTGAAAAATCTTCAAAAAGTTTGATTGCTTGTTTTGTGCATATCTCATGTGAGTTTGGCCTAGTACCTCCGTACTAATGGTGTAGTGCATTTACAAGCTTAGCTTGTTATGTATGCACATTGATCTTTGTGGAATAAATCTTGAAAATTATGTGTGATTGTTGTAAATAGATCTTCAAGCTTGTCATGAATGATTGGTCAATAGTCTTGATGGTCTTGATACATGCATAGACTTGTGTCTATATCTCTTCCCACTTTATTTTTTTGTTTTTGCAAAAGAGCTCACTAAATGTAAATCTCCAAATGAAAAGAGATATCGAGTTACAAAAGCGTGTCGCACATACTAGTATTTGACTAGGAAAAAGGGAAAGCGACTTGTGTTTTGAAATGTATGGTGCTCAAAAAGCCAAAGGCTAATTTTAAATGTTGATATATCAAAAATATCAAGCACCAATCTCAAAAAGGAGATGTATCATCCAAAATGGATCAAATGTAATCAGTTTATGATTTGTGCAGAAGCCAAATGAAAAGCTTCTAAGCTATGTAATCAATTTGTGAGAGGTCATATATACTCATTTCTATAATTGAGATAGTCCACTTGATTTTGTATCAATTGTGTATGACTCGATTGAATTGATCATTGAACCTTCACTATGGTCTATAGACTATTTCACACTTGATACTCACCCACAACACACAAAACTTTGATTCAATGAATGCTTATCTAATTTGTGTGATTGTACATGTTCAAATGTGATGTGTATGCTCTAATACTTGATGATCAAACCCAAAAAGATTTTTGAGTGTTTTATTTGTTTTTTAAAGTGATTTTATACTTTCGTATTCTTTGTTTTTGTTCAAAATGCTCTTTTGTGTTTTTCTTCAAAAACTGGTTCAGAGGTTTTCTCGCGAGAAGCTCGCGACTTAGAGCTTCCTGCGAAAAGGGCTTGAGGGAAATAATTTTTTCATCATGTCACACAGAAACTCTCGCGACTGTATCGCGACTACCTCGCGACCAATAGCTTCTCGCGAAATGCTGTTTGGCAAAAACTGGATTTTTCCAAATTCAGACAGAGGGTATCACAACTGTATCGCGACCTAGAGCTTCTCGCGAAATTTCATGTGCTTCAGTGGCCATTCTCGCAACTATATCGCGACTGTCTCGCTACTCTCTAACCCGCGAAAAACGCGTGTTTTCAGTTTATATGTAGCAGATGTGACAGTTTTTCAAAATCTCTCATTTCCCTCACTAAGCCTTTCTCGAACCATTTTCAACCCAAATCACTATTTCATTCAAACCCCATCATTTTCAAGCAAAATTTCTGCACAGTCCTTTCAAGGTATGTACCTATTACACTTTTCTCATCTTTTATTTTCGGATTTTGCAGTTTTTATGCTTAGGGTTTGAAAATTGGGGATTTTCGAAAAATTGGGTTGGGTTTCCGTTTAAAGTGAAAATTTTTCAATTTCTTTGATTGGGCTGAGTCCCATTTGTCATTTGTGCATCTGTGTTGGCCCCTTGAGGCATTTTAACATGTATTTAGGCATGTTTTCACCATGTTCTTGCATTATTCATGTGATATTTGCTTTGTTGCATGCAAGGTATTTGACAAAATGTCTAAGTGACATTTGTATGATGAATTGGACTAAACTTAGTTCCAATCATTTTTCTAGGTCTTATTTGTCATGTTTTTTCATCCTTTAGTCAATGGCTATGTGTTTTACACACTTTGCCCATTTTGTGCCTCAATGCCATGCCATGCACACACCTAGGCACCTTCTAGGCTCACCTCATGCCTCTCATGCTGCACACACATGCACAGTTACTTGTTTTCATGCATTGTGTTTATTTTTTATGTGTTTCGCATGTTGTTTAAAGTTGATTTTGCTCTGTTTTAAGCTTTATTTCATTCGTTTTGGAACTAACTTGAATCTAATCAAGTTTTGTGTTCTGGTTTGTGTTTGTGCACTTGTTTTCTGTTCGCTTTGTGAAATTTGTGCAGATGTCTCCTTTCAAACACTCCGCAGTGAAAGGAAGCAGCAGCAAAGGGAAATAGCCAATTATTGATGTTGATGAACCATGACCAAGGTCAAAAAGGCCTCGTTTTTCAACTGAAGTCTATGACCCTGATCTGTTTAGATCTTATGCTGCTTTTCAGAACTATTGGAACTATTTTCGAGGCGCTCCTTTGCTAGTTGAAAGGGGCGTTGATCAGCCATCACTCCATGACACAAATATACCCATTTGGTTTGCCACGAAAGATTGGAACTTTCTGCTTTCAACTCTCAAGGATGCATACGAGAACCTGGTTAAGGAATTCTATGCCAATGCCATTGTCGTCGGAGAAGAGATAAAATGTTGGGTTAGAGGAAAAAGTTTCTCTGTAACACCACTGTACTTGGCAGAAATTCTACACATTAACCGGCCAATACTCCCCATACCGCCGGTATATGATGAGCTGAACCCAGATGAAGAGTTTCTCAAAGAGTCTTTAGGAGCTAATTTGGAATTCTCCTCCAATAAGAAGTCAATCAATGTGGCATCCCTTTCTCCCGAATTAAGACTTCTCTCAATGATCATGTGTAGCAATCTCTATCCCTTGTCCAGCACCGGATATATGAATCTTGGTCGAGCATTATTCTTGAATGATCTGATTACTAATGTAGAGATTGATGTGTGCTCTCATATTTTTCACATCTTGGCAAAAACAGTTGACCGGACTGCTTCAAGGAATTGTATTCCTTTATGTCGCCTTATTTCAAGGATTTTGAAGCTCAAAGGTGTTTGTCCATTGGAGGATGAGCGCCCATACACAAGGCCAAGTCCAATTAACATTCGTACTCTCCATGCAAGTATGAGCCATACCAAGAAGACCACCAAGCAAGAAAGTCATGCACTGTCGAGAACCTCGAGCTCTACACCCCATACCTATGATGAAAAGTTCAACAATATATCCACTGCTCTTCAAGAGATTAGTACCAAGATGTCCGGGCTGGCATCTATCATGTACTCTCACCACAGTCGTTTTGATTCACAGTTCACATCACTCCAAACTCAATTGGACGAAATTCAATGAAAGCTAAAAGAAAATGACTAGCTATTCCATGACAAAAAGGGGGAGATGATGTCATTGATAGGGGGAGTATGGTGATAGGGGGAGAAGAAGCTACTATTTCTTGTGTTTGATGTTTTATGTTTACAATCTTTACTGTTACTGCTTTTGTTTAAAGCTTTAATACTCTGTTTTAATCTCAGTTTTATTTCTGTTTAGTTTGTGATTCTCTCAATGCTTTTGTAGCAATTCTTTTGTACTTTTAAGATATTGCTATTATGTCTTAAGTACCTCACTCTTGTGCCCTTGTAGGATTGTTCCTAGATGCATATATGTTTTTATGCATTGGTTGAGTGTTGGACATGCAAATGAAAGTTTGCAATTGAGCTTATTAGCTTGCATGTCCGGATGTTCATTCCTTGTGTGAATGAGCATTGTGATCACTATTGTATAGTGATTGCGTGTTTGGTCTAGCCATGGTCTAGTACTTTATTCCATTTTGCTTGATCGCATTGTGCTTGTTCCATTTTTCATTACAAGTTTTCTGCATAACCATGAAATTGAGAAATCGTGCGACCAACTTCTTGTGAAGGAAGAAGGGGATTTGCCCCCATACTTGAGGTGTTCCAAGGTGGAGACGTCCTTGTTGATGACCTTGTTTCTTGCAAGAAGGTCTAAGGAGATGATTGTCTGGACCTTGTCTTCCTTGGTTGATTGAGATTGAAGTTGATTATGAGCTTTAGGTTGGCTGCAATTGATTGCACCAATGTAGTTGTTGGTGGTAGCCGTACCAAGTTTAGTTGAAGTAGCTATTGTTGAAACTTGAATGTTCTCGCTAGTGGCCATTGAAGTTGGTAGCAAGATGATGATGATTTCTTTCTTTGAAGGAGAAGGAGATGAGAGGCAGAGATGTCCCACTGGGCGTGCCAGAATTTGTGGACGACTAAATTTCTCTGTTCGAAATGAGTCAAACAAGTAAAATAGTTTCACAAATGCGAATTTGTACTGATGAATGTGTGGTACAATTCTCTGTGATTACAAAAGAGTGATCCTTTGATTCGATCTCCTTGAAAGATTTGTTGATTGGAATTGTGGTAATATGATTTTGATTCGAACACCAAATATACTTCAATTTGGCTGAAGAATGGATCGAAGATCTTTGAAACAGAATTACAATGAATCTCTGGCTATGAGCTTGTTAGAAATCCTTTGTTCTTCACGTTCTTCGTGTTCTTCGTGTGTTCTTCGTCTTCGTGTGTTCTTCGTCTTCGAAGGTTTGTGGTGGAAGTTCTTCGGGGCTTTAGAGGCTTGAATCCGTTAAACTTCATTGATTTGTGGTTTGTTGAGGTTTCTGGAGGCTTTTGAGCTTGATTCCAGTGAACTTTGAAATCTAGGAATATGATTTGAATGATTCCTCTTCGAATTTTCTTTGTATTCGAAGGTTTGTGGTGGAAGTTCTTTAGGGCTTTAGAGGCTTGAATCCGTAGAGCTTCACTGATTTGTGATTTGTTGATGTTTCTGGAGGCTTTTGAGCTTGATTTCAGCAAACTTTAGGATCTAAGCAGATCGTTTGGATGATTCTGCTTCGAATGTTCTTCGTATTTGAAGGTTGAAGTTCTTGAAGTTGCTGAAGGCTTCAGGGCTTGATTCCAGCAGAGCTTCTGAATCTTCTCTGATGTTGCTTGTGCTTCAGATGGCTTGGTGCCCTCCTAAATGTCTTAGGAAGGCTTCTATTTATAGGAGTTTGGGGGTAGATGAGCGACACGTGGCAGAGTTTGATTGGTGACACATGTCACAGTTTGATTGGTCTGCTTATGTCATCGCTTACACGTGCGAGGCTGCTTATGTCATTGCTTAAACGAGCTGATGCGTGATTGGTTCTTGCATGACACTTGGCAAATTTCTGTTGGTTTCTGAATAGTGATAGTAAAACCTAGCAGCAGTATGTGGCGCTTTGTAATTGGTTGTATTTTGTGGACTTGGTAGCGTGACGTGTCAGCTTGTGATAGGTCGGGAATTTTCCCTCTCTACACATGGTATCAAAGCATGAGATCCTAAATTCGATTTTTGTCTCCTCCACTCTACCTCCTATTTAAATTCCCACGTGTTGGGTTTCACCTATTAAAATGTAGTTTTGGCCCATACGTGAGGGGAGAGTATTAGAATTGTGTGGTTAAATGATTAAGTTTATCATGCATGTCCCAATAACTTAAGTTTTTGCTACAATCGGTAATTTAACACAAAATAAGCTTGAATCGCCTCCCCTAGGACGTTTACCCCACCATTATAATTAACTAGTAAGTTACCCGTGCGATGCACGGATAATGTTGTAATATTTTATATAAGATAGTTTTGGAGAATGTTGTATGTGTAATATAGCATAATTATTATAGAACTTTATTAGTAATGAGTTTATCATATAAAAAAAACAACAATTATAAATTGCACACATATATCCATTATAATTATTCAATTGAAGTAATGAGAGGAAAAAAAAAAAAAAAAACTTTGGAGGAATATTATAGAATAAAAGTTAATATAGAATGTGTCTTTCTCCTTAATTATAAAACAAAATACACATCCCTAACACCATAGTCAATCACATCATTTACAAAACCCACAAATCTATAATGTCCGACCTTAATTAACATCAAAATTGTAATTGTCGTTGTCGTTGTCACTTAATATAAAATGCAAGCCCCCCTTCCTTAGTTTAAGCCAACGCATACAGGTTAAGATTAGATAAAACAACAATATTAGAGCTAGGTAGGTGTCATCGAAAGATTGAAGTTAAATGACATTGTTTTTGGTCTGTGTGTATTTAACATGGGATTGCATGAAAGGCTATGGGTAGGTATATATAAAGAGGTAAAAGTGCAAGAGATGAAAATAGTGAATTAAAATGCAAAAAGTTTTTTGTGTATGTGTGAGGGATGAAAAGTCTTGAAACATTGAACCAAATGAAACAAAATGTCAATATTTAATTTGTTCTTATCTCTAATGTGACACTTGAGAATATTTCAATTCTTTTTGCATAGAATGTGCCATTTGGCAGTACCTTATATTTTTCCACGTGAGGTCTCTACTTTTATATATATATATATATATATATATTGATTGATTGATTGATTGGGTAATTTATTTCATAGTCACATTCTACTATATCAAGATGTTAACAAGCTCGCTAAATTCATTTTAACTAAACGCAAACCTTTAAGTCCATAAGGGCTTCTTGAATCTACAAAGAAGAACTCTAGAATCCACCAAAATTAAAGAATATCTCAATTTTTTTAAAGCAATTTATTTATTTTCATTTTACAAATTCCAAGCCTATATTAGAAATTGCATAAAACTTATTTATTTTCTTGTTAAAATATTCCTAAACACATCTTAGTATGCATTACTATAATAGGACTCTAATTTCACTAAGAAACCCTTTAAAAAAAAACTTAAAATCTAGTAAGTAAAATCCTATATCCTAAATACGATGATTTTTTTTTATTTCCTCCTTAGATAGTGTTTTTGTTCACTATGTTATTTCTCCAGACCAGTGTGTATGTTCACTATGTTATTTCTCTAGTTGTTGCAATTTTCCCAATAAATACATTGTCCCTCATTCATTCTGTTGACCTTTTGTCTTCATTTTTGGATATAAGAGTCCAAAATGTCTATCAAAGAGTAAAACACAGTTTTATATGCTAGGCACATGAATTGTTAAGTTTCTTTTGTGTGTAGGAAATCATCTTATCTTGAGAGATAGACGCTTAGGAAACTCAAAGCATCATTGTGAGAGATGAAATTTGTCTTAAGGACATAATGTAAAATATTAACCTTGATCAAAAATGATCTTTCTCTCTTATTTTCTTCTTAGACTGTAAGTTTCATGTGTAAATTTATTATTTATAAGTTAGAACAATTTACATTTTTGTTGCTGTTTTGTTTACCAAATCACAAATAATAAATACTTGCATTGTATTGTATTGTACCCACTAACTTCAACATTAACAATTTGAAATATATAATATGTGAATTTTCAGCTAGCTTACATGGCTTCGAGTGGCACGAAAGAACATTTAACGACAGTCACGATATTTAACATGCTAGCACTTTATAAATGGGGGGTTAAGTTGGTACTGACTCTCTTCGCTTTTGCTTGGAACTATGGACAATTCGATGCTCAAACTGAGCACGGTGCGCCATTGAAACCCCGGTTCAATACACTTAAAGATCTAATCGGGACGGCATTGGAAGTGACCCATTGTGTCATTAAGTTTAATGAACTACCATCCAAGTATATCACATTGGAGGTACCAGCATTATCCTCTGCCATGGCCCAGATTCCAAGTGCTGCCTATTGGACTGTCAGGAGCATCGTGGTCTGCACATATCAAATTGTTAGCTTCACTAGCAAGGGCTACGGGTATGTTTTCCTGTCCATTATAATATCCCAATTTGTAATTCTCATGTTTTCTCAACAACAAAAAAAATTTGTAATTCTCATGTAAATCCTTCATTTAGATACAAAGTGGCATTTATATGTAAGGTTTATGAAACATTTCTTGTAATTTCTATACTTAGTAATTGACTTTTTTTATAATAAAAAAAAATTTATCTAAATTGTTTTACAGGTAGTGTAAATTTTAAACATATAAAATGTTCATAAGGCGTTTAACTTTAATTAACACTGCAAAAAATGGCTATTGATTGCAGGTTTGCGTTATCCACCACAGAAGCATGGGAGCCATCCACCCTGGCTCTCAAGCTCAAAACCATACTTGAAAATCTTAGGAACAAGATGAAAGAGTGCATTCAATACATTGGTAAGCCAGTTTTATGTTGTGTTACAAACCATATTTGTATATGCAATGCCATAAAAATGAGTACATAAACTTGACATACATGTGAAAACGATGTTGCATAATCTATTACATAAGATACCACTATGGATACGCTGAAATTCTCCTATTCAATGCAGAGGAGATGAGGGATATTGAATCTTATCAAATGCTTGTCAATCTCTTCAAAATAACCCAAATTGACAACATGAAGGCTCTTGAGGCCCTGATTTGCCCTAGAGATGATGTGCAGGCGCTTCTTGATGGTTTCACCAAGAAAAGGGTCGGCAATCTTCTAACACATATCATTATCATTACTATAGCAAAATTACCAATATAACCATTTAAGTTGTGATAGTATAATTAGTTATCTAATTATCTATATATAACTGTTTCATTTTGGGGAAACCAGGTTAACCTCGATGTTCTTAGAAAGAAGAATGTGTTATTACTCATTTCAAGTCTAGATATCACCCAAGATGAGCTGTTAATTCTTGAACAGATGTATTACGAGTCTAGGGTCCCCGATAACAAGCTTCAGAATCCGTATGAGATTGTGTGGATCCCCATTGTGGACCAGTTGACTGATGCCAGACAAAGGCGTTTTGAGTTGCTGCAGGCTTCAATGACATGGTACTCAGCTATGAAGCACGGGTGCGTTTCGGGACTCGGGTGCGGGTGCAGGACTCGGCTATTTTTGAAAAAGGTGGGTGCGGGTGCGGCGGGACTCGGTAATTAAAAAATTATTAAAAATATTTTTATTTTTATTTTTAATATATTGCTAAGCATACTTTTTCACATTATATAAACATATACCAAATTTAAAAGCAATAGTAAATAATAACTAAAATATGATGTTCATAAATTAAATACAACCCACAAAATTGAAAGCTAATTTCAATTAATTTATCAATTTCAAGTCTAAATATCTATCCAATAATTATAATAATACTATTAAAATAATTTTACTATTAAAATATTCTTTAAAAAAATTACTATTAAAAACGCAGGCTCAATTTAAATATTAAAATAGTTTTATTATTCATATATTACGTGTGGGCCCATAGAAATAAAGCTTTTACACCCAGTCACGTGCTAGGTTCACAAGACAAAAAGAAAACATAAAACAAGGCAAGGAAAACAAGGCATGGACGAGCAGACAAAACGAAGAAAGGAGAAGAAGAAGAAGAAGCAGTCGCCTCTGCCATGGCCATGAGTTCGCCGGTTGAATCGCACAGAGAAGAGAGAGCACACCTGAAGCCGAGCACACTGCAGACTCGCAGAGAGGGAGAGCACAGAGAAGAGAGATGAGTTTCAACTTGAACCGACCATTTCGGCAGTTCGGTTTCGGCCAATACGGCCCGATTTGAGCCGCGTCGGCGCGAGTCCGAGAATCCACGTGGCAGGACGCAGCCTGACGCGGCACCGACGCACGGTCAGCGGCGTCCCTCCCACGTCGCCGCGTCCCACCGCGTCGGACGCGGGTGCGGCTCCTCTGGAGCCACGTCCGTGCATTCTAGGTACTCAGTGTACCACCCTTCCATAATATCCACGACATCCGTCAAGATCATTAGGGAGGAGTGGCACTTTAGGAACAAGCCTATCCTTGTAGTCCTAGACCATCAAGGGAGAATGGTGTCCCCCAATGCAATTCACATGATGTGGATTTGGGGAAGCCATGCTTTCCCTTTCACTACCTTGAGAGAAGAAGCTCTTTGGAGAGAAGAGGCTTGGAGGATTGAGCTAGTGGTGGATGGCATTGACACAACCATATTGAGCTGGGTAATTATATATGTGTTTGTGTGTGTTTGCACGCAAACACACCCTTTAAGAAAAAAATGTTAAAATAATTATGAAATAATTAAATCAACTATTTCCTAATAGTTTAATTTTTTGGATAATAAGGATTTATTATAGTAATTCACATTTCCCTCTTTTTCATTGAACAGATTAGAGAAAGAAAATACATTTTCATGTATGGAGAGGATGACATGGAGTGGATTCGGAAATTTACAAAGAAAGCAAAAGCAGTTGCAGCGGATGCACGCATACTCTTAGAGATGGTGTATGTAGGAAAAGCCACAAAAAGGGAGCAAGTGAAGCGAGTGATAACGAATATTGTACAGGAAAAACTCAGTTACTGCTGGCAAGACCCAGCCATGATATGGTTCTTTTGGACGCGGCTTGAGAGCATGCTGTTCTCAAAGTTTCAGCTAGGCAAGGATGAGGAACACGACCTTGTGATGCAACAAATCAAGAGGATGATTAGCTTTGACAGAGAGGGTACATGGGCTGTGCTTAGCAGAGGGTCTAGTGTGTTGGTTAATGAGCATGGAAACCTTCTCTGGTCTGCCTTGTTTGAGTATGATCAATGGAAAGAAAATGTGGCACTGCAGGGTTTTGACGCTGCTTTCCGAACCTATGTTGCCACGCTTCGTGGTAATTCTCACCCGTGTTGCCGCTTTGAGTTCTCTCACTATGCTGGAAAAACCCCAGAAAGCATGAAGTGTCCTGAGTGCCGGGCATTCTAGCATTTTACCCCCTTTTATTTTTTTAATTGGCAAAATGCCCCTGTTTCGAAACTATATAGGTGAGTGCCCCTGTTTCGATACTCGATTACCCTAAAATCGAGTTTCAATGAAATACTCGATTTGTAGAAAATCGAGTTATGCCCGATCAAACTTAAAAAAAAAAAAAAAAAAAAAAAAATTTGCATGTAACTCGAGCTTAGGGAAATCGAGTTCCATGCAAAAAAAATTTACAAGTGTGATCGGCCAATATTCAGGGAGACCTATAGCGGCGTTTTTAAGCCCTATAGTGACGTTTTTAAGCCCTATAGCGGCGTTTTTCTGGAAAAAATTTTTATACCAAGTTTCAGTGGCCCTATAGCGGCGTTTTTTAATCCCTATAGTGGCGTTTTTCTGGAAAAATTTTTTATACCAGGTTTCAGTGGCCCTATAGCGGCGTTTTTTAATCCCTATAGTGGCGTTTTTCTGGAAAAAATTTTTATACCAGGTTTCAGTGGCCCTATAGCGGCGTTTTTTATCCCTATAGTGACGTTTTTAAGCCCTATAGTGACGTTTTGGAACTCGATTTCCATTTAGTCGAGTTTCATGAATTTTTTTTTTTTTTTTAAAGTTTGATCGGGCATAACTCGATTTTAAACCAATCGAGTACTTTAAGTAACTCGATTTTAGGGTCATCGAGTATCGAAACAGGGGCACGCACCTATATAGTTTCGAAACAGGGGCATTTTGCCAATTAAAAAAATAAAAGGGGGTAAAATGCTAGAATGCCCCCTGAGTGCCACCACTACATGGAGAAATACACCACTTTCCTCTGCTGCCACGATGAAGGCATTGCTCCAGGCTTACTTGCACTGAGTACTACTAATACTTAAACCCACTAGCATTTTCCTTAATTAATATAGCAGATATATGCTTATGTTGCTGGTTCTAAATAAGAGAACAAAATATATATATATATATATATATAATGTTTGTTTTATTAATTTATTTTCTTCTTTCATCTTATATGTGCAAAAGAATTGAGTGTGAGATGTCCTCTCAATGGCCACTTTCTACGGCTTATGTATCCAATTTGAAGGAATAAATAAAAATTATATATGTGTTGTAATAATCTTCTATATTATATATATATAAAAGATAGAAATTCTACTTTAATTTAATTTAAGTATATATATGTGTGAAATTTTTTCTTAAAAATTTGAATTTTAGTATTTGTCTATCACACCCCACAAATACTTATATTTAAAGAGAATAATAATACTATTTCAAAGAAGTTTGTTGAGTGTTTAATATGCATGATAAATTCAGAAAGCGCCAAAACCATTTCGTTCCTTTCAAATCTCACTTTTGTCTTGATTGATATTATATTATTTTATCCCAAGCAGGTTGAACCAGATACCGTTAAGTAGCTCCACATTTTTGTAAAGCAAAACCTGCAATTAAAATTAGTTTTGCAAAATAATCAGTTGCATCTGCCCCTATAGCTCAGTGGTAGAGCGTCAGTCTTGTAAACTAAAGGTCTGTAGTTCGATCCTGCATGGGGGCATATCTACATTTGGTTTTTCTTAATTTTGACAAATCTACCATTGGACCAAACCATTGCATGACACTCTTCCTTTTTCTTTTCTTTTTTTTTCTTTTTTTTTGGTGGTTTAGTTTCATAACATTTTATTCATCCCAATTTGAGGTTTAAGTGTATGTTCGATCATATTATGCATTTGAGAACTATTAGTACAAATAATAGTGTCATGAGGCTATCCATAAAAAATGAATACCAAAATAGTTTTGAAATCATTTGTTCATTGTAAATGTGTTCATAATTTTATGCATTTGTGGGTGTATTAATTTTTTGTGCTATATCTCATTCACTCTTAAATATTTTTGTGATTGGAAAATGCATCAACCACTAATGAGAATAAACGGAAACTATTAACATTTTAAAAATTATAAAAGTTTTTGAGCACACGCATAGCGTGGGTGAAAAGGTTAGTCTATATTTATGTCTTTAAAAATATTATGAATTAACAAAAATTTTAAATTATTATACTTCTGTGACACTTCTATTCTCAAATAACATTTTACTTTCTATCTTTCAATATTTATTATTAAAAAAAGATGTTTTACCAAATAATAGTTGAATAAACCAAAATAATGCAAAATTGTGTACACTCCCACTTTGGGTCTTCACATGTTCATTGATAGGGATAAGAGAAGATATAAACTATTGAGCATTTCATAATTATTTGAAGTGCCAAATTTTCTAAACTATTGAAACTCAAATTCAACAAATTAAAAGGTGTTTAAGTGAAGGTCCAATGATAATGATATCTTTTATTGTGACTAGTTGAAAATCCCACCTTCTCCACCCAATATATGATTATAAATAAAAAATCATCAAATTAAACCATCTAAATAGTTAGAATCTTCTAAAAATATAAAAATCTAAACAATTAGAACTGTTTAACATCTTCATCCACTAGTACAAATATCAACCAAATAACAACAAAATTACATGATGTCTTCAATTCATAGTAGCAATACACCACATCTTGTTCCTACAAAAACACGAATATACTTTCTCTCAATTGGGCATTAAAATTGCAAAAAAAATCACTTCAATGCTTTACACAATAGTTTCCTTCATAAGAAAATTTTGAAAGATTTAATGATACAGAATGTCAAATTAAAAACCATAACAAAAAACAATGTTCAAACTTTGTTTTGAGATTTCTACCTTCAACAGAAAACTTTCCAATAGGATTTTCTAAATGGAACTTCTGGAACTCCTAAAATATCTGCACAAATCAGATTATATAACAACAATCATATGAAACATTTATCTAAATGACACTATGAGTATCCTGATTCCTAACTATATTATTCTCAGCCTTGAAAAGCAATGAGAGAGAAAGAGAGATCATATCTCTCCAATTTGCCAATCCTATACTTGAGATAGGGGTGTCCAACTCAACAGGTGGCCCGACCCACCCGGTAAATCCGACCGGACCCGGGCCGACCGCTGGCCGACCCAATTACTCCGACGGTCGGCAACGGGTTTTCTTCTTCAGAATCCGATCTGGGCGGCTCAGTCTCGGATCTTCTCACCAAAACCCGAAGAAACCCGAACCGACCAAGCTATATAGCATTTTCCGATGAGATTTTTTAGATCCAGCGAGATTTCAGCTAGATCCATGAAATCTCCACTGGATTTAGTGAGATCTTATCGTTTACACTCAAATCCAGCTATATCTAATGGGTTTTGCTCAAATAAGGTTCAGATCCATTGAAAAATATGATGGGTTTTGCTCAAATCCGGTGAAACTCCGATGGTTTTTACTCAAATCCGGTGAAACTCCGATGGTATTTGCTTAAATCCGGCGACGATTTGGTGTATTTTTGCTCAGATCTCGTGAGTTTTGCAAAAATTAGGTGACGATTTGATGTTTTTTTGCTTAGATCTGGTGATTTTTGCACAAATCCAGCGAAGATCCAGTTAAAAATACAGATCGCCTTCAAAATGTAATCTTTGGCAACATCATCGTCGGCTTCAACCGATCCGACCGCCGATCAAACAACTCCGATCCGACCTGACCCGTTGGTTTTTATGGTCGGCGGCGGGTTTACTCACCGGAAACCCAATGTCATCGGGTCGATTTCGAGTTGGGCACAAACTCGACCCGGACCAATCCGTGGACACCTCTAACTTGAGAGTTACTTTTTCATTATTAAAAAATATATAATTTAAGGTATATAGACATAGTAATTTGGTGTTTGAACTTCGAAGTTTCTTTATACTAATGGAAATTTAAGACCTCGTAAAAAATGGAAATTTTGACCGTACTACCATTAACAAAAGCAATAGTAATAGAAGTAGTAGTAAACAATACTATCTTGAGTATTCACCCATAAACGCATCATGGTTTGGGTTATTTGATCATTAATCTTTTGGAATTTCAAACCCATTGCCACCAACAATTCACCAAAGTGAATTGAAACTCAAAAGCGATGATGCTTCTGCGACAAAAAATCTATTAGTTAACAAATTCGAGATCTTGTGCGTGTTTTTATTTTTATTTTTTTATTATTTTTTTAATTATCTAACATGAACTGAAAGAAAATGTTGAGTAAATACATTTTGGATTTTGTTTTTGAGTGGCTCCCTCTAGCACGTAGTCACCTGTTACCAAAATGCAAAAATGGTTGTCGCTCTTGGTATAAAAAGAGAGGACTTGGCATAGGGATGGGGAGAGATTGGATAACATTATAATTGCTTGATGATAATAGGGAAATTTGAAATTGTTGGGTGGAAGTAGATGTGGCAAGCGGGCAGGTCGGGTCGGGTCAATCAGGTTGTAGGTAAATCAGGTGCGTGTCTAGTCGAGTTGGCCCGTATTTTTCAAACAAACTTTTTTTTTATAAATACAAAAACAAATCAATGGCAACATTTTTAGAGAGAATGAATCAAATTAATCAAAGAAATGAATTGCACCTAATGCCACTTGTTAATATCCTTTCAATACTGACAGTTTTGAGCGTGACTAAAATTCTTTATAGTAATGAATTCATGATTAAAAAGTCATCAATGTTAATAACTCACTATCAAAATGCTTGTAATTACAAATTTACAACTTCGGAGAGAGATAGATCACCCAACATCAATGGTTCTATTTTTTTACCACTTCATTTAAATATTCTTTTTTTATTCTTTCTTTCTCTCTCTTCCTATCTCTCTTCATTATTTTTATCAGTATTGGTGGAGCTAAAATTTTTAGCTTTTAGCAACTCAAAATGCTATTTTATCTATTTTAACACCTCACATTACAATTCACCCAACATCAATGGTTCTATTTTTTTACCACTTCATTTACATATTATTTCTTTATTATTTTTTTATTATTTTTCTCTCTCTCTTCTTTTCTCTCTTTATTATTTTTACCAACATCAATGGAATAAAAAATTGATTTTTTTTTTAAATAACTTATAGCTACAGTGAGCTGCCAAAGATGGCAGCTCACTATAACTCAATGGCAAATTTTTTTAACTATACCACCATCAATGTGGCCTACCTTTTAGTGTTTTTGGTGGTATAATAGCAATTTAGCTATTTAACTATTTTACCACCATCAATTGGCAGCTCACTATAACTCATTGGCAAATTTTTTTAACTATACCACCATCAATGTGACCTACCTTTTAGTGTTTTTGGTGGTATAATAGCAATTTAGCTATTTAACTATTTTACCACCATCAATGCTAATGCTCTTAGTAGTGTTAGAGTAGTGTATAGTCAAATCAAATGTCTTGTTTTGTTTACTTGTTTTCGGTTTTCCTTTCTTTTTTACTTTTTTTTTATTAATATATGGGTTGTCAACTTAAGACTTATCATGTGACCTTTATTGGCTACTGGCTAGGCAGTAGGCTGCCAGCCTGGCATGCTTTGTGCTTTATGCACCTAGCACCTATGGTGTAGTCTAAATATTTTTTAGCAAATTTTTTTTTTTTAACAAGTTGGGTCAAGTCCGATTGACCTATAAAAAAAAAATTGGGTCAGGTCACAAGTCAACCCGTTTTTGCTTCGTGTCAAAAAATTCAGGTTTGGATCAAGTATTTTTCGAGTCAAGTCAACAAAATCCGACCCATTTTGCCATGTCTATGTGAAAGTTTGAAATTGTGTGTGTTGAAAAGATAGTTCAATAATTAGAAGGATTTCTTTTTTTTCTTTTTTAAAGTGCCTATTTTTTAGGGCAGGGGAGGGGAACATGATTTGAAAAAATTGACTAGGGAGTAGGTTTTTTTTTTTCATTGAACTATTAATTAAATTTTAATTACTTGTATACCCTCACTTATTTATCTGTTTAAAGTAATGTTAGGTAAAACTTAGGAATGATTTAGAGAATTGAGAGATCAAGTAATTAATTTTCTGAATCCTATTAATATATAGAGATAATGCACTTTTTTTTTTTTTTTTATGATAAGAAATTAAGGACATGATTAAATTTAACTAGATGATAGGTACTTATCATTATTTTCTTAAAACTCATTCATCATGAGAGTCCATTTTGAGGTAAATACTTTACTAACCTACATATGACTATAGCATTTAAAATCAAACATTTTATGGATAAATTATAATATCTCTTTAATGGTTTGGTCTCATCACAATTTAGTCTATACTTTTACATTTGGGCCAAAATGACATCATTAGAATTCCGACCCAAAACTCCTTAATAATTTAATTTTAAGCCAAACCTTAGGAGTTTGAAAAGTTTGTGAGTGTATGTGATAGCGCTAAATCATAAAGGAATAAGTTGTGATTGAAAGTACCACCATACACCCTTAGTGTAATAGTCACTCTACAAGTACAAGTTTTTATGGGATTGGGGGGCAGGGGGTCAAGGGTTAGGGTTCAAATCTTTTAGAGGGAGCTTCACACATATACATACTTAGATTAGGCTAGAGTAAAATTTCTATCCCCAATAAAAAAAAATGAAAAAGTTGTAATTGAAAGTTTAATACAAAATTTGTTAATTTGAAAAGAACTATAACATTTTTTTTTAATCCAAACTTTTATGGGGATTAAAATATAACAATTGAAATTTTGTGGATAAAATTGTGATAGGCCAAAATCACATAATGATAAACTATAATTATTCATTTGTATATTTACTTTGTTTACTTTGAAATTTAGAGGAAATACATTTCATAAAAAAGAAAATTGAAAGAAAATAATGGGGCAAAATTTAGAAACGATTCATTAGGTATTATATTTTAGGTTTTTCAATTGAATCAACCAGATGATTATATTGAGTGTTAACTTTTCTAAAGACAATTAAGTTCAATGATTTGGTTCATTGGCCAATGCAATGTAACAATATTGTGTTCGATTATATAACTAAGGTGCAACACTTAAAAGAAGTGTCAAGATCCTTATAACTCAAATGACATCTCATAAATTTATAATATTTCCCACAGATACATCTTATATTTAAATCCCCTAAACTTCAAATATCGAATTATTATAAAAATAATATAACAATAAAAAAAGTAAGTTTATTGTTACTCAAATGACATCTCATAAATTTATAATGTTTCCCACATATACATCTTATATTTAAATCCCCTAAACTTCAACTATCGAATTATTATAAAAATAATATAATAATAAAAAAGTAAGTTTATGTTTATCTGTTAATGCCTAATAAAATTGGGAAGAGTCTTTCCTCCTCCATGCGGTAGGGTCTTCACCTTCTGTTCATTTCCATTACTTAAATGTATTCTATTCCTTACTATTAAGATTTACTCATTCTATTATACTAACATGTAACCCATGCAATGCATGGGATTTTAAGGTTAAGGTTTATTGAAAAAAAAAACATGCAACCCATGCAATGCATGGGATTTGTTAAATGTTATTAATATTTAAAAAAATAAAAAATAAAATAAGTAATGAAGTGCATTGAATTGAAGTAGTTTAATCTACGTATTTTCTATAAAAATATTTGAGTCGTGAATTGGGTTTTCATAGACTATTTCTTATTCTATCAGCAATAGTAACATGTTATGATTTAAAATGGAGTAGAAATTTAGAGTTTTAGAGGTCTTTGACACTTGAAAGAGGTAAGAGAGGGAGAAATATTTGGTGTTCATGTTTGATGGGAAGATGGACAACCTTTGTAAATAAGCATGAGAAAGGTTTAAAAAAAAAAAAAAAAATCCCTTTAGAGCATAGTTATCAAAACCGTACCAAAGGTTAACCCGGCTGAAAAATTGGCTCACTAGTTCATTGGTTAAATTGTAGGTTTATTAATTAATTAAATAATATATTTTATAATTATAAAAATCATCTAAAATAAAATAAAAATACTCCATTTAGGTAAATTAATAAATTATAACAATAAAAAAATTACATCATATGACATAAAGTTAGAAAATATAGTCCAAAAGTCTTGAAACAAGTTATATAGTCCAAAAGTCTTGAAACAAAATATCTCATAGAAATTTAAAATAAATTTTTAGCTTAATCATTAAACGCTAGAGAATAACAAAAATTATTTAAATCTCCAAATACAACTAATGACTTCAAAGTTCAATGACTTCAATAGTTTAGTTTAGTCTTTTTGAGTTTTTTCACAAATACACACAATTTTTTTTTTTTCTTTTATCCGCAGGTTAAAAAGATTAACTCGTGCAATCTATTAGTTTACATGGTTTGATAATGAGTCATTGCATATCCGGTATTTTATACTAGACCATTCCAAATAATGCTTTGGTTCACGAGTTTCACAGTTTAACCGATGATTTGGTACAGATTTAATAACTATGCTTTTGAGATCAACGGGTGTGAAAAGAGAGAGAATTTGGAGGTTTCTAGGGCTTGTAAATTAAAGCTATGGGTAATCTTTTCGGATTTTAAACTCAATAACTTACTTGACTCAAAAAAAGGATAGACATGTGACACAAAATTGAGAATTGAATTGAAGGAGTGAAAATATATATAGATTCCTTGAAGAACAAAGCGATAATAGGAGTGAAAATTCTCTCCACCCTTCGGCCCTAGAAAGGGATTTCAATAATCACAAGTAAGAATAGTCAAAACCCCGTTGACAAACACTTCCTTAGTGTTTCTCAGGAGAAGCCATTTCCCTAATCAGAAAAGACTGAAACTTCGTTTGCTATGCAATACTCCTTCGATTTCAATGGCTTCAACGCTCCAAAAGCTCCTCAGAAAACAACCAGCCACAAGAATCATAGCTGCTTTACATAACCCAAAAGCCCCAAATCCCACAGCGCCTCTTATTTTCCATCAAACCCATCTCACCGAACCCAAGTCATTAAGCCCTTTTCTGGGTTCACCAAAAGCAGAGAACTTGACCCATTTCCAGTTTTCGCAGATTTACCCAAGTTTCCCATTTGGGTTTTGTCTAAACCCGATTTGCTCAACTGGGTCGGTCCCGTCAGAGGCTGAGGAAGCGGCTTTGGATGATTCCAGAACGGTGTGGGCAGATAGTGTGAAGAAGAAGAGGAAGAAGAAGATGAACAAGCACAAGTACCAGAAGCTGAGAGGCGCCTCAGGAGGCAGACTTAGGGATGGCTTTCATAGGTGAGAGTTGATGATGTTTTGGGGACTATCAGATTTGCTGATTTTGTTTAATCTGAAATTTGTAGTGTTTCGATATAAAAAAGTTCACACCTTTATTATTCTTAAGTGGCAAAGATGGTGGAAGAGATTGTTTAAAGCCTAATTGGGGTTGTTTTGTAATGTTACTTTTTCCTTTTGGTAATGAGAAGAGTTTTTGGAGTTCACTTTGCTGTTAACTTTTTTGGAGAATAATGTTATTGGTTGGTTGTGGAATAGGATGCATCTAATTAATTGGGTTTATACTTCATGCTTATCTGTGTAGTTTAGTTTGGATTGTAGAATATAGAATATGTTTTTTCAGCAATGCAGCTCTTGTTTTTGCTGATCAGGATTTAAGGTTGATTTTATTTTTTATAAGAGCTAGAGCTTTAGGGGTATAGAGCTGTGAATTGTGCCTGCATACAGCAATTTTAGCATGTGTGCTTCCAGTAAAATGTTAATGCCAGCTTCAGATGTTTTCTACTTTTGTTGTGGATATAATACATTTGCTTATAAGCATAACTTGGATCCTCTGTTAAGAATGTGGGTATTGCATAGTGAGATATCCAGGCAGGTCATTAAATATTATGCAGTTAATATGGAAGAGTGGTATTGTTCCTGCTGGCTCATGTGTTGTTGTTAATGACAGGGAATTAACCATTGAGTATTTGTGCTTGAGAAACCGTGTTTCTTATGATGAAGTAATCTCCTTTAGTCGTTACACTTCTCTCTTTGGGCATTTTGTTGTGGACTGTTAGTTATTTTGTGCCACTGTAAGATGTGTGCTTGTTTTCCCTTTGGCCTCTGTTCCATTATTAGGTGTTGAAATTGTAGGTTGTTTAGGTTCTGAATGAGTAATTTATATTAAAAGGTGATCCAAAGATCTGTTCAAAACAATCATCATTTGTAGTTTTGAAAATTTACTAAAATAAATATTATAGTGAATAAGTTGGATTGCATAACTGCAGCATTGCTCCCTACTCTATGGAAGCACCTTGATCTTATGCGGTCAACTTTATAACAGGGTGCATAGGTGTAACATTTGTCATCATTTTACCAACTGGAAGTTTTGAAAGATATATTGTACAAAATGTTGAATCATGGAGTATTCAATAGTAGGATGCTTTGAAGAGCTATTATTGATGCCTAAGTATGTTGAATCATGATAGAGTAAGCTTAAAAAGTAGCAGCAAGGCAGCTCATTGAGCAGGTTGTTCGAAAGATGGTTAGATTTGGAAGCCTTGGATTTTCAGTCTACTGTATAAGGTATGATGATAGATCTTAGTTGTATGAAAAAAACTAGTCTTATGACCCTGCATCACTTGGCTTAATCAAGAACCATATGTAAATAAAAGAAAGCATTTCAATAATATAGTTAAAATTGAATATAAAAAAAAAAAAAATTACATTAAGTTACATAAAGGAATACACATCACTTATAAAATAAAAAATTTTAAAAAGAAAAAGAAAAGAATACACATTGTGTAAGTACAAGTTTTTATCAAAAAACCAAAGACTATAATAGATTACAAAATAATTTAAAATAAATAATGTAACTCATTTTAAATATCTTTAAATTGTTTATAATTGAGTTTTAATCGTACTATTATTTTTAATTTTTTAGAAAAACTTTGGTAATACTTTTTCACTTAAAGTAAATTATGTTAATAATTTTGATGTACTTACAATTATGCTGTACAACTTGTAATACTTACATTGAGCCACATAGTGGAAGCATCAAGCATTAAATATGTGACTTAACTTATTTTATTAAAACAAAAATTTGTGGTAAACTATTATTATAATTAAATAATATAAATAAAGAAACTTATTTTAAATTTTTAGACCCTCTTGGTAGTGGAATTTTTATCAAAGTTGTATTTTAAACTTTTTGAAACTTTGGCAATAGAGTTTCACTTAGAGCAACTATGTCAATTACTTTAATGTACTTTTAGTGCATCGCACGACATGAGAAAAAACTGGGGAAAAAATAATAATAATAATGAAGAAGGAGAGGTGCTTACTTGAGACAGCATATAGGGCGCAACTTTTATCATATAGTTTACTATGACTTCATATGATATGTTTTGGACATGAGCTTATCTAATATCTAGTTTTATTATGAATGTTTTGTTGACAGTAATTAAATGACTGATTATTATAATTTCACAATTCTCATATAGTATATAAGAGGTCTTGTAATTTTATGTGCAATGATTTTTTGTGTTTAGATAGGTTTTAGTCACAACACGTGAATTTTTTTGTTACTTTTAGTTAATAGAGACTTATTGTGGATGTGAATTGAATTGAAATGGTTTAAAAAGTTCATGATTCTAAAAACTTCTGGTTTAATTTAAAACCACCCCAAACTATAGGGCATTCTGTAATTACCAAAGTATTTAATGAAGGGAAGTCACTTGGCGCAAAGAGAAGATAGTCAAAATATTTAAGCTGATAGTCACTTAGCGCAACCACAATTTCTAGGACCTAACTTTTAATATATATTATATGATGTTGATATATGGCTGTGAGTTTAGGGTTATTTAGTGGGTTATGTTTTGGAAAGTAAAGGTTTCGTATTTTTTGGATATCAATGTTTCTGGAAAGAATAACCACCTTTGTGGATGAATTAATACTTGCTGGTGCTTTTTTGGTTGAAAGTGGTTACTTTATTCACAGCTTTAAACTTTATTGAGTATCAAAACTATACCCTTTTGCAAATTCTAGCTTATAGTTCTAAAAATTAGAGTAGTGTTTTGCAAATTCTAGAGACTGCTTATCCATGGAGTGCATCTTTGGTAAAAGCAGCAGTAAAAATGAGAGAATAGTAGTGCTTAATATGATGTGACCAGTTCTAGTTTAGTTGTAAAATTTCTGTAAATGGAGAAGAGATGAGGAGACGCCGGGGGGGGGGGGGGTTTGGGGTGGTGGGTTGGCGGGGGTTTGGAACAGGGTTTGAGAGGATTTGCCTAAATGAAGCATGAAGTTTTTGTGGTCTGTTGTTCGACAATTGACTGTCAAATGATGAGCAAAATTCATAAGATGGCTTTGTGTCAGATGCTTCCAAATGAGTATTGTATAAAGGCCTAGAAATATCTTGTTTCCTAGAAAGTCCTTTGGCTTGATACTAGCACATCATCTGCCAAAAGATTGATGCCAAAGTAGTTCTTTGCACATTTTTCATTATCCTAGTTTTTTTTTTGTTTTTGTTTTTTTTTTTTGTATTCCCATCATATTGCTTATCTACAGCCATTTCACATAAACCATTTCTTATATTGTGTGACAGCCTATTATTTCTTTGGTCCTCTGCTTCAATTATTTTACCCATGCTTTTCTAGTAAAAAGTAAAGCTTGAGTTTTGTGATCTATTTTAGTAAATAGATGCTAGATTAAGCATGAGTACTTGTTTTACATCGAGACATATCATCGCCAAGAATTGCAGGTGTTTGGCTTGGCTCTCATTGTTTGACCTTAATAGCATTGCCACTAATAATGTCCATGTTCCTCATTCCATTCACGTATCAGGATTTTAGAGCATTGAGGTAAACCACCGAGAATTTCTTCTTTCTCAATTTGGGAGATTTGTTTGTTTACTACTCAGCAATTAGTTGAGTTTTATAGATGACAACCATGACCAAACAGATTAGGTTCAGGTTATTCTTCCTCTTTATTATCCTTTTTCTTTTTCCTTTTTCCCCACTTTGATATGATAATCAATCTCATACTTATGTCTGAAAGATTTATTGTTCAGGATGAGTGGGGCAAATGTGGTTGAAAATGATCCAAATGTTTCATGTAATCTCACCCATAGTTTGTCTTTGTGTGCTCGACCGCGAATGTTTTGAACCGTTGTGGCACCCATGACCCACTGATCTTGATGCAAGTGACAATCCCCTCTGGTTATTGACCAAGTCAAATTAGTTGTGCTTAGTGCTGACCAGCACCACACTATGAACTGCCACCCTTAAAATGATTGGGTGCTGCGTGCCATATTAAATTGGACAAGGCAAAGAAGTTTCAACTTTTTTGCCTCAAGGAAATCCTATGCCATATGCACACAATACTCTCTTCTGAATTGTTAATCTGGTGCTGATGTTCTTGATGACTAGTAAAACCTTCTCGTGGGGTTCCTTCTGCTGTGATTATATAAGTTTTGTTATTTGCTTTCTAAATTTAGGACCATAGAAACCGCCTAAAAATGTAATGTAAATCATGTGAGGCATTTTCAACAGTTCTCCTGCAGGTAAGAGACATGTCTAGTCATCCAATGACAATAACAAGAAGATAGAGTTAAGGTGAGTGAGACCCACCACTTGTTTCTCTTTCATTTGATTAAATATTATGGACCCCTTAGACACCACAAACACCCCTTTATTCAGTCACTGACTACATTCCAAGTCACCCTTTAAGTTATATTAGTTGTTATTAAGTCATTTTTCACCCATAAGATTAGTGCTTGTCTTGTGACCTTGATTCCAAGCACAGTCCTGAAAATTAGGGTCCATGAGGTGTGGCTATTATCATGATTTGTTGCGTATGTATATTTGGGGTCCTACACAATATTTGTAACCAGAAAATCAAAGTGATTAGTTTTGACCAAAATGACAATATAATATGTGCAAATCTAATTTTTTAGATCTCTTGTGAACTTTTTCTTGGGTGCTGTCTTGGGATCCTAGAGATAAGAGTATGAGAAAGGTGGGTGTGATTTTCTCTGGAGCAACCCTTTCTTGTCTGGAGTATTTGGTTAGAATATCATCCGATGAGGCTCCAATCATGTTGTTATGCATGTGTTCCTCAGCCTTTGTTTAAGAATGTTTTAGGGTTTACCATCATTCAGGGGTTTTGCGTAGCGGATTGAAGTGAAGAGTTTTACATTATTAGGACAAAACTTAGTTATAATTTCTTAACTATTGTACCTTAAATTTTCCAATTAAATTAAACCTGTATGCAGTGCAAGCATTATTATCTTCTCAAAGAACAATTAAATTCAACCATACGACGTATTGGTTAATGTAACTACGTAGTTGAATTTAATTAAGGAACCTAAATTACAACACCAAAGAAACTACATCGAAATTTTGCCCATATTATTAAAACATATCATTTCTTGACTATGCCCTTCTTGAATAGAAAATAGCTTTACCTCGTACGGTATAGGGGCTACCAGGCAAGTTGGATCTTTGCTTCCCAATTTCCTGAAGAACTACATTAGCACGATATTTAACTGTTGAGTGGGGAATCAAAAAGCTCAAGACCTTTTAGGCCTTTTGTTTAAAGGTCTTTTGGTATTAAGCGTGGGTAAAAGCTTAAAAGGAGGTTCACTGTTTTAAAACACAATAAGTTAATAACTACTTTTCCTACCAAAAAAAAAAAAAAAACTACTTCATATTTTCATTTGTTGAGATATACAATTAGATAGTTTTTAAAATATTATTAGTTTTACTATAAAATTTTACTAATTTATATGACAATTATTGTGATTAATGTCATATTAATCATACATTATATAAATTTGTTAATTACTTTTTTGTGTTGCATTTACAAGTTGACTCGTCTTTTTCAAAAAGCAAAAAAAGTTAGACAAATCAATTATGAAAGATAGTACTAGCATCAAATGTGTTAAATGCTTAAACTTTAGCATTTAGCACAACTAACACAAAAATCACCTCAATAAAGTGTGTCAAATGCCAAATAAATTTGACATGAGGTATAGTGATCTTCTAACAATAGAAGTGTACGGTTAGATGTTGTATTAATATTTAGGTCTTTTTTATTCAACTTTTTCTCTCTTCTATACTAAAATATCTTTGGCTTTATCAAAAAATAAATAAATAAAATCTTTGGCTTCTCTCTCAACAGCCATTCACAAATAATAAAGAAAGAATATTAAAATAAAGTGGCTAAATAATAGAAGATATGACGTGGGGTGTATTGTTAAATAATGTGTTGAAATTGATAAAGTAACTTTTTGATATATCAAAATAGCATTTTTTATAAAACATCTAATAGGGGTGTCAATTCGAGTTAACATGTTATGTTCGTGTCGTATTGAAGTATGAATATTTTGCTAAACGGCTCAACCCGAACCCGACCTATTTAATAATCATGTCATGACTCATCAACCCTAACACGACTTGTTAATAAAGTTGGTTGACATGATACAACCCACTTGACAGGCTTAATAAACGGGTCATGTTGGATTGATATGAATGTTACAAAACCCATTTCAACCCACTTAATATTAAACATATTATGTTGACACAAATTCAATCCATTTATTTAATAATAAAAAATTTAATACAAATTCATAACATCCTATTAAACATACAATTTAAAAGTTAATAATAACATCAAATATTTAAAACACATCGTCCAAAAGTTCAAAATAACATCAAAGTATTTAATAAATATTAAGTCTATAATGTAGTATCATCCGTCTAAAAATAAGTTCTTTACATCCCAAAAAGAGTGCATACACTTCAACCTAAATTCGAAATAACATAATTCAACAAAAATATAACATTCATCTAAAAATAAGTTTTTTGCATCCCAAAATAAATGCATCTACTTCAACCGAAATTCAAAATAAGATAGTTCAACAAAAATATAACATCCACAAAACTCGTCAAATGCTAAGTTTCAAAAATATAACATTGTTTATGTTTCTTTTAATTTCTTTTTAATTTTCAAATATAGGTTGGCTATAAAAGGTATTTAATAAATTTAGAATAAAATGAATATTTACTTGTTATACGAGTTAAACAGGTTGTGTTAAATGGGTCATTTACTCATTTTAGGTTGACATGAATAAATTGACCTATCAAATGTGTCAATTGTTGGTCACTCGAGTTGACCTGCTATGACATATTTCTTTTCATGATGCTTTTGGATTAACTTGTTTATAACCCAAACCCGCTAAGGCCTAACTCTAACCCGCAAAAAACTGTGTTATGTTTGTATTATGTTTGTAGTTCGTGTCAAACATTGACACTCCTAACATCCGAAGCTAATGATTTATATAATAAAATTATAGCAACTTCACCTGCTATATACTCTATACAATATATATGCTAGTAATTTGACATGCAACCATAAAATTGGAGTTGAATAGAGACAGAAAAGATATAGTCAAGTTCTACCATTACCACTAACAAAATCCAGCTGATACTATCTTTCTTTCCTCGTGATTTTCATCAGGTGTAGTAGATGTAAGGTTCTGTTTGGTGTAAAAATGACACCTTAGATCTGCCCCCATCAAAATCCACAATGTTTATGGAGTAGTATTGGTGAAACGCGAAAGAATTGGTGTAGGAAATCTCAAAGCTTTAAGGTGATTGCTTGAATTAGGGACACAAAGTTGTCCTCGGTTCCATACATACCAGCTGGCTCTAGTCATCTGAGTTGAAAAAAAAAAAAATTTGTCTGTAACATGTTAATGAATCTCCAAACGGCCGTCCAAAACAGTCACTACCATTACACATGAAATCTTCACAAGTGGTCCATAGTCCATACTCCATGCTCCATAGTTATCTTAAAATCTTGGATCTTAAAATCTAAAAAAGAGTACTTAACTTATAATAAACGCCATTATTATACTGTTTTTGAACGACTATTAACCATAATAGACCATGATTGATATACAATAAAAACAATATAAAAAATAGTTTTATGTAAAAATGATGATATTAATTATAATTTATTATCTCAGATATTCTGAAAAAGAGCGTTTTTTATTTTATGTCTATAATGTTATAATTGAAAGTTAACTATCTAACGTAATTTATCCGAACTTGTTTTACACGGTTGTGATTAAAGAGAGGTAGAAATATCTAAATTAATATTTATTAATATCTAATTTTTTATTTAAAAAAAAAAAAAAACATGATCAAATCAACGGCTATATGTATTCAAATCAAGTCCAAAATGACAACTTATCTAGTCCACAAAGTTTGACGTGCTATTTGGGTTTAACGGTCCACATCCATCACCATTAGCTACTATTGGAAAAGCTTACTTCTTAGTTCTTATACAAAAGTAAGTTGTAACTTCTTAACCCCTATATAAATTTATGTCTAATCTCCCGTGACCCCACCAACATCATTAAGTTCCCATGGTCCCAAAGTTAAAAAAAGAAAGCATAGTAAAAAGCAATCTAAGATCTCTCTCTCTCTCTCCCCCTCTCACACAAATTTAACATTTCAATCTCTTTTTTTTCCCCCAATAGCCACCACCATAGAAACAAGCAAGCTCGCTTTTTTTTATTCTCTCTTTTTTCTCTCTCTCCCTCTCACTCTTTTTCTAATGCCAAAAAGTTTAATCTTCTGGAAAAAAGAACAGAAAAGAGAAAAAAAAAATTGAAGAATGGAATGTCGATCTAAAACCCATTTACTCTTTAACTAATAATAAACAAAACTAAGCCACACATCTCCCCCTCAAAAAAAAAAAAAGAAAAAAAAAAGTTTAGTAAAGAAAAGAAAAACAGAGATAGAAAGAAACAGAGTCACAGAGAAAAACAGAGAGACTGAAACAGAGTCACACAGAGAGAGAGAGAGAGAGAGATGGGTGGGGTGACTTCGTCGATGGCGGCCAAGTTCGCCTTTTTCCCGCCGAACCCACCTTCGTATAAGCTTGTGAAAGACGAGCTGACTGGTCTTTTGCTTCTCAGTCCCTTTCCTCACCGTGAAAACGTTGAAGTTCTGAAATTGCCTACTCGGCGAGGCACTGAGATTGTTGCTATCTACATTAGGCATCCTATGGCTACTTCTACTCTGCTTTACTCTCATGGAAACGCCGCCGATCTGGGCCAGATGTACGAGCTCTTCATTGAATTGAGCATCCACCTTCGTGTCAATCTCATGGGGTACTCTCCAACTCTCAATTTTAGCTTCTCTTTTTTCCTGTGCAAGATTTGAGCTTCTTGCTGCTTTCTTCTCATTAATTTCTTAGTTTTGGCATCTGGGTATTTGAAATTTTGAGCTCTTTTGTGCTTTCCTCTTACTAATTTTTTGAGTTTTGGTAAATGGGTTTTTTAGTGGTTCTTGGGTTTTAGATGTAGGCTGATTTCGATTCTGTGTTTGTTTTTGGATTGTAAGAAATGGGGGGATTGGGAATTCTGTGTTTTAAGCTCGGGTTGTTGAAAAATAGCTGGAAATGAAGATTTGGTTGCCATACATGTAGTTCTAGTATGATTTAATTAGGCTTCTAGATTCAATTGGAGTGTAAGATTATATAATTTGTGTTGCTATTTCTTATATTTAGAATTGAATTTTATTTAGATGAGATTAGTTTTTGTGTGGAGGTTAGGTTCTTTGATCTGCCTGACTACCTTTTCCTTCATCTTAAGTAAACATGTGCCTTTCCCTTTGTGTACTTAAAAAAATACACCTAAGATAGTGATAACTTTACCTTTTGCAATGCCGTTTGATCAATTGAACTCTACTAGAATTGGGGAGTGGGTTCCGGCACTTTTTGATGATTTTATAACTTACAACAAAAAAGGAAAAAAAAAAAAGAAAAGAAAAGAAAAGAGAATACATAAATAGGTGTAGCTTTGTGACTGTAGTGGGGAATAACTTGATCTTTCTGTATTAGTTTACTACATGATTACTTATTCGTGCCTATGTTTACTGCGGATAGGCATCCCATGCTAAGTATCTGAGTACAGTATGGTTCACAAGTTTCAAGTGTGGGTGTCTTATTGGATGTGATTATGATATCCTTGTTGGGGAGTGAAAACTTTGTACCTTTTTTGTTGATGTAACTGCTGAACCAAGAGTGTATTCTTAGTTATGGACAAAGTGATGATCTAAGCATAAAAATGGCAGTTTTCTGATAGACATTGATATTTTTTGTAGGTATGATTATTCCGGGTATGGGCAATCATCTGGAAAGGTTTGTTGGAAATTTGGAATTTTTTTTTTTTGCTACAAAACTATCTATTTCTGTAAATTACGTGGTGCTAGTGGTAGCAACTGAAGCACCATCTAAAGTAGATGTCTTTTCTGTGTGGCAGCCTAGTGAGCAGAATACATATGCAGATATTGAAGCTGCATATAAGTGTCTTGAAGAGAGCTATGGTACTAAGCAGGAGGATATCATCCTTTATGGGCAATCTGTTGGAAGTGGCCCCACTTTGGACCTTGCAGCTCGACTGCCTCAGTTAAGAGCAGTTGTTCTGCACAGTCCCATACTCTCTGGCTTAAGAGTTATGTATCCTGTAAAGCGTACATATTGGTTTGACATTTATAAGGTAATATTTGCTCATTTTACCTTGCATAATTATTTGGCTTAATTTATACATTTATGGTTTCTTTGATCTAACGGGATGCTTTTTTATGTTGTTTGTGCGCAGAATATTGACAAAATCCCACTGGTTAATTGTCCTGTTCTTATCATTCACGTAAGTATGCTACTCTAAATGTTTTCTGTTTTTATAACCAAACATACTATAAAATCACACCTGTAATGCGTAGATTTACGAGTTACTATTTCATAAATATGACCCAGTTGATTCTTTATATGCTGCAGATTGTAATATAATTTGATATAGTGGAAGTTAACATCCTTTTTATATAGCTCGAAGATCTTTAATCTTTAAATTGATCATGTGATGAGGAATTTGCTCTCTATGTTAATGTTTCTGGTCACATGTGTCATTCATCTTTAATCGTCTGCAATTCTTAATACTTCTGCACCTGGCCATTTTCATAAATAAAAAAAAATTCCCCTGTAGTATATGTTCATTACGGGAAAACATGTTTGCCTTTGAATTGAGGAACTTCATCTATTATTTTATTTTTCTTCCTTCTTTTATGTCTTATTGCATCTGTACAACCTTATTTATCACCAATTTTGCCTTTCATGTTGTCCCATGTCAGTTAGGTTCTAGACTAATTCATTTCAATCAAGTCTGATATAACTAGCACTGCATTTGTCTTTTGGCTCGTGAAGGGATTCAAACCCAACATCCAAACAAGAAGATTACTGTCATGTTAGTAAGCACTAATTTCCAGTTTAGGAGGATAAGCAATTTAGACACTATGTTAATTATGGTTCATAAAAGAAATACTGCTGCATCTGAAGCACCCTTCATCAGCCCAGTGAGTAAACTTAGGGATGAGTTGAGTTGCTTTTCTAAATTAGTGTTTGGATGGTGAACACATTTTCCAGGTTCCATTATTTCAGAGGATTTTATATTGATGTGTCCATTTTGACCTTTAGAGGGATCATAAAATAATTAGTCAAAGAAGGAAAAGAATTGAGTGTAGACATTATAGAAAGAGAGTGCCTTCCAGTTTGCTTTTCTTCTATTTAGTTTCATGTCTCTTTCTTGGGGAAAAAAAGTGTGAGGAAATTTTGGGAATTGCACATTCAATTCAGTGACATCACATTAGTTATTTAGACATTCAAAGATAGAAAAATGCTAAAGCTACTACCAATTTTCCACAAGAGCTTACAACTGACATGGCAATGAATGTGTTTGGCGTTACATCAATAACATAATAAATTCCTAAATTGCTTAGTTGTTTGTTTAAAAGTTGGCACATCAGTTTGTAAGGACTATATAATAAAATTTGAAATAGTTGTAAGATCACTCTAAGGGATACATTATTAGTGGGTAGCAGGAGTGAACCCACATTCCTTAGTTCAAATCTTCCCTTCGCCCTTCGCCCTCCGCCTGGTGCCAAACATATCAAAAAATATATGTTTCTAATCCAATATTAATTGCTTTTTCTTCTGTAGAATCTTCTAAGGTTAATGAGCCATGGTCTTTCCTCTCTTAGGGCATTCATTTATAAGTAAGCATTTATAATCACAAGTAGATTGTTTGCTTCCCACCAAGAGAGTTTTCTGAAATAAGTGAAAATGCTACAACATGCTGGTATAAATTAATTTTTTTGTAGTCTGACTCTTTTATATCCTTTTGTAGGGGACTTCAGATGAAGTTGTTGATTGCTCCCATGGTAAGCAACTCTGGGAACTGTGTAAAGAGAAGTATGAACCACTATGGCTTAAAGGGGGAAACCACTGTGATTTGGAGCTCTATCCAGAGTATATCAGGCATCTGAAGAAATTTATATCAACCGTTGAGAAGTCTCCTTCCCAAAGATACAGTTCCAGGAGAAGCACAGACCAGTTTGAGCAACCTCGAAAGAGTACTGATGTATTTGAAGTTTCTAGAAAGAGCACTGATCGGAGAGAGAAACCAAGGCAGAGCACTGACAGGCCTGAAAAACTGAAAAACCTGTCTAGTAATGTTGATAAGCTAGAAAAAGTAAGAATCTCTTTTGACCATGTGGAAAGGTCTCGGAGAAGCGTGGATTGCCACGAGAAGTCTCGAAAAAGCATTGACCACCAGTTGGAAAGAGCACGGAAGAGTGTTGACCGGCTGGATAGAATACGAACTGGGTAATTTTTATTATAACCAGTTGTAAAATTCATCAATGGGTTTGGTGTTGTGGGAAAATTATTTGGGTTTTTTTTTTCCCTTCTTTTTTTGATCTTATTTTATGGTTTTCCAGCTGTGTAGTTTGGTTTATGGAAATTCTATAATAACTATGGTACGAAATGAGAAAGGGTATGGTGTTACAATGGGATTTCTCTTTCATTTTAGATTGTGACTCCATTTTCTCTAATTTTTCGGTTTTCAGTCATTCTATATTAGACCCAGATTTTCTTCCAGTCAATTATACCCAACACTTAAAAGTAGGATCCCCTCTACTAATGTATTTTCTACCAATCATGTAACTGGGGGGGAAGAGGGTTGGGGTTCTTAATTGAACTTTTAAAGGTCTCCAAGAAAATGCATATTGTGAGTCCTTAATGCTATTGGGGACCTATAAAAATTCTGATATAAAAAATGCTTGACCCACATGTACTGCGTGGAATGCAAGTAGAATGAGTTTCCCACTAACTGCCCCAGCAAGATGAAGAATTGCAATATGAGTTTGGGGTCCATCAAAATCATGTGGTTGGAAGAAATTTCTAGTTGAGGCTCATATCTCAAGCATGTCTGAGATTCATAGTGTACCCGCCCATATTAAGCATGAAACAGCTTTAATTCTTAAGCGCCATAGAATGTAAATGGGAAGTGATGACTCAACTCTCAAGGCCTGCAACTTGTGCTGCTAATAACTGATGATTTTAAGCTCAATTCATCTGAGTTTCTTGGAATCACAAAAATATATGGTAAAATCGGTTAATTGTGAAATTCATTACTGGGGTGTTTTCCCAGTTTTCCAATTGCAGGCTGCTTGGAGAGCTTTCAGGCCTCAGATGAGATAAATGAAAATTTCTGAAACTTTGTTCCTGTAGCTCCATGAACCAGAAAATTTCCTTTCTACCACATTACTAGTCAGAGGTGGTGCATTTATGTTATGCTTTGCTCAATATGGAGGTCAAGACAGCGTATTCTTAGAAACTCCCATCTTACACATTAACATAGAAACTCCCATTCATCCCATCTTACACATTAACATAATTCTGGATATATTTTTCCTTTTTGAACTCCTAAGACTTCAAAGTTTAAAGGCTTTTTACACAATCCCACCCTTACCACTCGGCTGCCTGGTATGCAAACATCTTGCAGTTCTAGAACATCTGCTACATACTTGATTTAAGGAAGATGATGCAATTTGACTGTCAGATATAATCGAACTCAGGAAAGAATACCCTGAATTGGTTAATAAGATCCAGCTATTCTCCTAAAAGCTGGAGAGTTTACTCAAGAGTATAAGTTCATTTATAAGCTGGAAAGAATACCCTGTGTTTCATTGAGTTTGATGATTATTATCATTCTGCATGTCACATTATAAAGTTCGTCGTCTGTAGTAGTACTTAATTAAGAACATTTCAAAGTTTGTGTAAAGTGAAAAAAGAAAAAAGAGTACATAATAGGAACTTTCAAAACGTGTTAATTTCCATCCTACTTTCAATGGAAACAAGCCTGAAGCTCCCTCAAGTGCTGCCTCTCAACCCTAATCTCTTGTTGCCATAGTGTCATATATTAGCTATTCCAATGTTTCACCTAGTTCTGCCGTTCTTGCGTGACACATAACTGGAGAAAAGTTTGCTATAATTTTTGTGTGAAATATATTGTTGTATCCAAGGAACAGTTAACAGTATTGGGTAGAGCCATCTAACAGCTCAAATCTGGGTTTGCGCTCACTATGCTCAACAATGGCTGATGGTGGAAGACGACCGATGCAGATCTCATGCACTGTTGCAAAAAGTGGAAACAACTCTAGCCATCCACGGTGCCCTAAAACCTCATAAACCTCTCTAGCAGTTGAAACACCCTTCAGGAAAGAAGAAAATTAGAGTATTCAGAATCCAGATAAAAGTATAAATACATTTGTTCTTTAGGAATTTTTTTTCTTCTTCTAATTTTTGGCTAGCTGTTTGATTTCTGGTATTTATACACTTGTTGTTGGTCGTAAAATACATTCTGCACTTTGTAAATTCGTATTTGCCATTTAACATGACTGCATTTATGAACTCTGGAAACCAAAATGTTATGAATATGATAATTGATATGGAAATTAGGATTTATTATTTCTATATTTCCCATTCTGAGTTTTTAAGATGCAGGAACAACAAGGCTGCTGGTGTGTGTAAAATAATGTTGCAATTATTTAGTTCCAGTTTTCAAATCGGTACTCCTCTCTTTTATTTGATATTAGTTTTCTTTGCCCAGACAAATTCAGCGCTTTGTTATAGTTATAGTTTCAAATATAAACCTGTAACTTCTGGCCCTGCAGCATCTCTGCTTCAAGCTCATCATATGTCCTGCATACAAAAGATAGATGGGTGACAGGTGAATTTTTTTACATTTATGACATGACAATTACACACCAGAAAGTTAAGATTAACCTTTTCCCTCCATTCTTTGCAAAAGCCTCTGCAACTTTTCTGTTCCTTCCTCCCACTGCCATACATGAAATGGTTACAATAAAAGAAAATTTTTGCTCTAAAAGGAATTAAAGGAAACTATCTGCTTCCTTACAGCATGTTGTAATCAGATCAGCTACACCACAGCTCTCAAAGAAGGTGGTATCCTTGACAGATGAAAACAACAACTTGGAAAACGCCTTCATCTCTCTCAAACCAATTCTCATGATTGCAGCCTATGCGTACATAAACAAGTAGAGCGCATTAGACACTAAGAAACTTCTAGCTAAGTTGAGTATTGTTTGCACTTACTTTTGTATTATTCCCCATCTCCAAGCCATCCACAAAACCTGTCCCATCAGTGAATTAATTCCTTCATTACATATTAAATTTGTTTAAAGGAGAAGAAAAAGAGCTAAATTGTACTACTAACCTGCTGCTAAGGCCACAACGTTTTTCAGGGTCCCACATAGTTCAACTCCTTCCACATCTTGGACCTATTTGATAATGTCATATGAAAAATTACGAACAAAGCATGTCTTAGACAGTGATTTGATGTGCATCTAATCATAACCCACGTAAAAAATGGCAGTTTGACTTTTTATGTTTCTGCCGTATTAAATCTGCCTATAAATCACTCTTAAGAAAATTCCTTTATTCAAGTCAAGGTTTTTGTGAATGATTTAGAATTATGGTACTTCATATTACTTGCTAAGTAATTTACAAAATTGATTTTTATCAACTGAATGTGTCTATCGCACTCACAGCTGTGACTAAGAAATAGGGAGTACTAAACAGTTGAACCCATTTCTCTGCAATTTCTCTGTTCTCTCTGTATCCAAGTGTCGCTTCACTAAACTTCTCCATGGCAATCTGCACAGTAACCTCTAGTGTTAGAAAATGAGCCAGCACTTGAATTGCCGAGAAGAATGATGGAAAATCCTATTAATTGCCTCATTAGCAATGTTGGCCCCCATTAGGACACAACAATTAATCCCTAATTGCTCAGAGATGAGAGAAGAGATCATGCATGGGCCTTCCATCTTGACCTCCATTCCTTTGATGAGGGAAATAGCCTGCACATCTCCATTTATTTTCCCAACAAGCTTCCTACATATTCCCTCCATAAATTGATGTGGGGTCACAAAAACCAACATGTTTGCATCCTTCACTGCATAATGGATAATACCCCCATCAGAACAACAAACCAGGTGATCACATGAGAACCATAGGGTAAATTATATTTTTCCTCCCTGAAATTTGGTGTAGGTACAATTTTGGTTCCTCGTATTTGGTCCTTGAAATTTCAAAAAGAGAACAATTTGGCCTCTCCATCTATTTTTTAGTTAACAGGACTAATGGGATGCTGAAGCACCCCATTTTTTAGGGACCAAGTCAAACCAAGCACCTATTTTAGAAACCAAAATCAAACTGAGCTCATAGATGGAGGGATGAAATTATTTCCTTTTTGAAATTTCAGGAACCAAATCCAAACCTTTTAAATTTGAAGGACCAAAATTGAACATAACCCAAATTTCAGGGACCAAAAGTATAATCTACCATATGAATATTACAAGATAGACAGGACACTCGGCAAAAACAAGAAACTCATACCAGCATTTTCAAGGTCTGGGTCTGCAACAACATTTTTTCCAAGCTTAATACCAGGGAGATATTTCACATTTTCCTGTTAAAGAAACCAAGAGATTACAGTGTAGAAATATTGCAAAAACACAGATAATAATGAAGTGATGCAGGTTATAAAGTGCTTACATTGGTAGAGTTGATGACATCTGTGAGCTTCTCACCACTTGGTAATATTTCCTCAAAGACCCACATCCTCACTTCATCTGAATTTCATTAAAAAGAAAAATACCCAAATTGGGTGTTCATTGAAACATATTTTTGGTTGCTGACAAAGGTAGCAAAAGCAAAAGAAATCAAAATTCTTTATATAAAATTGTCCAATTCTATAGAAGCTCAATTCGAAACTATGTTAAATAACAAGTATTTTGGTAATTGGCGTGGCTTTTGAAGCATTCTTCATCATTAGAAAACAAATGAAATGATAAGAAATGAGCAAGACATGAATAATAACATTGAATCAAATCTATATTTGCTAGCTTATATGTATGCAACTATGCATTACAAACAACAACCAGGCTTTGGTCTCAAATTTTTAGGGTCGGCTATGAAATCTCAAAAGAATAGTCAGAGTCAACCACATGTATAACTTATATATAGCATGTAAAAGTAGATAGTAAATACCATGGAAAGAGGAGAGCCTAAGGGTGTTGGAGGCAATGAGCTTGGAAGCCACACTGCCCCAGTTGCCACTACCAACAATGGTGACTTTGGATTCATAATTGGAGAAGTGGGCATTGTTTTGTGAGGCGGCGGCTTGTTCTTGTACTGGCTCCGCTTGTGGTGGTGGTGCTCCACCTTGGGCTTCAAATGCTGGAGCCATGAAGCGAGAGAGAGATGTGAATGTGAATGATGGGTTGTGTTGGAAACGAGAGGGAGAGAAACGGAGATGGAGACCAAGACTTGCTCTCGCAAGAGAGAATATAAGAGGAAGAGGGCGGCTCATTTGGGCGGAGATGCCATTGCCATGAATACAACTTTCGTCACAAACTATGCCTCGTGTAGCACTGTTAACAATCTCTGGCGATCTCTTCTATGTTTTTTAATGTTTATGCAAATATGGTTATGTGTGTACGTGGCAAGTGAAGGGGGGGGGGGGGGAGCAATTAGCAACCATAAAAAGACAGTTTTGTAGTTCAACATATAGTTAATGTGTTTTGCCAAATTTTGAGAAGATGATAGCTATATTTTAATCAAATGTTTAAATTTCAAATTTTAAATTTTTATAGTCTCTAATTAAGTATAGAAAATAAATTTATGAATTAAATAATAAATAATATTCAATTGGCATAAAATTTAACATACATATTAGAACATAAAAACATGTACTTAAATGGTTAAATTTTCAAAATATATAGTCATATTAATTTTTTTTAATAGGAGTTATAAACATTAGCTACAACCAAGTTTGTAACCAAATTTTGTCATTTTTTTAAGTCAAAGTTTGGCTTTAAATGTTTGGAGCTTTGGGCTCCAATCAATAAGGATAAGACTTAGGTATAGTACTTAGGTGATGTTCCTTAGGTTCCCCTCTTAAGATTCTCTCATATGGAATTTTTTCCTGGAATAAAAGTATATTTTTTAGTTAAGTAGTCACATGACAGAATCTTAAGAGGGTAACCTAAGGAATAGCACCTAAAGTACTATACCTAAATTTTGTCCAATCAATAATAGGAAGATGACATTTGTCCTTATCATGTATGATACATATGGCTCACTTAAACCAACCAATCAAGTGAGTCATGTGCATTACATATGATAATACACGTGTTATCTTTCTATTGGAGGTTAGAGCCTCCAAACATGTTTGTAGCAAAACCTTTTTTCCTTTTTTTAATGTACAAAAATGTTTTCTACAAAGTATAAAAATATACATTAAGAGAGAGAAAAGTAAATATCCATTAGTTGTTCATACGTTGTATAAATTAATTAAAACTAGTCACTATCCTGTGTGATGCACGAGAAAATTACTGAAAATGAAATCTAATGAATACAAAGCAATTATGCAAAATACCATTTAAATTAAAAGACAAATATTAGTGAATATCATTATCCTTAGCTGTTTGTGTAACATCTAGAGTTTCATATCAAAGTTACTACAATATTACTACTAGGGCGGTCCAGACCCGACCGGAGCCCGACAACCCGGCAAAACCACCTGCCGGAGACCCGATTTCGGCCCGAACCAAAGGTCCAGTCGGTCGGCGGCGGGTTTCCGTTCTCAAGAACCTTCACCGGTAGGTCGAGTGGCAGGTTTGCTTCTCCAAAACCCGAGCAACCCGAACCCGACCGGAGATGTATAAAAAATCCGGCCAAACCTGCAAAATCAAGCCAAATCCGAGGAGATCTCGACCAGATCCAGCTAGATCTAGTGGGATTTATCCAGATCTGGCCAATTCCAGCAATTTTTAGAGAAAAATTTCAGATTCCGGCGAAAAAAATGCAGATACCAGCGAGTTTTTCCAGATTCCGGCTAGATTTTCCAGACTCCGGCGACTTTTTTTTTTTAGATTTCGAAGATTTTTTTTACTCCGACGCTCACCCTCACCCGAAACCGACTCGACCAATTTTTCCGGCGGTTGGTTCCGGGTTCCTCCACCCTCCCACAAGACGCCGGCGAGTCGAGTCTGGGTTGAGCCCAAAACCGACCCGGCCCGACCCGTGGACAGCCCTAATTACTACTTGTAGCAACTGAAACTCACAATATAAGTATATTATATGAGGCCAAAACTTATATTATCTTCAAGCTCCCCTTAGCCTTATAGAGTCCCTAACAAAATTTCTTTTGTATTGAATTTGATTTCAGAGGACTTATTCAAAATTATTTGAATTAAACCTCACAAATTAGAAAGAAAAATAAATAACATTACAACATTGTAGGTGATTAATATACAAATAAACTACCAATTTAACATGATAAATCACTATTAGTAATTTAGATAGCAAAAATTAACAAAATTAAGTTGTTATCCATTTAACTTAAAACTTTTCATATTCTAAAGTTGTCAAACACCTATTAACAAATAACTATTGATATAAAATATTCAATAATTACTTCAATACCGCAAGTTGTTCATGCTATAAAAAATTTGAGAGAATAACACAGGAAGCATCTTAAACTCTTTCTTGCTTGGATCCTACAAAACAATATATATATATATAGCAATGGAGACAGAACATGCCATTAAAGAGACAACCAATTACAATAGTGTTGGAGGCAAAGTAAAAGATTAAAAAAAAATATAAAAATAAACAAAATAAAAAAATAAAAAATAAAATAAAATAAAATAAAATAAAACTAAAGAAGCAAGCGGTTTGGCTAGCATACCAGCTTGTTAATTTATATCAAAAAACATAAAAATCTTACAATCAAATAGAATAAATCCATAAGTAAATAAATACATGTGGTACAATCAGATAAATAAAAGGTTTGTCAAGATGATCAAGTTTGGCAATGAAGAAGATGCAGCAGCTATATTGATGAGGGTAATTTCTATCTTAAACTTGTGATAATGATGAAGATGCAACAACTACTAATTATGCAAATCTAGCATAATCTTATTTTGATTCAACTACAACAAAAATAACAATAATTACCATAAAAAGATTATATAAAAAAACAGTCTTTTATGATATAGCCAAGAGTACAATCAAAGCTAACAAAAGGAATTTTAAATCAATTTCAATGATGAAGGAGGGATTCACTTAAGAGAAATGATATGTCTACAACATTTTTACAACAAATCCTAAGTGGCAGGTTGTTACTAGTTGTTATTGTTGGGGTAAAAAAGTAATCTTAGTGTTAGTTTCAAATTTGAACCAATAACAACTAACCACCTGTGATTTGTTGTAAAATTGTTGTAGACGTAGCATCTCTCTTCACTTAAATGAGGAGACTAAGAAAAAAGGAGAAGTATCATGTTTTGAGTTTGGTATTGAATTTTAAACTCTATAATTCAATTTGCTAACTACTAAAATACCTTAGCAAATTGAATTTTTGCAGGCACAGATTACATCATTCAATTGAATTTCTGCAGGCACGGATACTACTAAAACTCTATCATTCAATTTTCTAACTACTAAAACTCTATCACACGGATTACACAATATAAACCAATAATGTTACCGTCTCAAACATTTAAAAAAAAAAAAAAAACCAAATCTATTTTAAACATAGAAACAAACAATCATATATCAATACAAATACCCAACCTAAATATATAAAAACTCATATATATGACCCACAACACAAAAGAGGTAGTAACAAAATTAAAAAAAGAAAAAAGAAAAAACAGCAATAAAAAAGAACAACAATATTAATCTAATCCTTACATTGAACTATTATGTAGGCAGCCACAAGAATAGAGATCAAAAGCAACTGGGATTTAGAGATACCTAAATTGAATCATCCAACTTTTCAATATTAATATAGTTTGAGGAGAGGAAGAGATGAAGGAGTTAGAAAGCCAAAGTCTAGCGTTAAGAAGCTAAAGGGTTGCCGTTTGAGATTGTAACCATGGAACACAAAGGGTTGTTGTTTAAAATTGTAACTGTGGAACACAAAATGTTGCCATCTAAAATTGTAACCATGGAACACAAAGGGTTTGAAATTATTTTCTTTTTATTAGTATTTTTAAATTTAAGAAAACTAATTTTAAATTGCAAGACAAATTCAGGAAAAAGAATGGTAATGACATAGCAGCTGATGTGGCTCAATTTAAGCGTAACGACGTTAAATGTTATGCTTCAGCTTTTAGTAATATATAGATATAGATAAAGACATGTAAATCAAATTAAAAAAAATCAGTAATGTTTGAAATTGAATAATAAAATTATCTTAAAATATATCATTGAAACCATCAAGTTTTTATTTAAATTAAATTTTATGTTAAATATATAAAATAACTTTAAATAAATAAATAATAGATCCTTGAAGACAATGGAATGAAAGCATTTTAAATCAAACTTAAGATATATTTTAGAAAATATCTTACTCATATAATTATATTTTCTAAAAAATAATATTTATTAAATTTGAAAGAGAGATTAGTTATTTTTTTATGATTTTTTATTTTCATAATTGTTAAGTGCATATGAAAAGTTTGTTTATTTAGAAATATATTAATTGTAGAAATTAATACACCTATTAAGGAATAACAATTACATCTCTTTCAGAGATGAATAGTTATTCATCATTTTAAAGAATAACTATTCATAAGGAATGACTATTCTTTATAATAAAAACATAACCAAACTACTGAATAATTAAATTATAGAAATAACTATTACATTACAGTGTCTATTACAGTCTACCAAACATACCTTTAATTTGTTGTAATTGTCGGTATAATTGCAACAATTGCATATGCGCTAGACATTGTTTGTGCATTGTAATTATAAAGTTGGCAATATATTTTATTTAGGGTGCATTTGGTTCACTAAGATGTGTCCTTAGGGTGCATTTAGTTCACCGTGATGTTACATTACACCATAATATTACATTATTGTAATATTACATTAATGTAATCTCAATACAAGAATACAATATTACATTTTTTAGGAAGATTATGAGATTAAAGTGATGTGATATATTTTATAATTTTAGATTATGGTAATGTTTAGAAAAAATAAAATAAACCAAAAATCATGATGTCACATCTTCATAATGTGCATCATATCAAGAGCACATTACAGCGAATCAAACGCCCCTAATGTGATGCACATTACGGTGATGTGACATTAAGGTGTTTGGTTCATTTTATTTTTTCTAATATTATTATAATCTAAGATTAAAAAATCTATCACATTACCTTAATTTCATCACTTTCCTAAATAATATAATATTATATTCTTGTATTGAAATTACATAAATATAAAATTACAATAATATAAAATTACGGTGTAATGTAATATTAAGCTAACCAAATGCCCCCTAAGACACATGTTGGTCTCCCAAAATCAGGATTTAGGGACCATGAATATGTTCTATTTTTTTAAATATTAAATCAATGTATCTCTACAAATCCTAATTTTATGAAACAAGTGTTTAAGTGGCGTATCATGTAAGTGTACGTGTTCCTAAAACGTGTTCTTACGTATTTTTGAAATTTCAAGAACTAAATAGAAACTTCAAATAGTTTCTATTTAGTTCTTGTCACACCTGATATCAAAATTCTATACATTTAACATATTTATGTTTGATATAACTGGCTAAATAAAAATTATCGTTAAAATTTACTTTTCAACTCTAAATAATTAAAAAAAAATCATCGGTTGGTCCAACTTTTTTATTTAAATTTTATAGATTTAATAGGATTTCAATCTATGGCTTCCCCAATTCCACTCTATAATAATTATTCTTATCATCCAGCTAAAATATCAATTGTTTTTTAACGTAGACAGGTTTATACTACAAATTTCTTATTCAATGATAAGTGACTTTACAAATTGAGTAAACTGAAATCCATATCCGTTATTGCGGATAGAATACTGCCGCAACACATTAAAAATCTAAGGTAACCTAGTCTAAATTCAATGATAAAAAGTCAAAAAGAATAAATTCATAGCCTTAAAAAATTTCGGGACCAAGTTAGACTTTTAAAAATTTAGGAGAGAAATTTAAGCTTAAACCAAATTTAGGAAGGGTTTGGTACTGCTGCCATTTTTCTTGAACTACAAAAAATCCAAACGAAAGGGGAAAGTGAAACGTGAAACCTCGAAAAATTGCCAACCTTGCTAGTGGTCCTAGTCTCTTAGAGCTAGAGTTCTCCATGCTCAGTAGCACACTTTACTTTTGGAAAAATCCTCTCAAGTTTCAACCAAACTCTATTTAGGGGGTTTGAAATTGCAATTCACGATCTGGCCAATTCACTATCATATGATAATTATCCAAACTAATTATATGACACTTAGTCTGGATGATGATTACATAACAAATATTGAACTTGACTAAATTGTAAACCAAGAATATAGTTTATTTATTTATTTAAGAAAACATAAATTCTGTGACTAAGCATTACACAATTATTCCACAAGATGAGTTCATTAAATCACTAATCTTTCAATCTGAATATGTTCAACCGAAAAGAGAAGAACGTAGTAACCGTTGGCCTTTTGGCCTGTTGGAAACCCACTAGTCTATTTTTTTTTTTTGGCTTATTTTTAACCATAACAAACCTCTTATTTCTCTTGAGTTCTTTGGTCTGCTCTCTCCTTCTTTACTCTTTTTCTTCTTCTCTCACATAATTTTCAGCTCTAGGTTTAAGGAAAGACAATATATGGTTGTTATTGACTCTTCATGATTGAAAGTGTGCTCATCTCAAAAATTGTTGCTATAGTCTAATCCTTAGGGGTTGTTCGGCCAAGAGAGTCATTTGCACTGAGTACTACTCCGATGGCACGAATCAACTTTTAAGGACAATACTTCGCATGATTCTATAGCTTCGTTAAATTTTTTTTTTTATTTTTTTTTAACTCTTTTAATTTATGTTCTTGCTAATTTTCTGGGGTTTATATTGTCTAATCAAAACTTGTTTTTCATAGCTTTTTTTCAACAATCTTTAAAATTGAGCTTTGTGTTTCAAAAATGAAGAGAAGAGAAGATTTATTTTAGTGTTAAAATTACTTCCATTTAGTAATTTATCATTATTATATTATTGGGGAAAAAAAGAGAGAAAATTTTTAGAATAATAGAAGAGCTCACAAGTTCCTTCTTCTTTTTGTTTTTTCATCACAAGCCTATTAGATTTGAGGACTACACAGATACTGTCTCATGTACATTAAACATCGAATGGAAATAAAATCCTATATGAAAATAATTGTGTCTATATAGTCGTAATAGACCAAGCCTAAAAGAAAGCAAATCTACATTGTGTATTCAAATTTTGGTACGCTAAAACAAACCCAAGAACAAATGAGTTCAGTCTATGCCACCAGTCACCAGATCAGGTGGGTTGGGGAAAAGGCCATGGCTCGCTTATAAAGGGCCTGGGGATCAGCATTTCTTTTTTTGAAAATCACATTAGGTCTCTCAATCTATTTGTAATTTAGCCCAAAAGACACATATTTTAAGGTACACTTGTGCCCAATTGCACATGACTTAGATCCATGAAAGGATGTGTTTTTTCTTCTAAACGTGGCATCTTTTCACACTAGGCAAATGTAAAGCAAACTAAAACGTGGAAGACCCATTTCATCATATTTAGCGACAACATAGATAATAGGGTATTAAAAAATGATCAAAGATGGTCCAAAGTAGATGTTTATGATAATTAAAAACCATATGATAATGCAAAAGTAATGCAAACCCGAATCTGCTGTGTGACTTTTGGAACATGGGCAAATAGAGATGTTTATGCATGCGCGGCCAACTATTGTGACCAAGAAAGAGTAGGACAATAGATCCATTTCATTCCTGTTGCTTTATTTCTCAACCAAAATCCATAATCGATCCCCTAAATAAGTATAAAAAGTACACCATTTTTTCCTCTTTCGGCACTTGTCGGTCAAATTAGTAAAGCCTGAATAATACTAAACTATTTTAGTTAGAGGCTGGTGACCTTCTAAGGCTCTAGTTTGGTCAATTTTGAATGATGCAAAATTTGAATAATGAGATGAAGATAATAGTTTATGTCATGAAAATCAAGAGGCAAATTGAAAATGGATCCTTAGCATCCATTTCATCTTAGGCTGCAGAAATTTACTTTTGCATCACAAAAGATGAAAACGTATATTCTAACTAGCTCAGTATCCAAAAATCCAACATTTTCTCTAACTATCCGTCCTTCTGCTGAACTTGCTGCTGAACTTGTTATTCGGAAAGTGAAATATTAAAAAAACTTGGGCACAGTTAGATGCGGACACATGTTGTAAAACAGGACACTATGAACCTAAGTCCATAGCTGGCTGTGATTAGTTAGCACAGGAATTGGAAACAAGCAGGATCCATTGCTATATTCAACAGTGCACCTCAGGTTTCACAAACCAAGGATTTCACGTACAAGTTCCATCATATTGAAAACTAGAATGAAAACTAACTGAAACTGCGAAAACGGGGAATATTTATCCATTACTTTACTCATGGTTGTGCTAAATGCTAATGAAGCTAAAGTTACCCCATGTCAAACCAACCCTCAAGCCAGTAATAAAAGATCAACAACACTAAAAGCCAAGTGACTCACTACAAGGAATAACAGAACGCTCAGCAGAGAGAGATAGAAGGGCGTGACTCAAGGGTCCAGCTTATTGTGCACAGGTCGCCTTCTGTGAGGTAGAGAATAGTCCTCAGACAACCACTGAGACACTGGCTCGTGCACATGTACATGTTTCCTTTCCAATTCCTGATGCTGATCCCACAACCCCCTCACACCTGCAAACTAATCAATTTAGTGCTCGGCTTAAATGCATATACAACTGAAAAAACCAATGCCAATGCAGTAAATGCAATCTATTTATACCTGAGACGTGTGGTCTAATAGCAATTGTGTGGTATCTACTGAGAAAGAAGAGAAAGATGATCATCTTAAGAAGAAATCCCACCTTCATATTAGACCTTCTCCATGCTCATCCCTCCCACCTCTATCTAAAATGCTATGCAAAACACTTCTAACTCTGCAACATGCATACTGGCTGCCCTTTATCAAGAGGATTAGAGTAGGAAAAGGACCCACTAATGAATAAAAATGAAGGAAAGATGGAAAAAAACCATTTAAATAATGACAACATGCATCATACAAAAATCTAGCTAACACGAAAATCTAAAAAGAAGAATGTGTATAGGCTAACATGTTCGGGTTCTTTTTGTTCTTTCTACAAGTATAATACTCAAAAAGAATAAAGTCATGAGGATATATGACCACATGGTCCACAATCTCCAAATAAACTATAGCCGTTTACATTGTAGAAGATTGTAGACTAGGCTCAGCCGGTCAACCAGCCAGTCAGCTAGGTGGCTCAATTGGCAACCTCAAAAATGGGAACAAAATGTTACTTACACATCTCCTGTGCATATCGCTTATGCGTACCTCTCATCCATATGAATGATTTTGAATTAAAGTAAATAACTAACAATGCATATCAGAGGTGTGCACAAAGATGCGTTTATAGAAGATCTGCAAATAACATGATTTGAAACCAATATCAGCAAATTGTTCAAAGCTGTAGCTATCATGTCTTAGTATTTATGCCTGAAGCTTTTCTTCGTACCTCTCATCTGTATAATTGTTTTGAATTAGAGTTAATGACTGACAATGCATATCAGAGGTGTGCACAAAGATGTGTTTAAAGGAGATCTGCAGAAAACACTATCTGAAACCAATGTCAGCAAATTGTCCAAAGCTGCAGCAATCATGTCTATCTTAGCATTTCTGACTGGAGCTTTTCTTCTTGGTGTCTCACTGTTATAACAGAACCATTTCAATGAAGTTGGCCAACTTTGTTCTTGCCTATCAACTGAATTTGCTTCTCATGTCTAAGACTAGTCAGCCTTTTGTTTTCTTCCAGATTTGGACTTCCTTAGCAAGGCAGTTGTCATTTCAAAAGGCATTGAAATATGCATTCCACACACACCATTCTATTTCATCAGATCAGTTTAATTATGCAAAGCATAAGATGGTTTCAGACGAGGGTTTCAAACATGAGCACAATTGCAAATAACTGAAAGTTTTACAATTTGCATTTTTCTTAAGGAGTCAATTCCAGCAAAATATGCTCAGTACTCACATTCCAATCATCATAAATTACATTCCTCTAATGACAGAAGCATTCGATCAGCATTATAACAAAAATACATGCTTCTTCTGATTGAAAAAGGCACAACTAATAAAGGGATTCTTATTTTTTGAATTTGAATTTGTCTCCGAGAAAGCATCAATCATTGGTGTACAATAATGTATAACATTCAAAAATGTAAAATTCTCTTTATGCAGTTATATCTCAGAGAAAATGGAGAAAGAATCTAAATAAAATGAGCTTTCTGATTGACTTAAGTCATGTCAACTCAAAAATAAGGGCATATTACTCGCTTCAAAGCCAGAGTCTGCTACAACACCATTCCTACAAGAAAACTGGAAGGGACAGCTGGTTTGGCATTGGCAAGAAGTGATCAGCATGTTTCAGGGAGCTCTGTCAAAGGGCTGTGTATCATTGTAACAAATATCCCAGACAGCTTCCATGGCATCCTTTGCAGCTGCTTCTGAGCAGTAAGGGTTAGCAATCACCGATTTCATGACTCTTCTTCTCACACAGTCCTTCAAATGTCAAAATGAAAACCCATAACTGAATTAATCACATAACAAAAAATGCCTAAAAGACACTATAGCATAAAGAGTATTGCATTTGTTATGCAAATGGGCAAGAAATGAATTGGGCATAATTTAAGCTAGATGGTATATACACCTAGTTGACCATTGACCATTATAAATGACTTGCAATTTTCTATGTAACATACACACATGAGCACCTGTGCACACAGACACACACACCCGCCCACACACCTGTAAGCAAACATGCAATAAAGAGTTTAAGCTCTACTCAATATTTTAGTTAGTTTCCTAGTGGAACACTATCATGTACTCTAGAAGATATGATATCACTGTTGACTTTATGTAATGTAAGGGGGACTTGGCCATTTGTCATGAATCTTTGTGCTGTCACAGAGCATGTGAGCATCTCATATGGTTCAGATTTAGCATACTGCAGTCAGTAGCATTCTCATTCAAAAAGGAGTGGCACCCCTGTTACTTAATTTTTCTGAATAGTCCCCATGTACATAAAAGTTTATGCTCTCTCTTTTTCAGTTACAAATTACAAACTGAATTTTTTGGTCTTTTGCAGACTTCCAAATTAAAAAAGACTGCTAATCAGTTGAAAAGAGACCACTCAATGTTATCAGATTGTAAAGACAGGATAAGAGTAAAGTAAAGTAAAGTGGGGGAAGCTCACTTGTTCATGGCCTCGTAGCTTCATATAACCCCGCAGCAATTCCCGCTTGTAGTGGCAATCACCACTTAGATGACCGGCCCGAATCTGTTTATCGACAATAGAAACACATTCTTTCATTGAAAGAAAAAACAACCTGAGGATTAAAAAAGTTCCACCACACTGGCACACACCTCACTGCAAGCATGGTGAGCACAGTTAGCCCAGTCCAAGTTTCCAGCACGGCAATCATCATACGCGTGAATTAGCTCATGAATCACCACTTGGTTCACCTCGTCTTGAATGTTCATGTGATTACTACAAACCATAATCTAAAACACACACACACACACACACACACACACACACACACATGCAGAACCCCAACAAACCAAAAAAAAGAGAGAATTAGTCTACCATAGACTTTTTCCCCCAATCATAGATAGATACATAACACTTATCCATACAATGTTCAAATATTCACTTCAGGCATGTACACACTGACTTTAACATAACATAATCATAACACAATACCATTCTTGGACTAAACTCAATAAAAAAAACATTCAAAAAACAATACTATAACTTCATAAAATCCCAACTACAAATTGAAGCAAAATTTTCAATTACAAAATTACTAAATTCCAATGTATAATGCAAAAGCTCCAATTTTGATAAAAACAAAAAACCAAAGAAAGACCAAATACAATTGAATAAATATTGAATACCCCTTCACCACGAACGTAACCGCCACTGATTTGCTTGTTACAATGGACGGCCTTGATGAACTTGTCCCCAAGTACACACCCAGATTTCTCCAAATGCTCCCTCAGAAACTTCACCATTGGAGCTATCACCAAAAACAAAAAAAAACAAAAAACCCGCATGAAATGAAGTCATTTCTATCACTATTCCCTGTTTGGAAGCTCAGAATCAGTAGGAAAAGGAAATGAAATGGTGAAAGTTTCTAAAACCCTAAACCCTAATAAGTTTGTATTCAACAAAAAATGGAGAGGGTTTTTGAAAAATTACATCGGAGACTTCTTTGGATCATGGATTGGCATTCCTCTATGGATCTACCGCCGTTGGAGGCGGAGGAGATGGGTCCGGATCCGGGTTCCGGGATGGGTTCCTCCGCCATTTTTCCGTTTGATCTTTTTGGCAGAGGAGCTCTCTCTATCCCACACAACACAAAGTGGTTTTTCGGGTCAACGGTCGGATCCGGCAGTTTAAAAAACCAATGGGTTGGGCCTATTACTATTATTTATTATTATTATTATCTCTTTCGTTAAAATAGGTGACAAAATTTCCAATTCATAGCATATATAAAAACAATTCCAACCCATATAGATCGGGTTGAATTGAGTTTAGTAGAAGGGTTACACTTATATGTTTCATGTCTTATAACTTTTGAGTTTTTATAAATTATTTAAACATTTTTTTAATAAATTATTATAATTCACATAATATACTTAATACTAAATTTCAAATTTTATTCTCAAAAAACCAAAAAACTTAAATTAAAAATAGTTAAAATAATAATAATTATATGATGGGTTGGGTCATATGGGTTGAAAAACTATTGACCTAAACCCAACCCACCTGAGACTTAGTATCTATTTGGATCCACGTTTTCATCAGCGTTTTGCGTTTGCGCTTGTAATTTGCTGGGACCCACGCTACACAGTAGACGCCATAAACGTTGAGGAAACGTAGGAACTCTCAAAGAGCTGAAATGCAAGCTTAACGCACCAATTCATTAAAACTCCTAACGCATGTTCAGTACTGTTCATGGACACCTTTGCCAGCAAAATTCAGGAAGAATTGAAAAGAGCTTAAATGCAAAAGAGATGCACCGTTTCATTAAACTCCAAGGCGTGTGCGTGTACTGTGAAAAACAGTGCGCTCAAAGGTCTGATGAAAATGGTGCATGTACTGTTCATTGCACAAGCACAGCTATCATCTGATCAAAACAGTGCGTGGAGTTCAACGACTATTTTCATTCTCTTTAGCTTTCTTCTTTTCTCTCAACTACCGTGGCAAAATGTCTTCAAAGCTCTTCAATGCTCTGTTTGAATCCTCTTCAATGATTTCCACCTACCCACCAACCACAACACCATTAAAACAGAGCACACACGGTACAAGCAAACCCATTATGTGGAACTCTCTGAAAAGATCCCCTATGTTCTTCTTTCGCTCGAGCTCACCTTCTCTCCGCTTAGGACATCGTTGTTGCCACTGTAGGTCTCTGCATTCAGGGGTAAGTTGTGTCTAGCTAACTTCTCATGCTCTCTGATCTGTTGGTGTGTGGTTATATTGTTTTCCATGAGGCTTTATCAATCTGTGGTTTTTGTGTTCAGGTATTTGTGTGTGGTTTTTTTGTGTTTTCCATGACACTAGTATGTGGGTTTCTTGATCCTTCGTGTAATACCATTGTTTCTCTTCCTACCTCTGTTGTATTTGGATATATATGAGTTTACTTTGCATTTTTCATGTTGGCATGCCTAACTGATTGTGATACTTACACGAACTGTTTGTAGCAAAAATGGTTAAGGAAAAATCGAAGGACGGTGGTAGTAATGATCCGAGAGCTGACTGGAAAGACCCTAAGGAACTACAAGCTTTTTGTGAGTTTTGTGCTGTTCAAGTCAAAGACGGCAAGAGGAAAGGAGGATTTTTGACCAAAACTGGGGTTGATGCAGTGATTGAGCAGTTGGGTGCCATGGGAAAAGTGGTGACTTACCTGTAGATTAAAAACAAATTGGATCATCTGAAAAAAGGGTGGAAGTAGTATAACGAGTGTTTTGACAATGAGACTGGGTTGGGTTATGATGCTGGAACTGGGATGCTTGAGGCCAGTGATGAGTGGTAGACCCGAAAGATTGCGGTTAGTTCACTTTACATAATTGTGAAAAACTTTACTGTCTAAAACTATATTATTGTGTTCTAACTACTGGTTGTCCACATGTAGGCATGCTCCAATGCAAAAACCTTTAAAAATAAAGGTTTGCTAAATCGTGACTTCCTAAACATCATGTTTGGAGGCACGGTTGCAACGGGGAAAAATGCATTCTGCACGAGTGGTCAAATACCAAAGGAAACCACCGAAGGGTCTGGGGACTCCGCTAATAGCACAGAATTTGTTGACTCCCAATGTGAACCCTTTGTGAATGTTGGCGCAATGGAGGTTGAAGGTCCATCATCGTCAAGGGCAGGACCGGTAGTGAATAAGGGGAAAGGCTTGGCAACTAGTGTCCACCTTTTCAAGCCAATTTGCAAGAAACCAAAAAAAAAGCGTTCAGTTGCGCAAGAGATGTCCAACTCTTTGAAGAGAATCTCAAATGTTATTGTTGAAAGATCTAGTGTAAGTACCCGTACACCATTAGCTTCCTAGCAACTGCTCAGTTTAAAGCAATTTTGGACATGGTGGTGAGTCTTCCTGGGGTGCACTCGGGTCATCACCCTTCATCTGTTCAGCAACCTCTTCTTCATGGAAAAATTAGAGGGTAGGCACATGTTTGCAACACTTGGCGATGACAAGAACGTCCAGCTGAAGTGGCTAGAGATGCAGTACCAAAGATACCCTGAATTTCATTTTCAGTGAAAGAAAGGGGATTGTCTCGATAGGGTTGCTTAGGCTTGGTGTAGTAATCGAGTTTTCAGTGTTGTACCTGTTGCACTATTTTTTTTTTCTTTTTTTTTTATTGGTAGAAACTATGCTTACCATGGGTGTGTATGTAAGACAATGGTTACCAATTAATTGTCATGTGTAGTGTATGCTTACCTGTTCCTTTTTCTTATGCTTACCTGTTCCTTTGCTTGTTGCATTTTCTCTTTTTCTGGTGAGTTTTGAAACTAGTAAAACTTTTTCTTTATTTTTTTGAGTTTTTTGTTTAATGTATGCCAGGTTTTATATATATGTTTTTTGCAGTCTCTTTGGAGATATTAAGAAACGAATACATTGTATCTTTCTTTACCTATCAGGCACTATTTCATGTCATATCTTGAAATCATTATTCATCTTCTATCATTCTTTATTTTTTATTTTTGGGGGGGGGGGGGGGGGGTGGGGAGTGGGGGATGATTGTCTTGTGGTTTAGGATGTGAAAATTAAATGTTTTGTTGGTAAGTGCAACTTCTTTGCTTCTCAAATCCACTAATAATCAGTTAATCATCATTTATTTAATTTTTGACGTACTGAGGGTCACTACCCAAAGAAAATGCTAGAAATACAAAGAATATGGTTGATAAGCTAGTTAGTCCCATTTCTTCTTCGCCCTGTATTTATGCTAGATAAGCTTTTCCAAAGCATTGTAAGTTTGTCAATGTGTTACAAGATTTGATCATAAGTTATTATTCTCATTGATAAGAATTATGTCTCAGCAGTACTCTTATAATTTTGAAAAATGACAAAAATCAAACACATGCACATTAAAACACTAAAGTGCTAAGTTTCATTAGTTGACAAGAAGCACCTAGACTTCCAAATTTGATGTTATTTATTTGCATATTTCTATGTTACTCTTCCCTTTCACTATATTAGGATTGAAGGAAATATTTAGTCCAACTTAGTAAACCTTTCCCCTTGAGGGCTTTTGTGGTTGAACAAAAGTTCAAGTCCCATTCATCTCTTTGTCTATTATCATTCTGTTGAGTTTTTAGCTAATAATAGAGAAGCTATATTTACATTCAAGGAAGCTCAAACTTATTTGTCCTAACGGAAACTAGAGTGAAACAAGCAGAGAGGTGCAGGAAAGCCTTGGCAAAGATATACTTTGATCAGTTCTTTTCAAGTCCAATATCTCATGCCAAGGTTTGACTCAATCTAGTATGTTGATTTTTCATAATTTACCATTTTATTGCTGAGTGTTAATGCAGTCCTCTCTAGCCTGCTTAAACTTGCTTTAGTTAACTTGGGGATTTGTAATTGTGCATGATTTATATCCTTCCTTTATTTCTTTATGCGTTAGACTAATGTGAAGAGACCAATTGGTTTTATGATGAGTTAACTTGCATGTATACAGGGTTTCTAAACTTATTTTTGTCTTATAAATGTTGATCATGATATTCAAAATTGCCTTCTGATAATTGCTATATGCATTGATTCTGTATTTTCTTAAAGTTGAGTTTTCTTGGGCCTTCAATCCATGCTCCAATGTGTATGGTTCTCTGAGTGTTGTCTTTCAGGAAAAACAGTTAAAGAACTCCCTCAGATGAAAATAAAATCAAAGTATTATACAAAAACAAAAAATCTTTTCCCATTGTGTTCATTCATTGTACCTCTCTCTCTCTCTCTCTCTCTCTCTCTCTCTCTCTCTCTCTCTCCTCCTAGCCTAAGCTAGTTCTACAGGTAAACATTGTTTCTTACAACAATAACTACCACATCTCTGTCTCTTTTTAGAGTTGTTACTTTCTCTCTCTCATTTTGCTTCTGGGCTGTGTTTTTGCTTCGCTGTTTTCTGTTTGCTGTGTGTGTGTGTCTGTGTTTTTATTTAAGGTTGGTCAATCTGTGGCATTTGGTTGATTATAATATAAGGAATAAAAGCAATGAACGTGCTTTTCTTTGTCTGGTTGTTTCTAAGTAAAACTTCACGCTTTTGATTGGAGTTGGAGAAGAAAACATTATTTGAGATTACACTCTGTACTTTTCTATTTTTTTTTTTTTAATCATTCAAAGGCCTAAGACAGAGAGGAACAGACCCTTTTGACACATTGTGAGAGAGAGGTTGTTCTTTGGAAAATGAGCCTTTTTTATTTTTAAGTTCCCCCCCCCCCCCCCCCCCCCCCCACAAAATGACTAAAATCTTAAACAAATATTATGATACTTTGCCGTAAGCTTCTGAATTTGGAATTCTATAAGGGAAAGTAAATAAATTAAACACACACATTGGTGTACATATATAGTAGCAATTTCTTTGGTGTGTTTCTTTCACTGTATATCACATTGTTTCTGATTTGCTTTCTCTTTCTTCTCTTGTCTGTCCATGGAGAATGGTAGAGGGCACAGAGCTTCTTCATCATGGTATGCGTGTGTTCTCCTTCATGTTCTCTCAGTAGGGTATGTCTAATATCTTCGTTTATATATATATATATATATATATATATTCAATTTTTTTATTTTTTATTTTTTTTTATGGTCTATGGGTTGTTGGGTTTGAGCTTGTGGGTTTTTATGTGTATATGCAGTACTTGAGCTTGAATAGACAATGTGATGTTTGTGTTTTTTTGATTCTTTTTTTCTATTTTGTTAGTTTTTATTTGGGTTTTCTTAGTTTGAGCTTTTGGGTTTTGAGGATTTTGTATATTTGTTGCAGAATAGAGTGTATATGTATATAGTGACTGATACTAATTGTGTGATTTCTAGAGTATGTGACCTTTCTTTTCTTTCCTTTCTAAAAAAAAAAAATTGTTCTTTTTATGGGTTTGAGCTTGTGGGTGGATTTAGTATATTTGTTGCATAATAGGGGCTCTGATACTATGTATTGTGTGATTTCTGAAGTATTTGAGTTTCTTTTTTTGAATTTGTTGTTCTTTTTTGAGTTTAAGCTTGTGGGTGGATTTTGTATATTTGTTGAATATAGAGCATATAGAGAGCCTTTAATGTTATATTCTGCAAGTTTGTGGTATTATGGGTTTTGGGGATTTTATATATGCATGTGATGGCATAATGATTCAGAGGCTTTCATCTTCATAGTGCATGTGATCTTTTGAAAGCTCATTCAGTAAGTCTGCCTCTTTTGTTTCATTCATTTGAGTATTGCCTAAGTAGTCTCTAAATTCAATATGTTCTGGCACTTAGTGAGCATGTCTGGTTATTTGGATGTTCATGTGACAATAGCGTAGATACAAAATTTCTATTTATGTCTGGTCCTCTTTGTGATATAATTTTAGGCTTATGGGTTATGTGGATTTTGTATATTTGTGTGATAGTAGAGTAAATCTAAAGATTTGACATATGGGTTTAAGATGATTTTATGTTTCCTAATGTTAAAAAGCTTAGCTTGTGGTTCTTTTTATGAATATTTCCAGTATTTGCTATATGAGCAGATTTGAGATTTACATGGCTTACAGTATGCGTTCTATTTTTATTATTTGTTTTCATCGGTGTCTCATGGGCATGGGTTGAAATTGTTTGCCTAAAGGCTAAGACACCACTTTCTATATAAAATATATATATATATATATATATATATATATATCTTATATTTCTTCAAATTTAATTGATCATCCTTGTAAAAATTGTATTTTACTGCAAAGAGGTGAGATTTTCAATGGAATTGGTTTTGTATTTGAATGTTTTAAATCAATTTGCTTATGCATTTTGGGAAACTTCTATATGTAAGCAATTAGAGATAATAATTAAATATTTTATACTTCTGAATTCTGAGGTTTTTGTTTATACTTAAAATCTCATCTAACATTGTGGAGATTTTTCTTATGTTCCACCTAAGTGTTGAGAGTTTCTTCTGTTGTGTTGGGATATACAAGGAGAAATAGGCATTAATGTAGACTCAAATTTGTTTGTTGTATTCAAACAATAACAGAGAAGAAAATGTTTGTTATGACTCAAATCTGTAGTTTTTTTTTTTCCTCCTTTGTTGGCGAGTATCTGTAATTGCATTGTTGGTGCAATTGTATTATGGCTTTTTTTATTTGTCCTAGTAGCTAAAATTTGCTATCTAGATTGCTTTATCTTGTACAAATGCAATCCATTTACAGCTTAAGAGACATTGTTACTTATGACATCTTAAGAGACATTGTTTCTTAAATTGTGATACAGCTAACTTTTAGGAATCAAAAGAAATCTCATGTTGTAACTTGTAAAGTGTCGCTTAGAACTTTTGACATTTTAATATCTTTTGTTGGCTTAATCTGATATCTATGGTGTCATATATTCTCTTATCCTGGAATAAGGCATAAACTCCATAATATGCTTTGTAATTTTCATTTTTCCTTAAGGGTTCAATCCCTATGGCAACAAACAATTTACTTATAAAAAACAAAAAAATTCTTAACATGCAGAAGATCAGTTATTTTCATGCATTAATGTAGTGACAAAGATTCCCTACTTTTAGATATCTTCCATATTTCAAGGCTCTGAATTTTAAGCTTGATATCTTTTAGATCATTGTTCAATAGCTATAAAGCAGTCTCAAGGTATACAAAAGGAAGGATTTACTAAACGACTCATCTGATTCCCAGCACTAGTGAGTTTCTGTACTTTCCCCTCTAGATGTGAATATACAATTTGTAGAAATCTTAGATGAAATTGTGAAAGCATATGCTTAGGATTGTTAATTTATTGGTACCACCATAGTTTGACCCTAGTAGTAATTCAATAACGTTTAACAACTTGTTTTTAGCCTACATTTTTTTTTACTAAGCCTATGTATTATAGTATCACATTAGTATTTGTACATGCAATTAAAGTTGGTAACTGTGGGGCCAGAATAAGTCAGCCGCCCCGGCCCACTCCAGGCCCAGCCCAACGGCCCATGCCGAGGACGCCTCGACGATCCGAGGTCCTCGGACCAAAGTTTGGAGCCCAGTACCCAAGGAGCGTTGCCGAGGATGGTTACATCCTCGGCATGCCGAGGACAGAAAGAGGGCACACGTCACACCTTTAAGGGGGGTCTCCCCAAGCATCCAAGGAGCAAATAACGAGAACCAATGGCCGGACATTGGAGCATGGCGGAGGAGCAGGTCCCAGGTGAACTGTCACCTCCACATTAAATGCCCTCAACTAACGCTCTGGCCGCAGACCTATATGACCAAAGTACCATTGCATGCGAATATACAAACAGGGTATGAATGGGTACAGTATACATTAACTAGAAATGAGGAGAAATGTCGAAGACATTTTAAAATGTCAAGCCATGTGTTTCAACAATTGTGTAATACATTGCGCCAGTATGGATATAACGGTACCATAAGAGTTTGCTTGGAAGAGTCTCTGGCAATGACATTGGTGGTACTTGGTCATGCTGAAGGTAACAGAATGGTATAGGATAGATTTCAGCACTCGGGTGAGACAGTGCATCGACACGTGGCCACGGTAGTTACATTGTTAGCCACCGTTATGGTAGCGGACATTATCAAGCCTGCTGATCATACATTTCAGGACGTGCCAGAACATATTTAGCATTCAGGTCGATATTGGCCACATTTCAAGGTACTTTGTGAATTTGGTATCTTGACTTGATTTTATTCAAATTATCTTTATAGTCATACCACGTATTTCATTTCACATTATATTTTTGTGGCAATAGTTAGGGTTGCATTGGTGTGATTGATGGGGTCAACGTCCCCGTGGTCGTACCAGTTGATAAGCAACACCCGTACTATGGCAGGAAAGGGATCACCACAACAAATTGCACGTGTGCATGTGACTTTGACATGAAGTTCACATTCGCATGTGTTGGATGGGAAGGGTTAGTGCATGACACGAGGATTTTTTTAATCTGCCTCAATAATGAGAGTTCCAACTTCCCAAAAAAGGGTACCCTATGAAAAAAGGGTTCCTTGCACCATATAAGGGGGAGAGGTACCACATCTCCAAATTTCAACCTTATGAAGTGCTGCATCGTCTAGAGGAGAGATTTAATTATCCCCATTCATCACTCCATTCGGTCATAGAACGAACTTTTGGAGTTTGGAAGAATAAATGGAAAATTTTGAGAAATATGCCACCCTTTCATATACGCACGCAATCGAACATTATTGTTGCTACAATGGTTCTTCACAATTTCGTTAGAGCACATGAGATAAACAATGACGTTGAACGTTTCAGATCTACAGGGGGCACATCTGGACGTAGTGAGAGAGGTCATTATGATCCCATGGCTCATATGATCTCAATCTTGGACGAAACTGAGATGAAAGAGGTTCGTGACAGTATCACAGCATCGATATGTGCAGATGATAATTGATTATGGTGACTATTATTTTTGTCACAATAGAAATTTAGTGTGGTTGAAAATACCATTAACATTATGGAAATTTTTTTGTGGGGACCATAACTAATGGTTCAAATGTAATACCATTTGTTGTTGTATTGTTGGTAAGCAGAACTAAGGGCTCACAAAACTTGATTGTAATACTTTTGATTTATGCATTTGTATATATCGTTACATGTGAAACTCATAGGTATTGCAACAGTAGATTTCAAGCTTACAGGGGACTTCTAAATAGACTCCAATCTTATCTGAACAAGAGATAAACTCAATGGATTTTAAGATTGCAACAGTAATCTATCAGGAATTTTAAAAAAAATAAATAAATAAAGAAAACAATATCTACCCTGAATTTCTTTTAAAGACACCAAGAACCCTAACTATCAATTGCTGAGTGTATATAGATAAATAAATAATACATACATATATATATATATATATGTGTGTGTGTGTGTGTGTGTGTGTGTGTGTGTGTGTGTGTATAGACACACATATACAACAACAGAACTTACAATCTCAATCAACTTGGCCATTAACATCATAGAGCAAATTCAAACGTCTCCACATTGTTTTAAGAAGTACAACTACATACATATCATAAACTGTTACTTGCAATAGTACGATTAACATACAAAACAAATGTAATAATACAAGTCTGTATTATTACATACATACACATCCCATTATGGCAAACACATATGTCTGATTTTGACTTCCCCAAACCTAGTAGAGAAGATAAGCAATACTAGAGACATGACCCAGGTTACTACTAGAGTTATTGTCAACTTCTTTGCTTTCTCTTCAGAAATCATGCGTGCAGCCTTGGCTTTTTCAGCCTTTCGTTTTGTAACTCGCTCCCTTTCCAATGCTGCGGCTGTCAGGGCGTGTGCTTGCTTCGACTCTTCATTGGCAACTTCCACCGCATGCTCCAATCGCTTGAATTTGGCGACAACAATAGGTGTTGTCGCTGCGCCACGTGTACAACAAATGCTGGTGTCTAACCACTTGAAGAACTTGCATGCACGGTCATCATCCTGCACAATACAATACAACACATAAACAAGAATACAACGAATTGGTTCTTTAATGCACAACACAAATATTTTGCCAATACTTGGATATGGTACTTACTGTTGACCAATAGCAACAAGTATGAAACCTCCTACCAAATGTATGAAGTTTCAGGGAAGTCCTAATAATGCAGTTCTCAATGTCACAAACATGGCCATCATAACTGGAGAGATAGTTACTCGTTTCCGACATTGGCATATCTTGGGAGTGTATATAGAAAAATAGAGGAGAAGGTGCATATGTAAGTAATCAATATAACGAAAGGAATAAGAGAGCATTAGCTGCATCAACGTACTAATAAGCAATCTCACTAGTAACAGGTTAAACTGCTAGTTTGCAGCTTACCTAGCAGCAGTTGCCACAACTACAAAAGGATTTGGGTTGTCCAAGCAAGAAAGATCTGGCAACTCTAAAGATGGCTGGAGGAGCTCAAAGTTGCTTAAAATTGATGACCTTGCTGCCTCTAAGACAATGCAACTTCAACACAGGAACACTTTACTGAGATCTAATTGCACTACTCTTTACTCTGACGGTCAGCAACAACAACAGCAAATGCTGAGCTTCTCTAGTCTTAATTAAATTTCCTGATTATCAAAAAAAAAAAAAAAAAATAGCATGGCAAGCCCTAAAGGCAATATATTTTATCTGTTAGAATTAGAGTTAATCCATTGTACCTTCAAAAACATAATCTTGAAACAAGTTTATTTCTCTCCACCTATAGCAATGCAAAATCCCAATATCAAAGTTCAGATTATACCTATATACCCATTCTGCTACCCTTCAGCCTAGGTAAAGATCTATCAACATCTATTTGAATGTTTTGTACAAAGACTACTCCAAACTCCAAGCATGCACTGTACCACAAAACTTTGCTGAAGACACATGGTTTTCAACATGGCAACACTTTATGCACAAAGTTATGCATCTAACTCCAAAGGTGAAGCAGCCATGCCTATGACCAGACTGTTAGAAAATTTTCTCCTTACAATTTGGCATACCAAAGATCTAGTTTTTTCAGAAATTTAATTGTAATCAATCTTGATCAATTAATATAAGACAAGGTACTCTAAAAAAAATTGAGCATAAATATAGTACCCATCCTTTAAACAAACAAACTTAGGACAATTGAGCAAGGTCCTTTAGTCTCAAGCAAGCTTAATATTTTTTTTCTGTAAGTAGAAAGTTACTCAAGTCCTTCCAACAGCAAACCAAGAAACAATCAAATCAAAGACATCTCAGCCAAACCCAGCTATAATATCATGATGGTGAAATATTAGTCCAAAAAGCATAAATTGCAATGAAATGGGCCAATGACACATATCAGGCACACACTAACTAACAATGTTGATAAAATCCCCTATACTTGTGCAACTTTCCATCTTTAAAGGCCACATAAGCTATTTAATTATTATGACACAAAACCATAAAAATTTGTTATTTGATAAGTATGACCATAATTTATTTTTAAGAAGATAAATAATAGCATTGACTAGAATTGAAATGAACCAATTGTTGGACTAAAGTTTTGTAGTTCTTGCTACATTTTATATAATCATGTCAGCTATAATACTTAAGCATTAGCTAAGTGGTAAATCCCAATCTCCCTCGGAAAAATATTTAAACATTCAAACTAAAAGAAGAGGCAATACCATCAGCAACACTAATCTGTAAACTACAACCATTTAATTTGTTTCCTTTACCAATACATTCTAATCAGTCTTCTAGCATTTAAAACCAAATGATCAAAATCCCATACTCACTGCAACAATTGAATTGGCAGACAAGATTGCACCAATAATAATTTAAAAAAAAAACCCTTTTCTTTAAAGTACCCATTTCAGGCGATGACATATACATACAAATATTATTATGATTTCAGGATAAGTAACTGTACAAATAAAGAAGAGAGAAAAGTTGGGGGTATTGAGAATTTTATACCAGAAGAGAAGGCCCTGACCTAGTAGATCCACATCTCCGTTTATAGCTTTGATCATCACGCATTTCAAACAACAATCAAAGTATTGAAATCCAATTCTCAAAATAGAAAGAAACAAAGAGAAAACACACACACAAATCACAATAATGAGAATATTGTGAAAGTAATATGTACCTGTGATTTAGAACAAATGGGTCAGCAAGTCAAATTTTTCAGAGGCGTGAAATAGGTTTATGGGAAGAGAGGTGTCATGGGTGGGAGCTCGAGTGAAATTGGGGAAGAGGGTGAAATGGGTTTATGGAAGGAAGAGTACACGCCGGCGTCGGACTGGGGTTGTCTTCCTCGTGGATTTCTCACTTGAGCTCTTCGCCGGCGTCGGATCAATGTAGGTCCCTGTGGATTTCTCTAGTGGGCGTGGAACTCTCTAAAAGCACAGGCGTTAGCTAGGGTACGGTGAATAGAAGAAGGAAAAAAGAAAAAGAAAAAAAAGAGTAAACACTGTATTTATTTGCTACAGTACTTTCAGCTGAGCTACAGTACCCGTATTAAAAAAATATCATCCATGTTTTTTCACTTATTTGCTATAGTGTTTTCATTTTTCAGCAAAATAAGTACTATCTAAACGGACCCTTAAAATAAAATTACAATCCGAGTTGGATGCACACCTGCTCTTACAGAGTCTGAATTTGATAAAAATGGGGTGTAAAACTCATATTTTACATCATCCAATAAGAGATTGTCACATCAGTTTTTTACTTAAAACTCAATACATCCTACCACACATAATAACATCTCACAATAAACTCACACTTAAATTAGATTTTTCAAATGGGTATTAGAATTGATTGAGTGTGGTTGTGCCTATTTTTTAATATGTAATATGATGATGTGGCATATTGAGATTGGAAGGGGTAAAACTTAGGTTTTACGCCATATAGTTATAGAATTTAATCTCTTACATCAAATATATAAAACAACTAAGTTGTTTTTAGTGATTTTTTTTTAGAGAATTTTAACCTATGACGTCCGCTCTTGATGATAGCTCTTTATCATCAGACTAAGACACCAATCAGTTTTTGATGTAGGCGGGGATTGAACCCCAGATCTCTTATTCAACCATCAAAGACTTTATTAGTTGAGCTAACTGGAACCCACATAAAACAACTAAGTTATCTTATCCTTTAATGAGAAACTACTTTATGGGCATTTTGGTTTGAAAATTTTGTCTTGTTTAATTAAGCATCCTACATTAAGGCTAGTTCAATATAATTTAAAACTTAAGGCAATAGTTTTAAATAGGATCTTTCATATTTAATTTTTATTATTTCATCTCAATATTTAAAGGGAAAATTGCACTTTACCCACCTGTGGTTTGGTTCATTTTAACAGTACCCACTCTTGGTTTAAAAATTATCACTTAACCCACCTGGGGTGGCCTCTGTTAGACCCCCCTTACCCACCTTTGCCATTTTCGTTAGAAAATATCCTTTACTATATAAGTCAAAATTAGAACCCAAATTGAACCCTAAAAAAAGAACGAGCTATCTCCCTCTTTCTACCTTAGAACCCCCAAAAATCCCCAAACCCATAATCCCTTTCTCTCTTTACTTTGATTGCCAAAGTGAAATCCGAACACTTGCAAGCAAGGAGGTGTGCTGAAGCTTGGGTTTTCCTTTATATCAGGTATGAAATGACTTTCTAGGGTTTATCACTGTTGTGTTTGTTCTTTTTCAATGTGTAACAATTGATGAAGGTGATTCAGATTAAAGTTTTTCTGTCATAAAATTAGTGGTTTATCATTGTTGGGTTTACCATTGGTGTGTTTGTTCTTTTATAGTTGACATTGATGACTGTGGTCCCTAGGAATATTTTGGTTAGATGCATCTTTAGGTTGTCTATGGTCCCATGGAGACAAATTGTTTAGTTGGTTGTGTTTCTTGTCTTTGACCCCACGTTAAATGATATTTTATGTGCAATTGAAATTATTTTGCTTTTGTCAATGATTGGTGCTCTCTGTGCTTGTGTTGGTTATGTATTTAATTATTGTTGTTTGTGCATTTGTTTTAACTCCTGCAGGTGGCTGCTAAAATTCGTTTTGATTTTACTATTCACCATAGTGGGAATTTTGAGTGGAACCCTGGTTTAAAGTATGTAGGTGGTGAGGTATCTACAATGGACAATGTTGATCCAAATCTACTAAGTCATTTTGAGATACAAGATATTTGTGCTGAGGTTGGGGGACCTACTAACAGTAGGATTTATTATTTAATACCTGGTGGTGACTTAGAGTAAGGATTAAGGTTAATTACTTCTGATGATGATGTGACCTACATGTGTGAACTACATGCTGAATGGCCAACAAATGAAATCAAACTTTATGTAGAACCTGAAGTTGATCCAATTGCTATTGAAGAACCTATAGTTGAACCAGATCAACCAATTGTAGTAGACCAACCATGGGAAATGAATGATGAAGATGATGATACTGATTGTGAGGAGGTGACTAATATTGTCTCTGTTAGATTATCTGTGGTTGACTAAAATGATGTTAGTGAAGAATCTGTTGAGAGTTTAAGGGATGGTAGTGTTGGTGAAGTTGTGCATGTGGATGACCATGCTACCCATGGACAGAACGTGGATGACAATGCTACCCATGGACAAACTGTTGGTAGTGAAGATGTTCATGTGGATGAACCTGATTGGCTAGATGAAGGGTATGAAGGACCAGATTATCTTGATGACATATTTGGTGCTCAAAACAATGAGGTGCCCAATATGAGAGAGCATCAAAGAGATACTGAAAATGTAAATGATGGAGAGCATTTAAAGGAGCTAGTTACAGATAATGGGAAGAGACTAGAAGCTGCTGCCAGCGATCAAGCTGCTGATGATAATGATTGGGCTGAAAAAGCTCTTAATGATGATGACACTAGGAGCATTAACAGTTTTGAGGATGATGATGAAATGGTGAAATGTCCAGAGTTTAATGATAAGACTGGCAGTAACCCTCAGTTATGCAAGGGTATGAAGGTCCCAAATGGAAGGTGTTTAGGGTTGCCTTAAGGGGATATGCAATGCAAAAGCCTGTGGACATTAAGTTCAAACTTAATGAAAAGACCAAAGTTTCTGTCCACTGCAAGTATGAATATGGTTGGAGGGTATATGCATCACAGATTTCAAGGGAGTTACCTTCCAAATAAAGACCATGGTTCCAACTTGTACATGTGGGAGAACATTCAAGCTTTTGAAAAATTCATTAGTGACATATGTCCAAACATAGTGCAAAAGCTTGAGCAGTTGAAAGTTGATTCTAAGTCATTTTCTGCTGTTCCATCAGGTTGCTATATATATAAGGTTGATAATGAGTATGAGAGGCATGTGGTTAACCTTACAAGAGAGTGTTGTACTTGTAGAGTTTGGGATTTGACAGGAATTCCATGTAAACATGGTGTTGTAGCAATTTATAAGAACCTGGAGAGGCCTGAGGATTATGTGCATGCATGTTATAGAAAGAATGCCTATGTGGTTGCATATAAGGAGATGATTACCCCACTACTTGGCCAAGATGAATGGGTTGAAACCAACCAACCTCTAGGCAGGCCACCAATGAAAAGGAAGAAAGGTGTAAATGAGCCAAACAACCCATACAAAGTTTCTAGGTCAAATAGACCTATAAAATGTAGGTTTTGCCATAAGGAGAGGCATAATTCAAGGAGGTGTAAGGCTAGAATAACTGGTGAGACACCATGGCAAAGGAGACAGAGACTTGAGAGGCAAAAAAAAAAAATTGTAAGTAAAGTAAGAATGTGTTTACTATGACAATTATATTACAAATTTATTTTTGATGCAAGACAATTCTTTTTGTAGGGACAAGAGAGACAAAGAACAAGCACTGACCAACCAAGTCAGGGTGCAACTTCAGTACCCCAGCCAGCAAGTTAGCCACCTAGGCAACCACCAAAGAGGTTTGCAAGGCAGCCACCCTGGGTTGCCAACCAGGCAAGTAGGCAGCCAGCCAGCTAGCCAGCATGTCAGCCACCTAGGCAACCATCAAGGAGGTTTGCAAGACAGCCAACCACCCAGACAACCAACCAGGCAACCAATCAGCAAGCAAGACAGTCAATAAGATTAGCAAACAAGAAAGCCAACCAGGCATCCACCATTCAAACAAGCCAGCCACCTAGATCTGCAAACAAGGCAGCCAACCAACAAGTAAAGCACCCACCTGGACCAATAAACAAGACAGCCAACCAACAAGCAAGGCACTCACCTGGACCAGTAAACAAATGCAGCCAAGCAGACAATCAGTCAAGCAACAAGTAGGATAGCTAGCCATTCAACAAGAAAGCCAATCACCCATCAAGTAAGTCAACCAGCCATAAAAGCAAACACTGAGGCAGCCAACAGGCAAACCCTACACACAGCTAACTGAAACATCTGCTTCAGTTTCAAGCAGACCACCACCAAGTAAAGCACCCACAGCTCAATAGTTCTCATGCAGCCAGCCCATCTCTCATACTTTTAAGGAAATATGGGATACAAGAAAATCTATATCTCAGATATATACACAAACACAAACATCACCCTGTATACTTACATAAATTACTAGATTAGGTCTTGATATGGAGTTGCTATGTATTTTGCAGCCTCCAAGGGGGTTGGTACCACCAAAAGTAGTTAGGAGCAGTCATCTGTTCTCATATGGGAAAGGAGGTGGATTAAGAGCTAAGACATCTGGTGCAATGTTCTCAACAAGGGATAGTATGCAAGGCAAGGATAAGGATAAGGGCAACAGCAGGGGCAATGGCAAGGTCTTTGGGAAATGAAGATTGGAGAATGAGCAAGCAGAAACTTTACTATACTTTTTTTGTTATTGTGCATGTCTGATAGTGGCATGTCACCACCTTTTTGTTATTGTGCATAACTTTCTATTGTAAAGTTATTTTGTTATTGTTTTAGTGGGGACAGAACCACCTATTATTGAAGTACTCTGGCTGTGTTTAGCCATTAATATTAGGTAGAGTCCACTTGTTTTGAACAATGCTTATTATATATGTATGGAATGGTACTCTTACTTTAAAACATACTTCTTTATGCTTCTTCATTTGATGTAAACAGAATCTTGTGGGGTGCATGTGCAATTTCCCCTTATATAAAGAAGAACAGATTGCATACCCTATTCAAATTACAAGAACACATTACATAAAGAACACATTACAAGGCAACATTACACATTACATAAACAAGGCAACATGCTCTATTCAAATTACCAGATCACATTACATAAAGAACACATTACAAGGCAGTATTACACATTACATAAACAATGCAACATTACATAAACAAGAACATATTACATAAAGAAGAACACATCACAAAAAGAACACATTGCATACTCTATTTAAATAAACAACAACATTACATAGTGCCAAATACATTGAATACACTTGTCAAAAGTGGTAGTACCCAAAATTATACAATAACTACAACAATTTGCCTTCAAGGCAGACTCAATAGCTTTATTCCAAATTCTCCCATCCTACTAGAAAACACAAAAAAAAAAAAAAAAAAAAGCAAAAAAAATAGCAAAAAACCTCCATGACACAACAAGTGCAAATTTGTACTTCTGTAACTTCTCTTTAGCTATCCTCTCTCTCACCCTAGCTTTTTCTTCCCTTCACTTGGCTACTTTTTCCCTCTCAATAGCTACTATTTCCCTATCACTAGCCTCATTTTCCTTTTCCTGTGCAACTCTTGCTTGATTCTTGTACATATTGAATCTTGCAAGGACAATGGGTGCAACTTTAGACCCACGCTTACATGTTTTGCCATCCAACCACCTAAAGTATTTACAAGTAGGTTCATCATCCTACAAACAAAATCAAATTAGGGTTATTCATAAAGCCAACAAAACCAAAATACCATCAAAACCAAAAAATAAAAAAAGGGAAAAAAAAAAAATATGAAAACCGACTGTTACTCACCACATCATAGTAGCTGCACCTATAAAACCTTCTCCCAAAATTGTTCAAGGTCAAAGCAGTCTGTAGCCAACAACGGTCAGCAGAACATGAATGGTGACTGGAACCCGAGTAATAACTTGAAAAAGACATGTTCATATTTCACTTTGGCAATCAGAGTACAGAGAGAAATGGGTTTGGGGATTTTTAGGGATCTTGATATAGAAGAAAACTCAAGCTTCAATACACCTCCTCCTTGCTTGCAAGTGTTCGGATTTCACTTTGGCAATCAAAGCAAAGAGAGAAAGGGATTATGGGTTTGGGGATTTTTGGGGATTCTAAGGTAGAGAGAGGGAGAGAGCTCGTTCTTTTTTTAGGGTTCTATTTGGGTTCTAATTTTGTCTTATATAGTAAAGGGGATTTTCTAACGGAAATGGCAGAGGTGGGTAACGGGGGTCTAACGGAAGCCACCCAAGGTGGGTTAAGTGATAACTTTTTAAACCACGGGTGGGCACTGTTAAAACGGGCCAAACCACAGGTCGGTAAAGTGCAATTTTCCCATATTTAAATAGTTTTTGCATTTAGACTTTAGAGAGAAGGCAACATCTCTTGGAAAACATGCCACGATTTTTGTTTCTTTCTTTTTGATTTTGAAAATATTTCCTTTTCAATTGATAACATGGTTAATTCAATCTATCTATCCATTTTAATTTTTTTTATAATTATTTCTACCAAACCAATTATTAGGATGGTCTTTTTATTTATTTATTGGGATTGAACTTTTTTTTTCTTTTGAAATTATCTTATGCACTCACGAGATAGGGCCCTTTTTATTGTGACGAGTCTTTTCTTATTGGAGAGCCTTAGGATAGAGCCCCATGTTTTTTGCATTCTCAGTTAGGGTTGAATTTATATATTAAGAACTCATTAAAATTAAAATAAATTTGTTGAAGTTGTAATGTAGGTGTTTATTATCATATTTAATAAAATACGCTATGGGTTTAATACTGTAAGTATACGGACGGGTATAATTCGGTATCTTTAAGAAAAAGTACGTTTCAAAAATTCGGCATAAAGATATGAAAATGAATAAAGAACAATACAAGTAAGTTACGTTTATTTTAAAAAAAATTCTAAACAAAAATATGGAAACATTTACCATATATGTTATTGAGATTAATACTTTAATCTTTATATCTTGACCTTTAACTTTTGTCAAATGTGATTTAATCCATAGAACATCCTAACAAAATTTTTTTAGGTATGTTAGGGCTATTACAAATTTTACTACATAGGTATTGATGTGTCAATAATCATTAAAAAAAAAAAAAAAATTCAAACAGTCATTTAGTATATATCGTGTTGTGGTCACACCAATCTCATTCATTGGCACATTAACTTGTAAATTTTTTGTAGTAAAAATTTGTACTCCATTTTTAGCTTTTTCTTTTTTCTTTTTTTTTTTGTTAAGGAACTATAATGCACCGACTTACAGCAACATTAACAAATTGGGATTTGTATTTGGCAGCTTTAGTTTTTAATTTTGGGTAATTAGGATTTTAATAAATTAATAAAATATTCATTAGAAACTTCTTTTTGTTAGTGTTTTATAGTAATACGTTTCAATATAAGTGTTTTACTTTATTACTACCGTGCACCCTTGGCGCGATAGTTACTCTACAAGTATAAGTGCTTGTAGGGTGTAGGGAGTAAAAGCTGGTGTTCAAGTCTTCATGAGAGAATTTCACACATATATATCAAGGAAGTCAATACCGTACCGGAGATTGTACCGGTTTGGTCAGCGGTACGATATATTTCGGATACCGGTTAATACCGGTGTACCGTTTCGGATTTACCGCTATTTTATATCTATTATATATATATATATATACACACACACACACACACAAAATCTCTAGAACCATGTTTATAAACATATAATATTTCATTTATTGTTTATCTCTAGCTCACGTAACTGCCTGTTAATTATTAAAAATATAAAACTAGTGAGTGGCAACTGGCAATAGTTGAATATTCAGCAAAAAAAAAAAAAAAAAAAAAAAGACAATAGTTGAAAATTTGAAATAAATGATGTAATTGAAATTTCAAACTTGTTTCAAATTTCAAAGTCTACACGTGTCGTGTCAGTACACACAAAATAAGACTACAAGAACCACACAAAACAAAAAGACCAAGGGATGCAGCTGTTAGTCTAAACAACAGATAAGAAGAAGTGAAAAAAAAATAAAAATAAAGAAGGGAAGTGAATGGAACGAAACTGAAGGAGGAAGAGGAAGGGATAATCAGCTAAATGTTGACAACGACCAACAAAGTGGTGCTGGGCTTGAAGGCGACATGAGCCATTTGGTACTTTTATGTTTTGTTTTGTGTTTTGTGTTCTTTTTAAGAAGCTTTTTGTACCGGCCGGTTTTTACTTTCCGTCCGAAATGGCCGGTATTTGCCGGTACGTCCGGCATAGTCCGGTATAGACCGGTATTTTGAGCGGTACAATTTAAGGGTGTTTCGGTACCGTTTTATCCATTGGAACGAGAAATACCGGCCGTACCGGCCGGTATGGTACGGTATTAACTTCATTGATATATATACCTAAATTAGGTTATAGTAGAATTTATATTTTGTATAAAATAAAAAAAATGTTTTACTTTATTGTTATCATATATGAGATAATAGATATGTACAATATGTTATACTCCCTTTGACTTTAGATAGGATTGCTAGTTTCTAGACGGCAAATGGATTGGCAAACTTCAAATTTTTGTTATCTTCATATCCATATTTTTGAGCAGTCGATTGTTATGAGAGACGACGATTATTACGGAATTTAACTTTCAAATTTAAACGCGTAACATACACGTTTTTAACTAACTAGGGTGTTTTCAGTAAAAAAAAAAAAAAATAACTAGGGTGTTTATCACAAATTAAGATTTTTTTAAAATGTCTTTCTCAAAAAAAAAAAAGATTTTTTAAAAATGCATTCAATCTTTGTAATTTGCTTTATGATGATGTATTGGTGATTATTTACACGGCTTGTTTAAAATTTGTACGACATGTATACATGCACAAAGGGAAATCAACTGAGTTAGGTAGCAACGATATGATGTCAACCTAATATTTCTAATATTTGATATTTCTAAAGCTTAAATCAGTACTTACGATGTTTTCTATTAATAATAGTATCTTTGTGGGATTTTTCATTTTTCTCATAGCTTGGGTCTTAAAATTATTAGTGTATACTGTGTATATATATATAGAGAGAGAGTGTGTCTCAGATTGGCTTCATTTGCTCTGAGTTCAACAATTTCTACAATTTAGGGTAAGGGGCACGTTCATCATGCATTCTCTTATATAAAAAATACAGTGGTCATGACCGTAAACATCGTGAACTTAAGCTGTCTGTTATAAGTGAGATCATATTGTGGATGAATTCATTTTCATCACTTTAGAGCATTCGCATTAGCTCGTACATAAAATCATGTATATTTTAGCATATATATATATATAAGAGCCTACTTTTTCTATTTTATGTAATTACTTTATATCTGGTATAAGTGAGACATACTGTGGATGAATTCATCCTCATTATTTTAGAGCATTTACATTAGTTCATGCATAAATTCTTGTCTATTTTAGTATAAGAGCCTACTTTTTCTATTTTATATGATCACTTTTCAAAAACTCTTACGTCATATTATCTATAATCCGCTGTCATTATTCCTTCTCAAAAAAAAAAAAAAAAAAAAATCCGCTGTCATTATTTATTTAATATTATCTTCATAAAGTGAGATACTGAGATAAAGAGAAAGAGAAAGAGGGAAAGGAATTTCATAGGAATTCAATTGAAATACAAATCAATATTTTCCAACTCATTCATTATGTAAGTCCGTAATTTATATTTATATATATATAAAACTTGAACATCCTTTTCAAGTTTTGTGTCATTAATTCCAATTTAGATCTCCAACCTGGAATTATATTTGTGTACGTGTTCTAAATTATATAGGAGCCGTATATAAAAGTTACAACTGGTTTGAGACTCCCCCAACCACAAAAAGTCTCATTCTAAGAAAAGAAGACGACCCATGCTAGTTGTCACAAGGCCACCAAACCCGGTCACCCAAATACTAACACCCCCCTCCTCTCTCTCCTCTCCTTCACCCTATAACCAACAAACCAACTGTCTAAACCGAACAAACACCCTTCTTCTCTCTTCCCCTCCGTACATTTCCCTATCTCCCCTCCCACCCTTAATCCTATATATTCTCCTCTTCCTCACCACCCTTTTATTTCATTCTTTGGTGTGCAGTGTTTCTCTATATATCTTAGAGAAGTACTGCAATCTTAAGAATCCTAATCTACTATATTACGTCCACAAATAAAAACAATCAACATGGCACGTCAAGTGATTGTTCTTGCTCTCATTTTCCTTGTGGCTGCTGGTTTTGTAGCGGCTCAAGATGATGGATCTCCTAGTACCTCCCCCACCGTCTCGCCTGCGCCGCAATCCCCGCCTACCACTCCATCATCTTCACCTGCAGCCCCCGTCCCCGTGTCTCCTCCTACCTCCACCCCTGCTCCCATTAACCCCCCCTCCCCCTCACCCCCCACGGAGGCACCTAGGTCTGCCCCTGCCCCTCTCACCCCTCCTCCTACCACACCCGTCTCCCCTTCTCCCAGTGATGATGGTGATGACGACTTCACCCCTGCTGCTTCCCCCGCTGACGACGGTGTCTCATCTCCCCCCGCCCCTGGGAGCGTGTCAACCCCAGTAGGTGGGCCCGCCGGAGGACCTACATCTGATGATGAGGCCCCGGCTCCTGCAACCACCACAGAAAGCGGCGCCACTACTCTTAAGGCCTCCGTTGCTGTCGGAGCTGCCATCGTTGCTGGCTTCTTCGCCTTTTAAGCTAGACAGTTAACATGCTTGATGAAGATATTGTTATACTGAGTTATCCTTTGACCGTGTATGCATGTTACTACTTGTTATGTGTTACCATTTGCTTTATTCATTTGTGTATTAGCTTTTTAATTAAGAGGAAGCCATTTAAGTACTTGAAGAAAGGGTCCTCTTTAATTTGTTTACTTTTGAGATAGTTTGTATTTCATTTAAATAATGTTTTTTTTTTTTTTGGTTATACATGTATGTGCTTTTTCTTGGGTTACATATATACAATTTGATAGGAAAAAGAATTCATTTGCACTTTTGAGATTTCAAATGCATTTTGGATAATCTGATTAACGTTGCTTCAAATTACCATATAATATAATTTATATTTGCATGTCAATAACTTTGTAGATTTTGTCAATATAGTTTTGCTTATTTTTGTTGTTTTTTTTTAACTCTCAAATTCGAGTCTTCTAATGAAATTTTTTTACCAGTTGGCTAGCAGCTGGACAGCATATAATAGAAACTGACCATAATTAACTAATTAAAATTCAATTGAAAAATTCTTAGTTTATATTATACTAACAATAATCAATGTAAACTTACAGTTTAGATACACAAATGTGACAAATGTTATACATATTTGTAAAAAGTGTACAATATTATTTACTTTTTGCAAATGTGTACAACATTTACTGCATTTTGTGTGTATACAATGTAAACCTATAAAAGTCTTAGACAATTCTCTCTTTCTTATTTTTTATTTGGACAAAACTTAGGTACAGTACCTTAGGTGCTGTTCTTTAGGTTCACATCTTAAGATTCAGCCATGTAGCTACTTAATTAAAAAATACACTTCCTTCTCATGAGAGAAAATCCACATGACAGAATCTTAAAAGGGGAACCTAAGCAACAATATCTAAGTACTGTACCTAAGTCTTGCTCTTTTTATTTTATTTATTTATTTTTACTCTAAGTATTAAGAGTTAGTCATATTTATGAACATATTTTCATACTTTATAACCACATTAGAAATTCAACTTCTTGACAAGATTTCTTCTAATTTAAAATCTTTCTGAGCCCTATCAATCTGACAATCTCTCGATTCTCAAAAAAAGAAAAAAAAAGAAAAAGAAAAAGAAAAAAAAGAAGAAGACAATCTCCCAATTGATACTGGAATGGCCAACTCTAATGATAGTATATACTAATAATAAGGAAATAAAACTGGGGGAAGAAAATTGAAAAGAATCCAATATTCAAATAAATTTGGGGATTTGTAGGATTTCGGTTTCCATTTTGAATGTCATGTGAGAGAAGGAAAAATTCATAAACATTATATATGTATACAATTATATATGCCTTCAATACCATATATCTAATGGATCTTTATCAGTTTTTATATAATGTGGTTCGGTCATTTGAAATGGAACCTAAAAATCAAGTTCCAAATAATTTGTCCCGATATGATCAGATAGTAACTAGTTTAATTGTATTATTGTTATTGACCCCAAAATGGAAATTGGAAAATAAGTTTCAACTTTTAACTTTCATGTATTATCCTCTAGTTGTGTATTTGAGGAATGAAAATTGGTTTACGGCCACAGGATTAGTGGCTTATAGAGAACCAATACAATTGTGGAGTTCTTAGTTCTTACATAAAAAATTGGAAGCCCTGATTTGATTACCCAATCTCAAATCCGCTCATATCGAATGCAGTCCAAAATTAGCCAGAAATATTTTTGGTATGTCGCAACAACCTCCCCGAGATTTCCTGAACAACTAGGTTTTCAGCCATGAGTCTTTTTTTTTTTTTTTTTTTGGTCATCTAGATAGAGTGAGATGTTTTCGTTTACTAAAGTAACTCTTACGTTATTTTAAGTGGTTATTCTATTTTAAGTAATGAAAAGAACTCTTTACTCTTTAGTCATGAGCCATGACACCAATTCATTACACCAAATTAGGTCATTCAAATATTCCTTTTTTTTTAGAGTATATATAGTCCCACTGTCCAAAAAAATGAGATAGAATCACAGTGAAATTAAAGTAGTACACACATTACAAATAAGCATACAATTGACATGGAAATACCTCAACTATATATAAAGATAGTCATTAATTCATAGCTATTCGTCTACATATAATTTAAATTTCCACACGTACTTGTTCATACCTTAATCCAGTGGCTTTTGAAAATTTCCTTCTACTTAAGTCCTAAGTTGTATGACAAACTCAAACTACACTAATTTGAAGAACCAATATGTTATTTTGTACTCTTTTGTACCATGCCTAACCCATTAAAACAAAGTGCATTCGAAATATATGCCTCAAAAAAATTATAATTGTCATTAAGTCAAGCAACTTTCTTTTACTTTGCATTTGAAGAACGGAAGAACCAAGAAATATTCCAAGATGTTGGAGGGTTTTTCTTTTTGGGTCTGAAGAGAGGTCACTAAAGTTTTTGTGGCTAGGAGTTTGGAAGCTCCCTTTTGTCAGTCATGAACAAAAAAGAAGAAGAAGGCTTTTTTTTTTTATTAATTGAAATGCTCAAATAAATAAATAAATTGATATATGAAAAATCTCAAGTCTCAACACCGCAAATGAGGAAGGAAAAAGTAACAAATCATTACAAATTCATTAGTTTGACTATTTTTTTGGTCTAATCTATATAGTTTATTTATTAAGAATTGGTATATATCATAATGGTTTGCAATTAACTTAATTAGTAAAACTTTTTATAGCCTAATAAGAGATTTAGTACAAAAAATTGATTAATGTCTTAACTTAATGATAAAGAACAATCATTATAGTATAAATCAGCTGAACCATACATCAATTACATAACGTTGTCTGTCAGTCAGTGCATGCCTTTAATCAAACATAGAATTATACCATTCACACATAAGTATTAATTACCTAAACTAATCGCACTATTTCACCAAACGTCCATTAATGTTACTTTATTTTAGTTATATCTATGGGACAAATTTGCTGGAATGCAGCAAGAAAGAAAGAGAGAGTCGGTGCACGTAAACAAGTCAATCATGACTAGCAACTAAAAATGAGTGTGTTTTTTTGACGTGAAGACTGCTAGCCCCACCTCTGATCAACGTAGATATGAAAGACTCGTTACCTATAAATTTAGATTCTCTTTTTTTTGGATCAAATAAAGTTAGATAGTACTGTTACTCCTCTAGCAGTTGATTCTGTTGATTGACAGGAAAAAGGGAAGCATCAACGCTTTGTTGTTTTGTTTTTGTTTTTGTTTTTAGTTTTTTTCATAAAGAAAATTAGTCACAACTTACAAGTTACAACCTTCACAATCTAAAAAAATAATATAAAAAGAAAATTTGTGTCTTTCATATTACTCTTCTTAATATCTAGATTTGGTTAAAACTTTAATATGACTTTAAACAATATTACACCATTTTTTTTATCAGATGTGAAATTTGACAAATTTATAGTTGAATTATATTTTTTTCTTATACCTTAAATGTTTGCAAAATTTTAAGATGATCATAAATCAATAATTATCTTATTTAGTAAATATTTAAAATTTAAATTTTTGTATTCTAAAATTATGTATAAAACATGAGTTTATATATCAAATAGAAAAGATCATCCGTTTATAACGAAATTTACCATGCATGTTACGAATTAATCTAGAAAATATGTAACCTAATAATAGAATTTTCAAAATAAGTTTATATATCAAATAGTAAAGATCATCTACTTACAACGAAATTTAGCACGCGTATTAAGAATTAATCTAGAGAATATGAAATCTAATAATAGAATTTTCAAAATATTAATTAATAAAGAATTGTTATATGATGTAATTAATATGGTATAAAGTTACACCCAATGTAAATCCTCACTCTATATGTGTGTATATATATATGTGTGTGTATATTCAATCAATCATTAAAACCTTGTTCTTATATGAGATCAAGATGACCATATCTATTCGGTTATATGAAACTGAATTACTTGCTTTCCTAGGGGAAATGTAGCTGGCAATAAGGTCATACTCTAGATTCGGAACAATATTGTTGATAAAGATTTCATTATACTAGTTTTATGTATTCTATCTCTATCTCTCTAGAGTTCATTAATTATACTTTAGTAAGATTAGATTTCATTAAGAAATTTTAGCAGTTGAGTTGCCTTTTATTTTCTTCAAAAAATTTAGTCAATATATATGAGCTTAAGCTAGAATAGATTTGAAATTCACAAGAAGAAGCCAATTTAATTGTCTAGTATTTCTATTTTTAGAGTGAAGATTCTAGATTCAACATAAATATTTAATTATAACATTTGGAATTTTTCTAGTCTTTGGCCCCCAATAACAAAATTGAAAGAAAAGGAGTATATTATCGCTTTTAGAGCGAGTGTTTTTTCTCCACAGCTAGATGATCTTTAGTTGTTCTTGTTCACATATGGACCTCCACTATTTAACGCAGAAGGAAAAGACTGAGATTTCACCATAAAAAGGGTGGCTAGGGGTAAAACAAAGAAGTCAATTAAATCAACACTTGACTTCCTTATGATAAGGAAAATGCAGTCAATATCACACAAAATGGTTTTAAAGCAAAATTTGCCACTGGTCATATGACTTACTGGCACTTCAATTCTGCATGGGGTAATTTTTTTTATTTTTTATTTTAATTATCTTATGTATCGGCTTTATTTATTTTGGAGATTTCTCAAAACAATGAATTCTATAGGTATGTGGATTCCACAACATGTGAGAAATTGAATATATATATATATATATATATATATATAATCTTTGCGCATGAGATACTTGTTAAGTGGTTAAGTAACATAAAACACTACAAATACATATTAAATGGTAAACTGTTGGCAAACAAAGGATTAATATTGTTCTCATCCTTTTTTCTAGTTGCTCTCACAGTTATTTTTAGCTGATAAACTAGGGGTTCAGTGTGCTCAATTAGCAGCGGGAACCTTTCCTACAATTAAGTGAACCAGCAGTCATGGTCATTGAGCCCACCAGAGTAGATGGTCTTGCACTCAGGCTATATGCCCTAGCATAGCTAGAAGATGCACCTGCTCCCGACTGCCGGAAGTATGCTCCGTTCAACAGCAAATCCCCTTCGGACCTCCAGTTCCAGTGCTTCCATTCACTCTCTGATGCAATCTCGTGCTTGGTCACCTCTTTCTTAGACCTGTCATCAGGTGCAAGAAATCTATTGCCTTGGCTGTAGATAGTAGGGTCAGCACTCCCTCCAATAGCATACATTTCCCAGTGAGTGTAGTCATTGTTCACCACATGAAAATACCCATGTCTACACCTGTAAATTTTGCAAATTCACCTTTATCAACTTTGTAGGATGGAAATATTAAAATTACTAATTAATTAACAATTTTACTAATGTAAAGACTGAAAAAGACTTTACAATCTAGGTATGTGAAAATTGTATAATGGATTATCTTATATAAGTAGACATATGAGTGTTGTATAAGTAATATGAGTATAGTACAACTACATTAATAGGTTTAAAGCTTATTGGACTTATATTTTAACAACTATAAAAAACTTACAAACCAACATATATAAAACCGAATGTGATTAATGTTATTTTAACAGCATGATAAATAAATATTTAAATTACTTTTCTGTAATTAATAATACACTAATTTATAAAGTCTTTATAGTTAAATTTGTAGTATCTTTAGTATCACATTTAATTTATTTATGTAAGAATGTAAACTTATTACAAAATTTTACGATTTGACACAAATGAATGTAAATATTTAAAAGTTGATTTGTTAATTTGAGAGATTTATGTAATAGCATTTGCATTATTCATATCAGTCGTAATAATTATTTATCTATAGGTCGATGACTTAAAGTGTGCCACCGTTATTATTTTATTTTATTCAATTTTGAACATGAGTTACCCACCTTGGCATTCTTTGCACTAGCCCTTCTCCAAAATGATTAAAGGCTACAGTAACTTGCATGTCTTTATCTTGTGTGAAGGAATCACTGTGGCCTAAAAGCATGACCTTGTCATGATGAGTCATGTAGTTGTTGGAGATGGTGATGGCCGTAGATCCATGGATGGCATCTATGAGACCATCATGGCAATTAGACAATGAGCAATGATCCACCCATATGTGCTTCCCTCCAAAGATGGACACCCCATCACCATCCGATACTGTCCACCAGCCATAGTGATGAGGGGAGTCTCTTATGTCAGCATTGCCTCCTTGCTTACAATCATGAATATTGATGCCATGGATGATGATATTAGTGACACGATGTATGGTAATGCATGGCCCTCCAGCAATGTGAACACTAGCACCCCTACCATCAATGGTCTTGAAAGAGTTCATCACTAGCTCTTGCTTAAGCTTAATTACCATGTCCCTTTTGAAGATAATCCACAAGGGCTCATCTTGTATTACGGCATGTCGTAGAGTACCCGGCTTCGGGTTCACAGCATCATCATCACTAGAGTCAGTGACCACGTAGATGTGGCCATTTCTTCCTCCAATTGCATTCTTACCAAAACCAATGGCACAATCAGCTAATCTCTGGCGATTCTTGTCCCAATTGGGGTCACAACGCCAACAATCATCAATGGGGTTGCCTGTTCCACAAGATAAATATCCCAAGTTCCTCCTAGAGGCATTGATGCTCCTATTAACAAACAAAAAAATGTCACATTAATCTTTACTTACATAGAGCATGAATTATAGTATGAGATATATGTAAATGTAACATAATAATGTGGATCTTATTCTTACGTACCTATGTACTTCATGTGCAACAAGATCTGGGTCTTGTACTGGTGATGAGAAAACAAAACTTGGGGTTAGAATGTAGATGAAGATAAGAAGCAAAAGAGAAAGATGAGACATTTTTTTCTTGGATTTGGAAGAAAGTGGAGGCAAATTGGAGTGAGGTGAGAGCTGTGGTGTAGACTTGGTGGGTTATAAAGAAATAAAAGCCGAAAGTACAGGCGTGATTAATTAATCTGTGCATGTGGGGTCTCCGTTATCGTAATTTCAGGGTTTTGTTTTTTTCTTTTGTTTTTAAGTTTTTACATTTTTTGGTAGTTTAAAACCGTTAATCAAGCCCCAATAAAATCAAACCCTGTAAGTCAAATTGGTTGACTCTCTGTCTTAAACGGGCCCGTAAGTGTTTTTTCTGTAGTCTTTGCGCCCCGTTCCCATTCATATGAAACCTCCACTAGCACATGTTTTGTTATAATTAAGTTATAATTACTTTTAGAGATGACAAAATGTCCTGCTCCGTTCTGATCGTACAAATTTTACTCATTCCAAAGAGGTGATGGGTTAGAAAGGAATTTAGCTACTCTGTGAACTGTCTCGTTTCATCCCATCTCATGCCAGGTGCATGCAACTCTCCTTAGGGATAATAAAATACCTTCGTCTCATATTGTTTTGACTCATCTTATTCTTGTGGTGCAAAGTTTTCCTTTCTTCAATGTGGGGATGAAGCACCCATGATCCGCCTGCATTCCATTATATGGCCTTATCATTCCTATGCTTCAACCATTGAACTTTCACAGGCTCAACCTTAGGTGAACAGAAAATTATAAAAGAAAGGATCATTAATATTGCTATATTTTGTCTATTATGAGTTGTCATTGGAACTTTGGTTAAATTGTGGTTTAATGTAGATCTTAGATTTCAATATTTTGATTTTTTGCTTGAACAAAAATCTTATTTAACAAACAAATTAATTAATTAAGCACCTTAAAAATAACTATCAATTTCTTTTTTAATAAATATATCTATGATCATGAGTTCATCACTTGTTGAGCCACGTTATTATCAAAGATTTTATAAAAATAAGAGATACATAATTAGACTGTTTATCTTTCATTCAATTGAATTGTAACTCTATAGTGATTTGTGGGATGAAGATCTCACAATCGAATCCCACAATGAGAAGAGCTTGGGGAAAATTCCACACCCCCACAGGCCCCAACTCAATGCCTATTAGTTCTTGTGAGACTGAAATAACAATTATGACTCACCAATTCCCCTACTTGTAGGCTCAAACTCGTTGTGTATGATGCTACTATGGTAACACCCAAATAGAGCCACTTTGATCACCCTTCTTGCATTTCTTTCATTAAAAAAATATATTTATACGAATTAAAATAAAATAATGGTAATGTGGCCGGAGAAATCACTTGCTAAAAAATATGTGCATTATTTGGATTAAAAAAAAAAAATAGTTTTACATACCAGAAAAAGATGAAAGGACTTGAACAAATTCAAGGTAAAACGGGATTCCTTTGCCATCATTTCTAGTTGTCTTATGTGTTTTTAGAAATTACTTTAACAACTTGCCCAAAAAAAAGATATCACTTTGCAGTAGTACCCAAAACAAACATATTTTTGTCTTCTTTTAATAGGTAAAAATTATATCTTTGGTCAAATTAAACTTCCAAACCCATATGGCCTTTGTCAGTTCTGAACTGAACACGTTTTTCCTACTTTAGAAGGTGATAATGGCAGTGTTGACTTCTTTGCAAAGTGAAAAGTAAATTTATGTGTGCAAGCTCGCCAAGAAAAGAAAAATTAAATATCACATGCCCTAAGGGCTAAGGAGTTCTCTTTTCAAAGATTATCAACAAACACCATGTGTGTCTCTAGGGTCTAGGCTCGACCATGCATGATCCTAATCCATAATTATATACTCTGTCAAATTCTTTTTTCTTTTTCTTTTTCTTTTTTCCCACTGACTGCGGAACAAATTTGATTTGTATATATATATATAGTTTATACATCATCGTGATGTATTATATAGTATCAAGGATCATTTAGTAGCCGGCCTTCTAGTTAACCGTACCTTTACGTGCCCATGCATGTATATGAAGTTAGCTAGAATTATATAGTCAAAGACATCGTTGTCAATTAGGTTGGTGCATTGGACTTCAAGTGAGAAATAATTCTTATTTTCTGACAAACTTCAGGACAACAAAGTGACGAGAAAGATACTTAGCAAATGACCTTTTTTTTTTTTAAGTACTCCCACTCGATCACAGAGAGTGCGAAGGGATTTTAACCCTAAACATTTCAATTCAAAATATTATAAGAGTTGAGCTACAAAACTCTCAGTATGAGTTAACTGTTCAAATTAATGAAAAGGGTAGCAACTATTACAACAAGGCATTAATCCTCACTTTATCGGAGGTAGGAAGATGTCGGTAAAACTTTCTGATAATCACCACAGGCCTTGTGTTCCCGAGTGCTTAATTAGTTTCGTTATAGAAATAAAAGTAGCAATATGGAGGTCTAGCTTGCTAAGTCGATCAGATTAATTTCAGAGGGTTATGACTTCCTAAAGGGGTAAATTTAAATTTATAAATAAGACACGAAGACTTTAATTTTGCCTGGCCATTTTTAATATTTATCATATGAAAATTTAAGTTTCATGTCCTAGTAAAATTTGTGTAAGACTAAATGATCTATGCCATTGCTTTTGAGAGAGAAATCATAATTTCAGCTTGCCCAAGTATGTGCCACTTTACCATAATGATCAGGAAACCACACATGTGAAATGATCAAGACGCATGAGTGGGCTGAATTTCCCACTCCTTTCCAAATAAAGAGTGATAGTTTTGGATATAACTGGTTCCATACATCATGTTGCATTAGATAGGCTCATATGCATCCCATGCATATTTTCCGTCACTTCTATATATCTAATAATATAATGTGATGGAAGAAGAGTCTAGTCTTTAGAACCACAACCTTACAAAGAACAAAGGGCGCCAGCGGGATCAATTAATTGTCTCAAGAACAACGTGCAAAACAAAATGTTCCGCTTCAACAGAAAGAGAAGACAATGTAAGTGCAATATTGAAAAGTTAGCTTTAAATGTTTTGAGATTTCACCACTTTCCTTCTCACTTGTGTGTGTGTGTTTGTTTCTCAAAAAAATGATTGGGTAATTGTCTCACATTGCTTAAGAGAGTGTGTCGTATGTAGTATAACTTGTCTCACCTTCCCTTAAAAGTTACCATGACTTTTGAGTGGAGTTTTGGTATGCTTTTGTATTAGAACATCTTTCTATCTCCCTTGTGTGTACGTGCATTTTTTTCTCAAAAAAAAAAAAAAAAAAAAAACTTGTTTTGAGATTCATTTGAAAAAAAGGACTAAGAGTGAGACTCAAAAGGCAAAATGACATGTATATTAGAGGACAAAATTGGGAAATGCCCCGTTTGATCAAAAAAAGCAGCATTATGCCCTCTTTTCCAAACTAAATAGGGAAATGCCCCTCTTTTGAAAATCGAGTTTCTCAAAATCGATTTAGGTCCTATAGCGGCGTTTTTTAGGAGCCTATAGTGACGTTTTTAGGACCTATAGTGGCGTTTTTTAACTCGATTTATATGAAATTGAGTTATAGGTAAAAAAAATTTAAAAAATTGCCTATAACTCGATTTTATGGAAGTCGAGTTACAAAACGTCATTATAGGTCCTGAAAATGTCACTATAGGTCCTTAAAAACGCCGCTATAGGGCTCCAGAATTTTTTTTTTTATAACTCGATTTTGAGAAAATCGAGTTACAAAAGAGGAGCATTTCCCTATTTAGTTTGGAAAATATGGCATAATGCTGCTTTTTTTGCTCAAACGGGGCATTTCCCAATTTTGTCAGTATATTAGATATCACTAGTAGTAGTCCCTTGTGCGTTGCAAGATTTCAGTCCTATTCGGTCTACTTTGGTTCATTGGGTCTATTTCGATCTAAATCAGTCCACTTTGGTTCATTTCGGTCTAATTCAGTAAATTTGGTCCACTTTGGTCCATTATGATCTAATTCGGTCCATTTCAATACTTTCGGTCCAATTGAGTCCATTCGATCCATTTCGGTCCATTCAGTGCACTTAAGAATGGTAAAAGATAATTTTGGGTTGAGAACATGATTTTAAAAACCGGAAAATGGTTTGTTTCTCAATTTTTACTAGTTGAACAACAGGTTTTCCCTATTTTTACTAGACCAAATTAGGATCTCAATTCCTAGTTGAACTAACTGGTCCTATTCGATTTTTAAAACCATGGAGAGTACCTACTTTGAATATGAATTTATTAAAAAAGCAACATTAAGTAGCAGTTTTTCCTATATAATTACAAGTGGAAATCTTGAAAAAAAATTGTTAATTACATATCAACAAAAGTAAAATAAAATAGGATAGAGTTAAAAAAAAAAAAAAAAAAAACCATATGGGATAGAACTAATATATAATAAATAAATAAATATATATATATAGAGAGAGAGAGAAAAAAAACAATTAAGTTATTGAAAATATTAAAAAACCCAAAAAAAAAAAAAACAATGAAATTAATATGAACGTAGGTTGCATGTTTTATTAAAACACTAGCAATAGTTTTTTTAATTAAAAAAAAAAAACTAAAAAGTAGTTGATAAGAAGTTAAAAACAAATAACATGTTTGTTTTTATCTAAAAAATTACAATTTAGTACAACTATTGGCACAACAATAATTTTTAGGTTCAATTTATATTATATAGTATATGATATCTATTGTTTCTTTCTAGGATGCCACAGATACGAAACTTCTTATTTTGCAACTTTATGACTAGCTGTAATATCTTACCAAATCGCCAATCAAATACAAATAAATAAACCAAAGAAACCAAACCGATGGAGTAGAGGTCAATGTTTACTCTATTATTGCTAAGTAGTGACCATCTTGTAGACTTGTAGTAGACCGTTTTTAGAACTTGGAAGATGAAATTCTCTATTTGTTATTTTAGTTTTTTTTTAGATTGTACTTTTAATCCTTAAAGTTTAAAGTTGTTTTCATTTTGGTTTCATGACGATAAAATTGGACATGAGTAAAGCCTATGATGAGGTTGAATGGAGGTATTTGGAAAGCATTATGAGGAGAATGGGTTTCTATGACAAGTGGATTAATCTCATGATGATATGTGTTAAAACCGTTTCTTACTCGATTTTGGTGAATGGTGAGCCCCAAGGCCTTATCCAACCTACTAGAGGGATTAAGCAAGGGGATCCACTATCTCCCTTCCTATTCCTTTTATGTACAGAAGGTTTGCATGGGCTTATCACAAAAGCAACAGCTGATGGTGACTTGAGGGACTTTTCTATCTGCAAAGATGGTCCTAAACTAACCCATCTATTTTTTGTAGATGATATTTTGTTATTTTGCAGGGCAAATGAATCAAAGTGTCAAAAAGTCCTAAATTTGTTGGCTATGTATGAGGTGGCATCAGGGTAGAAAATAAATAAAGAAAAACATCCCTTTTTTTCAGCAAGGCAACTCCTTCGTCAATGAAAAATGTCATAAAAAACTCCTCGGGGTACAAGAGATAAAGTTTTATGAGAAGTATTTGGGGCTGCCATCTTTGATATGGAGGGGAAAGTATGCAAGCTTCAATTACATCAAAGAAAGAATTTGGAGAAAATTACAAGGGTGGGAAAGGAAAATTACTTTCACAAGCTGGGAGAGAAGTGCTCATTAAATCAATGATTCAAGCTATTCCAACTTTTGCAATGGGTTGTTTCAAATTGCTAGTAGGGTTGTGTCATGAAATTGAAGCCATGATGAAAATATTTTGGTGGGGACAACGTGGAGATAGAAGAAAAATACATTGGATCCGTTGGGAGGAGTTAACAAAATCCAAATTGGTAGGTGGAATGAGTTTCAAAGATTTAATCATATTCAATGATGCTCTACTTGCCAAGCAAACCTGGCGACATCTCAACAACACTGACTCGCTCTTCCATAGTCTTCAAAGCAAAGTTCTTTTCCAAATTGCTCTATTTTGGATGCAAAGGAGTCAAATGAAGGCTCATATGCTTGGAAAAGCATCCTCCAAGGGCAAGATGTGATTCTTGAAGGTGCTTGTTGGAGGGTTGGAGATGCAACGTCCATCAAAATTTGGCAACATTGCTGGTTATCTATAAAATAGCCAACAAAAATTCATCCCCTATTCATGATTCAATGGAAGAAGCAATGGTGGAATGCTTGATTAATCAGGACAATAGAACTTGGAACCATGAAATGATTGATGGGATTTTTGCTCCATACGATGCGGATTTAATCAAAAAAATTCCATTAGCAAAAACTGCTGCCACAGATTTTGTGTTTTGGCCACGAGTTGAGAGTGTACAATATTCTTGCAAGTTCGGATACCAATTTTTGAAAGACTAAGATACTGGGTTCACTCATACAGCTCCACCAGACCTTGCACAATCTCTTTGGAAAAAAATCTAGGCTCTTGATGTTCCAAACAAGGTGAAACACTTCACCTGGCATGCTTGCAGAAACTCTCTGCCAGCAAAATGCAATCTGGTCCGTCGCCAGGTACTCTCTGATCATCACTTTGACAGGTGCACGACAACACAAGAGGATCTGCTTCATGCACTATGGTCATGTTCCGAATTGGATGGGGTTTGGGATGCTGCAGAATGGGATTTCAGGTCTTGGGTAGATTTCCAAAATTTCGAGGAGTTGCAGACCTGGATTTTTTATCATGGCAAGCGAGCTGCAATTTTTTCAGTGACAGCGTGGTGCATACGGCAGTAGTGGAATCAGGTGTAAAATCAACAGCCTCATCATTCCATTGATCAGCTGTCTCGGGTTGCTACAGAATGGCTTGCTGAGTTCGTTGCTGCCTAGCCAACCACACCTACACGGACTACACAAATTAGGTGTATACAGTGGAAGACCCCTCCCCCTAATTCCTTCAAAGTCAACTATGATGGGGCTGTTTGTTCAAGCTCAAACTGTTCAGGTATAGGTGTTGTGATTAGAAATCATGACAGGTTGGTTATCGCATCAATTGCTCAAAATCTCAGTCAAGCTTACAAAGTGGTGGAGATTGAAGCTATGGCAGCAACCCAAGCCATTGAGTTTGCTGCAGAAGTTGGCGTGGGCAGAGTTGTGATTGAAGGGGATTCGAGTGTTGTTATGGAAGCATTGAGGTCCAAAAATGCAGGTTTGGCATCATATGGTTTACTCATTGAAGATGCTAAACTAGTAGAGAGGAAATTTTCAGAATTATCATATTCTCATACAAAGAGAGAAGGTAACAAAGTTGCACATGGTTTGGCGAGATTAGCGCTTAACTTGTCAGATACTGTTGTATGAATGGAGGATGTTTTACCATCAATTTCTCATTTTGTTCAAACTGATTTTACCATTTCATCGGAATAATATAAATTGACTTCATTCTCCAAAAAAAAAAGTTTGAAATTTTTTATTTTAGGTCACCAAATTTGATTCCATTTTCAAAAATAGTTATTTCATCCATCTCTATGACTACTTTGGCCATTAAGTGCCAACAAAACAATGTTATTTATTTATTTTTGTTCTCTCTCTTAACGGTAATATTAGTCACGGACATGGATAAAATCACAATTTTGAAAACGGAATTAAACATCGTGGACCAAAATGAAAATTCTCAAAATTGAGAGACTAAAATTGAAAAGAGCCCCAAAATGTAAGGATTAAAATGAGATATAGTTATTTTTAAAAGTTGAAAATATAGTAAAAATTACAAATTCCACCCTTTAACTTTGGCAAAAATTCAATTCAATACTATAATTTTTTTTCCCTTTTCAATTCATTCCTTTAACGTTCATTTGTTCTCAATTTAGTTCTTTCATCAACTTTTGTTTGGTGGTTCTTTGTTTGATACCCAAAGATGACACAATTCTTATTTTTTTAAGTTTCTTTAATTAAAAAAAAATCTAAAAAACTAATTTTAAAATCTATATATATATATATATATATAAAATAATAGGTGAAGCTGAGAGAAATTCAAATTAGAATTCCAAATTAGAGTTTCAATTTTGCACCATATGTCCTAAATTATTTATTTTTAAAGAGTTTTATTTCTTAACTAGCTTGTAACCCGTGCTTACGCACGGAAACATTGAACTATAATAGAAAAGAAAAAAATTGAATAATTGTGTCAATATTTTTGAGGTTATTAAATTATTAATATTATTTTATTCTTGAAAAGTATAATAATAATAATAATGTTGTTGTTAATATTTGTATAACAAATATAATACTTAATTTATATTGCATTTTGGGCATCCTAGTTGCTAGGCTAGTCATGAAGATTGCATGGTGTAGAGTGGTTATCCAAAGGTCATTTATTTTCAGTCTTCTACTACTATACAGATCTATGTATACAAAAATAAAAGAAACCCAAATCGCTACCATACTAATCTATTGATTCCAAAATAAAAGAAATACACAACAAATCAAAGCCAATGGATCTTACTCCATAGACTTCTTCACTCCAAGAAAAATTAGGAACAATGTACTTCCTTTGCTTCTTTTACTCATTTTCGGGTTTGTCTCTTGAGTCTCAAATAATTTTTTTTTTTTGGTGCAAAAACTATCAAATAAAAATGTTAATGCAATAGAGAATGTGAATAAACACATCCTTTAACAATGGAAATTGCTCTAGAGATGCAACACTAACTCTGACGAATTGCAAATTGAGTCAAACAGCAGATATCCCAAGTATGAAAGGAACATATAAGGACTTTTATCTCAGCAACAATATGTCCACAACATCATTTAGGAGAAGAGAAAATTGCTTTAAGAAGTTCATATAAAATGCCTTTGATTGTTCAAATAGTGTGTAAAACACCTATGAATGTTTAGACCCCCAAATTACAAATTACCAACACAAGCTTATAATCAAACAATATATGTGCGGAATATGAAAATAAGCTAAAACAGAGTTGGTAAAACAATCTAAACCGAAATTAATCACAACCACAGCAGTAATTAAAAGGCAAAGATTAAGGGAAGAGAGATACAAGCACAAAGACAACACAGCAATGTGTTATCGAAGAAAAAACCGAAGTCCTCAGCGAAAAACATTTCCGTCGCCCTCTAAGCAGTTAATAATCCACTAGAAAATAAAGTTGAGATACATGAATAGCAGAAGACCCTCTAAGCCTAATCTACCCAGTGTACCTAAGCCCTCCAAGCTTCTTACTCCAACAGGGTTACGCCGAACTTTGTCTTCTCTAGTATACCAGATCCCGCAATCGCCCATTGCATCAACCAAAATGAATTGATCCCTTCTGAACTGCTTCCTGTACGTTTTTAGACCCCTTAAAACACAATCAGATTAACCTAGTTAATTAGCCAAGTGATTACTTAGTCAAATTATCAGATCTAGGTTAACATAAATATATCATATCAATGTAAAATGCGAAAAATAAAGAATACAAAGATATGATGACCCAAGAAAACTAAACTGGTAAAAAACCTAGGGAGGATTTAATCTAGCTATCCTCAAGGTAAAATTGAATCCACTATGAAAGAATTGAAATTTACACAATAGCGACTTAGACCACTAACATCCTATTGCTATCTCGAGTAGGAAACTTACTTCCACGACCCTATGATAGCTCTGAGTCCACGGACTACTTCTTTGTTTGGCCTTTGCAAAACACAAATACCCAAGTTTGTGACTTTGAGATCTCACTCAAAGGTTTGGCAACACAAACTCTCCTGTTTGTGACTCCAAGACCACCCTTAAAGGTTTAGATCATCAGCACCTTTGATGACTAGAAAACGCAGCAACTTCTACAACACTGGATCTTGAGATTCTTCAAGTAATAACACTGGTAGAAAAATATAAGAGAGCTTTTTAGGTACAAAACCCTAAATACAAAAGAGGCACCCTCTTCTCTATCTGAAAAGCCTTATAAAAACATGCTTAGGGTTTCCTTTTATATACTGGGAGAAATAGATCTGAAACCCTAATCCTTAATGGGTTTGAACTGCTGTTTGGGCTTAATTAAAATTCTGCAGATACGACTTTCGATCAGTTGAGCCTGTTCTTCGATTGATCGAACCAGGCAAATTCTGAAATCTTCTTTTTGCAGCTTGTATGTTCTTGTATGTTCACCTGCAATAGATTTCCTTTAGAAGTGCATTTCGCTAACTTAAGCATCGAAGTATTTTCAATCGGCCCCATGCCGAGGAGACCTCCTTTACTTTCCTTTCTTGATAACAGGTAACGGAGATCGTCCATTGGCATTGACGAGGAGCATACTGATGAGGTCAACCTTCAGCTTCATCAGTTTGGCGCCATCTGTGAGAAACGTGTAACGAGTTGATTCTTACTCGAACCATTGTGCTCCTACCGATAAAGTTCTTGTCTCCAGATGGACGACGCAGCAGCAATCCCGGGCCCTCCAGATCCTGTGGTGATGGCCCAACAGATCCAGACCTTGACGACAAATGTGCAAGAACTAATGAGACGAAATGAAAAGTTGAAGCGTCGAGCTCGCCCAGAGGGCAATATTACTTCGTATCATCAACAAAGCCGTAACAGACATGACAAGGAAGCCAACAGCCCTGAGAATAGCAGGGAAAAAGATACAACAGAATACACAGGGCAATCTACACATGATAATGACCACTTGATAAAGTGTTTGCGGAAGGATCTCGACGAAGTGAAAAATGCCATGAAGGGAATTACCACAATGAACCTAGATGACATGCTCAAACGAAGAGATTTGCCTTACACAGCTAGTGTTTTGGAGTGCCCCCTGCCTCCAAAATTTCGTTTGCCGCAATTAGAGCTCTATGACAGCACAAAGGGCCCTCTCGACCATATAAGAGCCTTTAAGACCATCTTGAACAACCAGCAGACCCCAGACGAAGTTATCTGCAGATCTTTCCCTGCCACCCTCAGAGGGGCTGCAAGGGTTTGGTTTAGCAAGTTGCCAGCGTCTTCTATAGCAAATTTCGAACAACTCAGTGACTCGTTTGTTCGTCATTTCATTGGAGGGCAGCATCACAAGAGGCCAACCTCTTACTTATTAACAGTAAGGTAGCAAGAAGGGGAGAGCCTGAGGGATTATGTGAAGCGATTTAATAAGGCAGTGTTGGAAATTGACGAAGCTGATGACCAGGTGATTATGACGACCTTCCAGGCAGGGTTTAATAACCCCGACCTCATCTTTTCATTAGGAAAGACGCTACCAACTTCTATGACAGACTTGCTGTTCAAGGCCCAGAAGTATATGAATGGGGAGGACGCCCTTACGGCTAAGGGTCTAATGAGAAAACAGAAGAAGGAAGAGTCCGGAGAATCTCATGGTAAGAAAAAAAAATGTAAGGATCCATACTCAGAGGCTAAGGCCAGCAAGAGTAGTCTTGATGCCTTGAAGAAAAAGATGAACTTCACCCCATTAGTAATGCCCGCAAACAAAATCCTGATGCAAATGAAAGATGAACCAGGGTTGAAATGGCCCAAGCCGTTAAGCACATCCTCGAGGAAGCGTGACCCAAAGAAGTACTGCCATTTTCATAAGGATCACGGCCATTACATCGATGAATGTCGCGATCTGAAAGAACAAATAAAAGAATTGATTCAATGGGGGAAACTCCAGAAGTTCATCAAGATGGATCACCAACCTCGATCAAGGGTTAAAGACAAAACCCATGATGATGCCAAGGATGACAGACGAGACCATCCAAAGCAAGCTATGAGAGAGATACGGACGTTAGTAGGAGGACCTGTATCAGGAGGGTTGTACAAGTCTTTGAAGAAGGCGTATTACCGGCAGATCAATAGTGTCCACATCAAACATCTGTCCCCGAAGTATCGATGGCCAGAGAATGAAGACATCACGTTCTCTGAATGAGATGCAAGTGGGATTAAGCAACCCCATGATGATCCATTCGTCATTACACTAGGGATAGAAGGATTTAACACAAGGAGAGTGTTAGTTGATAACGGAAGTTCCGCGAACATAATGTTCATGACGGCCTACCAACAACTGAGGATGGATCATAAGAAACTTAGACCCTTCAATTCTCCACTGGTCAGTTTCAGTGGAGATAAGATCTACCCAAAAGGGACCGTCACATTGTCCGTCACAGCTGGAGCACACCCAGCACAAGTAACAATCCGAGTCGATTTCTTGATCGTTGATTGCCCATCGTCCTATAATGTCATCTTGGGATGACCTACTCTAAACAAACTCAAGGTTGTAACTTCAACTTACTATCTGAAAATGAAGTTCCCAACTCCAAACGAGGTAGGTCAAGTATGTGGAGATTAGCTTTTGGCCAAGGAATGTTATCAAGCGGTGCTGGTTTCAAGAGAAAACCACGCTTGGGTGGTGGGGGAAGAACCAAAAAAATCATCCTAAGAGCTGGAAGAGGTGAACCAAGTAGAAGGGGACACTACCAAAGTGGCAAAAGTGGGGATAGGACTTGACCTCATCCTAAAGGGCAAGATCCTAGAGTTCCTGAAGCAAAATCTGGATTTCTTCGCCTGGACTCATGAAGACATGCTGGGGATAGACAATAAAGTGATAGAACATAAGTTGAATGTCGACCCCACCAGAAAGCCCATCCAGCAGAAATGACGAGTTTTTGCTCCAGAAAGAAACAAAGCTGTTATGGAAGAGGTAGAAAAGCTTTTGGCTGCCGGATTCATCAGGGAAGTCTATTACTCCGAGTGGTTGGCCAACGTTGTCATGGTCAAGAAGTCCAATGAGAAATGGCGCATGTGTGTAAACTTTACAGATCTCAACCGCGCCTACCCTAAGGACAGCTTTCCACTTCCCAGGATCGATCAGTTGGTGGATTCAACAGCCAACCATGAGCTGTTGACATTCATGGACGCATTTTCAGGCTATAACCAAATCCGCATGAACGAAGAGGACCAGGAAAAGACTGCATTCATCACTAGCCAGGGACTATACTACTACAGAGTCATGCCATTTGGCCTGAAGAATGCAGGAGCCACTTATTAGAGGCTAGTAAACCAAATGTTCAGCAGGCAGATCGGACAGAATATAGAGGTTTATGTAGACGACATGCTCGTGAAGAGCAAGAAAGCAGAGTTGCACTTGGACAACCTCAAAGAGACTTTTGATACATTGAGGAAGTATCAAATGAGGTTGAACCCAGCAAAGTGTGTGTTCGGAGTTTTGTCAGGCAAGTTTTTAGGGTTCATGGTCTCACAGCGGGGTATAGAGGCTAACCCTGAGAAAGTTAAAGCCGTACTGGATATGACGTCCCCAAGGAGTGTGAAGGAAGTTCAGAGATTGGCGGGGCATATAGCAGCCTTGAACAGGTTTATGTCTAGAGCCACAGATAAATGCCTCCCGTTTTTCAAAACATTAAAGTAGGCTTTCCAGTGGACAAATGAGTGTGAAGCGGCTTTCCAAGCACTTAAAGATTACTTGTCCAAACCACCGTTGTTGAGTCCATCCGTCAAGGGAGAAGATTTGTTTCTATACTTAGCCGTCTCTCAGACAGCTGTAAGTTCAGCATTGATCTGAGAAGAACTCCAGATTCAAAGACCGGTCTACTACACAAGCCAAGCTTTCCAGGGACCGGAAGCAAGGAACCCGAGGATAGAAAAGTTGGTTTTGCCTTGATCATTGCATCAAGGAAGCTCCGTCCCTACTTCCAAGCACACACGATACTAGTCATGATGGACCAACCATTGCGAAAGGCTATGAGTAGGCCAGATGCAGCGGGGAGAATGGTCTAGTGGGCAACAGAACTAAGCCAGTTCGACGTTGACTACAAGCCGAGAACAACAATCAAGGCCCAGACGCTGGTAGATTTTGTCGCTGAATTCACTACAGCCAATCAAGATCCAGCATCAGATTACTGGACGATGTACACAGACGGCTAAGCGGCATCAGGCATGGGCAGAGTAGAAGTGATCCTTTTTTCCCCTGAGAAGGACGCCCTTAAGTACGGAGTTCAATTTCAATTCCCAGCAACGAATAATGAAGCAGAAGATGAAGCAGTCTTGACGGGCTTGAGAGTTGCAAAGGCCCTGGGTATGAGAAACCTGAAGTTGAACTTTGATTCAAAACTCGTGATCGAGCAGTTGAACAATGAATACGAGGCTAAGGAGGATAGAATGAAAAGGTACTTAGCATTGACTAATCAGTTAATTTCTAACTTTGATAATGTCAAGGTTACCCAGGTACCCCGAGAAGAAAATTTTGAAGCAGACAAGGTTTCTAGATTGGCATCGTCGAAGAGCAGCGAAGGACAACCTGGTTTGCTCATGGAGGTGCAACATCTTCCGAGCATTGAAAGGATTGACGTGAATTATGTGCGGTCAGAAGAAAGCTAGATGGAACCAATAATCACTTACATCAAAAGTGGTAATCTCCAGTAAGATCCAACGAAAGCGAGGAAAGTCAAGGTTAGGTCTTCCAAATTTACAATCTTGAATGATGAGCTTTATAAGAGAGGATTATCTCAACCCTACTTGAAGTGCCTCGATCTAGAAGACGTTGAATATGTTTTAAGGGAGATCCACGAAGGAGTATGTGGAAATCACTATGGACCACGTTCGCTTGTCGGACAAGTCATTCGTGCAGGATATTTCTGGCCAACAATGCGGAAGGATGCAACCAGGTCGTCCAAAAGTGCGACAAGTGCCAATGATTTAGGAATGTGCAACATGTCCTAGCAGAGCATTTGACCAGCATAACTTCACCTTGGCCGTTCTCCACGTGGGGGATTGACATAATGGGCCCCTTACCCCTTGGTAAGAAGTAGGTAAAATTCTTAGTCGTCACTATTGATTATTTTACGAAGTGGGTGGAAGCAGAACCTTTGGTAGTCATAACGGAGGCCAAGATACAACACTTTGTGTGGAAGAATCTTGTTTGCCAATTTGGGATTCCACAAATCATTATCTCTGATAATGGATGGTAGTTTGATAAGGAACCACTATTCTTCACCTGGTCACCCACAGGCCAATGGCCAAACAGAGGTCACAAATCGGACTTTGCTCAAGTTGATCAAAACCCGAATTGAAGGGGCAAAAGGGGCATGACCTGATAAGCTCCCAAGAGTGCTGTGGGCTTACAAAATTATGGTAAGAACCCCAACAAGTGAAACACCCTTCAAAATGGCGTTTGGGACAGAAGCAGTAGTTCCTGTGGAAATTGGTGTGTCAAGCATTAGGAGGGCATGGTACGACGAGCAAAGTAATGACGAGGGCCTCAAGCTAGCCCTAGACTGTTTACCCGAAGTCAGGGACGATGCAGCCCAGAGAATGGCCCTATACCAGGAGAGGATGACGAGGTATTACAACCAGAGGGTCAAGCTGAAGCGTTTTAATCCTAGAGATATGGTTCTACGGAAGGTATCACAAGCCACCAAAGATCCTAACAAAGGGAAATTGGGCCCCAACTGGGAAGGCCCATATAAGGTCGTCCGTTATTCAAGAAGGGGAAGCTACTACCTAGAAGACACAAAAGGGAAACCTTTGCCTCGTCTATGGTATGCAGAACATCTTAAGAAGTATTATCAGTAAGGGAGCAAAACCGCAACGCTAATAAGTTCCAGGGTTTGGAACATCTAGTTTATTTACTCACAGATAAGCGAGATATTAATTTTCATTATGCATTTTGCTTCATTTCCCTTTCGGTACTTTTTTTTAGCACTTTTTGTGTTTCCATAAGTTTATACCCTTGTAATCCCTTTTTATAAGCGAGGACGAATAAAATAGGCCAACCGTCTGCAGAGCCATTCTTTTTCAGAGCTATTCTTTTTCAAATGATTAAAACAGCAAACATCCCATGGTGAAAGAGCTTTTTTTAGGACAAAAGCTCCATTGATATGAATGACGAAGTTAAATGTCCAAATCTAGTGATAAAAACTACAAGTTTAAATCAGAAGGATAAAAAACTCGTCAATACGAATGACGAGATCAAAATCCAAACTAAGTGATAAAAACTACAAGTTTAAATCACAAGGATAAAAATCTAGTCAATACGAACGACGAGATCAAAATCCAAACTAAGTGATAAAAACTACAAGTTTAAATCACAAGGATAAAAATCTCGTCAATATGAATGACGAGATCAAAATCCAAAATAAGTGATAGAAACTATAAGTGGAAATCACACGGATAATGATCTCGTCAATATGAATGACAAGATCAAAATCCAGAATAAGTGATGAGAACTATGAGTTTAAATCATAAGTGATGAATGACAAAATAAACGATAGAAGTGCTGTCTAAATCGCAAGGTTAAAGGCCTCGTCAATGATGAGGACGAGAGAATGATAAGATCAAACCCAATCTATGAAAGGCCTCAAACCCCATCAATGAAAGTTAACAAAGACCGAATCACAAAGACAAAAGATTCAACAATGAAGTTATAGCATAAAGTAACTAAGTTTTAGCATGAAGAAAGCATGAAATTGTTCAAGCATAATAGCCTCAAAACAGGAAGGCAACCAATGTTCATCAAAATAAAAGCCCCAAAACAAGGGGGCAACCATTGTTCTCCAAGTAGTATAAAGAAAAAGAAAAGTTATGAAGGAGGAATAGCGGATTCATTAATGGTTCCAGCTAGATTCTTCTCCCTAGTGTTTGCATCAACCCCTTTCTGGCTCTTAACCTCGTCCTCAAGTACCTCTGTGTCAATTTTTTCGAAGTCCAGATTAGAGAAGTCCACAGCCAGACTATGATGCTTCATTGTCCATCATTGCAAAAGCTCGAATCCTTTGAAGTATTGTATAAATTGAAGGTCAGAAAACTCCTCCGATTGTTTAAACTTCTAGATTACTTTCTCTCTCTCTCTTCGTCTGTTTTTAAAAGGGCCGCCTGAATCTCTCCGTCCTTCTGGACGATGAGTTCTTTTTCCACACGCAAAGCTTCAGTAAGCTCCTTCGCTTTCTACTTCGCGTCATTCACCTCGTTCATGGCCTCAATCAAGTCTTTTCTTAATGTGGAGCACTCAGCCTCAATGGATTCTGCCTTTGAAGTAGCTACCACGACCTTTTCCATAGTATTCAAGTAATCGATTGTAATGCGCAGCGACTCCCCAAGACCCTAACAGAAAGTAAGTAAGAAAGGGGAGCATCATGCATATAGACGACTATAAAGGAACTTTGAAAGATCAAGGCTATATACTTGCACCAACTTATGAATGTGCCGACTAACCAACTCATGGGAAGGGATAGACGACAAACCCTTGAGTTCGTCGTCAGTAATCACATTATGTGCCCAACCCATAGCGATGGCAGGATAGTCCCAAACGCTCCTCCCAACCTTATGTTTTCCCTTCGCACGAGTAGTCGAAGGAGTGAAGGCAGTCACTTCCAAAGAAGGTGTAGGAGACAAAAGGGGAATATGGACGGAATGAGGAGCAGCGGTCTCTGTTTTCTCGTCAGCCAACTTTCTCTTCTTCAAGTCAGCAGTCAAGTTGGACAAAGGCTCGTTCTTCAGATCCTTGATGCGGGCATACTTATCCTTGCTATACGTAGTGGCCATTTCTGCGAAGAAAAACTAGCAAGGTCAGGCAAAGAAATAGACAAAGCTAGAGAAGTTAAGGACAAAAAAGGCTTACTTTTTTCCTTTTGACGAATTTTTTTCAACACGTATTTTGAGGGTTTAGGACCCAAGCAGCAGTCGAACAAGTGTTGAGGGTCAACTAAGTCGTCAAAGTCTTCAGTCTCGCAGGCATAGGCAAGAGCAATCCGGACTCGATGACGTTGTTTGTCCTCTAATTCAGGACGATCAAGCACTAACCAAAAAAAAAAAAAAAAGAGAAAGAGAGAAGGCATTGTTGGATGAATGATCACAATTTGTAAGAAAAGCAAGGAAAAGCAATTGAAATACGCACCAAGTGCTGGGACCTCCCATTTTCGTAACAACCCTGGGACTTCCCCCCAAAAATCGTCGGACAATGTCTCCCAACCCTTACTAAACACAAAAAAGTATCGTGATTTCCAATCATGAAAAGACGAGGGGAAACCTCTTACAACTCTAGACTTCCTGTCCCAAGGTAAAAGCTCAAAATACCCATAGTGGGTAGAAGATTTCAGACTGTATAGATAAAGGAACTCATTCAACGATATCATCTCCCCCTCGCAAGCAAACACCCAAATCAACATGCAACTAATGATCGTCCTCCAAGCATTGGGGACGAGTTGACTAGGGGCAATTTGAAATTCGTTCAAAAGTTGCATGATGAACAAGTGGACCGGGAAACGAAGGCCGCACAGAAAGTCAACCTCGTAAAAACATATCTCTCCGTGGGCGAAGTTACAAGCTTTTTCACCCAAACGAGGTAACCTGACAGAAGTACCCTTAGGAAATTAGAATCTCTTCCTAAAGCCCTTCAAATGACTCTCTTTTAGGGAACAAGACTCGAAAAGGGTGTGCAAGGGATGTAAGGAAGAGGATGAAGGCAACTTGGAAACTACAGTATCAACCACCTGGTTCAGAGACTCAGCGTTGGAAGACAACCCAGTCTCCAACTCACTAGACCTGACATCATCTGCCCTATACTCAACAGGGTCCATCTCAGAATGATACCTAACCAAAGACTGGTGGAGTAAAGGGTAAAGAGTGAACGAAACAGGCCTAAGTGCAGAACAACGAGACATGAACAGACCTACTTGGGGACGCCGATTAGAAGAGTACTCTAAGAAAACTCCCAACTTGGCAAAGAAAAACAAGACCGAGGGGCACTCTTGACTGAGAAATTCGAAACCAACCATTAAAGCGTAAAGAAAAGAAACCTTACCAGGAAATTTTGAAGATGAAGATCACTTGGCGCTTTGAAATCCAAACCAAATAGGGCGGAGGAAGAGGAACGGTTTTCTCTAAAAAGGAAAACCCAAAACTAAAGTGTGCCAAAATCAAGGAAGCTTCGCACGCACCACAAACAGGAAGCCAACACGTGTCCGTTCCTTGAAAAGCAGTCGCTTCACATTTAAAGCAAGATGCCAAATTTTGGAAATTTCAAAAAAGAAATGGAACATCACGACCAGTCACATTCCAGAGATCGTCCAAAACTTGATGACCATGGAATGAGGAGGCAACTGACGAGAATTGGCATGAAGGCCATCTAGATGAAAGACGACCTTAGCCATGTTCAGGATGAGAGCTAGGAACAAGATTCCGTCAACATACGTCACCTTCATGGATGAAGCAAACCACCACTCATTAAAATACGGATAAATGCCCACAAGACAGCAATGAGCCAATAATTGTGCCGGAACAATTACCACTGTAATGATTGTCCAACGGCTATCCGTTACACCTTAAAGGAAATCATCAGTGTCAATTAATGCTACATTACTCTCAAGAGAAAAACGTCCAGAAGCAACATTAACAGACATAATTATGCCCATCCATAGCAAGCTATAAAAAGGAAAGGAGAACCCAAGTAAAAGGCATGTTAGAATTCTAGATACTCACCTACAATAGATTTCCTTTGGAAGTGCATTTCGCTAACTTAAGCATCAGAGTATTTTCAATCGGCCCCACGCCGAGGAGACCTCCTTTGCTTTCCTTTCTTTATAACAGGTAACGGAGATCCTCCATTGGCATTGACGAGGATCATATTGACGAGGTCAACCTTCGGCTTCGTCAATCCCATCCAAGAGTATGTACAAAATTAAGATATTGATGTTAATAGCCATCAAAAGCCAGTAATCTATATATATAATAATAGGTGAAGCAAAGAGAGTGTGAAATTGAATTTCAAATTAGAACTCTAATTGTGTGCCACGTGTACACACTAAATTAGAATCTGATTTTGTGCCATGTGTCTAGAATCTGAAATTGAAGTTGAATTTTGCATCATGTGGCTAAATGTATGTGGGCTCATTCTCATTAAAACCACTTCTATGTATCGGGTCAAGTGAGTTACTGTGCTAATTAAGTTTTTTCTTGATTTTGCAGTCAAATGTGAAAACCAAAGAGATTAATATCGGTGAAATTGAAGTTGAATTTTGCATCATGTGGCTAAATGTATGTGAGCTCATTCTCATTAAAACCACTTCTATGTATCGGGTCAAGTGAGTTATTGTGTTAATTAAGTTTTTTCTTGATTTTGCAGTCAAACGTGAAAACCAAATAGATTAATATCGGTGATAAGAACTTGATTTGGGTACATTGCATAATTTCCAAAAAAATAGCAAAGCCAGAGTTTGCATCTTTGTTATAAATTGCTTACAAAGTTTGCATCTTTACATTTGCACTGAGTTTCGGATTAAAGTGCTTTCTTCTTGGTTCTGACACTAAGTTTTGTTTACTATTCACTTACAAAGTTTGCATCTTTACATTTGTTATAAATTGCTAATATGTGATTAGATGCACATTATGCCTAAAATTCACTATCCTTATATTTGGCTTTTTGTTCAGGTTTGGCACCTATAACATTAAAGAAAGCACTGCTGTGGACCGATGGATGATACTTTTTGCAGGCTGCAAAGGAACTTAGTGATCAATGGAATCTCACGCGAATTAGAGAAGACCCGGCTGTAGATGTTTGGATGGTAGATGTGAGTCACTATGTTTTTAAAATTTTCAATGAAGGTAAAGGTTATGAACAATGTAAATTTTTCGGAGAGAGATTTATTATTCTATATTTACGCAAGTTTGGTCGCCTTCTTGGAGTGGATCACTCCACCCTGTCTTTCTATTGGAATTTTTTATTCAGATTGTTACAATTTAATCCGAAATTTTATTTGAATTTTCCTATTGTTGTTACTATCATATATTATCATTCCAATTGTTCAATTAGAATCTGAAATTGGAGTCCAATTTTACTATACACGTGTACAATCTAATTATTTTTAATTTTGCTGTCATGTGTAGAAGCCAATGAGATGAAATTAATAACATATTAAACACTCATGCTTTGGGAATCGGTAGTACCAATCTAAATCCATTGGACCTGCTTCGTGATAATACAACTATGAATGATGTATAAAAACACACACAAACCCATCTCTCTATAAAAAGAGATTGGAGAGAATTTCTTTTATCAGCCATAGAACTTCAGAGATTTTTTTCTTCACACAAATGCCCATCATATTACAAAATGACCCATCGTAAAACTACAAAATGAGTACAACTCTGAGGATTTTTTTTCTTATTTTTTTTTATTTTAAATTTTTTAAGCTACGAAAATTTCAATCACCAATAGAGATTGAAGATTCAAAAGCGTGAATGGATCTTTTGGATAAACATTGTCACCAATGTTCATCTTTCTGTGTAAAATATATATACTGCTAAGTTTTGTTAATGAAATTTTCTGGTTAATAATATGAATTTAGACTTAACTGAGTCTTTTAAACATGAATAAACTCGTGATTAATAATATATCTATTCCCGTGCGGTAGCATGGGGCTACATACTAGTACCACTAATGATTCCAACTTCATTATTAAAATACTATTCACTTCAACATTAAATCGAGCCAAGGTTTGAATATCCTATGCACATGCTATGCAACGGGAATACCCAATACCACTTAATTGCAAACATTAAAGCGATGTGTACATACAAACTGATAGATGTCATTAAAAAAAAGAGAAAAAAAAAAGAAAAAAAGAAAAAAGAAAAAGTTAAACCTTGGAAGAGAACTCAAACCTTGTAAAGGGTTTTGCATTGGTGAAGAATGATATTTAGAGTCGGTTGAATTGAAAATTGTTTGTGAGAGAAAGAATTGGTTATGTATATATATATATATGATGATTATAGATGATAGATAAAGGGAATCGACCTAAACTTTCTCTTCTTTCAAGATCATATAGTCATATATACTGTATTGAGATTGGTAAATATTATTATTGAGGCCATAATGCTTATCTGCAAGTCCAAGACAAATCAAGTGATTAATTTAGAATGGACATTGGATTTTTTGGCACCAACAAATAATTTAGGACACGTGGCACAAAATTAGACCTCAATTCAAATCCAATTTAGAATCTAATTGAATTTTTTATCTGCTTTAGCTATTAATATATATATATATATATATATATATATATATTAGAATAAAACGTGGGACCACATCATAAATATTTATCCAAATGAGTTATTAAGTATAAAAACCAAAGAGTTTAGAATAAATAAATCGTAAAAAAAAAAAAAAAAAAAAAAAAAAGTGCTTCACAATAATTTTTTTTTAAATGGATAATTTACATTTTATACCTAATAATATCCTTACAAAATTTTTTAAAGAGTTAACAAAATATAAAAATGACTATCAATAATATTTAAATTATATATATAGGAATTATATTATGTGTCTTATTGTATATTTGTAAGTATATTCATGCATATGCATGGGATTACAAGCTAGTTTTAATTAAAAAAAAAAAGGCCAAAAATCAATTAGTGAAAACAAGACAAAAAATTCATGCATATATATGGGATTACAAGCTAGTTTTAATTATAAAAAAAAAAGGCCAAAAATCAATTAGTGAAAACAAGACAAAAAATAATCAAGAATTAATTGTAGTATGAGATTCCCCACCCACACCCCCCCCCCCCCTTCTCTTTGGGCGACAAAAGGCCAAGGTTGCTAAAGGTTTTCCTTCACCCACAAAATAGATGGACCGAAGCAGCAGGCTTAGCCTCAATTTCTTATAAGATCTTTGAAACCCCTCTAGGGCCATGAGTGTTCTTTTTTTCTTTTTTATTTGTAGATCACCGTTTAAGTCAAATGTAAGCCCAAGCCTTATAATGAACAACCAAATATATATATATATATTTAGGGGAAAAAAAAAAAAAAGAGTCCCATTTGTGGCTCAAATTCAGCCCATTTCATTCAGATTCTTTTTTTTTTTTCTCCTTGTATTTTTCAAAAAGAAAGCGACAGTACTAGGCCACTTGCATCAATGATTCAATGTTGATAAATAGGGAATCTTTTCTTAGTCGAAATAGCCCACCACTATAAACTTATGGGATTGGTATTGGGGGTCACGGTCATGGTTTAAGTCTTTAAGATTTTAACCAACATCTTGAGGAGTTCACTCTCATAAAGTTCCTTTTTAAAATTATCCAGTTTGTATAGAACCCAAGACTAGTCAAGCAAGATTAATCTTATTATGCTCTTAGCCTTAGTAGCTCTGAGGAAAATTCTTAGGTGTCTTTAAAGTACGAAAAAATTGTGTTTTTTTTTTTTACATTTATAATAGACCCTACTATAAATTTAATGAGTAAATCATACTATGAATGTGAGAGGAAGAAACACTGGTTTACCTTGAGTTCATAACTGCAACTTAAAAAAAAAAAGAATTTATATTCATAAGTTTCTCTCTTTCTTTTCTCATTCTTAGCAAATTACATTTACTGTGATTTTAAATAATATCAAGTTTATTGTTTTAGCAAATTTGAAATTGCATTAAGATCTTTTAATAGAAACCAAGTATATTCCACAGTTCTTCTCCAAAAAAAAAAAGAATATTCCACAGTTTGTTTATACAGAAACATGATTGGTCAGACATACTGTTAGTGTTTCAGGTCATGTGTCACAAATAACTGTCAAACAATGAACGCTCATATTAAATCCACCCAATACCAAAAAGACCATTCAAGAAACACCGACACCTTTCCCCAATCCCCAGTCCCCACCTCCAAATTCCAAGGGTGGCTTCACTATCTTGGGCTGTTAGTGGGCCCAAATAGATGTTGTTTTTACTAATATAACTTTTTGTAACATACCAAACGGAAGGGCATTTGGTCTAGTGGTATGATTCTCGCTTAGGGTGCGAGAGGTCCCGAGTTCAATTCTCGGAATGCCCCCAATCCACATCGTTGGTTTTTTTTAATAAGTATTTTGACACATTTAATTTTAAAGTTCAGTGTAACATTGATGCTTATATCAATTATCAACTCTCATGCCTCATGGTTTGACTAGTACAACAACTACAGTAGCAGCCAAAGAGAGAGAATTGAGAAAAAAGTGAAAGCCCTTTCATGCCATGGGGATACCTTTTGCCAACTTGGTGAGCTTTGTACAGCAAAGAAAAGTGTCGACAAAAGCGATTGGGACGATGGTCCCACACTGCACTTTCTCGTTTATCTATCTACTCTGCTATTTTTCCTGTTGTGCCAAACACATGGAAACCCATACGCTAGTTGTTGTAGTTGACTTCCTTTGATATACATATGTAGATGATATGAGTGATGACGAGTTGTGATTGTCATGGTGTGTGCAATAATATTCATTCAGACTATATTAAGCCTATCACACAAAACTCTTCATAATTTTTGTTTTCATATTTATATTATTGATATTCAAACCAGTAAGTCATGTTGTTTGCTTGACTATAGTTGGTGCGTACTTACTGCTTATGTTAAATTGCAATTTTATGGAAATCATTGACATATTTGAAGGTTCAATCTTATCAAAGATTGTCTTTCTTATTTGGAGAAAGCATAATGCATACTTACCTAGCACAATTGTTTTCATTTTTGGAGTGACAAGAAAGCTAGAACAGCAATTGAAACAAACATATGATGTTAAATGAAGGCTTCTTGATGACATAAGGAAATCCAACAATAAGTACCCATTTTACACCATAATCACCACGCATACTTGAATTGTAACCTATGTCGAAAGCCATATTTTACACGGTGGACTCAAAATATATACATATGAGTGGAACTTAAATTTGTAATCTTGAAAGCCAATGCACAAGAAGAAATGGATCTAATTCCGGGCAAAATTTGATGGTAAAATTCTTCCACCAGGCTTTGGTTTTACAATCCCATCAGGGATAGAGTCAAGACTTGAAATTAGTGAGTAGCTCTGCTATGCTAGTTGTGTGCGGTGCCTCTGCTATTGCTTAGCCGCCAAGATTCTTTTTCTTTTTTCTTTTTTTCTTTTTTTTAAGCGTGTGTCTGCTATTGGATAATGACAAAATTATTTTGAGTGAAATTGATTTCCTAGACTTTTTTTTTTTTTTTTTTAGCTTTGCTATTAGTAATTTTTGTTGTTGGACTAATTTTTTGGGGCTTGTATATTTTTTTTAGATTGTAGATCTATAAATTTTTTTTTATGGCCTTTAAAATAAGAAAAATGCTAGAGTTACAAACTTTTTTACAAATAGCTGATGTAGTGAATGATTATTGATAAGTAAAAAAATAATATAAATAGTGGACTCAAATATATATGAACTAATAAAAATTTGCTATATATGTGGCTATTGCATTGTGGGGGGAGCCAATGAGTGGCTCCATCCTGAGTCCCATGACTCCCATCCTCTCGGGATTTTTTTTATTGCGACAAAGGAATAGATTTAAGATTTTACCTGTATCACGTCTTGAATATGTGTGTGTATATATATATTACTTTATTTATTTATAATTTTATATAATCTAACATTTTTTTAATGTACATATCGTAGATTCGTAGTGAACACTCGTGTCTAATTTGCAATACTCTCATTATCATCAGTGTCTTCTTTCTCATCTCTCTTGTGTGATTAGTGCCGACGCCTTATTAAAGATGGTAAATGACTTCACCCCACCCCGTCGGCCCAGTGTACAAGTTTTTTCCCTGTCGAAGAGGGAGCAAAACATCTATCTATGATTTGATTTCGTCTTGCTTCTTAACCATCCCCAATCCCCTGGCTGATAATAAGCCACAACCATATGTTGTCTCATTCCACAAAGTAGCCTAAGATGTCAACGTGATGCATGACTTCTCTTACAAACTCTTTTTTTTTTTTTGAGAAACCTCTAATTACAAACTTGATCGATCTCAAATCTTAACTTATTAATAATAGAGTACAATTAAATCCTTTCATATTAAGCATGTAATGGAAAAATCACACTTCAAAGAATATTTACACCAGCACGAACCAGTACGTACTCCCATTTGGTTTTTGGTTTTTCTTTTTCTTTTTCTTTTCTTGGCTACTTTATGGAGGAAATCAAATTCAAAACTATTTCATGTCAAGTGAAAAAAGTAAAAACGTGAATGCTTGTTAAAAGAAAGAAAAAATTTGCATTTTTTCCCTGGGACTAGTCTAGCAAAGTAAAACTATCACGTGAATAGCAACATAGCATTAAATTAAAAGGCAATAGATACACAGTTTTGGTGCAGTGCAGAGTGGTAAAACTAAAGTGCAGCCCAATCCAGCCACAACAAAACGAAATCCGGATAACAACACAATCCACTCCCCCGCCCAATCACCTCTCTCCACGTGTCAAATGGGCATTACATCACCATCATATCTCTCTCTCTCTCTCTCTTCACAGTGGGTCAAGTCCTTTCTCTCCCCCACAAAAAGTTCCTCTTTCTCACTTTTTTGCTCACCTAAACTTCACTCCCACCCAGAAACTCAATAGAAAATTAAAAACTTTACAAAGAGAGATCGCGTATGAGTGGAAAAAAGATGTGCAACAAGAATAGTCTTGATATGAAAACTAGGTCTATGACCAAGAAAGAGAAAGCCAGAGGCAGAGTTAGAGTTAGAGAGCCACTTAAACCAGCTCGCAAATCAAGAACCAAAACCAGAAGGCCCAAGTTCCTCAGTCTCCGCTTAGAACTCTCCTCAGAAAACTCAAACACTACTAGCTCCACCCAAATGATCGAAGACCATAAAACCAATAGTACCCACCAGCAACAACAACAACAACAACAACAGCACCAGCTAAACCTTTTCCCTTTACACCCAGAAAACCTAGTTGAAGACAAAGACATACACGACGAAAACGTAGCGTTCCTCTTCAACAGTACAGAGAGCGGTGGTGCAAGCCTCAACTTCCTTGGATCATCTTCAGAGGAAGACTCGCTCTCTCCCCCAACACCATCGCTAACATACCCTTATGGAAGCGAGGAAGCTAATAATAACAATGGTGACTGTAGCAACTACAGTGCCAGTAGATCCAAGCTGTTAAGAACAGCCATGAGGATCAAAGAGAGAGACCCGAGTAAAGAGAAGTGGGTGTGTTACTCTGAAGTGGTGGAGAAGAAGCAGAAGGTGGAGCTAGAGGAAGTGAGTAGCTGTACAAAGCGGACTATGACGACTACTACGACGACGATGAAGACACAGGGTTTGTTGTCGTTGAAGCTTGATTATCAGGGGATCATGAATGCTTGGTCTGATAAGGGCCCACTTTATATTGAAGGAGAGTCCGCACAGACTGTACCTGTGTTGCATGATGAAGCCAAGGTAAGATCTTTCATCTCTCTTACTTTTTCTTATTTTATTTTCAAGTATTTTGTACCATATATCTGTCTTCTGTATATAAACACATACCTCTCTATTTGTCTTATTGAAGTTTGTACATACCTATAATTGATTAATGGGTTTTTTTTTTTTTTTTTTTTGTCTATATCATAGAGAGGGAGAGGTTGTATATATGTTAGGTTTTTTTTTTTTGATAAGGGTAGTAAAAGTTTTTAAGGGTAGGAATATAGGATCATAAATTTAGCAATGTTTGTCCAATGCCATATGGTACGTACATAGCATTGTCCATTGAGTATTTTATTGACCATGGGGCAAATGGCAATTAAAGTTTTGAAAGGTATTGCTAACTGGAATCTTCGGCCCATTCACAGTTGCACTTTTCGCTTTTTTGGGGCCCAGAAAACCTTAGCCAGCTGTGGCCTGTGGCCCAGTCCACCAACATTTTGTTGGTTGGAATTATTGATAGTTTTAGACATCGTACATATATTATAGAGATTCATATCTCAACCCTTCGATCTACCCCTAGATATTTTGGGTATCTTTTTTGTTATATCAAATCAATCATGTTACAGGTTAGCAAAAAAAAAAATCAATCATGTTACAATTCAGTGAGTGAATGTCATTGGAGCAGTTGATGGAACCAATTTTGTTAAAATATATAAAATTAAATCACTCACAACACTCAGTCTACTTAGTATATATATGAGTGACTAGATATAACTATTTAAGAGATGCTTCCTTCTTTAGGTACAAGAATGGATTGGATTTGGTTTATTGGGGTATATATATATATAGGTCTCTTATTTCGACACTAACAATATGTTAATAACGAATTAACAAGTTTTTCTTACTTGGTCTTGGAGTTGCATTGATGTTGGCTTGTAACATGTCACATGCTTGGATGTAGAGGTTGTAAATTAAGGTCCATATATATATAATCCTCTCCATTTTTGAGATAATTCAATAGTTGAAGAAGAGGAAATTTGAATTCTGAATGTCTCCGTTGAAAACATTAAGAAATACCGGTTGAGTTATAAGGTTCTTAACCACAAATGTTGATAATCATATATAATTGTGATCGGCTTGCAGGTGTTGGTGGATGGGTGGGGAAGCGTTGGGAATATATGGAGGGTTCCAGAAATGGGCAGTAATGATGATATTGGTTGTAGAATGAAAGTGAAAGAGGAGGAATTGGAATTGGAATTGAAAGGCAAAGATGGTTGGAAGATGAGGCACAGAGAAGCCAGTGTGTTGAGATACAAGGAGAAGAGGCAGAACAGACTCTTCTCAAAACGTATTAGATACGAAGTTCGAAAGCTTAATGCTGAAAAGCGACCCCGCATGAAGGTAACCCTCAGCTTATATAATTGGTATGAGTTTTTGAGATTTCCCTTTCAGCTTTTAACTTTAATGCAATGCTTCAAATGTTTGAAATTGTGAAAGGTGCATTTACTCCATTATTTTCTATGTCCTTGTTAACCCGAGTTAATATTTCAAAACTGTGGCTCCTGTGTCAACAATGACACTGAATGATGCCATATTTAAGTCATGAAATGTGACATTTGCCTTTGCGTATAGGAAGGTTATGACTGCTGCATGCAAAATGACATTTTTAGAGTGTCCAATATCTAAGTGGCACGTCAACATTTTAGTTGAGGAAAGCTACATGCTCACCAATCTATGTTAAACTACCCAACTATTCTATTCTTTTCAATGTTTTAAATTGTTGAAAATGTTTCTAAAACTCTGCATAAGTTAAAGGTTTGAGTGGAATTTGAAAGCTCCATCTCTATAAAGCACCTTGCCATTGTTGCCAATATTCATAATTAACCAAGGATTAGATGATTTGGGAGTGACGGAGCTATGTTTGGACCAAGGGGGGCAATGGCCCCCCCCTGGCCCAATAGGAAAAAGAAAGGTCATAAAATATTCAAACTTGGGCTTGCACATTATCTTGACTAACTTAAAACCAAGAAATAGCAAAAATAACAACACAAAATCTGCCCAAAGCCTTGAAAATTAAACCCAAAAAAAAAAAAAATAAATAATAATTTGTTCTATGCCTGAGTTAAAGAGAGACAGAGCATCATTGTGCTTTAGTGGTGACAATAACAACAAACCATAGAGTCCAATAGTTGAGGAATTTACAAATATAGATCTTCCTAGAATTTACTACTACAATTTATTTGGTTTTCCATCCTCATCTCTTTCTTTGCAAGTTTGGGGTTTTGAAGGTTCTGTTACACACCCATACATCCATTTTTGTTCAATACTTTCATGCTTTCACAAAAAGTACACTTTATTTATTTAAATTTTCATTGAAGTTTGATTCTTTTTGTTGGTTTTTGTTTGGGTTCTAAAAGAGTTATGAAATTTATCTAATTTATTTCAAAGAATTATCATAAGATAAATGCAGCCGAAGTGTTTGATGAAGTTCCTCAAAGAAGCTTGGAATAAAAAAAAAAATTTAATAAATAAATAAACCACACACACACACATTATGAGGGTTTAGGCTAGAATGAGTTTTTAAAGCATTGGGATTTAAGTGTATCTTGCCCCACCATACTCGAAGCTCTAGTTCCGTCCCTTTTTGGGACATTATCATTATCCCAGTAAAAGCAGAGATTGCTGAGGATTTAAATTTCCTAATGTAGTTAATTATGTTTTCATAATTGTGCATTCTATAGCAATATTTGTGGGTTTTTTTTTTTTAACCTACTAGGAAGAGTGAGGAGTGAAGATTTGAATTTAGGTTATCAATGAGAGAGATTTGAACCACAATATATATATATATATATATATATATATATATATGTGTTTCTGGGTATACTACAAGAGCCTTAATTCTTCTATGTTAAATTGAAAGAGCAATGTTACCGACACAATAATTTTCACAATTGTTGATACCAACACTTGGACCCTAAAAGTCTCCCTCTCTCTAGTGGGAAAAAGTATTTTGTATCAAATGGTACTATGTCATCCGTATCAAAATCTAATAAACGAAAAACATGTGTGCAAAAATAATTACCCACTAACACATATCTTTCAATTGTTAGTGGATTAGTTATTTTTACATGTCTCATACTTATTAGATTTTGATACCGCTAACATGGTATTATTTGATACCAAATACCTTCTCCTCTAGTCAAAGTCTCTTTAAGATTTTATACATAATTCATTAAAACAAAGTTTGTGCAATTTCTAGGATTCCCAGAAGGGACAATTTTCTCTCCAAAAATCCTTCTAAAAAAAAAAAATTCTCCAAAAAAATTACAATAAAAAGAAAAATATCGTGTTTATTTTTCAAATGCAATTCCCGGCGGCTACCGAAATTAATTTGATTTCAAAGCTACCCCTGTTTATGACTAGTCTAAACAATGACGTTCTTAATTAACGTGGCCCTTGATTTTTGACAACTACATTTTGTTTTATCGTCTTCATTCGTGACAAGTAGGAACAGTTTGCTCTGGGTATAAAGTGTAAACAGCTGAACAACCATCGTGTGTAATTGGTTTGATTTATTTAGTTTTCTTATTTAATGCAAATGGTAAATATTACTCTGGTGAATACAGATTTAATAAATAATTTCCAGGGGGCCAAGTAATAAATATTAGTAAGGAAGGGACTCGCATATTCCAGACAAGCTTTATAAATTGCATCGCACAGCCTAATTGAATGTTAAAATTAACGATCACGTGACAAGTCACATGACCATAAAAATTTGATTTTCATGTATTATCCTTGTGTGGAGCCAAGATTTTAGTTTAGGGAGATGAGATTAGAAGACAGTAGTAATAAAATAAAATAAATAAAAAATATTGATCAATATTAATGATAAAATAAATAAGACAATTGTAAGCAACTGTAATTGTAAAATCTACCTCAATACAAGTTCGTATAAAATTCAATCCGAACCTGTTATTAAGCCTAGAATTTTTCATAAACTTAGTTAACTACAAATGAATTTTTCATATCATTAAAATAAATAAACAAAAACAATCAAATTCATAGTTACTAACAATCAAAGTATGAGATTCATCTAAGGACATAAAGTTATGCAAATTTCACTACCTTGATTGCTTTTAAAAAATCTATAGTATTCGACCCTTTATTTTCGTCTATTCTTCTCAACGGTGTAAAAGTAAGAGAACCAAAAAAAAAAGACTGAAATAAATTGAGAATTTGATGCCTTTTTTTTTTTTAGGTGCTAGACTGATTCTTTAAACTTTGAAGTATAATAGGTCTCTTTTGTCATTTTCCTACGTCGGTAGGAGTTTGTTAACTTTCTATTGGGAAAGTGGGAATGCTCTTTTGTTTTTGTTGCTCCAGGATTAGCTAATGTACTGAAATTTTATGCTATGTGATTTGCATGTGATCCTTAATTTTAATGGTTAATTGGGGGTGCCATTTGTAAATTTGTTACAATTGGGGTGGAGATTGGAGAATGCAAGTTTTCATAGTTTTTGGTGCAAAGTGCAAGTACCTCCATAGTTTAGGGTGATTTTCTACAATTGACTCAAAATAAAATAAAATAAGCTAAAATATTAAATATAAACAATTCTTAAAACCGCTCTTTTTTTTTTGGGTTGAAAAGAAACATAAAAGGCAAAAAAAGAAGAAGTTTGAAGATTGTTACTATAAAACGATGTCAAGAAAAGATGGACTTTTTACTGTTCTTGTATGTTTTAAATCTTGTCTATATTTGCCTGATTCATTTCTATCATTTTTTTTTCCTTATAATTTGTATCTTTGCAGGGTAGATTCGTGAAGAGAAGTTGAGAAGTGTAGACTTTTGGACATAATATCAATTGGAGGGCATCGTTATACAGTTCTCATGGTATATCGTGTCACTTGTCCATCATTCTTCTAAAAAGCTCTCACTTGTTTAGAATTGTTGAGTCAGCTTATGAAAAAAAAAAAAAATTGTTAAACTGAGTTAAAAATTTTAAATAGGTTGGAATTTTTTAGTGGAATAAAGGATAAGTAATGTGGTCCACGATGAGAACGGTATAATTCCTCCTTCTTGTGAGTGTCTAAATTAGGTTTTCTTGTTTAGTTTTTTTTGTTTTTTTTTACTTGTTCCATATGGCTTGTAAATTGTTGCATAGTAAAGGCATGAATATAATAAATAATGCGTAAAACAAGAAATGGAAAAAAAAAATTAAAAGAAAAAAGAAAAGAAAGCTGTAGAATTTAGGCACCAATTAAGTTCTAAGCAATGCCTACTTTGAAATAATGGATGAGATCCGATCTTGGTTGCTTAATTTTCCCATAAATGGGCTTCTCTCCCATGTTGCAGGTTTGATCTATCTCCCCCAAAATCAAAGCTATACTTATTATTTGCGAAAGCAAAATTCATGATTATATTAGTGGAGTTACCACTTACCACAATATTCGCAAAGGTAATAATAAATTGGAATGGGACCATTGTTTTATTTTAATAGGACATGACTTTGTTTCAAGCAAATTTGGGAGGAGTTGAGTTGATTTCATAACTTTATCAAAGGCGCATAGTAAACACGTTGTGGCTATGTAATCTGTCTTGTGTAGAATCTCATCTTGACATTTAGGTTGGGTTAGGGGTGTAAATGAACTTAGCTAATTATGAACAATTTAAACTTGGTTCTAAAAAGTCTTGTTTACGTTTATTTGTTTAATAAGTGAAGTTCAAAACAAGTTTATACTTGGTTATTAAATGAGCTAAGTTCAAACATAATTATATTTTCATGAATGTTTTAGGTTAAATTTTTAATAAAAATATGTTAAGATGGCATGTATGCGAACAAATTTAGATAATATGACAAGTTTTTACAAAATAAGAGACCAAATTGACAAAAATGAATCTGTAAGGACCAAATTTAAATTCCTAGCCCAATGTATGAATGGACTTAGGTCCAAAAAACCCAAAACAATGAATTTGTAGAGAATGAGTTAAAAAATTGGGCTTTAGTTAATCAAACAACAAGTTAGATAAGCTTGATGACAAAAGAGTAAAAATAAACAAGTTTAAACTGAAGAAAATGTCATCGGCAAAGTCCGAGGAGACTGATTCTTATATAATGCACTTGAGTATGGTTACAAGTCTGATTTCAGATTGCTACAGTATTTTTTTCTTGATTTTTTGATCTCTTTCCCTCTAGGGGTCTCTTACATTATATATCTCCTTCTTAATGATCTTGGCCCTTCATTTGTTAATCATTCAAGCCACTACTTGAGTGCTTGTCCCATCGGACATACTCTCTAGCTTTCTGTGAGTTGGGATAGCCAATGCAGCACTGTTCAGGGGTCTTCTCCACATAAATGCAACCAGAAAGTTAGCTGCAAAACATTCAATGCGGTGGCAGTAGTTTTTCCTTAGATATTTCTGAGCTTCCATCCCTCTTATGCGTTTACAATATACGTCCCTGTCAGTAAAACATCCTAGATGGTCACCTTGAATGATAGGACAGGTATTTGATATGTGTTTTGCTCATCCGAGGAGGTGAGCCTCCTCAGACTACCTTTCTCATTCTCTCCGTTTGCATCTTACTCATGGGATTCTGAACTTGACATTCTCACTATTGTTTATCGGTTCTCAGACCAGTCAACTTCCTCGGACAAAACTCAAGGCCCAATATACAATTTTGGGCCCTTGTCCCTACAGAGTCTTATGTACTAATTTGACAATTGAGGTAAAATTCAACTAACTAAATTAAATTTTAACCTATAATTTTTTGAAGGGTGGAATGTGATTTTAAATAAGCATAGAAATAATTTCTTGAGAAATTATGAACATAATTTTTAGTAAAAAGTTTTTTCAATCCATTACATGACAACTCAAAAAAATACTTGTACTTTTAGTCACATAATCTATTTAAATAGTCATGTGACTTATTTAAATAATTTAATAAACTGTATGATTTAATACAAGTTGATGGTCTTATAAACTCCCCACATAATCAGTTGGACTGTTGGAGGAGATTCTTCAAAACTAGTTTGAGGAAAAATTTAGTAAAAACGATTATATCTTAAACAAAGTATTCATCCAAGTTGGTTTGGATGAATGTTTTCCAACCTCTTATGTGGCGATTTATAGAATCATACACCCATATTAAATCAAATGAATCATAAAATTGGGAATATCCATAGATTCCCAATGAAACAGGTTTCATTCCCTAGTCAGAAGTGAAGTTATTGACAATTCTCATCTAGTTGCATATCTAATTGACCAAGACCCCAGGCAATAGGATATAGGGAAACTATCTAATTTTCTTGAGCCAGCAACGGTGAATAGGATTCTTAATGTCCACCTATCTGATCAGCTATTGCATGACCAAAGTCTTTTTGGTGTTTGTCCTCCTCTAGGGAGTTCTCCGTGAAATTAGCCTACAGAGCCAATAAAAGCTCAAATATTCAAGCTCACCCTTTATTGCAGGCTAAGGATTGGAAGGAGTTACGGAAAATTAAAGCAATGTTAGACTCAAAAACCTTTTATGAAAAACAAGTTGGAATATCCTTAACAACAGGTTCCCCATTTCCTCACTAAATTGTTATTTGTGTAATAATGCTTCAAAATCTTTAGAGCATTTTTTCCTTTAATGTGATTGGGTTGCATAAATTTGGTTGATTGCCCCATTGCCTACAAACTTGAGTAATTTGCCAAATACATCTATTATAGATTGGGTTAAGATTATTCTCAACCCAAAAACTAATTTGGGGTTGGATGATGATTCTGCCATAGACTTATTTGTGATCAAATACGGTTTCCAAGAGCAAAGCTAGGGTGGAGGGATCTAAAAGCAATCCAATTGAGTTTGCTAGACAGATGAGGTGTGTCTTTGAAGAGCATAAACAAGCTTGGAGTGAATTACCAAGGAGACCACCCAAAATTGATATTTGACAGCCTCCTCCAAACAACTAACTTTGATGCAGCAATCAAGGAAGAGAAAACTTCTGTTGCAGTAGTGGGTAGAGATGACTTAAGAAAGCTTCCGTTGGTGTGGAATGAACAATTGGAGCAAGGGAATTCTTTGCTAGGGGAAGCCAAAGTAGCTTGGTGGTGTGCCATAAGGTGTGCTGCTAGGGAAGGTTACTGAAATATAATCTTGAAAGGTGATGCTCTAAATGTTATTGAGCCCTTGAAGAACTTAGAATATGTCCCTCGTTGGAGCATCAAGCTCATATCTGATGATATTCTGTATTTAGCTAAAAATTTTGCAAATTTTTCGTTTTCTTTTGTAAATAGAGAGATCAATGTCCTTGTTCATCTCCTTGCCCAATAGTCTAGGCCAATTCTCATCTCCAATCTGTCTCTTTCTATTATGGAGGTTCTAAATAAAGATAGTTTCAAGCCCAAACCTTTTTGTCATTCCAGTATTCAAAAAAGTAGTTTTTGTTAATAAAATTATTATTAAATAAAAAACATAAAGGACCACTTGTTCTCCCTTTGGTCTTAAGACAAGCTCTATGGCGTCAGGAACGCATGTCGATAGGAAAACAACCAAAGCAGGACCGGCCTCACGTAATGATTCTAATATTTGAATTGTTTGTTTGTTTTCTTGCGTAAATTGGGTCAAAAGGAAACGGAAAAAGGCAAATGTTCCTAAGAATATTCACGGATCAAAATTGATACCAAATGGTCTTTTTGGTCAGTATCATGACTATTGTCTACCAAAATTTTAAATGAATCCTTTTATATATATATTTTTTTAAATATTCTTAAATAATATTTAATTTAGTAACCATCAATTTAGTTAACATTCTATATTATTATTATTTTTTAAATTTAAAACTCATTATTCTTATTTTAATATGACTAATTCACCTGAACAGTGCTAGATATACTACAAATTTTACTATGTAAACATTACATGATTACATGTTATCAATTAGAAAAAATTTATTTAAACATTCATTTATTATGTTGTTTAAGTATTACCAATCATATTCTTGCCACACCGACACCATTGACAATATACTCACACAAAAATAGTCAAGAGTTGTGTAGCTTAATTGGTACCTTTGTGCATAAAGTGCTTGAAAATTTATGAGGAAAAAGGTTCAAACTGCATAGATAGTAGAATATTGTAAGTTTGTAATTATATATCTTAAAAATATATATATATACACAAAAATTCTTTAATTGGCAATATAATCTTTTATTTTACTAAGATGTATCATTATATACGACAATGACATTATTAAAATTAATATTTTTATTTTTCACGTTTTACTATTTATATTAAACATTAATATTTTCATTTGTTATTATAATCTTAAATTTTTTCTCTCTTAAGATTTTTTTAATATAATTTGGCTGATGAGATGTTATTGTCAAGTATTATATATTATATACTAGATTTTAAATAATAAAAAAATCATTTTAAATTATAATAATATAATATGAATTTTTTTTTTGTGGAGCCAAATGAGTGAATAAAAGAATATTATATGAATCATCATCTCATTCATTAACTTGTTATATATTTTGCTCAAAAGAACAACTAAAAATTGAAAAAGTAGTAACCTAAAACAGTGGTACTTGGACCACCCTAACTTGCCAAAAAATAAAAGTATATATACACTTGCAAAAAAAAAAAAAAAAAATAGATGCTAAACTAACCTATTGTGTCCACTCTAATAAAAATGTTCAACATCCTGACTTGAGAATTAAAAAAATAAGAGTACTACTACATTTACAATATTTTCACAATAATTTCACAACAAATCCAATGTGGTAAGCTGTTACTGATTCTAATTTAAGCTCAATACATATATTATTTTTTATCAACCAATAACAGCTTTTTGCATAATATTTATTGTAAAAATGTTATGAACGTAACATTACTCCAAAATTAATTCTATCCCCCTAAACATAATCCTTAATCCCTTTAAAAAATTTAAAAAAAAAAAAAAAGCTTAAATAACAATAACTATTAGCCCAAATAACAACAAACATAAACCAAACAATAACAAGACAAGACCAAACAACAACAAGTGAACAAATTATTCGACAAAAAGCCTATTATAATTTTTTTTTTTTTAAAAGATAAAATTTGTAACTCGTTCAACCTATTCAATAAAAATAATATCTAATTTCATTTTTCCTTAAAAAATGGTAGCAAGAAAATAATGCAGTTGTGAGTTCTCCTTGATAGTGACGATAATTATACTTTTTTTGGCTTGCAGTCGCAACAATTTTTCTCTCCTTAACGACTTGACTCGTAGTTGTAGCAAATATTCAAGTTATCGCTTTATTAGATTTTATATATTTTAAATTTCTAAGTGACTACACTAAAAAAAATTCCTAAGGTTGCCGTTGACCTAAAAAGATGTTAGGTTATTCACTGATTAACTAGTCTCATCAAAGCGCGTGTGATGATGCTCTTTTTTTTGTCTAGTGTATGTGAGATTAGAAATAAAGGAAATCAGAAATTAAAAAAAATAATAATTAAAATATCAAAGTGGACTTAGAAGTTTTTTTTTTTTTTTTTTTTTAATTTTTGGATAAGTTTGTTTTGAAGACATGGATTAGTAAGAGAGTGTCCTATTTTGTAGGCATTTTTCGTGGAGTTTGAGATATATTTTTATCATATTGTCCTCAAGTTTTGTCCCTATTAAACATAAGGTCTAGGGGTATTTCTGAACTATATAAAAGTCCAGTTCAAAAAGGGAAATCGTATTATAGATAGTATAGATATATATATATATATATATATGTCAGAGGCTTAATTAGATGTATTTTAATAACATCTTATTAAAATAACATAAGTATTATACAAAATTTGAAATATACTCAAAAAATAAATAACGTAAAATATATAATAGCTTTTTTAGTCTTGAATTTTTTGTTCGAATTTGTACGTAATGAACCCATACATATGTTTATTTATGTTTTGTTTTCATTTCCGTATTTTATGCCATTGAAATCTATGATCAAATGAAACAGGTATAAAATTTGTACCTATTCAATAAAAATAATCTCTAATTTTATTTTTCCTTAAAAAATGGTAGCAAGAAAAATAATGTGGTTGTGAGTTCTCATTGATATAGTGATGGCAATTATAATCTTTTTAGCTTTGTAGTCGCAATAATTTTGCTCTCCTTACTCGTAGTTGTATCAAATATTCAAGTTATCACTTTATTAAATTTTATATAGTTTAAATTTCTTAGTGACCACACTAAAAAAAAATTCATAAAGCCACCACTAATCTAAAAAGATGTTAGGTTATTTACTAATTAACTAGCCCCATCAAAGCGCATGCATGTGATGAGACTCTTTTTTTTTTTGGTCTAGTGTATGTGATATTAGGAATTAAGGAAATCGAAAATTAAAAAAAAAAAAATATATATATATATATATCAAAGGCTTAATTTGTTGTAGGAAAGCACCTCCGAATAGCACTCTCACCTCAATATTAATTGTGAAAATATTATGACTACTGAAAGATCTCTAAGAAATAGACTACAGAAAGATCTCTAAGAAATAAACAATAGGAACAAAGCAAACCCAAAATCAGAAAATAAACAAACACACACAAACAAAAGAACTCCAAAGATTTAAGTGGTTCGGCTTTTGGCCTATATCCACGGGCAGCGACGAAGAAATTCCACTAATCAAATATGGAGATATACAAGTTGATGTATCAATATTTTCACACACACCCAATAGCTCTCTCACAAATACAAAGAATAGAGAAAACCTTGCACCTTATTCTAAACTAGAGAACTCTCACAAATATGCACCAGCCAATCTCTCTATTTCACTCTCTTTTTCTTCTCTCTATTCTACAATTGCCGCAACACACTGTTTATATAGGATATCCAGTCAGCAAAGATGAGTCCTTATATTACACGCAACTTCTTTATGTCCACGTGCAAAGTACTACTCCAAGCAAAGACAAATTAAAGTGCTTAAAGTAGAACTCTAAATCTCATCTCAATGATATCTACTTTGCTACTATTCCAAACTAGTCAATATACTTTGAGCACGTGAAAAACTACTCCTAAAACAATTAGGAAGTAGTGTTGCACTTGAAATAGGAAATCAAGGCTTGCATGCCACTCCAAAGCAATCATGGATTAGGATAAGTCAAGCCACCGACTTCACATAATTAGTTGTATTTTAAAAACATTATTTTTTATACAGGATAAAAATATTATTCTAGAAATTATCTTACAATATAGTAATCTAAATGTATATGTATGTAAAACTCCATTCTAAAAACTTAAATAGTGATCATCGTACCAAGAATGTACGGTGGTATAACTTCTTATTAAAATAACATAAGTATGATACAAAATTTGGAATATACTCAAAAAAGAAATAACCTAATTTATATAATAGCTTTTTTAGTCTTGCATAGGTACAAATGTACCCACACATATGTTTATTGAGTAATGCTACAGACACAAACTATTTTATAACATTTTTACAAATTGCTGATATAGCAAATTATTACTAGTTCTAATATAGGCCCATCACTAACATCACATTTTTACTCACAATAACTATTTGGAAAATACTAAAGCCACATCAGCAGTTTATAAAAATATTGTAAAATAATTTGTATATGTAGCACTACTCATGTTTATTTACGTTTTGTTTTCATTTCCGTATTTTATGCCATTGAAATCTATAATCAAATGAAACAGGTGTATATTTCGTACCATATATGTGTGTGTATATATATATTTGAGGATTGCCGTACCATATATATTTGTTCCATATATATTACTATGTTAAAAAAAATGAAATGTTTTTTATATTCAAACACAAACAAACAATGCAATTCTGAAACTACAATTAGTGCTAGACTATAGAATATAGATTCCTTATGAAACTGCTATAATTGGCCCTACGTATCTCACATTATATCATTTTTTATAATATTTCGATAATTACAATAGGGTTGGAGGATTTAAACCTTGAACGTTTTTATTAAAAATGCATCCGTTGAACTACAAGACTTTTGACTATATATATGTATCTTCCATTATTAGGAGTGTGAGAAAAAGAATAAGATTCCCATTAAAAACAAAAGCAAGATTTTTTTTTCTTCCTTACAAGAAAGAAAGAGATAATTTGAATTTGCTCCCTAATTATGTGAGAGATGAAAGAATGCTATTAAATTACAAACCTCTTAATCTATATTTATATCTCTATATATAATATAACATCGAAACTTTTGACCATTTGTTAACCTTCTAATATTTTACCACAATTTACTCATAATTTTTTTATTATGTCAAAATGAGAGTTTTAAACCAGATATTATTCAACAACATGGAAATTAAGTTTTAAACCAACTACTACTCAATAACATGGAGAGTTTTAAACTAAACCAAAGATGTTTGATTATTAGTTGACCTTCTACTATTTTACCACATAAGTTTTAAACCAACCGAAGATGTTTGACTATGTGGTTTACCATTTCTCTGTTGTTATTGCTCTTTTATTTATACAAACCCTTCATCCTTAAGCCTCAAGGTATCTTTACATGAATTTCTCTTTCTTAGTCACTTTTGTTTTTCATATATATATATATATATATATATTTTAATATTTTGTGTTTGTTTATCTTTTTTCATATTTATTTGGCTTCCTTTGCCCATGTGTAGAATTGGTTGAAGATCGATCACAAGGTGTTTTGAATATGAGCACTCTGTTTATTTATTATTTTATTTAATTTAGTATTAGTTATAATAAGCTAGATTTATTATAATATTATTATAATAAAATAAAATAGTTTTGTTTGTTACATGTCCCCATCAGTCAGAATAGAAGGCCCTCTTGGAAGAACTAATCAAAGGTTGTTTGTGTGCTATTTTATGAAGAACCAAACTTATAGATACCATGTTTGATTCTATAGTTTTTACAGATAGAATAAATGCTAAAAGAAAGCAAGAGGTAATGGATGCCACCAAAATATCATGATTTTTTTATTCTCATGTTTGACATCTTAATTTTGTTGGATGAATACTTTGTATTATAGAATATTATTTTTGTATTACTTTATTTGTTTTTTTCTCCTAAAAGTCTTGGTGGAACTTAGAAAATTTTCTTATTTTGTCAATAAGTTGTATTTTGTTGTTTCATGTTTCATAAAAATTTAAACATGGTAGAAATATAAATAGTATACATTTGTTTCATCTTAAAAAATATATATAATATGGTTTTTTTTTCTTCAAAATATGTATATTTTTATTTCGTATTATAAATATTGATACATCACTAGTGACTAGTTAAAAGGTAAGATGGTGAAACATTTATATTGGTATACCAGACAATATTTAGTTTAGTTTAGTAGCACTATGGATGGTACTTTTCGAAATGCCTAATTTTTTATCAAGACAATATGTAACCGTTCAAATCAAGTTTGAAACAAACACGTTATGGATTACCTTCGTCTAAATATCCAAAATATTTTTAAATTCAGTAACAAATAAATAATGGGTCAACTTCACCTTTACGTGCTGATCATGAAAAGACAACAACTAATAACCATAAAACACATGCAATTTCTATTATTTATTTAAACCTAGAGATATTAAACATTCTAACAAGCATTCTCCTTGATTTTATGAAAACTGGTGACAAAATTTTTAGGACTTAAGAGCAAAGATTTTCATCATCTTTAATTTGTTCACTAATTAAGTGGCAAGAGATAATTATCGAAGCTCTTTAATTTGGTTACCTAGCTATAAGGCTCTAATGCTAAATTTGCATTTTCATCATCTTCAATTCGATCAAGTACCTCATGTTCTGAATTATATATGTCTCCTCCATTTGATATATAGTTTGATGGTGTAAAAAGCACTCCCTTGGATTAAACAAAATATGTAGTAAACCCTACCAAGAAACCAAAACCAAGGGCATCCTGTCTAAGAATACTAATTGCTTGTTAAGTATTCTATATGAAGAAGTGGTGCAACTGCAAATGAGAAAAAGAAATTCCACCCATAAAAAAGGAGAAAAGGGAAAGCGAATATGTGAGAAATATATATTACCGTAATTAGTCGTACTTAAAAAAATATGATAGAGAATCCCAAGGAGATGTACTCACCAGCAGAAGAATGTGTTAACAGAAGAAAAGAGAGCACAAAACTGCTCATACACAAGCCTTCTTGGGTATGTTCAACTGTGCTCTCTATCTTCTGTCAACAAACAAATCGATCATCATGAATAAGAACCATCACCCAAGTCCTTGAACAAGTAAAAAAAAGTCCATCTGCATCAGCAACCATGCACATAGAGAGTGATTGGGATGAAGGAATCAAAATAAGATGATGATAATAAGAGAGAGAGAGAGAACCATTAATGACAAGTTGAAAATATGTTGGGAATTAGCAGATAATACTATGTGATATTGTTTTCCCGTACCACTGAGAAAATAGACTCCTCTGGTTGGAACTGGGAACTTGGAACACTCTAGTTAGTCGAGTTGTCAACACACAGGAGAAAGTTAAAAAGAGGGCTATCTGAGCCAATTGCTTTAACTTCTAAGAACACGAAAGTGAGAGGCTGACATTATCTTGAAGGGATAAGAACGAGCAAAGTGTCGTCCTAAAGCAAGTGGCTCACTAATTTGATAAGTATGGCTTTTATATCACCATCACTCAAGTAACTACTACCTAACTTTCTTCTTAAGTTTTTATTTTCTTGGTAGATGGCTTTTGGAGGTGTGGTGTGGACGGTTTGTGAACAATATTATCCGTTTTGTCAGGTATTAATAGCCATGATTGTTGCATATTATATTGTATATGGACACATGGGTGTGCAAACAACTAAAAATGTGAGCTAATAGTTGATATTAATAGCCATGATTGTTGCATCTTATTATATACAAACACATAGGTGTACAAACAACTGAAAATGTGAGTTAAAAACATGATTTCAAGTTTATGCAATAAGTATTATCTTAATACAATAATACTTGTTAAAGATATTGGGTTTATATGAATTTAGAAATGGTCCAAGAGAAGCCTAAAGTGAGTTGTAGGTTCAACTAGGCTTAGCCTAATCTTTATGAATACCTTATTTAGGATTCACTATAGTACACACACACACTTGAACATGGTAAAGATGTAGCTGCCAATAGTTTTCTCCCGTGAATATAGGCCATTAAGTCATATCACGTCATCCTTGCACTCTCATTCTTTCTTTCCTTCCTTGTTACACCTGTTTCTCTACAATCTCTATATCAATCTTTTTATTTTCCTATTCTAATATGGAATTAGAGCCGAAATATCCAAGGCTTTGATTTCTTCTTCTATCACTTCAATCATCAAAATCTTCAATTATCAAAACCTAGTTGCATTTTTGAAAATCCACAACACTTGCCGCACCTTACACGATGGTCAAGGGACACTTGCTCTCCATCAAAGCTTAACTTTACACTGTCAAGGTTAGATATGAAGTCTAGAATTAGATCTTCGCTTAAAAGAGTCTTGCGTTGTCCGTTTTCCATCAAATTTGGTCATCTATGTTCCTTTGTAAGGTGTCTTCGAGGCATCTTCGCCGGTATATATTCATTTGTGTTAAAAATATTGGGTTTATATTCATTTGTGTTCACCCAAAAAGCCCAAAGTTTATTGTGTGCCCAACTAAGGTTAGCCTACTCCCTATCTACACCCTACTTAGGGTTCACTATAATACACAAATTTCAGCATAGTAAATATGTAATTGCTAAAGGTTTTTCCTCTCATGGACATAGGATGTCAAGTTGAACCACATAATCCCTGCATTCTCATTCTTTTTCTCCTTCTTGCTTCAACTTTTCTACAATCTCTACATCAATCTTTTATTTTCCTATTCTAACACTTGTTAAGAGGCCTATTGTTTGGTTGGCACTGTCTAATTCTCTAATAGAGAAGATGAGTTTATATACCCTTTTCTCACTTGTAAGAAAAAAAAAATTAATACTATTTATTTTCTCCCTACATAAATGGTTTCTCGAGAAACAAAAAAAACAAAAAACAAAACAAAACAAAACAAAACAAAAAATGGAACATGGAACAAGAAGAGGTAATATAGAAGCAATGTTGGGTGGGTTCTAGTTAATTTAAAATGTAAAATCTCTTATTGCCTAATATGAGAGTTGGTTTTGAATTCCGCCTATGCTAAAATCAATTGGTATTTTAACATGATAATAAGTAACAATTATTATTGAACAAACATCATTTATTCAAATTTTATTTTATTTTTTTTATGAAAAAAAAATATATAGTATTTGCTGGATCTTGGGAGACGTATTTGATAGTCTTGGGCTTACAAGCCCAAATCAAGACTGGCAAATTAAAAACTAGTGCCTTACGTAGCCCACAACTGTCTCTATGGGCCGGGCCAGTCTTTGATCCAGAAATTTCAAAATCTGGAACTTTCATAAGATAATGATATTGAATAATATTTGAGACATGAATTATTATTATTATTATTATTATTATTATTTGTTTGGATACAGAGACATGGTTATTGAAAAGATATCGGATAAAGTTCAAATTGTGCACCTACTGAAGATTGTAGAACCCTCATCTCATCTATATTATTCCAAATCATGATAAATCACAATTATAATAATTAGAAAGAAGAGCCAAGAAAGTTCAAGACCCACCCTAAAGTCTCCTTTATATAAGACGTACTCCCTAAACTCCTCACACCAAACCAACACTTCACTTCTTAGCCACAATATATTGCAATCAACCTAGCCTTTTTTTTAAAATTATTTTAGCATATATGGCACTCATTTCCCAAGCATTTGGTAATGAAATTTCTGACCCTTTCCTTTCTATGATCAACAAGTGTCCTGTGCTTAATACCCCTACAGATTGGAAGGAGACCCTAGAAGCTCATGTGTTCATAGCTGATCTTCCAGGGCTCAACAAAGAGGAAGTGAATGTAGTAGTTGATGATGGGAGGGTGCTCCAAATAAGTGGTGAAAGGAAAGAGGAAAAAGGTGATGAAAATGTTAAGTGGCATACAGGAGAACGTTTCCGTGGCAAGTTTCTTCGAAGGTTTAGGTTACCAGAAAATGCCAAGACAGATGAAGTTAAGGCCTCCATGGAAAATGGTGTGCTTACTGTCACTGTGCCAAAACAGGAGCCCAAGAAACCCGAGAAGAGGGTGATCGAGATTGAAGAAAAGTAGAGGATGGAGAAGGAAAGAAATTCAGCGAGAGTTAATATGAAAATAAAGTTATGTTCCATAAAAGTGTGATTTGTGTGTGCTTAATTACCCTTGTCATGTATATTATTCTCTTGAGCTATACTAATTAATTAACTCATAAATAAAATTTATTGATTTCGAGTCAAGTCACAAGTTTGTTTGTTTGTTTTTTTTTTTTTTTTTTTTTTTTTTTTTTTTTTAAATTGGATGCTTCTTTTTTTAAGAGAACTAATGATTGTATATCTATAAAGTTTTGTTTGATTAAATAATGGATATTATATTGAAAAAAATTAATTAACGAAATGTAATAAATTTCTCTCACACTAACAAAATATAAAATGATAAATACCTGCATATATGTGGAAGTTTAACATGTTGAACAAGATGATGTAGACTTGAATGGCAAACTCTAAACACAACTCAATTTTTAAAATTTACAAATTTTGCTTGCCCATTTTGTTTGGAGTTCGCTAATATAAACATTTTTTTTCTTTGCATTATCCTCTCATTTATCAATTACTGGTCAAGTTAAAATATGGAAACCAAAGTTATAACTTTCACCCTCGTTTTCTTCAAGCACAAATATACCATTTTCAAAGAACATTGATAAAAAGACAAAAAGCTCCCAAAGATTTTGTTTGGAGTTCGGCTGATATAACAATTTTTTTATTTGCATTATATCCTCTCTTTTCTAATTACAAGTCAATTTAAATTATTAAATTATGGAAACCAAATCACCATCGATCTCTTTGTTAAAGAGAAAATATAATGGTTGTTGTATAATGGTGCAAGAGAGCTAATTTAGTGTAAGCCTGTTTAGGACCTTAGACTTTGTAGCTCCTATATATATTCTATTAGGGTTCTCTATATAATGTTTTTGATCATATATATCAAAAATATAATTGTTTAAGACTTTACACTAAATATAAATAATCAAGTCGAACTACGTAACTCTTGTGTTCTTTTTTTTTCGATCTTGTTGCTTTTACTTTCGCATCTATTATGTATTTCCTTCAATTTATTTTAACACTCTTGAAGCGCAAATATATATCATTTTCAAAGAGCAATGATAAAAAGACAAAAAGCTCCCAAAGATTCATATATTTCTTATCACTCTTCGATGATTAAATGTCATTCACACCTATACCAGCACCATATAAACATGATCAATAACTTCTTTCTTTTTATTTAGTTATGTAATATGTTTTGTGCATGCTTCTTTAATAAGCCAATTAGCCAAAATTGGGGTGACTTTGCTTCTTCATCTTTTTGTTTTGGGGTTAAGTTGTTGCACTTCATCTTTCTTTTTCTTTTTTTGCCGCATGGGCAAATAGATACAAAATTTTCATGTGGTTTGTATTCTTCCAAATGGTCGACTGAAAAAAACTTGTTAAAAAATTTTAATCGGATTGAAAGCCTTCAATCCATCCATATATAATTTCAGTTTCTAATCCAATTCAAAGAATCAAAGCTGGCATCATATACAAATATAATGTTAAAGTTTAGTTATTGGACTTTGTTTTTCTTTAGCCATTTAGGCAGCCCAAGAATGGAAGCCCAAAACTATGCCCACACTAAATGTGAATAATCTTGCCCGTGGATTTCTCGCATAGAGAAATCATAATTTCCCATAATTGTATTTCTATCTAGGCTTCATCATAAAGACCGGTCTTGCACTACAAAATTAAGTTATCTTGCGAAAAAGAGGAAGAAATAGGGCTAAAATACGAAAATTGTCATTTTTCTCATTTGAGTTTATCAGCATCGTGGATTCATAGCATCTCAAAATTAAAAATATTCCAACTTTATTCATTGTCTCGAGATTTATTTTGGATATTACCTAGAGAATGTGCATGAGTTGGGTTGGAGGATCTTTTCAACCCAACCCGCTAAGGTCAAGTTAAGAAATTCCCAACCCAACCCACATCTAAGCAAAACCCACAAATCCAACTCAACCCAAACCCACATGAATCAAGTTATGTTAGTAGATTTTGCTTAAATGTTTCATCTCTAAAAAAAAAAAAAAAAAAAATAAAAAAATAAAAAAAAAAACTAGACTTTCATGAACTATTTAAGGATTTTTTTCAATAAATAATTATAATATTCTTAAATTATATTTTAAATTTTCAAATCCATCGTAACTAATTCTCAGAAGATCAAAATAAATCAAACTAAGGTGTGTGTGTGTGTGTGGAGTTGGGTCCTATGGATTGAAAAAATTATCAACCCAAGTCAAGGCTTAAAATAAAATTCTAACCCAGCCCAATCTACCAACCCATGAAAGCTACTAACCCAAATGTTACCTGCAGAAAGAAGACAAGAAGGGAGGAACGACATCCTCGAACATTATGATTTTAAGTGTTTTGAAAAAGATACAATTATTGAGGATTAAGCTAAAAAATAAAAATATTGAGCATAATTCCCAAGCATTATGGATTTAAGTGTTTTGAAAAAGCTACAATTATTAAGCTTAAAAAGAAAAATCATCAGCATAATTCCCGAGCATTATGAATTTAAGTGTTCTGAAAAGCTACAATTATTGAGGAGTTAGCTTAAAAAGAAAAAGAAAAAAAGGTTGAGCATAAGGCTTGTTTGAGTGTCTAGGAATAATTTGGCCTCTTTGCTCTTCAAGTGGGATGTGCAATTCATGTCATTGGGAAAGTGGTAACCAAATTATTTTTGAATTCTTGGGCTCTACGTACAATCCTTTCCAAACAATTTTGTTAATAAGAAGTATCATTGTCTAGCTAGAAATAATTTTTCCGGCCACTGAGAAGACAAAATCTTTTGAAGCTAATTCCCTACACATAATACTATAATAGAATGGATTACAACAAAGGGGATGGAATACTTGTCATGGGACCCCGGTTGTCCCAAATTTTCAGGGCCTAGCTAGAATCTTTAGGGTATTTTCCTGGCACGAATTTATTAATGAAATCATTATCTAGGCAATTGATGGAACTCACTTCAATTTTGCTCAAGCAATCTATACTGTGGAACCCATAAAATGATAGCTTTTAATAATAAAAATTAGGCCAAATTGCAAACTACATCCCTAAAGTTTGGGACATTGGAGATGTTTAGATTTTATACTTTAAAATTTCAGAATTTGGATTTTACCCCCTAAATTTTGAGGGTTTTTGGGTTTTACACTCAGAAGTTTCAGAATTTTACTCTCTGAAGTTCTTTTCATTTGTATCATCAGCCCCTCCATCTACATTTTCCGTTATGTGTTACATAAACTTGTCACACATGTTTAGTTTATCTAATAAAATGATGTCACATCATTTTTGTAGCCTAAAAAAATTAAATAACTAAAAATGGCATGGCATAATAAAAATGACGTGGCATCATTTTATCGGATGTTTAGTTTATCTAATGAAATGATGTCACATCATTTTTGTAGCCTAAAAAAAATTACATAATTAGAAATGGCATCGCATAATAAAAATGATGTGGCATCATTTTATCGAATGAACTAAGCACACATGGCAAGTTTGTCTAACACTTAATGGAAAATATGAACAGAGGGGTTACTGATACAAAAGGAATAAAACTTCAGAGAGTAAAATCCAAATTCTGAAATATTAAGGTGTATAATCCAAACACCCCCAAATTTCAGGAGGTAAAATCTAAACTCTAAAATTTCAGAGTGTAAAATCTAAACACTCTCAAATTTTAGGGGTGTAATTTGCAATTTAACTTAAAAATTAAATAATCTTTGGTATTACTTTCACTTTACGTGACATAATTTTATGTGCGTAGGCGTGCACACATAGTTAGTATATAAATAAGGATAAAGAGAACATTATAATTTGCATGTAGGCCCCCATCTCCTATGTCTTCTGTCTATATTATTTCAAAAATAAATAAATAAATAAATTGTAGGCCACAAAGAAAATCAAACAGTTCTATTAACATAGTAAAGTATTTGCAATTTGACACAGTACGTGCATCAGCTTACATATTTTAAAACTGCCCAAACCGATACAAAAATAATACAATAAGTCCCTAGTCTAGTCTATTGAAGAAGGATAACCCATCACCAAGTTTTAACATTTTTGGTGGTTAGTAATAATTAACAAGAAGTTTATAATTGATTAGTGTCATACACTAATAGTACAACAAGGAGTCCCAATGGGTTTTGTTCCAGCCAAGCCATAGAGTTTCCTCTCCTTGGTGGCTGGATCTTCTAGCAATAGCACCTTGTCCTTGTCTCTAACACCAACCATGTGTAAGTATTCATCATCCTCTCTCTCTTTCCCTTTGAACAATACCCTTTGCTCTCTTGGCTCCAAACTAGTTACCAATGACAATATCATCTTCAATTCTCCTGAAAACAAAAATTAAATAAGAAATTCAATCAATCATCATCACAATAGAAGATTTGTAGTGGTAATACAAATTTTTTTGGATCAAGGGAGTAGAGTAGAGTTAGGTGAAAATTAGACTAATTCTTGGTCAAGTCTACTCTACTCTACTCCTAATTTCCAACAAACTCTACTCTACTCCCTTTACTCCCTCTCCCTCCCCCTCAATCTAAACCAGCTCCAAATAAAAATGTATAGTATCTCCGATAAAAGTGGTATCAGTGATGAAGTCATGTGAAATTAATATTGTACTAATAACAATTTTCTTTGCATTTCTAGTCTAATAGTTGTTGTTTTAAATTTAAACCCTTTAACCAATGTAATATAAATGAGTGGCAGTGTAGTAACATGTGAAAAGACTTACCAAAGGTAGAAGTGGCTTCAATAGAAATGTCATGCCATTTAGAGACAGTTGAGACTCTAATTGTGATCATCCCCTCTCCCTCACTACTTCCACCATTGTCTCTCTTTTGAACAAGCATGCCGCCAGGTCGAAGTTCCCATTTGATTTCAGTACTAATGCCTCCACACACTTTCTCAGCTCCTCCTTTAATGCTATTCCCACCATTTTTCAGCTTAGAACTGCTTCTGCTAAACCTCCTTGACCTCAACTTGATCATTGTTCTTCTCTGTTTCTCTTTCTTTCTCTTTTAGCTTTCTCTATCTCTCAAAACTCAAAAGTCAGTGATGGAGGAAAAGAAGTGTTGGGGTTAGCTAGTTATATAATAGTAGAGAGAGAGTCTGTGCATTTGGATTAAAGGAAACTAAGAATGAATAAAATAGGAGCCGCCATTGAGTATTGCCAAAAGATTAAAAAAAGAAAAAGAAGAAACTATGCATGTTAGTAAATTAAATGGGGCAATGAGAATGTGACACATACATGGTGAAGAATATGGGCATGGAGTTTGCAATGCTAATATTGGGCAGATAAAGCACATGGGGGGGGTGGGTGCTTCAAGACACGCTTGCTTCATTAGCGGGCCAAACGCAATCAAGTTTATTGGTCGGTTGGTCTTTTAATAAAATTTGGGTTTATTCATTTTCATTTTTTTAATGCTTCTTTGAATCTTTGATTGTGTGTCTATGAGCTTCGATCTTCGTTTAAGAACCGTTAATATATAACGGCTTGTTTGGGGAAACCAAAAAGTAGAACCACCAAGTTTTTTTGGCACTGCTGTATTGTCTCCTACTTTTGTGAACATCTTTTTCTTTTCCTCTTTACAAAAAAAAGGCTTCTTCTCTCTCTTTTGTACACTAGTTAATTGGTTTCTCAAAAAAAAGTATACTAGTTAATTAAGAAGGTTTCCTTTTGGGAATTATATAGGCAGCTTTGAATTTGATGTAAGTATTCATCAATTAAGAGGTGATCAACTCTAAGGATTTCTAATCCCATTTCATTAAAAAAGAAAAAAAGAAATTTATCCTGATTTGAGTGTTATGTTTTATATGATTAATCAGTCTAACAATTAAAAAATGTAAAAAAGAATAAAATATATAGAACATAACATATTGAAATTTGTGAAGTATAAGGTGAAATTCTAAAAATAGAACAATTGGCGGAGAGAGGAGATTTTGGGGGGTGGGGAGTGGGGAGTGGGGAGGGGGCATGGCCCCCTAACTTTTGAAATCATCCTCACCCTCGTTTACTTTTCATATAAATTTTTTTCAAGGAATTATATTACATTAATATATACTAGCCTCATCACACGTGCTCCACACATGCAATGAGATTCTTTTTTTATTTTGAGTTTAGTGTAGTGATTTTTAATTTTCAATTTGTCCATTGTTAGTGAGGTTACATGGGAAGAAATTTTTAAGAAGCTAAAATTTAGGATTTTGAAAAAAAGTAAACTACTGGATTTAGTGTGTGCTAATTTTTAGAAAAAAATATATATATTAAACTTGTGTGAGATATATTTAAATAGGAGAAACGATATGTTCACAATATTTTTACAACAAATCATAAGTGGCAGGTTGTTACTAGTTTTTATTGTTGGGGTAAAAAAGTAATCTTAGTGTTAGGTTCAAATTTGAACTAATAACAACTAACTACCTGTGATTTGTTGTGAAAATGTTGTAAAAATATTGTGAACGTAGCATCTCTCTTTAAATAGTGAGTGTGTGCTAATTTTTAGGGAAAAAAAATTTCTTTGGTAGTTTTTTGTTTTTTGAATTTTGTTGAATTGGAATTTTAGCCCTACTTTTTATTTTTTAAGAATAATGATTATCTAATTAGATTAGGGGTATTTTTGACATTTTTTGAAATTATAATTAATTTTCTGAATTCACATAATATATAGAGATGACTACTATATCTCCTACCCTCTCCTCGTATTATAGTTATTCCATACCCATCTCATTAATATAAATTACTTATATATGAATTTTTTCTCTTATTACACTTATGCCGTACTTAGCTTATTAAACCAAAATATATTTAAGGTATGTGTTTTTATTGTTCTTAGATTGTATGTAGCTCATTAAATTAAAGTATATTCAACATTTACGCTCCAAAAGTAAAAACCTTCTTTATTTTCAAAAAGATTTTTTTTTTTTTTTAAATTTGCATTTGGAAAATTAGAGATATGGACACTATATTTTTATTATTTTATTTTTAGAAGAAAATTTGTGAATTATGTGGTTAGAAGTTAAGATCCTTATCGTATTTGTCATCTTTAAAAAATAAGGTTTCTCTTTAATTTTTATATTTTTATTATATTGAATTGTATTGATTTAAGCATGTAATGTGATATTTTTATTTTAAATTGATTAATTTTTATATGTTTTAACTATTAGTATACTCTAATTGTGTAATCTCTAATTATTTAAAAAATCTCGATTTATAATTTTAAAGAATATTAGTTTTAATTAATATAATTTTAAAAACAGTTCATAGTTTACAAATTGGTTAGATGAAAAAAAAAAGTTTTGACCAATGTAAAAACTAATCCAATAGGATTGTACAGTACACCAGCCAAGGCATGAGAGAGTGTTGATGTGGCTGGATCTGAACCTTACATGTGGAGTGGCTGTAAGCAAGGGAGATGAAACGTTGGCTACAAGATATTATCCTTAGCTCGTGCCAAGGGCATGACTACCTTGGGAAGGAAGTAAGATATGCATCTAACATAGGTACTCAAGCACTCATAAAAAGGGAGATAGTGACCTCCTAAGATCAGGTACTATAGAAACACCCCTCATTGGCTGAGTGCATGTTGGACTACTTCAGGGACACGTGTATCATCTTCAGCACCTCTGATGTCCCTCTCATTGCTCAAGAGTTATTTCCCATACAGTGGCAAAGTCACCTACCCTCATGCCACAGTGTCGATGCTTGCGTTCTCTCTCCTCAAGCCACCAAATAGTACATTTGCTGTAGTAAGGTCCAAAATAAGAAAATGATGACTTGACACTTATCTTTGTACTCAGCCATATTCCTCAAACTATAAGAGGAACATACAGTTGGACTATAAGGGCAAGAACCGAAGTAGATCTTTTGAGAAAAGAGTAGAAAGTTGATAAGGAAGTAAGGTAGAAAACAAGGTCTCTCTTTTGAGGAAAAACATCCTTATTGTACAAGAGATACCCCTTTTTTCATACAATACGAAAGCTGAACAGAGTAGGAGTGATTTTCTCTTGCTCAAACCGTGGTTTTTCATCCTTTTCTTAGGGTTTTCCATGTATATCCTTTGTCCACTTTACATTCTTGCAATCACTTTCTTTTTCTCTAGACATTATGATGTCAAACCTTGCTTTTTTGTCACTCATGAGCTTTTTCATCGAGATGTACAGTTAGATAGCTTATCTACTCTCTCATATAAGTTCAAATCTAACTTGCACGTACAAAGACCAATACAAATATTTTTGTTGTATATAAGAAAATAACATAAATAAAATTATGTTGTAGGTCATTCTTTGGATTTTTAAATTTGTTTTTTCATATATTTTACTTCATCCCTATGGAAAAACTTCATGGCTCCAGCGATGATTAGAACAAAGGATTTCTATGCTGCTAATCTCAAATGCTGCTAATCTAAATGCCAAAGGAAAAATTTCACCCTTCCATCCTGGATTTTCAACCATGTAGAAGGAGATGGTCCAGGCCCTGCTTGCTTTGTGTAATTGTTTCTTCTTTTGTTTCAATATATTATCCGTAATTAATTATAAAATAAAATAAAATGCAATAGAAAAGAAATTAGAATTAGATTTTCTTATATCCATAAACCCATATTCTAATTCATATTCTAATTCTTGACTTTCTTCTTCTGCTTAATCTTTTAATTCCCCAAGAGAGAAATGTTGGTTCAGAAAAATTACTTTGGATGTCCACCTCAAACTGATCATAGGGATGTTTGATGTTTCATCTAAAAAAAAAAATTTCATCTTGTAACTTAACTGGCATCTTTGATGTTTCCAATGAACACGTCCAAAGTTCAAATCTTTTCAGCCTCAATTATCGATGCGATAGAGATGTCTCATATCACATCTTTCACCTTGGACTTAAAGAACCCCCTGATCATAGGTAGCTAAAATATTATGCATCTTTCACCTTGGAGTTAAAGAAACCCCTGATCATAGATAGCTAAAATATTATGCAGACTGGTCCTAAAACAACATTTTCTCCTGGATCCAGAAGGCCATAGCTCTTAAATGCCCCATGGAATATATGTTACATTAAACAAAGAACCAAAGCTATTTTGTCTTTTTTGTGTCTTGACTCTTAAACTTGTGATTTTGGTTTATAAATAATGTTAGGTAACTAGTTTGGCGGGACTTGAGATTTCTTTTTGGGTTTAACATTTGTAGGGTGGTTGGCTATTCTTTAGGGTATCAACCCATGTGAGAGAGACTCTTAGAAAAATACACATACAGTCACTCTCAACCATGTCTTATCTCCCTCAACATTGAAAGGTTCTCCAATCAATTTTATACAATTTTTTTTTTTTAAAGACAAATTATCATCCGAGATTTAGGGATAAGTAACCAATTTAACAATGAAAGATTCTCTAAAGACACACCTAATTAACTAGCTCTCCTTGCCTAATTGCATGACAACTACTAATTAATTGACTACAAGAAATGTACAATACATACATATATAAGGTGACCCATATAATAAAATTTGCAGGTTCCACCAATTAGAGACCTTATTAGCACTTGTAAAAGAAGAAAGATAAAGAGGAATTGAAGGAAAAGGCATGAAATTTATATAAGGTGTTAGGGCTGAGGACACCCCACATGTTCTGGTAATGGCTGCTAGTGCAAGAGATAATGCTCACAGTTTTTCTGAAAACCAGCACCTTGGTAAGCAAAAAGTACGTGCCATGGGCCCTATATGTTCAGGGGACACATTTCTCATATTGTGGCATGTATCCTATTTTAGGCAAAGGCACTATTATAATTGAAGAAGAATTATTAGCATATATATAACCTGCCTCAACTAAAAGTTTTTTTTTTTTTTTTTAAATGATATTGAGCCGACATGGATGGCCACATGGAAATTCAATTCAAGTATTTCAGTTTGGACAAAGTTTGACTCCAAAGTCCAAACATGTTTAGAGTTAATGATTACAACATTCACTGATAAAATTAACATGATTATATATTTTGAAAATCTAACCGTTGGATTGCATGATCTTTATGTTCTTAATACGTATGTCAAATTTCGTGTCAATCGGATATTATTTACTATTCGATTTATGCATAATCTTATATTACAAAAAAAAAAAAATAGAAATTTAAACATTTGTTGATAATATATTTATCAAATTTTGATTTTCTAGAATTTTGTAAGTACGAAGGATATGAAAAGAAAATGTAATTTAATTGTGGATTTGTCAAAATTTACATCTAATAAAAAGATATTGAATGATGATGTACTTGTAGCCATTAGCTCTAAACATATTTGGAGCCAACTTTATTCTTTCGGTTTCTATTAGACAACCCACATTCTATGATCTCACATGATCATTGGGATTGAGACTTAAAACCATGTGTTTTGTATTTTACTTCAGGTGGCTAGTTAAAAAATATTTACAGTCCCAAAGAAAATGTATTTAATAAATTACCCTTTCTTGGAACACTTAGAGATATGATATCTAGGAAGGCATGCTCACACATATTACAAATTACAAAGGGAAAATGCAGTGGAAGATTGATTCCTTCACGCACCCCACAAGATTTGCTTCTTGTTGGCATGCTAATCAGAAGATATAGCCAGAGATTTTATGCGCATCAAGGCTATCTTAAGCTCAATTATAAAGTATCATGCATGGGTTCTACTAGAATATTGTGCAGAACCAGTATCACTACCTATACCTTATTATTCTTGTTCTTATGATAACAGTATAAGATGAGCCACAATTGGATTTTATGCCTGCTTATATTTATGATATCCGAAGCATATCAAAATCCAAATAATATCATATTCATAATCATAGTGCTCATTAATATTTAATATTCTTCTTTTTCCATTGTGATGATTGGTGAATCTTCTTACCTATAACTCCTTAGTCCTGTCATAATTACAAATAGTATCATATTCATAATTACAATACTTTGGTCCTATATACAATAAAAAGAAAGACACGATGCTTGATTTCCTAGTCATAGAAAATTATAAAGGAAAAAGTTTGATCTATGTCAGTGGCTAACTTACTGAATGGGAAGATATTAAACACCCATCCCGCGCAACCTAAGTTGATCTCCTAGGATACACTGGCCAATATAAATAAATCCATGTACTTTGAACCAAACAAGGAAAAACAACCCATGAAAGCATTGAAAGGAAATATGAAAATGACAAAGTTTAGCTACAAAATTGGTTGATATTTTAAGCTACAACTTTACTCAATATCTTTTTATTGGAGGTAAATTTTGACAAATCCACCATTGAATTACATTTTCTTCTTATATCTTCCATGCTTGCAAAATTTCGAGAAAATTAAAGATCAATAACTATGTCATCAATAAATTATTTAAATTACAAGTTTTTATAGTTTAAAATTATGTATAAAATATTAGCTTATAGATCATATAGTAAATAATATCTAATGACACAAAATTTGATATGTATATTAAGAGAGTAAAGAACATGCAATTCAACGGTTAGATTTTCAAAATATGTAGTAATGTTTATTTTATTGAGTAAAATTGTAACCTAAGGCTACAACCAATTTTGTAGCTAAACTGTGTTCATATGAAAAACTCCGTAGTTTGCATAATACACAATATAACAATTATGAAAAATAGACAAGGTTAGCAATGAACATGTTATAGACAAAATAATAATAATAATAATAATAATAATAATAATGCATGGAAAAAACCTAGATGCAATTCTATATAACATATGGAATATGCACGATGAACAAATCCAATTTAGATCTACATGGCAAGTGTATGATTTTTTTTTTTTTTTTTTTTTTTTTTTTGAGAAACCAAGTGTATGATTTAATTAATTGCATCATGTTTTTGCGATTAATGACATGGATTGTTCAGGGTAGTGGCTTTCTCTATCATTGTAGCTTGGCTTCAAATTTTTATTACATCATGTTTTGGCCATTATCTTGTAATGTTTGGGATAGGATCCTGAGATCTTTGCAAGGTTATGTTTCTATATGGGAAATTTACAGACTACATTGCTCCCCTTAGTTGAGATATTGCATCACCATCCCAAGTTGCTATGCAATCTCAACTGAACTCATTCTTGTCCAGATGATATGTCATAATTTCACCCATCAGGTTTTTGTCTAGAATTAATGCTTGAAATTTATTCATATACAATTAAATTTATAACTCTGCAATTTGGGTTGGCTTCGCAGTAGTAGTACTAGGATGAAAGCTCTGTCGTTTCAATCTCTTTAATCACACATATAAACAGTAATAAAGTAACTTTTTATTAGCTCTTGTTTGGTTAACTCATCACTCATAACCCATATCTCATATTCCATAACTCAGTTTTCAATTTTTGAAAACTCCTAAAAGTTGTTTTTAGTTTTCATGACTCTTAACTCACCTTTTTGAGTAATGAGATAATTATGATAATTATGATAGTTTTCATGAGAATTATGATAAAAAATTGAACCAAACAAGCATCCTTAAGGTGGGGCCCACGAAATTTGAGAATTGAGTGATGAAAATTGAGAATTGAGTGATGAAAATTCCTAAACCAAACACCTAGATTTCTTATGAAAATACTAGCATGGAGGCTAAATTTTCTTCACTGAATGGCTCCAACTATGTGCCTCTCTTACTCTAAAAAATGTGCTTAATTAAGAAGTGTTTAAATAGGTGTTTGATTAGGGTTGAAACACAGCTGAAAACATAGTTCAAATCTAAACAAAGAATCTGTTTCCCGCAATCTCACTTGAGCGGGAACTTGCTTGAATTGGGTTAATGAGTCTATTTACCCTTCCTTGACCAGCTTTGACCTTTGTTTAAGAGAACTATTTTAGCAACCATTCTTCAGACTTTCTTTTACACACTTTAACCCATTTTACATTAATATAAAATACATCAAGAATTCAGTTTGACTATAAGCAAATGTCATGAAAGAAGCCAACACTAAAAAAAACCTAACACAAATAAGTGAAAATATCAACCAAATACTTCATTTTATCATCACACTTTTATCACCTTACCCAACAAGTTCAAGGGCCCAATGATTAAAAAAAGAAAAGCCCCCCCTTCCTAATTTCTACTCAAGTCTTTGGAGCCCATGATAGACATATTTTGGGAATGCCAATTCGCATTTTAGGCCCAATGGAAGTCAAAAGAGTTTAACTGATTTTTTAGCTGGCCGCTCATTCTCGTTGCAAATGAATGAATGGCTGTGAGAAAACCACAGCGCCAGTCAGAGAATACAATAGAGAACGCTCACTACCCACTTCAGAGGTCCACTCAATTTTGACAAAGCAAAACCCAATTTTGCAACTTTCTTTCTTGCTCTTCAACCTTTAAGGTAAGAACCCATCAACCCCATCTCCATTAAAGTTTGTTATCTCAGAACCAAGCATGTTTCTACTTTTTGTAAGCTAGAAAGTTTACAAGAAACAAATTTTTGTCATGAGAGGAAATGCTATGCCTTGTTAATTTTTGGTAGGATTTCCAGTTCTGGGTTTTAGTCTTGACTGATAACTTGTATGTATAGAAAATGCAATTTTTAACTACTTTGCCATTGAAGGGTGACTTTTGGGTGGTATCTCAATTGGGTTTTGAACTGGGTTCTTGTAGAATTGAAACTAGAAGGAGAAGGAAAAAGTTAAGGGGTCTTGGTGTTCATGTTTGTCATAGTAGAAGTGCTGGTCTCTTATTACTTTCAAATAATTCAAGAGTTGTTAAGCATGGAGGTTGCTGTGGGAGCTCCAACTTTGATTTGGGATTTGGGTACTCTAAGCTTAAAGTTGCTCTCTTTTGTATGCCAATGACAAGTTCTTTTGGTGCCTTGGTTGCATTGGCATGTGCATTGGAGCAACAAGCAATAGGAAATGAATTTTTAATAAAAGGATTGGATTTGGCTAATGGGGTGTCGGGGGAAATTGAGAGAAAGGATGCTGATCATAATAAATTGGGTGAAGTAAATGATGGGAATAATAAAAGAGAAGATGATGATGCTGAAAGTGGGGAAGGAGATGGGGAAGAGAAGAGTACAAAAGTTGATGTTCGTTCACTAGCACAGAGCTTATGGTTTGCAAGAACTGTAGATGATGTGGAGGAGGTTCTTAAGGACATGGGTGACTTGCCCTCTCAAGTATACTCATCCATGATTAGAGGTTTTGGTAGAGACAAGAGAATGAGTTCCGCGATTGCTGTTGTTGAGTGGCTCAAGAAAAAGAAGCATGAAACTAATGGTTTGATTGGTCCAAATCTTTTCATATATAATAGTCTGTTGGGTGCAGTAAAACAATCTGAAGAATATGGAGAAATGGAGAAAGTCTTGGATGATATGACTCAGGAAGGGGTCTTACCTAATGTTGTAACTTACAACACTTTGATGGCAATTTACTTGGACCAAGGTCGAACTACCGAGGCTCTTAATATTCTTGAAGAGATACAGAAGAAGGGCTGGAGGCCTTCTCCAGTTTCCTATTCTACAGCATTGTTGACTTATCGAAGAATGGAAGATGGGAATGGAGCTTTAAGGTTCTTTATTGAGTTCAGGGAAAACTATCATCAAGGTGACATAAGGAAAGATGCTAATGAAGATTGGGAAAATGAATTTGTTAAGCTTGAGAATTTAACACTACGTGTTTGCTACCAAGTGATGCGGCGGTGGCTTGTGAATGGTAATAATTTGAGCACAAATGTGTTGAAACTTCTCAATGACATGGATAATGCTGGCCTTCCACTTGGTCGGGCAGAACAAGAGCGGCTTTTGTGGGCTTGTACCCGTGCAGAGCATTACATTGTGGCAAAGGAACTGTATACTAAAATTAGAGAAAGGCACTCTCAAATTAGCTTATCAGTCTGTAACCATGTGATTTGGCTGATGGGGAAGGCTAAGAAGTGGTGGGCAGCTTTGGAGATATATGAGGATTTATTGGACAAGGGGCCAAGACCAAATAACATGTCACAGGAGCTGATAATTTCTCACTTTAATGTTCTTCTCACTGCAGCTAAGAAAAGGGGAATTTGGAGGTGGGGTGTTAGGTTGCTTAACAAGATGGAAGAAAAAGGCCTTGAACCTGGAAGTAGGGAATGGAATGCAGTTCTTATTGCCTGTTCCAAGGCTTCAGAAACTTCTGCTGCAGTGGAAATATTTAAGAGGATGGTTGAACAAGGCGAAAAACCTACAATAATCTCCTATGGAGCCTTGCTTAGTGCACTGGAGAAGAATAAATTATATGATGAGGCTCGCCGGGTTTGGGACCATATGATCAGGGTAGGTCTTGAACCAAACTTGTATGCCTACACAATTATGGCTTCAGTTCTCACTGGACAAGGGAAGTTAAACTTGGTTGATGCCATCATTAAGGAAATGGTTTCAACAGGTAATGAGCCAACAGTTGTGACATACAATGCAATAATTAGTGCTTGTGCACGCAACGGAATGAGTGGTGCAGCATATGAATGGTTTCATCGCATGAAATTTCAGAGCATCACCCCAAATGAGATTACTTATGAAATGCTGATTGAGGCTCTTGCAAAGGATGGTAAACCAAGGCTTGCGTATGAGTTATATCTGAGGGCTCAGAATGAAGGCCTTAACCTCTCTTCAAAGGCTTATGATGCAGTATTGCAATCCTCTCAGGTTTATGAAGCAAATGTTGATACGAGAGTTTTAGGGCCTCGGCCTCCGGATAAAACCAAATGACCACAAATTACAAAAACTTTGACAGAATCTTGTAACTTGGCAGATGTTCCCAGCAGAAGTAAACCATTTGACACAAAGGAAATTTACATTTCACAAACGGAAGGAAACCCATAAGTGATTTGTTAATAAAAACTCCATATGATAAGCTTTCTTTTTTTTATCTTCCATATTGTTGTGCATATGGCCATGTAACCAACCTCTTTCAGGTGCAGCTCCTATATGTAACAAACGTAATCTTCTATCTTATGCAAAATTCGTTAACACGAGTACTTAGTACTAATTAAGCATACTCAGATATGGAAAGTAATAGCATGTGTGAGGCTATCAATAAATTATTCAATCTTTTTGTCTATGAGAGAACATTGGATTAAGATCCAACACCATGTTCAATTTCAAAACCAATGTCACAAACGACTGAACAAGAGGTTAACTAAGACTGGGGGAAAAAAAAATTCAATCAATGTTTGGGACACAATCTTTTTCATAAGTGATTTGTCATTTGTTGAGGTGTCAAAATATGAGTGGTGCCACATCATTTTATCATTTTTATAAGACCCCATCATTGACATTAGTTATATTGGGTACCAAACATAACAACCATCTCAATCCTTATTAAAAAAAATTTAATAAAAAAAAAAAAAAAAAACTCAACGCTAGGCGTATGCATGTCTAATGTACTGATTAAATAAGTTATATAATTTTTTTAAATATTCACTAATATTATTGAATTAAATATTAAAATACGCAATAGAAAATTTTACTTTAAGTTGCATGACAGAAGCACATTGTGTAAAACCAAGTTCTTATTATAAAAAAAATGGTAAATGATTATTTTATTATTATTATTTTTTTGCTAAACTGGTAAATGATTAAAATAATCTTAAATAAATAATGAAACTTTATAATTATCTTGATGTAAGTGTAGTACTTTAGAATTAAACTTTTTTAAGAGTTTTACCTAAAGCAAATTATCTTGATAATTAGTGAATCAAACCATGTGACTCATTGTTCCATATGTAGCACTTACATTGAGTCACATTGTCTAAATCCTTCGGGCATTGATTTCTCAGTAAGTAGGTGCTGCTAGGGTCACAACTATTGGTGATCTCCCTATTATTTGACTTTTTCTTTCTTCTTTTTTTCCTGAAAATCCCTACCATTTATTACTTAAAAGATATTTTTAAATAGATAATAAAACTATTTTTATTTTTTTAAACTTTTGATAACACAATTTGTAAGGGGAGTAGTATTTTAAACTTTTTAGAATTTTAGAAATATAGTTTCATTTAAGAGTAAACCATCTTAATAATTTCAATTAATCTATATATATCAAAAAGTTAAATGTAGTTATTGCGCTCTAATTGAGCTACATCATCAACCTATTTTTAATATTTTCTCTCTCATTTTTAATTATTTTTCTCCTTATTAATTTGCCACTTTACAATTACACCTTCTTCAATATTTAGGGCATGTTTGGTAGACTATAATAGGCACTGTAATATAATAGTTATTCCAATGGTTTAGCTATTCTTTAGTTTGGTTATGTTTTTATTACAAGGAATAGTAATTCCTTATAAATAACTATTCTTTAAAATGAAGAATAACTATTCATCTTTAAAATGGTTGTATTAGCTATTCCTTAGTAAGTGTAATAGTTTCAAAACTTAATATATTTCCAAATAAACAAATTTTCCATATATATCTAACAATTATAAAAATAAAAAATAACATATATCTCTCTAAAATTTAAAAAATAACAATTTTTAAGGAGATATAATTGTATGAGTAAGATATTTCTTAAAATAAATCTTAAGTTTTATTCTAATGTTATAACTTACAACCAAACTTATGAATATATTTAGTTATTACATTACAACACATTTTATTCCTAGTAATAAAGATTACAATTCATGTCGTAATTCCCATTCAGCGTATCAAACATACCTTTACTTACTTTCATTTTTTTATCTGCCTACTACTCTATACCTTAACCTTACAATTTCTCCATCCCTTTATCTTCTTTTTATTTTGATTGTTATTCTCCCCTTTTTTTTTACTATAAAAATTTGTTATTTTCTCTTCAATTCAATTCATATTTTGCTCACACAAAAAGGTGAATACTCTCTCTCTCTCTCTCTCTCTCTCTCTCTCTCTCTCTCTCTATATATATATATATATATATATATTCTTTCTTTTGGTGGATGTTTAATTATTTAGATTGATGAATTTTTATGTTTAACTCCACTTTAGGTTGATATGATTTGGTTATATTTTAATTTTTTATCTTTTTAATTTTATCTTCTTTGTTTGTTACATGTTATCCTATGAAATTACAGAATGATTTAATGTTATTCTATTACATAACATGACTTTGATAATTTGGTATTTACAACTATACATTTACTTTTGAATATTCTTCTACTCATTTTCTTTTGTATAATTTTGTTATTTGTCTCACATTCTCTTCCAAAAAGGTGATTGTTCTCTCTCTCTCTCTCATTAATTCTTTCTTGCAACTCTATTTTAGATTAATGATTTTTTTTTTCTCTACTTTTGGATTATATACTTTGGTGGTGTGTTTTTTGAGTTATTTATCATATATACTGTCTATCCCTCTTATAGTTTTGGTGAAGTGAGATGATTATGTATTTGAATGTCTCTATAAATTATTTGAGTAATATCAATTGTAAATTTATGATGAGGTTTGGTTATCATGATAATCTTCTTAAGAGAATGAGAAATTTAAATAATTAATTTTAGAACTTAAAAGTTTTAGTTGTAGGAAAAAAAAAAACCATAACACACTATACAAAAGTTTGAATAATATAGATCACTTGAAAAAAGAATAATTTTTCTATCTTTTATCTTTAAAAAAAAATGGAATAATATCAATCAAATGTACCTAAGTTTTTCAACCAAAAAAAAAAAACTCAAAATAATAGAATGAATTTTTTTAGAGATGGAGAGATGAAAAATAATTTTAGAAATAGTATCTTCAATACGTTTTAGAGAATAAATCATACATTATATCACATTACAAAATAGTTGTATATTTCCACGCATGGCATGAGTTTGCAACTAATTTAATGCACTTGATGAAAGCATGCTATACAACAGTTTTAAATGGGTAAAAAGAAAAAAACAATATTATCTATAAGAGTAATGCTAATGACAACTTCTTTTATATCCTTTTCACAATTTGTTAAGTTAGTTAGTTATGATTAGAACAATATCTATTTTATATAAGCCGATCATTGATTCCGCTTTACCATGCATCAATCACAACAAGTCATGACTGTTGTTTTAAAAGAAGTTAAAAATTTTGTATCCCTCTATTTTATTTTTGAGAATCATATCCCTATCTTTATTATATCTATAATGATTACACAATTTTATTTTATAATATATGATTTTTCTTTATATACAAAAAGTAGTTGAAGGAAACATTAGTATTTTATCTGGTGGGTGTCTGACAAAAAGAATCAGGATTTATCAAACTATAATCATAAAACCAAAGTAAACCAACGCTTAAATATAGTAGTATGTTTGACGATAACATAATTGAACATTTTGTACAAGATGCTTATTGTCCACAAGCCTATGATTTGCATTAAAATAAATGGCCTGACAAGATTGTCAACATTATGTCTCAGGTTCTCAAAATGGAAGCTGATTCAAGAATCTGACAGCATGAACAAAATGACCTTTATCATTTATCAATAATGATTACAATGGGACAATGCCTCCTAATTATGCCGCCTTCTGGCTGCTTCCGACCATTGGAGCATGACTAAGAAATCATTATACAAAGACGGAAAAATATAGTGGGAGAAGAGAGAGAGGTGAAGTGAGGTATATGATCCATTTGTTTTAATGTAAAAATATTTTTAGGTGTTTGGTATGATAAGTAAATTATTTTGAGCAAATTATCAAAATTGGTGGCTCAGTCACTGGAGCTGCTAGTATCGGAGATCCAGTGACCGAACTACTAGAACTGGAAACCAAAATGGTGGGCTCTAGTGACTGCAAACACAAAAAAAAAAAAAAAAAAAAAAAAGGAAGAAGTATCTCTGGAGACTGGACTGCCAACATTGATGGCCAAAACAGTGTTTTTCACCACAGAACTGCCAATATTGGTGGCTGGAACAACACATCAGTTATCAGACCTCCAATATCGGTTGTAAGAGCGGTGTCTCCAATGATTAGACATTCAGAACCAGTCACTGAAACAACGGCTCTAATGACTGAACCACTAGCATCGGCTGCCCAGCCCATCGAACCATTGACCTAGCCACCTGATGGGGTGAGGGTAAACCACTGTGTGTTTTTGTAAAATGTTTTACCAAAATTTTAAAGGTAAAATGCTTTACAACTTTTTATAAGGGGTTTTACAATTAATGAAAAATATTTTACAAGTTTAATCACATTTTACATGCAAATAAACATCTAAAAGAAGAAAAAACATTTTTTTTTAATATTTTATTTCAAAACAAACATAACATTAAAGTTTAAACCACAAACATCAGCCACTACAAGATATGTCAGTATCAAAGTACCACTAAGTTATTACTTGAATTCCACCCAGTAACATTACTAAGGTCACTTTTATTGTAATGCCAATGTAAATCCATATGAAAAATGACTTTATTCCAATAATAAAATAATTGTGTGTTCCTAGAATTGTTTTTCCTTATTCATATCTTTGGAGCAGTGCAATATTTTTTTTTTTTTTGGGTGAACAATCCTGTGATGTTTGCAGATTCTTCCAACCGCATCCTCCAAGCCAAAACAGAGAATCATTATTCTCAGCATATATCTTAACTTTTAACTTGTTTTTTTTTTTTTTTGCTAGGTAATTATGGGGGACAGAACCCCTGAGCTCATAGATACACATGGTACCGGGTACCACCAGGCTACAAAGCCTGGTACTTTTAACTTGTTCTGTGCAGGGAAGAGAGAAAGACAGAGACTTTTAACTTGTTATATACTCCAGAAATTATTGGAAACTATATAGAGACAACCCAGCATCTCTCATTATTATGTTATTATTTTTTTAATTTATTTTTTTGCTTGTGGACCAAGATGATACCTTCCGTGCTCAATCGAATGAAAAATATTTATGTTGATTACTTCTTATTAATTGTGCTTCTTTCACCGTTTCAAAAAGAGATTCACAATCATAGAAGAACCTCTTTTTTTTTCTCTTTTTTTTTCTTTTTGTCAGCCTGATAAAATTTCTAGAACTCTATAGAATTAAGTTTTTATTGTGAGTTCTAGTTAGCTCAACTAGTAAAGTCTATGATAGTTAAATAAGAGATTTGAGATTCAATTCTCGTCTACACTAAAAACTGATTGATATCTTAATTTGATGACAAAGAGCTATCATTATAAGCAAATGCCATAAGTTGAAACTCTCTTTAAAAAAAATTTATTGAAAGCCTAGAGTTATATAACCGACTTCTCAATTTCACTTGTTCATCCCTAAAGCACCATGGACTTCGCTGTATCCATATGCACATTTGAATAAATATTCATCGCCATAATTAAGGTCTCAGTTGACAGGGAGTATGTATGTGGTCCCGTCCATGGACCATGACCGCTGGCTGAACCAATTTTGGGGGCTTTAAAAATACAGGTTAAAAGTTACAAGAAATTTACCAAAGGGAATTTCCACGAACTCACTGAGAAATTATGAACCAAACAACATATAGACACAACTTTTATATGATTTCACCAAAAAAAAAAAAAAACTTTTATATGCGACAAAATTGGAAGCCAGTCAATTCATTTTGCGTCACAACGGTTACGTAAAAGCCTTTGCTTGAGAGAGTTTACTATTTCTATACATATCTTAATCTCATCATTATTTTGCACTTGTAATAATAATAATAAGATAACGTCACGTCAAAGATTGAGAGACTAACACAAAATTAATTACATCCCAAGCACGCTAAATGGATATTTGACCATGCTAATTAGTAATTATTAAGTAATTACGTCACACTTACTAGAGTTCAATAGATACCATGATCGAATCATAGAATATTTATTTTTGATAGCCAAATATATATCGCATGATAGAATATTTATTGGTCATTATAATTCTTTATATTGAGGAATAATCATCCTTTTATGAAAAAGTTTTAAATGGTTGTAATAATTATTATTTAAATGTTTATCAAAAAAATTATTATTTAAATGCACATAATAATTTTATTATAAAATAATCCTAAAAAAATACTTTGTGTATGTGTGTGTAGGCAGCACACATGCACAAAATATTAGGGTATATTTGGTAACTGTTTTTCCCCTTATTATCTGTTTCCAAAAACAATTTTCTATTTTTGAAACTAAAAAATTTATTTGGCAACAAAAAATGGACAGAAAACAAAAACTGTTTTCAAAACTCAATTTGTGAAGGAAATTGAAACATGCAAAAAGACTGTTTTCAGTTTCTAATTTTCAAAAGTTAATGAAAATACGCATTTAATTTAATGAATTTGTCTCATTTAACGAGTTAGCATTAGAGTTTAAATCCTAGTAACAATATATTTTAGTATTTTCTATTTTTTTCTTCAATTTTTTTTTTTTAATTTCAACTAACCAAACATGTTTTTTATTTTAAAAATACAAGAAAATTGTTTTTCCTTTATATTCCCAAAAACAAGTTTCTAAAAATAAAAAAAAAAACAAAAATTGTTACCAAACATAACCTTAATCTCTCCCTCTCTATGATTCCTAAAAAGTAAAAACATAAACATTCCCATTTCAATTCAAAACCTCTAATTCTAGTTGCCAAATCAAACATATATACATACATACATACATACATATATATATATATGTAAAAATGCTTTCTTAGTTTTTTATTTTATTTTGATATATTTGTTGATTTGCAAAAACAAGCAATGATATTAACTATAAAATCATTATTATTTTAGGACGATTGAGTTCCACAACAAGTGTAGATCTAATTGTATAAGTAAGAATGTAAGATGTTCCAAAGATACAAATTTGAGGTTTTATTTCAATTTCACAACTAAACATACGAGTAACATCTTCTAGAAACAATTAGTCAATTTAAACATCTTCTATTTTCAATAATATGAATTACCATTTATAACATAGTTTTTCATTCAATGTACCAAACATACTCTAATTATTTTAAAACAAATCTCATAAGAGTTTGTTCATGAATACATTATTTTATTTGATATCAACTCATGTTAATTGTTGGGCCAAATGATACATTTTGAATCAATTCCGTTTGATTAGGCTTGGTACATTAAATTCAGTAACTACTTAAGCTCAATGATTCAACATGGTCATTTAAGAACTTAGAGTTCATTTGGGAATAGCTTATTTAGCTGAAATTGAAAACTTTTTATTGAAAGTATTGTAGATAAAGCTAAAAAATAGTTGAAATAGTACAGTAGGACCCATAAATAATACTAAAAAATGTAATGGGACCAATGAATAGTAGCAAAAATAAGCTAAATAGTAACAAAAATAAGCTAAATAGTAAAAAAAATTGGTTTTTTAAGACAATGTCAAACGCAACCTTAGTCAATTAGGATTTTATTTTCTCATTATTAATTTTTGCATTTCTCAAAAAATCCTTTTTTTTTTTTTTATAAGATAGAATTTCTACTATAGTCTAATCTAAGTGTATATGTATGTGAAGCTCCTTCACGGAGACTTGAACCCTGGCCCTTGCCCCCCACACCCTACAAGCACTTATATTTGTAAAATGACTATCGCACCAAGGGTGTGCAGTGGTCAAAAAATCCTCTGAAGTGATGTATTTTTTAGACCACGTGCCATAATCTATGAAGTTAGATTTTACTTCGAGCGGGTCACAGCACCATAAATTTCACTTCTTTTTGTTTTTCTTTTTATTTAAACACCATAAAAATTCAGTTCAAACAATTTAAAAACAATAATAAGAGACCAATGTTGGTTAAAAATTAGTTTCTACTCAAACAGTAAAATTAAGTTTAAAAAAAAAATTTGAGCTTAACTTAATAAAAAGTAATTGAACATAAAACAATTTTTTTTTTCTCAAATAGTTTACAAGCCTAGCAGGATCGTAAAAATGGTAGGATCGTAGGATCGTATGGGATCCTACCAATCCTACAAAAACACGTTTTTGGTTTGGGTTTTTTTCTTTTTTTTTTTAGTGGAATTGGTTTGGGGTAAGATAATCCAACTGAACCCACAATCCCAACAGGTTATCAAAAGCCCAATAACAAATTGAAGTCCCAAATTTACCCCTATGTCAGCATAAATCTCAAAAAAACCTGCAGTACTTAAGTTTAAAGTTATAAAAAAAATAAAAAATAAAAAACCTAAAATATTTAGAAACATTTAGCCCCATAGTTGTGCCTCCTCAGTCCTCTAAAAAACCCAGCACCTGTCAACCCTCTCAGTGACGTTGCCATGAGCCATTGCCCCCTTTAAGCTTTCTGCTATTAGGTAATTTGTTTTGATAGTTAATAGTTTATCATTTATTTGTACTTTGATAGCTTGATTCCACATTGTTGTGTTGTGTATATGATTTTGATGAAGCTTTTAAGGTTTTTATTTTTCCATTTTGTTAACTAAATTAAGTAAAATTTGAAAAACTATAAAACAACTAGTTTACCTTAGAATGGAAATTCCCTTTTGGATTACATATTGTAAATTTGTAATCAGCTAGTTTTCATTTGCTAACTAGCCTAATTTATTTTGGATTTGAAATTTAGAATTTAGAAAACATTTTCCATATGTGTAGATAATTTTTTTGGCACTTAGTTGCTAATTAAACATGTACTGAACTTTTTAGATACATTATGTCAAAAATTAAATATATTTTGTTTTGTTAATTTGTATGACGTAACAATGTAGTGCATGCAAATTACATTTTATGATGCAAATATTTTTTTTTAATGGATAAATTCATATTTTAAGTGATTATTCAACATATAAAGTCACTATCAATTGTTTTTTGCTTAAAATCTAAAAATAAATAAGATCTTACGATTCGTAATCCTACCCACCTTCTACGATTCTACGTAGAATCCCGATTTTGAAAATCTTACATTTAACATACAACATGTTTATTTTCTTTGGTTTTCAATTAATGCTTTTATTTATAATTTTTCTAAAAGATTTTTTTTAGAGAAGAAAAAGAAGAAGAAGATAATATTGAATACGACAATTCGGTTGCTAAAGCTTTTTGATTTTCCAAGTGAGTCGGCTACTGAGTCTGAGCTACTTGTCCGAAAAAGGTGTCTGCTGGTGCTACTGAGTCTGAGTGCTTAATTTCCAAATTAGCATAACAAAACGGCTAACTCTTTCTTTCTTTTTTTAGAATCGGCTAACTCTTTCTATTAAAAAAAAAAAAAAAAAGGCTAATTCTAGTTTGCAACTAATTTCGCTCTTATTTTCACATCTATTTTATATGGCAGATTATAATTGAATATGTCTTACTTTCACATGAATTCAGTACTTTATCTTTTTTTCATTTACCATCAATCACATAGTTGTAAATAATTAAAAATGAATATGAAATTGGTTGTAACCCTAAATTTTTTCTATAAAAAAAAATTATAACAGAAATTGCAGTGAACGCATGTATAATTTAGCATGCTAATTTAAGAATGTTATGAAATTGTAGAGTTATAATTATAATTTTTTTTATTAGCATACTCTCTCAATTTTCTATGCGCGTTAAACATATTGCCAAAATTGTTTTGCTTCCTCCACGTAATGATTAGTTAAGACGTCCAATAGTAATCTTTCACTTAGTGTGTAATCTTTAACCTTTTATACATGTTTTTCTTTTTCTCATTGAAGCCACAGAGTCAGACAGAACCCAAGTTGCTTTGGTTTGGTTTTTAGTAGAAACACAAACGAAAGAAAGATAAAAACTTTGCTCATTATTATTCTTTTGATAGTTACCGCTCTATCCACGATCCCTCCTAATTTGAGGCCTTATTACAACGGTTATTCAACCGCCTTGTGTTCAATCCCAGAAAACCCATGTGATGTTTTTTCATATTTTAATTTCAAATTAAACCTTAACGTTTTTAAAAAAAAAAACATTAGCTTCCCTGAGAAAAAAGAAGACAAAGGCTTAAAGAATAACAATCTTTGTTATTCTTTTTTCATTTTCATTTGGTCCTGAAGAAGAGTAAAAGAACTGATCTTGAGTAAGTTTCTGATGTGGGTTTTCAACAATTTTGCTTACTGGTGTGTTGGGTATTTGTTATTTTTTGGTTTCATGGTACTTGTTTTTATTGAAATAGTATATTTTTTGTGATTTCAGGTGGGAATTGGAGTTGACTCTGAGATGGGTATGTAGTTATTTGGGGGAGATCTGGTTGGGCAAGGAGTAAGGAGAGAGAGATGGAACCCCCAAGGGGGGTTTTGGCTTCAGTGTGGAACTTTATTTGCTTTCTACCTTTCTTCAATGGACTTCTTATTCTGGGAGTCATTAAAGGTATGCTGTCAATTTGGTCCTGGGTTTTGTTTTCTCTTGTTGGCTTCATTCTTGTTATGGCCTTTTTTTTCCCCCCTCAAAACTAATCATGTAGTTATATATGTATTTGCTTCTTATGTTATTTAGGAAAAAGATAGTTTTGAATAAATGAATTAATTAATCTTTTCAGTACTACTACAATACACTGTCCATGTGTAATTCCTGTATTAATTTATATCTGATGTTTGTTTTTTGAATTTAGTTTTGCTCCTGTTTTCTTTGTTAGAAGGTGTTCTGGAGTTTAACATTTGAAAATTGATAGACAGAAATGATTGCTTCAGGATTGTGCTTTCTTTCTCCCTCTTTTCATCTTGCGATTAAGCTGCTTCCTGGGCTTCTTAGTTTGATTTCATTGTTATTGCATCATTATTTGCTCCTCATGCTAGACCTGAGTCCTTGCCTGGTTTAGTTTCTCTCCCTTGGAATTTTCTTTAACAGGGCATTTTGATTCATGTCTATATCACCAAGTTTAGATGCTAGTTTTCATGCATCATGTGCAAAACAAATATCTATGCCTTGAGGGTGATTTTTGAATTGTGTATGCAGAGAAATTAGAATAGTCATTTTAGCTAGTCATGTATACAAAGCATTGACTAGTGAATCACAATATATTGCCAGAATGAGCAGTGTGACTTTTAATAAACACATCAATTTTTTAATGAAACTTGTTTCAGGTATCATTCTCTGCCCATTGGTATGTCTTATCATGACAGTTGGAATTTCTGCTCATATAATTGGTCTTTGGCCTGTACATATTGCCTGGACATACTATTGCGTTCTGAGGTGCTTTCATGGTCCCTCCACCTTCCCATTGTGATTTCCTGATTTATTTATCTATTTTGGTTAATTTTTTTCTTATGGTATTGAATATTGATGTCTTTAATGAGCAGAGCCAAGCGATTAGGACCTGTATTGAAGCTTGTTCTCTGTATTTCCGTTCTACCTGCGCCCTTGATTTTGTGGCCAGTAGTTGGTATTGTTGGAAGTATCATAGGTGGAGCAGCATATGGCTTTCTTTCTCCAATATTTGCTACTTTTGGTGCTGTTGGAGTAGGAAAGACTAATAAATTATACCACTGTTTTTATGTATGTCTTCAATACATGATCTCTTTTCTTTATAAAATTCTCCATTCTCATGTTGCCTGTCACAAGAGACATTCTTTCTTTTACTGTATTTGCAGGATGGAACTAAGGAAACTGTTAAAGGGTCCTTCACTATTGTCAGGGATTTTAGGGATGTTTGTTACCATTCCTACTTCTCAGTTATGGATGACCTACTTCTAAAAGGACCTCCAGATGTGAAATATTTTGAGATTAGGTTTTCTCTCTGTCTGCTTTCTACATTTGCTTCTTATTTCATTTATATTGCTGCTCTTAAAACCATAAAACAGAGTAGAGACTATATTATTGAAAACAAATCCTTCATTACAATATGAAGGATTGTAACGATGAACATGGGCTCTTAAGTTCTTACAGTTTGCATTTGCTAAACTATTTATAATTTCCATGTGTTAACTTTATTTTTGTGATGGATGGAGTAATCAGAGGTGAGAATATACCTTCCTGTATTTCTTTTTGTTTCAAACTCCATGTTTTCAATCTTGGAAAAAGAATTGTATTTGTAGGTCTCTTGAAGTATTTTCTGCTTATTATCTTTGAAAGATTATTTGTGGAGAAAGGACATTTTTCAGCCTCTAGAATATGCTTGATGTTTAAACTTATATTCTATCCTTTTGGCAATTCAGAGATGTTTGACTTGACGTCAACATACACAATCAAGTTTGAGAAATTATATCTCATGCTGTAGGTGGAATTAATTGACATTCACACAAGGTGAATTGTCCAATGCATTGGTTAATTGATCCTAGTTAACACACTACTAGCATGTGGAATTCACACAAAGGGAAGTACTAATTGACTGTACAAGATATGATTGGCATAAGGGTTGTTAACAGATATATTTATGGTATGATTGTCCACAAGCGCATCATTTAATGGGACAGGCTTTAGTCAAGCTTTTTAAAAAAATAGTAGAAATTATCTGATGGTCATGATTAGCCCAGTCATCTTGTTTTATTCACAAAAACCTAGTCTTTTCCTTCCCCATAATATAACGACATGACATTGATAATTGATATTTTTGTTCTTAATCTTGTTAGTTGTTCTGGATATGTGAATTAGTGTGCCCATGTTTGTGCTTTGTTGGGGATAGGGGGGTGTTTCCTCTCTTTTTTCTTTCTCGTTAGATAATATCTTAGTTTAAGACTAGCTTGATAAGTGTTGAAACCCTTTGGATTTTAGATTTTTATTTTTCCATTGTATACAGAAGTTAAGTTTTGTGGAAATCTTTCATGCTGAACTTATTTTGTTTTATTAAGGTGTGTTTTTTTCCTTGGTGTTAACTTCCTTGCAGATTGCTTTATCTTCCTGGGGCAGTAATTGCTGGAGTTCTTGGTTTAGTTGTTGATTTTCCATTAGTCTCATTCATTGCTCTATGCAAAAGCATCTACATGCTCTTTAAGGGATGGCACCGTTTGTTTCATGACCTTATAGGTCGTGAAGGCCCTTTCTTGGAGACAATATGCGTACCTTTTGCGGGTCTTGCTATCATACTCTGGCCATTGGCTGTTGTTGGGGCAGTGTTAGGCTCCATGGTTGCCAGTATTTTTCTTGGTGCTTATGCAGGGGTGGTTGCTTATCAGGTAAGACTGTATGCTAGATGAGGTAATGTTGTTTTTTAGTCATATAGTTGATACAGCTTGTTATAAATTGCTGCTTTTTTTCTTTGCTGATGAGCAGATGGAGGTAGAATTCAAATTGAGTTAATTTGTTGTTCACATGTTTGTTTTGTACAAGAATCACACTTGCTACTAGAGAATGACACTATCTGATTTTTCTAGTAACTATAATAAATATTCATGGTCAGATTCCATTGTAAACAGAACGAATAGTTACTTTGCCTGTTTTTCATGAGGTTTTAACACCTCCAAAAGTGATTGTTGCTATAGTTGATTACCATTTTCTTCAACTGATCGTTGTTAGTAGATGTTTCAGCTTAAGATTGAAATATATTGCAAGTTATCTCAGCTTTTAGCATTTAGTCTGTGTAATCATTTCAAGCAATTGCACCTATGCTATAATCACCAAATTATGATTCTCATGTCAGAGACTTTGAGATCATATGAGATAGCGAGACCTTTTGTTGGTGTCCTGGTTGCATAGATTGCAGGTGACATAAATTGATTGTTTGGTCTTTGGATTACAGGAGTCCTCGTTTTGGTTTGGTCTTTGCTATATTGTTGCAGCCTTGTCCATATATGATGAATATAGCAATGATGTTCTTGACATGCCAGAAGGATCCATCTTTCCTAGGTTTTTTTCAGCACTCTAATTCTCTTTGGCTGTGAAAAGTTTTCATGCACTTTGACTTGATTCTCATAAAATTCTGATAATAACAGGCCTAAGTATCGACATGCACAATCACAGCCCACTTCTCGTACACCTTCTATCTCAAGGCCCAATTCTTTCCGAAATCCTCCTTCCCGCACAACGTCAATCAAGAACCCTATGACTGAGTTGAAGCCACTTGAGGTATCTTGTATATATTGCATTTAAAATTAAAGGAATGCTTATCTCTGGAATGAAGTTCCCCCTATTTGCATGTGTTTGAGATGTGTGACTTAATTGCATAATTCTAATTTTGAAGACACCTAATTTTTTAGCTCATGGTTTAGGTGCTGAATGAAAGTTTTTTCATGTCTCATGTAGCTACTTGATAACTTATTCAAGGAGTGTCAACGCCTTGCCGAAATAATGCTTTCTGAAGGACTAATAACATTTGAAGACATTGAAGGTGCCAAGTCTAGCAGAGTTATTAGCATTGGGTTACCAGCTTACTGCTTTCTTCAGATGCTCCTGCGCTCTGCAAAAGCCAATGCTGTGGGTTTATTGTTAGGTAGTGCTGCACTTTCCTACATATGTTCCTTTAAAATAAATTATTTTTGTATCATTCTTCTTTTTTATAATTTCCAACAGTCTTGATGGCTAATAAAGAAATTCCTTTTATAATTGATTGATGTAGCTGACGAGGTTACAGAGGTCACTAGCACAAACAGGCCGAAAGATACGTTCTTTGATTGGTTTCTTAATCCACTTCTTATCCTTAAAGATCAGATTAAAGCTGAGAATCTTTCTGAGGCAGAAGAGGACTATTTCTCCAAGTTAGTTTTGTTGAGTGGAGATCCAGTGAGGTTGAAAAACTCAAATATTGGCTCACCACCTGAATCTGAACGTAAACGAGCTGAACTTGATGCATTAGCTCGAAGGTAATAAAGTGAATAATATTTGCAGAACCTTCCTAGTTCCCAGAATTATTATTTTTTTTCTTTTAATGCCCCTTTTAGTTGTGCTTCTTCATTTATCCTTTCTTTTTTTTGGTAAAAAAATAATGATGAAGGCTTCAAGGAATCACCAAATCTATCTCAAGGTATCCAACTTTTAGGCGTCGTTTTGAGGCTCTTGTCAAGACCCTATCCGATAATCTTGTCAAGAAAATTGATCACAGTGGATCAAACAATGGGCCTCAAACAGTTCAAAGATCAAAGAGTGCCTTTGCACGAATGTTTAGCCAGCAATCTTTTAAGTACAAGACAAACAATCACAGTTCTGATCCGGAGTCACAAACAGCAGTGAGAAATGTTGAAACTTTATGATGAGAGATGCTAAATGTAATTTTTGTACCAATCTTAATATTCTTTTTTCCTTGATTTGCTAATTGGTCATTTTAAGTTGTAACCTTTATTTATTCTCATATTTGCCGTCTCCATCATGACAGATAAAGAAGCATGTATTTCTATGTTGTACAAAGAAAATGCGATGTAAGAGAAAAATAGATATGGGTTTTGTTTTCTTTTTCCATTTTCTGAATATCAGTGTGGGTCCCCCCCCCCCCCCCCCCCCCCCCCCCTCAAAAAAAAATACAAAAGGCAAAAGTTTATGCATTCGCTCTCCTTTCTCCACTACTAACCAACAGACTTAGTCACTTTTTCTACAATTTCCAGTGTATTCGGATTGAAAGCACCATTATGAAGTTCACTAAATTAGCAAATCACAGGATAAGACATAAGCTATTGGTGGCTTTGATAATCAAATTATTACTTGTTCCTAATTTGATCTGAACTCATTGTCACACAAGATGAGACACTCGGAAAAGGGTTCTTTGATTTGTCCATGTCCTTTCAGGTATCTTGATGATCCAGGAAGAAGAACCAAGGTTCTTTGGACAAATTCTGTGACAATGAAATGTGACTTGTCTCTTGTCTGCTGGGTCTTGTTGCCTAATGTTGATGGATTGTAATTGTGAGTTCAATGTAAGCACATTAAAGGGCAATATTGTGCTATTTTTTGTTTGCTAGCTAATGACCTAGTTTAGGAAGCAATCTTGTGCCATTTTTTGTTTGCTAGCTGATGACCTAGTTTAGGAATCTAAAAGTAGTCACAAATTTGTGAGGACTTTTATAGGTTTACATTGTAGACGCACAATGTTGTACACATTTGCAAAATGATTGATTTAAATTGTATTGACAAATGATTATTTTGTCTTTTCTTTTGTTTAAATATTATTAATATTGAATGGTTACTAGTTTTATTTTTCATAGTATATTCAGTCTTGAATCTTAGTATATTTTTTCTTATTTAAAAAACAAAAAACAAAAACCAAAACAAAACGGTTCATACTTTAGCCCCCCCAAAGCTGAAATCCCAGCTCCGACCTGGGTAAATTTACCATTAATTTTGAAGAATTCATGTTATCTCATACTGTACTATATAATGCCTAGCGATTTGTCAATTTCGTAATGCGTCTTTCCTAGTTTTGTTGCTGATATGTCAACTGTGTGTTGTTGCTTTCTCAAATTAGGAACTCAAAGTACGTCTGTTTATACTTTAGAAACCTTCTCAGACTTACCTCAAGGCAACTATATATTACTTATATTATTTTAGAGCTATGGCGATGACAGCAACAAATACTACTGCTAGAAGCAAGCAGCCTTTGCAATTGATTGGCTTACTTTTGCAGCACATGCATTGCAGTCGCATAGTTACCTATTATGCCTTAGGTTTTAACTTCTTTTCCACATAGACCTGTGGTTCTCGGCCAAAACTAGTTTCTCATACTTTAAGTCCAAGAGAAGTTTTCACCAAAAAAAAAAAATAATAAAGTCCAAGAGAAGACACTTTAGCTTTAAGTGATGCTATTTGTGCTACAATTTTCATTATGGTACAAGATTTTGTAACTATCTTTAGGTGATAATCAATCTCATTCAATTTTAAGAATGCTTTATCATCTAATTTGATAGTGTTGAATGAAAACACAACTCAAATGAAAAGAGCCCCATTAGAAGGCTGAGTTGCATTTTCATCTCTATGGTAGTCCTCCAAGTCCACCAGGCACAAGGAAATTACAAAGATGAAAATCTTAATAAAGAAATGGGCCAAGCAATGGGTGGAGGCCAACTAACTCCTACATATGTTCGAAGTAATTTTTTTTTTCCAATTTTATATGCAACTTTTATTAACTAAAAACCTTTATTCCCTTGTGAAATTGATGATTTTAGCTTTTCTAACCGCATTGCACCTTTCTTTGAATGGGTTTATGTTGGAATATTTATGTGCGAGTAATAATGTAATTAGTTGAGTAGTGAATTTTCACATTGGATATTAATGTGAAAAATGAGTAGTTAATATAATTTAATTGGACCCAAATCTATCGAATTAAGCTTTGAGGTCAAATGGTGTCCTTATCTATATATATCTTAAAGTTAAAATGTAGCATTTATTGTTGTTATACTCTTTTTAAGTAAATCAATGTAGTATTTTTGTCCATTCAGTCCAATTTGGTCTTAACGGTCCACTTCAGTCCACTTTGGTTCTATTTGGTCCTTTCATTTTACTTCAGTCCACTTCGGTCCTATTCAGTCCATTCGGTCATATTGTTACACTTCGGTCTAATTCAATTCACTTTAGTCTATTCAGTCCACTTCAATCTAATTTGGTCCATCTTGAACTATTTGAGCCTTAAATTGATTCTTTTTGTAGATTGCCTTTTCAATTTTTGGGTTAAAATTTCTTCTTTTTTTCCCTTAATTTTTAGGTTGAAAATTGTGAAATTTTATTTTATTTGGACCAAACTTTTAATTTTGGGTTAAAAAATAAGTATATTAGATATTAGAGACATGGCCCTTAAAAAATAACAAAAATGATGAATATTCAAAATATTACCTTAAAATTCAAGTTTCAATAATATGGCAATATACTTATATTTTGGAAAAAAAAAATGCTACAATTGTAAACCTATATAATAATTTAAACTTAATGTAACATGTTATATATATTCCATAGAATAAGGGTGTATATATATATATATATATATATATATTAATATTCTTAGATATGTTCAAATCAGTCAACTAATTATAGTATATTTAAAAAGAATTCATTTTTAATAACATTTCTCCATTTATATAAAACAATATCATAATTATATAATATAAATCTTTTTAATAAATTACATTTTTCACTATTTTTTTTAAAAAAAAATGCAAAATACATTACATGTTCCATTATATAAAATTTATAAATATTTAAAATATTTTTAAATAATACATGCACTATTTTACTCACAAATTTTACATTATATTCTTATAAAACAATCATATTATATTTGGATCGATAACTTCCTGAAGTCTCTTTAACTTGTTATCCTTTTATATATCATATTTTTCAAGATATAATTATAAAGCAAAGCACATGAACAATTAAAGAAAAGACATAGATTCCATCATCGGAGGTCTAAACAAATCCCACGTTAGATTTACAATAACATCTCTGAACAAAAAAATAACTTAGTCTTATGGAATCCTAAAAATTCAAAAACTGGACAATAGAACTAAATAACTTCCCATCCAGCATAACACTAGCTAGGGTGACTATATAACATTAGAAGCAACAAATGACAACACAAAGTGAAGAAAGACTAATGCAGAGACTCCAAGTGAAGAAACTGCAACATGGGAACCAGACGATGATCTGCCACCACCAGATGGAGACTCTTCCTCATGTGACATCACTTTTACGATCATCCTCTGACCCTTCTCGCAGTGCCCGGATACTCCACTGATGAAGTAGAAAGGACCCGGCTGATTCAATCTGAAAACTGAATTCCCATTGTTGGAGAAGAAGTTGGGGTGAGAGGAATTGCACCTCTTATACTCTGTCTCATTCACCTCCATAACTGAGTCCTTCCTGTACCTAAAACCTGTGTACAAAAAAGAAAACACAAGCACCAAAATATATAAGAAACACATTGTAGACACAAATATATTTCACAACTTTTTTGCAACCTAAAGAAGTGATGAATTGTTATTGATTTTTACATGGATTATCATTGATACCATTTTACTGTCTACAGACTACACCACAGTGATTATGAACAAAGTTGTGTATATGGACTTACTGGAAATATAAACATCAAACTAGTTAAACACGTATATAATATATGAATGCATGTTTGAAGTGCAATAGACCCAATACTTTTTCACAACTTTTTCATACCTTAGCAAATTGTTGTTGATTTCACATGAGATCATCATTGATACCACTTTTTGTTTACTGTTCTTTTTTTCTTTTCTTTTTTTGGAAAAAAGTTGTGTTTATATAGACCTACTGAAAAAATAGACATCAAACTAGTTAAGTGTAAGTGATTGTGAGTGCATGTTTGTGTATGTGATTGTGAATGCATGTTTGTGTATACTTACGGACAGTGTCACCAACTTGGAAGCGGTTTTCTGAGGCCCAGTCATTGTAGATTTTGCTGTCATTGGCTGGTGGGACTACCCAACCATGGGTGCCTCCAACTTCGAACTCAAAGGAAGAGACTGAGAAATTGTGAAGAGAGCAGAATACGGTAAACAAGAACACAATTAGAACTGTGGTGGAACTCTTGGAGAAAGAAGCCATTGGAAGCTTTTGCAAAGGCTCTCAAAAGAGACTAGGATATATGCTAAAGGAAGAGATCAGTTGAGTGTAAACACGGAGTTTTGAGGGTGTGATATGTGAGTAATAATAGTGGGAGTTTGTGATATTATTGGCTTATAATAAGGGGAATCCGCCAGAGAGCGTGGGTGTGAAGTAGTGCTTGAGATGAGTCAGTTACAGGAGAGAGGGGATGGACATGAAGGTAGTGGGAGGTTGTGGCTATTTCTTTGACTTGGTCAGTCAGTTCGTCTAATCGATATTCAAAAACTAGTAACTCTGAAGCGGAAATGTTTTCCCACGTTGCCAACAATAATGGATAATGGGTCATTTGGTCTAATTAATCATTTGGATGAAACCCTTCTCTCTCTCTTTTTTCTTTTTCTTTTTTCAATGGTAATTTGATAGTTATAATATGAGGAAAAAAGGACTTAAAAGTTAATCTTTAGAGGATTTAAAAAGCTAGTTATAGTTTTTAAAAAATGTCAAAAATACTCATAATTTAATTAGATAATTTTTATTCTTAAAAAATAAAATAAAAAATCACCGCACACTTTTGGTGATTTTTTTTTTATTTTTTAAGAATTTTTAAGGATATGATGATCACTCTACAAGTATAAGTGTTTGTGGAGTGTGGAGGGTAAGAGCCGAGATTCAAGTCTCTAGAATAGAACTTCACACACATATACACTTAATTAGATTATGTTAGAATAGAATTTTATCTTGTATCACAAAAATAAAAATAAAAAATAGAATTAAAATTGTAATTCAACAAAATTAAAAAACTATTAGATTTTTTTTTTCTTCTAAATATTAGCACACTCTCTATTTGAATATATCTCTCACGCATGTTTAATTCATTTAAAAAAAAAAATTAGCACACGTTAAACCTAGCCGTTTACTTATTTTCAAATTCTCAATTTTAGTTTCTTAAAAATTCACTCGTGTGTAACCTCACTAAAAATAGATAAATTTAAATTGAAAAACTACATTAAACTCAAAATAATAATAAAAAAGAGTCTCATCGCACATGAAGAACGCGTGTAATGAGACTAGTTTTCATTAAAAATATCAAAAGGTTGTTGCACTACAAAAATCTTGGCACTTGAAGAATGAACTTTTTTTTTTTATACGACTTTTAGTTTTAGAAAATTGTCAATGAAATTTTATTCAAATAGCAAATAAATCGGTGTTAACAAAATTGATAATATTTTGGAGGAACGGATTTCATCCAAACTAAAAATAGGGAAGATAATCTAGCTCTCCTAGTTAAGGCATCTCTTACTGCATTATCTTACTTAAAGGTATGAGAGAAGAGTTTACATTAGACAAGGTGTCTTTAAGTAAATGACCAATTAAAAACAAAAGTAAACATATCACCATTCTTTAGAGCATTGATGATTATTTCAGAATCTCCTTCTAAAGTGGAATTGTCCAACCCAACTTCACTGAGAGAACTTGAATGAAACTTGAACTTGTTTAGTTCGGCAAATCCAATTCAACAAGTCACATGAGAATCAACTAAATTGATGAGGATCAACTAAATTTTATACAGTATAAGACTGTTTTATACTAAAAAAGGTCAGTCACAACTCATAAGGATCATGACTGACCTTTTTTTTTTTCCTGGTAAATCAGGGCTAGGGAATTATTCAATATTAGCTACTAGAGTTTAAATCATTTTATAGAGCAAGGAGGCTGCGTTAAATATTTTGATATCAATCTTCTAATTCCAAACATTGCAATCACCAACGGTTGCGGTTTTTTTTTTTTTTGGGGGGGGGGGGGGGGGGGGTGGGGGGGAAGTGCATTAGAACTTTTACAATATTGATTGCCATGAATATATATACCCTAAGAAAAACCGAACAATACTAATTAAAGAAATACATATTTTGTTAACCAATAGCTTCATCAACTCTTTGCTCAAGATGATTGATAGGGATAAATCCCAAAACAGACGGATCCAATTAATAGAGAGAGTCATAAGTGACAGAGTCGCCAAAAGAGACGGCCTAGTTATTCTACCAACCAAAAAACTAGTAGACAGACTCATAACCTGGACGGAGAGGCAGGGTGATGGATGGACTCCTTAAGGTAGACAGATTCAAGGGAGACAGTTTGTTGAAGCCACGTGGCACCTATAATCAGAGATATCTTGCATTCTAGTATGGAAATATCTTGCATTCTTCACCCAACTGTAATCAGAGAAATCCCTATAAGGAAAGGATCCCATAAAATACGAGTATTAATGAGAATATTCTCTACAAGGAAATACCTTCCCCGCCAAGAAACGGAGGTCAGCTTTACCTTACTATAAAAATTTCAAAGCCCTCATAAATCAAGGTATGCATAATTCCCCAGCTCTGGCATTCTAGAGTTGTAGAAATTCTCTTTCTAACTTAACATTCGAAAGGTATTTGGCTCGTACCACACTAGTACCCTCTGTAAGGTCTTCTCTGTGTTTTTGTTTCGTAGGTTCCGTTAAGAGCACGTGAGGACTGTTCGACTCACTGATAATTTTTGGCATCATCAAAAATGACAATATTTGATAAACCTTAGATTTTATTTTCACCCCACCCTCTTCATCAATACTATTTTTTTTTTTTTTAAATATTTCAATATCAAGAGGATGATTTGAACCCTGAACCTATTTGTTGAAAATACAAAAAAAAATATCAATTGAACAACAAGATTCTTGGCAAACCCAACATTATTATCACTTGACAAACATCACGACTATTATTACTTAACAATACCATTTTAAAAATTATTTTGTTAATTAAGACAAGATTTTCAAAATAAGTTATTTCCCATGACAACTTTCAAACATTTCTATTTTGCCAAAAAAAAAAATTACAAGCATCATAAGGGTAACAAATATTCCCGATCCTATATGACCCACTCTACTTAAGCAAATTTTCCCTATCCTGAAGAGCTAATGAGGCAAATGTATATACTTTAATGGACAAAGTTTAGTTATAAAATTAGTTGTAACCTAGGGTTACAACTTTACTTAATATCACAAGCATTACTATATATTTTAAATATCTATATGTTGGATTGTATGTTTTTTATACTCTTAATACATATGTTAAATTTTGTGCCAATAAAATATTATTTACTATATAATCTATAAAATTATATTTTATGCATAATTTTAAACTACAAAAATTTGCAATTTAAACAATTTATTGATGACATAGTTACCGATCTTTAATTTTCTAGAAATTTTACAAGCATAGAGAATATAAGAAAAAAAATGTAATCTAATGGTAGATTTGTCAAAATTCATCTCTAATAAAATATATATATATATATATATTGAGTAAGGTTGTTCTTTTAGGGTATAACTAATTTTGTAGCTAAATTTTGTCATAATTTAATCCATTTTTTTAATATTCTGTTAATTTATATATATATATATATATATATTATGTTTTCTCTTATCATCCCCAAAATAATTGTTTTCCCTCTTGTATTGTTATAATTTTATTTCCTTTCTCTTTCATCTCCACCTTGTTAATATTGAAGTCCACTCATTAGTCATTAGAGATGAAAAAATATCTCTTTCCTCGCGTGGGTTTCACCCAACTCGAAGAAGGGATGGGTCAAGTACAAGGTACTCCTTATCCGACCCTAAACCATCCTATTACCATCTTTTAGTCCAAACATCACTAAAAGCTTAATTATTTGGGCACATATAATGGATATTTGTATTGTAAGGACCTCAAAAATTAGCTGATAAAAGGATGTTACATAAGTTGATTACTCTAATTTGTCATATTTTAAGCGCGAAATATAATAATTTGGGAATGAGTTATTTAGTTAAGGACAAAAGCACAATCACATTCCTTTGGATTTCAAATAACAAAGCAATACCCTAATTTAAATCACATCTTCACAAGACGGTAAAAAAAAAAAAAAAAAATCAAAAATCAAAAATCAAAAAGATAATCAAGGAGATTCAGAAAGAATACATGAACTTTTGTAAAGTGCACTTGTATTTGTCGTCTTTCTTTTCCTCCTATATCACATACACAAAGATTGGCAATATGAAAGGGGTTTAACAAAAATATCATGTAAAAGCTGAAATTGAGAGGAAATGGAAAGTAGCCGCCATATGTTCCCCACTAGCAATCCGAAATGCACACATGAATTTATCCTATACCAGGTATCACCACCATGCATGGTCACATTATGTCATCTCACAGCTATGAAGCTAGTCAAATTCAGAAACAGCAAAACCATTTTTTCTGCATCCAAAACACATAGAATAATAAGAAATGTCAAGAGTCTGTTACCATTTTTTTCACCCCCTATCTATCCTTATCGCTACCTGGGTCCAAGGATTTGATCTGGACAGGACCTCTTTTGTTTCCTTTCTTTTGAGGTGCGCGTGTCTTCCCCCATGTCTGTCATCTCCTGAACCATGCGCGTCCTATTTAGCACATCCCAGCCTTTTTCTAGGATCCTTTCTTCGAGGCCAGAGAGCCCATCCGCATCCTGGGCCTGAATCTTCTATCTCCACAGACTCCTTTGCTTTTTTGTTCTCTTTTTCCTTACTGGTCCTCCTTGGGCCTTCAAATCTCCTTTTCCATCTTATTGGGCCGAATTTCCCTTCCTTTCAAGGCCCAAATCCTCAATTACATTTTGGACCTCAACACCCTATCTTTCACTTAATTACGACTCCTTGTTTAAAAGAAATAAAAAAAAAAAAAAAAAAAAAATTGGCTTCAAGTATAGTCTAATAATAATTGCATTTCTTTCTCAAAAAAAAATAATAATAATAATAATAATTGCATTTTTGTAGTGCCTATGTTGTGAACTTGTGATTAGAATTATATCGCACTTTTCCACAGTTCCACTATAAAAAATGATGTCTCTTTTTCCTTAAATGTCAAATAATATATACTTTTATAGCAAGAAAATAATTTTTTCGATTCATCTTGCATTTTTAAATATTTGAGACTCTTAAGAAATAGCTGAAGTTGGTTTTAATTAGTTCAATTAGTAAAGTATCTTATTATTATTAAAAAAAAAGCTTGTGTTTGAATTTGTTATCATAAAAAGAAATTCATTGATATCATGTGACAATAAAGGATAATCGCCATAAAATGGATGCAATTAATTCCAGTTTTATTGGATTTTAAAGAAATATAAATTAAAATTTGAAAATAAAATTAATACATACATACATATATATTGGTAGAATTTTGTAGACTCTAGCTTAGTAATGTTGCTTGTTCTCTTTTGAAGAGAGTTCAACTTTCTTCTTTATTATCATAACTATTGAATTATTTAAAAAAAAATTCACACCAACTGAATTGATTAGGATTTGGAACCGAAATAAAAATGGGAGAAAAACTCTCAAACTCTCAAAACGTGCTCTTAAAAGTTTTAACCATCAAATGGGCTTACAAATAGTAACAATTTGAGATCGTATCTATTGCACTCCCTTTTCTCACTCTTTAAAGGACTAGTGGACATAAATGTATGAACTATGAAGTGGCTTTCTTTAAAGAAAGTCATTTATTTTTATGTACAATTTCTGAGAGAAAATTAAGAATTTAGGTGTAAAAAGAAAGGCGAAACTACAGGGCAAGTCTCTAAAGTTTACTTGTTGAGCGTAATTAGTCCCTAAAGTTTTAAGTGAGCGCTATTGGTCCCTAAAGTTTCAAAAATAAAAATTACTGGTCTCTTTGTTAACTTTTGTTAGTTTTTTTGTCTATGTGTCTAACAGAATAATGATGTGTCTTTTTTTTAATGACATCGCAACTGTTTTTAGTATTAAAAAATTACATGTCAGCAAACACACCACTCACCTCAGACTGCCACTGCTTCAAGCCCGCCATAGTCTCCGATGCCACTGCTAGATCCGGCCAATACTTTTGTCTCCATCCTCCTTGGCTCTCCACCCCAACCCATCCTCGTCACCTACACCGGTAGCATTTGGACCCAATCCCCACAACCCCAATTTTGCTTACCGCACATTTCTTGTTTGGCCTCAAAAATAAAAGCCAAAAACCCAATCATTTCCTATTCCTTCGAATCTTGTTTTATAATGTCTATTAATATTGCTATTGTTCAATATACTAAACTAGCCACCATCAATTAGGAGCAAGACCAAGTTAGCCCAAAAAAAAAATTTAGAGTAAGACCCACCTCTTGGTTTTGTGGTTTCGTGAGCTTAAATGTGTTCTCTAACAGACCCACCTCCTGGTTTCAACCATCTATTTTGTTGTAGCTGGGGGTTATTGAAAATGGGTTTTGTAATTCAAGCTTAGATCTTGGGCAAATTTTCGTCTAATATTAATTTAAGATTGGAATCTGGGTACCATTTGAATAAATTATTGACTTTGTTTGATGAGACTTAGAGATAATCCATATGAGGACGCAAGAGGTGTCCATAACGAGAAGGAGCGCTTGGGAAGGTGAGTTGAGGAGGGGGACTAAGTGCTGGCCTGAGCCAGAGGTGGTGCCGGAGACAATGGCTGATCTGAGGGTGGTGTGTTTGCCGGCAAGTAATTTTTTAATACTAAAAACAGTTGTCATGTCATTAAAAAAAGACACATCATTGTTCCGTTTGACACGCAAAAAAACTAACAGAAGTTAACAAAGGAACCAATAATGCTCATTTTTAAAACTTTAGGACCAATAGCACTTACTTAAAAATTTAAGGACCAATTGTGCTTAGCAAGTAAACTTTAGGGACTTACGGTGTAGTTAAAAAAAAAAAAAAAAAAAAAAAAAAAAAGCAAACTAAAATCGTGGGGCTACCTATGGTCCTTCTGACAATCTGAATGCAATTGACCTGTCACCTGACCTCTAATAACCATTTTCTTTCAGCAATTTCTTTTCAAAAAAATATATATATATATATTTTTTTTCTTATAAAAATAATAATATATTTTATAAAATTTTTATTATTATTTTGATAATTTTTATTCCTTTGTGCAATGTTAAAATATGACGTAAATACACTTTTGGTCCCTACATTTTGGGCCATTTCTCGATTTGGTCCCTAAATTGATTTTGCTCCTAGGTTAATCCCTGATTTCAGAAAATCGTTTTTATTTTAGTCCCTGCTGTCAACCTAGTAACAGAAAATGCATACGTGGCAAACGGAATGCACTGTTGGCTGTTATATGCTGACATGGCTAATAAAATATTACTAATAAAACCACATCAGCATGCCACATCAGCATTTAAATTAATAAAAAAAGCCAACTCATAATTTTTAAAAAAAAAAGTAAATTAAATTAAAAAAAAAACCTTAAATCTAATTTAAACTAAAATCATTTCTTAAAAAATAAAAAATCATTATCTTTTTAATTCTTTTTTATTTTGTTTTTATTTTTCTATATCCTCATCACTCATTAGCTTTAAAAAAATCCCTACACTCAAAGACTAATCTCAAATTCTCTCACTCTCTTCACGCTCCATGGATAGAATCTCTCACTCTCCACTGTCCATGGCCGGAGCTCACTGAGCCTTCTTCTCCACCACGCGCCGGAGCTCACAAGCAGACCAACGGCGAGCAGATCAAGCTTCTTCTCCCTCTCTCTTTCTGCAAAAATCTGGTCTGAAGCTCGCTCTCTCTTTCGACTATTCCTCGGATCAAGATCTCCCTCTTTCGGTTTTCTCTTTCAAATTTGGCTTTGATATAAGTTTAGAGAGAGAGATGGGCTGAGATTGGTGGGAGTCGTTGTGAAGTGGTGGTTGGTCCGGTGGTGGGTGGGGCTGGATCGTTTGGGTTTCTGATCTGGGTTTATGTGGCTTGATGTGCTGGATCGTTGGATCGGTGGCTTGATTAGTGGGTTTCTGATCTGTGTTTATGGGGTTGATTTGTTGAAGGTTTCAATTGAGGATAGGGATTTTGTATGTATTTTAAGCATCGGTTTGTTAAATGTGAGTTATTTTAGTGTTTGGTTTGAAAGAAAATCTTGATTTTCTGGGGAAAATGTTGATGATTGTTCAAGGAAAATTTATGAGGTTGGTTGGGTTTGTTGTTATTGTGAGCCGAATCGACTGGGTTTGTGCGTGTATGTTTGTTTCATAAGAAAAAATTTTGGTTTTGGGTGGAAAGAAAATGTTGTGATGAAAATCTTAGGCATCAACTTGTTAGATGTGAATTTAATAGTGTTTGGTTTGAAAGAAATTTTCTGGGAAAGATGTTGAATACCCAGATATTTTTTGTGTTCCTGAGTTCTTGTGATTTGGGTTTATATTTTTGAGTATTCATTTTCAAATATGAATCTATGTATTTTTATGTTTTTAATTTTGTTTTTATGTTTTTTTAATTTTGTTAAAATTGATAAATTATTATTTTTAAATCAGATGCTGATGTGGCATGCTGATGTGGTTTTATTAGTAATATTTTATTAGCCATGTCAGCATATAACAGCCAACAGTGCATTCCGTTTGCCACGTATGCATTTTCTGTTACTAAGTTGACGGCAGGGACTAAAATAAAAACGATTTTCTGAAATCAGGGACTAACTTAGGAGAAAAATCAATTTATAGACCAAATCAAAAAATAACCCAAAATGTAAGGACCAAAAAGTTCTCATTGCTTTATTTCCCACAATCCCACCCAAAAAAAGGAAAGAAACAAAACCACTTTAAAAGAGAGAGGTTGAAGTTGAAGGGCTCCAATCCATTATACCAGTTCTATCAAGTAATTCTTCCTGAAATTTTGTTTCTTTTTTGTTTGTTTGTTTTAAAGTTCAAATCTTTATGCTGTGTCAACAAAAAAAAAAGGTCAAATTTTCAATACATACAAACTTTGATTTCCTTGTATAAACATTTCTTGAACTATTTCATACGCCTAGCTATCACCATTCTCTGTTTCTCAGGTATGTCTCAGATCTGAGCCACATTGCTCAAACCTACTTTCATTTCTCTCTCAATCTCTACTCTAAATGTTGGTTTTTTTATTTTCTTTTTTTTTGGTTGTTGTTATTTTGTTTGGTATATTATATATTTTTGTTTAACTGAGCGTTCATGAATGTGGGTATGTTTTACTTTGTGCAGATCTTCTACTGTTTCAGTGTTTGTGTGTTTATTCTATTTACATTAGTTTCATTTGAGAGCTTGGTTTTTGGGCTGTTTGTGGATTTTCGTATTATTTCTGTATTATTTTGTGGGCAGTGTGTTTCCTTGAGCTTATTGTAATGGGTCTGTGGTGTTTATGAGGCTGTGTCTGATTTAGTATATTGGGTTTTGTGCAAAATGGTGAATTGGGGTGCATCGAGAATGAATGAAGGAACCAATTTTTTTGCATTTATGCTTTATTGTAATTTGTCTTCAAGTGTTTTAGTTTACTGGAATGTTTACTTTTTTGAGTGGAAATACAAGTAAAATTGTGGTTGCATCTTTGTTTTGAAATTTGAATTTCTATGCCGGGCGTTCTGATTGTGAGCTAGAGGAATTTCTGTGTTTGTCTTGTGGTCAAGAGTATATGATAGCTGCATGCTCACTACTTAATTTATCTTTTAATTCATGATGATATGATATGGACAACAACCAAGTGAATGAATTCTTTTGGGGGTATTTGGAGAGTGGGAGGGGGAGGGATGGGAGGGGTTTCAGTAGCAATGTATAGAAATCTTGGTAATTTTTGCTTGGCATTACAGAGAGAATCTTTTAGTTTGGATGGTCTAAGTGCTTTTAGTGCGCAACAGAGAAATTGCTGTTTATTTCTGTTTGAATGATATTTTGATTTTTTGTATAAAATGGACATAGACTGAGGTTACGTGGGCTCAAAAAATTGGTTCAGGTTAAGATTGAGAATCCTGACTTAATCTTTGGTGTTCTTTTTTTTTTTTTTGGATCAGCATAAAACTTATATCATGTTATTTTTTAGCTTGTATATATGTCTTTTGAGCTTTAACTTGTTAAACCATGCAGGGCTAGGAAAATAGGTCCAATTTATTTGGTATAAGCCTTCTTGCAATGGGAAAGTCTCCAGGAAAGCGGTATAGACCATACTTTTTGGGAAGAAACCATCCAAATCTAGCTTTCTAAAGGTACTTAGTTACTGCCTTAGTGCCTTTCAGTATTCCATTACTGCTCACAGTTATGATTTGGCTCTCTCTCTTTCTACATCTATGCATGTGTACATGTTTTGATGTATGATGTTGGTTTACTGGAATGAAGGGCGCATGTGGAACACCATAATTATTTGAATGACAGATTATTACATATTGTTTCTACTTGTACTATTCTCTTTTCTTGAGATATTGATATCATCTTCTCATGTCAGAATACCATACTATCTAAATATCTCATGCCTATAATGATTTATGCTCCACTAAGTTATGTAAAAGGCATAATTATTGAATGTGGCTTATAGCCCATCTGGAGGTTCAATTGGCTGATTATCAATGTTTTGCAACTATAGCCTGTCCCTGATTGTTGGATCAAAGTGTAGAAGTTTATGTGAGGTTAGCGTTATGTCTAGGTATTATGTGTCATATATCTAATTCATGTTATACTTGAAATTTCACTACATAATATGTTTTCACATATCTTTTGTCAATTGATAATTAGAAGATATGGTTTTACCATTCTGCCTGTTGCCTGTTGCCTGTTGCCTGTTACTTGCTTACTGCTTATATATAGTGGAAATTATGCACATGCTTTCAATTTGGTTTTTGAAATACTCTGAGCAATGTTTGACTTGGGCCTGCACTGATTTGTGAATCTTATCTCATGTGAAGAAATCTACAACCAATAAAGAGGCAACCATTGCCTGTAAGGCAGTGTCTGGTGATTTGTCAGTGAATCCTTCTGTAGTTTCAGATGTGGCACTCCATACCTTGAACAGAATTGAAGAAAAATCAGAAATTGGAGCAACTGCCAACCTACCACATGATGCAGTTGTCTCAATGCCTGCAAAGCAAGGTGCACATACAGAAGGAGCCATGGGTTTGGATTCAGCTGACAGTGCTGAGATTACTAGGCAAGAACAAGCTGCTACAAAGGCACAGGCAGCTTTTAAAGGCTATTTGGTAACTTTTCTTGCATGAAATAAAAAGATATGTCATAATGGTTAATTACATGAACCAGAAATTTGAAGCTATTCTGCGATCCTTTCTAGCATGTCTTTCTGGTTCTCTAATGCGTGTATGCTACATCTTCTAGATAAATGCATACCCTTATGATAATATGTTGGGGTTTTGACTAGAGTCTCTTATAGTACTGTCTTATAATTGAAAGCATTCGTGGTTTTAAAGAACTCATGAAAGCCATTATGAGGTAATATCTTGGAGAAACCATCTAAAAATTGATGCTATGGAGTACCAGTACATACTGCGAATGATTGTTTACGCAATTAGCATTATTAATGATAATCCTAAAATGAAAATTGAGATAGAAATACATACATGTAAAAATTTTATGGTTCATTGTTTAAGGGGAAAAAAAAGCACTATATGCATGTGTGCACATTGATTTTTAATTTTCTAGTTAATCTTTTAGGGTTTTGGCTTGGGGGGTGGGGAAGTATAGATATTGTAGAGGTGTCTATATTTCTATTGTATGAGGGTCTTATTTCAGTTATTGACAGGTATTCAGGTTGGATTACAAATTTTCCGCTTAATGTAAAGAAAAGTATGTGTATGGATTCCAAAACACTATATTTAGTGTGTTTTTTATTATTATATAAAATTAAATAGTTATGTGATTTACTGTTAGGAAATTTTGTACTAAAATAATTTTTGAACGAAAACTAAGTTTTCATTGGCTATCTGCGAAACAAAGATCCATGCGTTTTTCTTTCATTAAGTTAAATGTACAAGGTTATCTCAATGTAATACAGATCTAATTTTAAGTATAATATCTGTGAAGGCTTGCCGGGCATTTCGTGCTCTTAAGGGCATCATAAGGCTGCAAGCACTTATTCACAGACACTTGGTAAGGAGACAGGCCGTTGCTACTTTGCGCTGCATGCAGGGAATTGTTAAGTTACAGGCACGCATTCGTGGTTGAAAAGTCAGACTTTCTGTTTGTGGGCTCGAAGTGCAGAAAGGATGCAGTGTGGTAAGTTTTCAAGTAACTCCTAAATTGGTTTTAATTAATCTGTAACTGGTCTTTCTGAATATCTATACGATGTGGTTAAAGAATCTCATAATTTTTCTATTATACCCAATATTGGGAGTTCTTTATGCACTGTGTTTATACGACACAATTCAACTTAATTAAGCCTTAATCCCAAGTAAGTGGGGTTGGCTATATGGATCATTTTTTGCCGTTTAGCCCTATCTAAAACGCTGTGAGTTTTGTTCATCATATAGAAGAAATTCTAAAATTACATTTTGTTGGGCCTCTGGTATATTTATGGAGTACCCCGTTGCACTAAATCCATATCGTGTTCATCTTTGAGGTATTCCCACTTATTAAGTAATTGCAGGAATGTAAACCAGCTCTGCTCAAATTTTTTAAACAATATTAATCGGGTTTGGCTGCCCAAAAGGTTGTCATCACTTGTTAACCATTTGCTATTGTATCTTATATCACAGCATCAACCATTTGCTATTCTCATTGCCCTTAACAGTACTTTCAAAATTGAACCATCTAGCTGGTTTGGTCTAATTGCAGATGAGTGAAATGACCTTGCTCACTTTTTGTCTTGTTGTCCTGATTTATATACCTGCCCCAAAGAGTCCTTGCTTGATGCTACTTTGAATTTTCAGATTTGAATGAATTTCATGTGTGTCACTCATCTATTCATCATCCAAATTTAATACATGCTTCCTTATAGACTTTATATTCCTTGACTGCCAGCATTTATCTCAAGAATGTGATGTCATAATGCTTTTCAGTTCCTTTTGCTTTTTGTTCTTATTTCCTTTTCACTGTTGATGTATTGATTTACTTGGAAAAGCTCATTTCTTGTTGAGCTTATTGCATTTTCTAGGCAGCTCTATACCTGGTAATATCTTGTGCATCTTATTCTGTCTTTGTAATATATCTTTCCCTTGACCAGGTTGTTGCACAGGTTGGGCCAGTTGGATTACATACAACCACTAGGCCAGAAAAGCTGTCAACAAATTCTTTTATTTGTAAAGTATATAAGCATCTGGTTTTTTTAAATACTTCAAAACTTTCATGGTTTGTACGATTAGTATATCATTTGCAATCAAGAAAAAAAATATGTTCTGAATTTTAGAATCATCTTCTGTACAGGATCAATCCACTGTCTAGTCAGCCTTTTCACTACAATTATGTATGCAAAAGGTAGTATAGACTGTTGTATGGGTGCACTAATTGGGGAAACTAAGTGTCCATAGCATTATTGTCATTAACCTTCTAAATATAGAGTGACCCATGTAACACTGTGGTTTGCTTACCAGATAAGGCTCAAGCTGCAGAACTTGAGTGGCCTCTATAATCTACATTTTAAATGATTCATATAAGAAAAAGAAAAGTATATGAAATTGAAGCAAAGTGGCAAAGCAAGTAAGATATTAGGATATTATATATTTAGTCTTTTATTTTTATTACAGCATGTAATATAGGAGTTGATGGCGTTCAATGTTGCTCGTTATATAGCCTCTTGCTTCATTGCCAACTGCTATGCCCTTGAGCCTCCACTATGACCCAGTTGAACCAAATTCAGCTTGGGATTGGCTAGAGCGCTGTTCATCATCTCAATTTTGGAGACCACTTTCACAGCCAAAATGTGTTCCCGACACTAAATCTCATAGACAGCAAGACGGCATTCAAACTGGGGAAACTCAATCAAGCAGGGCAAAACGAGGTGTGCGCAAGGTTCCAGCTGTAAATGTTGAAAATAATTCACTGCATCCCACATCTGAGTGTGAAAAGCCAGACACTACCTCAGGAAAGCTATGATCCATCAAGTAGAACCAGGGCAGGAACAGACTCCAGATGAACTTGAGAGGGTAAAACGAAATTTGAGGAAAGTTGCTGTATCCAACTCAGCGGCTCCTGATCGGTCAGAAGCTATGACTGAGAAGCCAAAGTTAAATATGCGAAAGGTGTCAAGCTCCACAGTATCTGATGCTCCTCAGAAAGGTAGCAATAATTCCTCTGAAAAAGTAAATGACCCAATAGTGGTAGTTTCCAATGACTTTAAACTGTCTGAGGTAGAAATACCTCCAAAACCATTGGCATTGGAGGAGACAGTTGATATGATGCATGATGATCACATGATGTTCACCCTGCTGGTGAGCGCATTCCTCTGGAAACTGTTGAAAAAGTTGATAACATTCCAGTGGTGAATGAGGAGCTAAATACAAAGGAGGATTACACTAGCAAGGGGAACCAGAAAAGCCGGAGAAGATCTTTCCCAGCAAAGCAGGAATACCCAGAGAATGTTTCACAGAATACTCCAACCCTGCCAAAGTATATGCAAGCAACTGAATCTGCCAAGGCAAAACTTAGAGCACAAGGATCCCCGAGGTTTGGGCAAGATGAAATGGAAAATGGTTTCATCAGGTGGCATTCTTTGCCAGCTTCCACTAATGGTAAATTGAGTTCAATGTCACCATGGGTGCAAAGGCTAGCTCCATCAAATGGCAAAGGAGGGGGCAAAAGTGACAGATCACCATCACCCTCTAAAGATGGTGAGGGTAAGAACCTTGAACAGATATGCAGTTTTTTTGTACTTTTGTTATCAGCTGGTTGTAATGCACTTGGTTTTTTTAAATACATTTTTTTTCTACACCTGTTGTGTCCATCTGATATTAAGCATGTTGCTTATATGTCATCATCTTGTTTCTAGCATTGTTCCAAGGGCTGAGAGATATTGTGTTATCTTTTCTCTTGAACTTCCAAATGTTCCTTAAGTTGGTCATGGAAGATGTGAGCTTAGTCAACACAATAGCTTTCTATCAAATGCATAAAAAATGATTTCCATTCTTATGTGTATCTTTTTCTTCTTGCATGTTGGCACAAAAGTCAAGACCATTTTTTCTATTTCTGGGTCACTTAATTCGTGGTTTACACACACACACACACACACACATATATTAGTTTCCGAAATATCTTCAGTTGCGTACTGTTGATGCTGTTTCTGGAATTTTATTCCGAATGATTTTAACCATTTGGTGGATTTGAATTTCAGATAAGGTGGCCCGGCCAGGGTGGAGAAGGTAAGGGTCGTCAATGGGCCGGGTTGGGCCGACCCGACCCATTTTTACTTGGCCCATGGGCACAACGAGCTGGGCATAATGGGCTATTAACTAATTAACGGGCCGAGTCGGGCTGGGCCGAAAGAGAAAACCTCAGCCCATGACCCTGCCCATGGGCAATGCCTATTTTGTCCTTAGCGAGCTAGGCTATCGGGTTGGGCCTAATGAATTACCCATGGGCTTGTGTTAGCATATTATTTTATTATTTTTATAAGGAAAGAATCAATGTTTTTATAAGGGAATAATCAATCTATTTTTTTAAAAGAAAGAATTAAAGAATTTAATACTTAATTACAAATTTTTTTACAGTCAAATCTATTTAATTTTTTGTTTTGTTGATGGAAACCTATTTAATTTTTTATTTATTAAGGCTTTAAATATTTTTTTTTTTATCTTTAATAAAAAAAAATGTCAAATGGTTAATTCAAATTTGCTAGACTACTAGAAAAATATATATTTAGTAAACTAAGTTTAGCATAATTACTTTGAGTATCTTAGTGGTTGAGAGAGTTCTCTTAAGAATTTCCTCTATAATATCTCAAGATCAATCCTTCATCCTTTATACATTTCTTATATATTTTTGTTATGAATTATGAGTTATTGGGCTGGGCCAACGGGTTAGGCCAACAGGCTGGGCAACGGGTTGGGCTACTGGGCTAGCCCACCGAGTACCCATGGGCATAAAAACTAGCCCACGGCCTGACCCACTGGGCTAGTAGGCTACCCATGGGCCTCAATAACAACGGGCCGGGTTGCCCATTAGCCCGGTGGGCCGACGGGTTTCTGGGTCGGGCTGTGGGCCGTGGGCTATTTGATAACCCTTAGGAGAAGGTGAGTTTGGTGCTATGTGCTTTGAGAATTGAGATATTAGAAAGGTATGTGGAAAAACAGGGGTGTGGTGTACCTGGAGTCTTAACCATATTTCTTTGTGTTTTGCGTGTTTAATTCAGTGTATATTCATGGACTTGCACTTCAGCAGAATTATTGGTTGAAATTAGCATCAATGTATGCTTTATACTTTATTTCTCTGCTCCACCATAGAATTCTCAGATGTAAGAAATCTTAACTATGCTTTTAATCCAGAATCTATGAAATTTAATATTTAGCTTGGTTACTTTATTGATTTATCTTTCGTTGGTTATTTGATTGACAAAGTGCGGTACCTCTTGATATACTGCATTGGATATCAGGGAATGGATGTCATGAAATATCCTTAGTCTAAATCTTTTTCCCCGAACTCCATTTTTACTGCATGCCTTGTAAAATTCTCTCTTTTTTCTTGACTGTAGAATTTATTTTCCACAAAATTCATCGTTATATATTTTAAAGGCCAAAAAGCAAAAACACCCCTTGGAGTTTGGGTCAATTGCAAAAACACCTCTTGAAGTTTCAATTATTCCTTGTTAACTCTTTGAGGTTTCCATATCCCCCAAATTGACCTTGGACTAACTCCCATTAGCTCTTATGGTTGGAAAAATAGCATGATAATCGCTTGTCCACATTAAGAAGACTTACCAATTGATTCACGTCTATAAGGTCATATGATTTTTCCGTCTATAAGGTTTAACAAAAATTAATCACAGAGGTTAATTTGATGGACATGGAAACCCCATATTATTTTTGCAACTAATCCAAACCTGAGGGGTGTTTTTGCATTTAGGCCTATTTAAAACCACAAAGTTTCTCAATATGGTAAATTTGTTACCATGAAGCTTGACAAGCAAAATGGGCTCAAATTAAAATCTATAAAAATATGACCTTGGTACTGAGCCAATCTGATGCTTAAAGTCAGGTCCTTTCTCTGACCTAGCCTGATTTCACCCTAGTCTGAGTATTTCATAATTGATCTAGGACAGCCTAGGAAAGGTCAGGATTATGAGAAAGTTAACGGAGAAAGCTGATAATAAAAACTGGGAGATTTAGGCCACTGTCCATCATAAGTCTAAGAAAACATTAAGAAATTTATATTTTTTTGAACTTTGTTATTGTCCATAGACATCAATCGTGCAACAGATATTAATTCATAAATGCAATTTCTCCCCATGGTTGTGGGGAAGAAAGCAGCATTTATTACAATAGAGTGAGGTTCCAGAGTATGGTTTTGATTAACATATCAAAAAGTTACCTTGTAACCATTTACAAGATAAATGCATCCATTGCTTACAAATACTCCACAATAAATGGTGGCACCCATGTCATTTGACCACGTAATTTTCCCCAGTATAATGTAGGACAGAATGTGGGGATTTTATGTTTTACTATCTCGGGATGCAGAACAAATTTCAAAACCATATCAAGTTCTTTTAAGTATTCGAAATATCTTTTTATTTGGAGCAGGAGATTTCAATTTCCAGACAAAAATTCGAGATCGAGTTTCATTCATGGGGTTTGATGTGGCTTTCTATTTGAAGCAGAAGATTTCAATTTTTAGACAAAAATTTGAGATCAAGTTTCATTCATGGGGTTTGATGTGAAACATAACGTAGGCATCAATTTTTGTCATTAATTTTCGATATTTTATGTAATTTTAGGATTAAGTGATTTATGATTTTATTTCCTCAATTTTAGGTGTTTTAAAGGGGTTTCTAGACAAATTAGTCTCATTATGATACTGTATCCATTAGAATTTGTTTATGATTTTTTTAATTAGAAAATAAGATCTCTTGTAGCCTTTAAATAGGTTGATAATATTTAAATTGAAATTGAAGAGTCTGCTTTCAATAAAATTGACTTTTCTTTAGGATGTCATATTAGTGAAAATTAGTTTTGATATACCTCAAGATCCAGAGCACTCTACAAGAGATGCAATGCATATATCTTACATATTTGTTCAAAGTGTTACTGTGCTGATATGCACTTGTGTAACTCAAGACGCTTTCTGGCAAGTAATGTTTTCCTTAGCACTGTAGGCATCTAACTAATAAATTGATGTGGCCTAGAATAGAGTGCAGGAAAAAAAAAATGAACAATTCATTTTGCCTTTCCCTTGTGTTCATAAAAATGAACTATTCTTTGACTTAGTTAAGGTGTGGATGAAGATTAGGTTACTTGTTAAGAAAGTCAAACAGCAGATCATGTTGCAGCCACATGCAAAGCAGTTAGAATATGCATAAAATTCTTTTCTTTAACAGTATATGCATAGCTGAATTGCTTCAGAACTGCTTACAAGACCTGGTTTAAGCATAGACCTAAACTTGAGCTGTCTACGGCACATTCCAGGCTCCAAAACCTCCTCATATACTAATGAGAAATTTATGTTGAACTGATCAGATTGGAGAATGAACACTTAAACAATGTTGGGAAGTATCGGGCATTCAAGTCAGTACCACTACCTTTTAACTATGGTGACGATGAAGACAAGGACATATAGACATGTACAAAACAGAGAAAGATGATCTGAATGCAAAACTAGCGGAGAATTTTTTTTGTTATGGTTCCTCATTGATGTGCTTGACTGCCTGTTCTTTACAAAAATCGTGATCAACGAGGAACCACAACTAAGACAAAAAAAAATCGTCTTTTGAAATTATATATTTTTATTTCCAATTATAAATAAAAAAAATCAATTCCTATTTTGAACTTCCCTCTTATTTCCTTTTTCAATTTAAAACCTGACCTAATTTCCTTTGTTAAGATTTAAGACTCTATCATCTTTTATATTTTCCATATTTTATTTTCAATTCAAATTTTAAATAAACCTTAAAAAGAAATCTCTTGACATTATTGATCACCCAATTTATTTTAGAAAATATTTAATCACTTATAAAAAAAAATTCCCAATAGAAATGCCAACTTAAATTTGAATTTAAAAGCTTAATTCTAATGGAAACTTCACACACATGTATAAGTGCTTGTGAGGTGTAGGGGGTAAGAGCTGCAGTTCAAGTTTCTAAAAGAGAACTTCACACACATATACACTTAGATTATGCTAGAGTAGAATTTCTATCTTGTATTAAAAAAGAAAAAAAAGAAGCTTAATTCTAATGGAAATATTTTTTCTATAGTCACCTCATTAAAACCTGTGCAATTTCCAAATTGAATTTTAAGAATTCAACATTGACTAACCCAATTATATTTGAAAATACAAAATGAACAAAACTAAGACCTGACCCAAATCGAATGTTCGGGTTTCGAGTCAACTATGCACGTACGCTATATATGGGCCCATGGCCCATGACCCGTCCCAAAAGCTCGAGGGCCCACCGGGCTAATGGGTGGCTGGCCCGTTGTTATTGAGGCCCATGGGTAGCCCACTAGCCCAGTGGATTAGACCGTGGGCTAGTTTTTATGCCCATGGGCACCCGGCCCAGGAGCCCAGCCTGTGGCCCAGCCCAATAACTCATAATTCATAACAAAAATATATAGAAAGTGTATAAAGGATTGATCTTAAGACAATATAAAGAATCTTGAAACATTATAAAAGAACTTTTTAAGAGAACTTCCTTAACCACTAAGATATTTAAAGTGATTATACTAAACTTAGTTTACTAAATATATATTTTTCTAGTAGTCTAGCAACTTTGAATTAACCATTTGACATTTTTTTTTTATTAATGATAAAAAAAAGCCATTTAAAGCCTTAATAAAAAAATAAATAGGTTTCCATCAACAAAACAAAAAATTAAATAGATTTGACTGTAAAAAACAAAAAAATTGTAATTAAGTATTAAATTCTTTGATTCTTTCATTTAAAAAAAATAGATTGATTATTCTCTTATAAAAATTGATTATTTCCTTATAAAAATTATAAAATAATATGCTAACACAAGCTCATGGGTCATTAGGCCCAACCCAGTACTCAAACCCATTAAAGACAAAATGGGCATTGCCCATGGGCAGGGTCATAAGTTGGGGTTTTCTCTTTCGGCCCAGCCTAAACCAGCCTATTAATTAGTTAATAGCCCATTGTGCCCATAGACCCAAGCTTATGGGTCATTAGGCCCAACCCAGTACTCCAACCCGTTAAAGACAAAATGGGTATTGCCCATAGGCAGGGTCATAAGTTGGGGTTTTCTCTTTCGGCCCAGCTTGAGACAGCCTATTAATTAGTTAATAGCCCATTGTGCCCATAGACCAAGTAAAAATGGGCAGGACCAGCTTGACTCAGCCCATTGACAACCCTTAACGCTACGGCTAGTGCTAATATTCCCGCTTATTTTTTTTTCACTCTCTCACATGCACATTCAAGACTCTCTCAGGCTCTCTTTGTCTCTCTCAAATCTCTCTTCTTCTTTTTTCTTTCTTCACTTTCTCAGTTTCTCTCACACGCAAACACAAACTCTCTCGTTAGTTCGCATTTTGCATCTCCCCAATTCCTCTAATCGAAGTATTGACTCTCTCACTTAGACTCTTTCAAGGTTAGTTGTTTTCCATCTTTGCAATTCTTTAGGGTTTAATTTCATATATTTATTTATTGATTTATTAATTTAGGGTTTGATTTAGGGTTAGTTTCATATATTGATATTAATTTAGGATTTACTTTCATATATCAACTCTGTCTAATCAAAGTATTGACTCTCTCACTCAAACTCTTTTAAGTTTAGTTGTTTTCCATCTTTGCAATTCTTTAGGGTTTGATTTAGGGTTAATTTCATATATTGGTATTAATTTACGGTTAATTTCATATATTGGTATTAATTTATGGTTAATTTCATATATTGATATTAATATATGGTTTAAATTTCATACATGAATAACCACTTTATTGGATTGGTTGTCTGCTTTGCAAAACCAAACATTTTCTTCTTCTTTTTTTATTTTTTATTTTTTTTTATTCTTGTAATTTTTATTCTTGATTGTTGACCCTGTACACTCCCTGTGTACTAGGTGTCTTTTTTGATATCAATAAAGATTATTACTTATCACAAAAAAAAAAAAAAAAAAAATACTAAGAATGTGACTCTTTTTCTTCTAGTAAGAGAAGTCAACGCTCATTAAAGTGGTTATTCATGTGCACTCTCAATATCAAGTTATACACAAACACTTGATTAATGGGACTGAATTAGAGATGGGTTTCCACTTTCCAATATTGGTTTTATTCACACAAAATTACTTATCCAAGGAGCTGTGGTAAGTGAATTTGGTGAAAGATAAGCATGCATTATAGTACTTGACAGTTAAAGTTCCACTTGCTCTTGAACTTAGTTTGAGAAAAAAAAAAGATTGTTATTCCACTCAGCCAAAAAGAAAGAGTACAAGTAGAGTTACAAAACACCACTTGTTCAAGCCCTAGTAGCATTATATAATAGAAACATGGTGTTGAAGTTCGATGCAGAAGTTACTTTTATTCCAATATATTGATTCATTCATAATGCAATTCATTGACTCGTATATTGATTTTGTGGGTTTCTTTTTCTTTTTTCTTTCTCTCTCTCTCTCTCTAATATTGAAAGTTACTGATTTCTCTAATTGAATTTTAGGGATATGACTGTGGCAGATATGTCACTGGAATCGACCTTAGAGAAGGTAGATAGAAGCAGAGTTTTATATGTTTGCATCTCGTTTCATGGCAGTGAAGCATCTCATTTGGTGTATAGAATTAAAGTAGGGGACTTATGGGTTTCAAATTGGGAGGCTTTGTCTAGAGTTGCAGATCTTGGAGGTGAAAATCTTATTGGTTGCTGGTGGATTCAAGGCATCTGGTTTGGAAGTAGAATTTAGCAAAGACATTTTTTCGTTTGATCCCTTTGATCCTGCAAATGGATTTGAGAACCAAGACTGTGCTGCTGTTAAAAACTTCACAGCGGGAAAGTCAGACCCTATATTGGTGGAAGTCAAGGGGAAATTATACGCACTTGTTGGATTGCCATTTGAGCCTTTTGATAATCTGCCCCAACCTTCATTTGAGGTATATGATCCTGCCATTCAGGACTGGTCCCCCTCCCTCCCCCTCCTTTTTTCACTTCTATATATTACCGTTTCGACTCCTATGGCTCCTCATCATCACCTTCCTCATCACCTCCCACATATTACCCTTTCAACTCCTCTGGCTCCTCATCATCACCTTCCACATCATCACCTTTCACATCATCACCTTTTGTTAGTATCAGAAGAGGGTTCATTTCCTTTAACTATGTAGTTAGGGAGTCTACGATCTCTGTCACTGGCCCTTTTTCCAAAGCATATATGCATTTGACATTGCCATCGAGGAATGGATGGCCAGTACTACCTTTATGGGGATGCCACTTCCATTCAATGGGATGGGAATCAATATCATATACTATATATAATAGCAGAAGCTAAGAGAAAGTTGATTCCTACAATTAAGGAGGTGCTGCCATGTAGGCTATTTAAAATTCAGACATGTTTAAATTAAAAAGTGATAAATTACATTGTTTGGTAACGCTACAACACCGTTTAAAAGCCTCTCATTATAAATAAAAAAAATTAACCAGTTAAAATTAGATGTGCAGCAAGATAGAAATAGAGAGAGGCGATGAGGACACGGAGAGTAATAGAGAAAGAGAGAGGCGATGAAATCAAAAAGCTTCAAAAAATGATTTTGCAGACCCAAAACATCGTTTACCGCAAAACAAAACCCAATTCTCTTCTAAAAACTAAAATTAAAACCCGTAACTCCTCTCTCTTCTTAGAAACCCAAAAATCAAAACCATCTCCTTCCCCCAAAATCAAAATTCAAAACTTAGATAAGAAAGAAGTAAGCAATGAGGTGCCATTCTCACGCAATCTCCGATTCTCTCACACAATGGTCACCGATTCATCAGACCAACTCAACCTCAACCCTACTACTACTACAGAATAAAACCCTAAACAAACCGTAGACAACGACACTACTACTATTGCTGTCATGCCCACTAGATCGCCTCGAAGAAGAAGAAGAGGAAGAACCAACCGATGAGGCTTCTGATCAACCTTCTGTAACCACCGTCGATTCCGATGCGAATTACGGCGAGGATTCGAAGAGCACTGTAGCCGCTGCCTGTAGTAGGGGATGTTGTTGATGTGGATCCAGCTTCCAATATTCAGAAGAAGATTCGCTGTGCAGAGCGATTCGGCGTTTCTTTGCACTTGACTGAGGAGGAGAAGCGTAATTCACGAAAAGAGAGGTCTTTTTCTATTTGTGTTTTCTTTTTAATTATTGAATTGGTGTTTAGTTTCTGTTTTTTTGCGAAGAAATTACTTGATGTGAATTATTATTTGAGTTCCAATATAGGTGAACTAGGGTTTGTTCATGGTTGATAGGTGTTTGATGCTGGGTGTCAGTTAGTAAATCCTACCAGTGAGTGTGAGAGAGAGAGAGAGAAATTTGCCAAGTTACCATCCTTCCTAGAATCTTCTCCATTCTGTTTTTCTCTCCAACAAAAGATTCAATGTTTGCTTTCTACTTTGCCTAGATTTGATCCTTTAAATTTTAGCAAAGGGATTGCTAAATAGTAGTTTGTGTGTATAACAGTGACATTCTGGATGATTCTCTATAGAGACAACATCTTTTATAACTATTGATATACCCTGTTGTGAATTGTTATGAAAGATCAAAGTTGAAAAGATTAAAGAATTTAGCTTTAGTCATATCTAACTCTATGATCATTGTTACATAAAATTTCTTTGATTTAAGTCATGGGTTACAATCAAATACAAAATATGTGTCTACTTTCCTGATTTCTTTAAAGTTGCTGCTATACAGGGAAAAGTCCAAGGGATTGCTTTTTCAACTTTAACTAATGTTTCTTCAATTTCGTTATGGATTATTTTGAAGTTTTTTCTTCAATTTTGTCAATGTTCAAATGTAGTGTGGTTAATTTAGGTGAATTTTTTGGTTGTATTCATGGTGTAAAACATTATTTTCATTCCCATTCCCATTTAGAATATGTACTCCATGTGTCTGACAAAAAGTCTCACTCAAAATTGAAACTTACTACTTAAAATTGAAACTTACCTAATAACACCATTTGAAATCCCAACTTTGTTGCTGAGCTCCACAAATTTCACGTCTGCAAATTTTTTTCCTATTTTTTAAATCTGATTTTTTTTTCCCAGAACTATTACCCGACTCCTCTTAATTTTTTTCCAGGCCTATTACCTGACTCCTCTTATAAGTATTATGCGAACCTTTACGCATTCAAATTTCAGATGCTCTCTGTCTTTCTTAAAACCAAAAACCCTAACCATTCAGTTCTCTTTCCATCAATTGTAGAGAGAGAAAGAGAGATTTGACCAACAGGTATGCAGAGAAATACAGAATGAGACAAATATTTTTAGATGTCAAATATTTGAGCTTCGAGTCCCAATATTTATTTATTTCAAATATTTGTGTAATGATGTGCTCCACTTGTTTTTTTAAAGAATTGAATCAATAAAATTTCAGAAATTGTTGTTTCCTTTGAGACATGAGTTTAATAATATGAACAATTTGAAGAACCCTTTGCTCTTTAGCTATGGAATTGTTGTTTTAAATTTTAATGCGTTATCCTTTCTTATTTATCCATTCATATGCATTTAGTTTCTTGCTCTTTTCATGTTTGATGCATCTTAATTTGTTATAATATTTTGCTATCTTGGAGGGTTAGAGCATCTCTAGCAATCAATGTATAGCTAAAATATTAGCTATAATAGAGAATATGGCCAAAAAACCCAACTCCAGGGCTTCTCTATACCCCTTTTTTTTTTGGCTTATGAACAGTAGCCCATCAAGTCCGATGGGCTACTGTTCATTCTTCAAATATATTTTTTCTATTATAATAATGATGTGTTGAATAAAATTTTTTTGGAAGATGTGTAGTTGTTAAAAAAAGAATAAATAATGAATGAAAAAAAAAATATTTAAATGAGATAGAGAATCTGTTGGAAGATGTATTTGAAAAAGTGGGTAGATAAAGGTAAAAGTCACTGTTTATTCTCTAAACAGTACAAAAATTTGATGAATCTGCTGGAGATGCTCTTAGTCATGTTGTTCAAGTGTTTTCCACTAGAGTCACTAAGTACATTCTCATCATCATGTTTGTAAGATTTCAATTTAATTTTTCAAAGTACAGAATTTTAAAATCTTTCACTGGGTGAATTTCTAAATGCTGCTCAATGACATTTTGTGTTTGTAAGGGCATTCAAAAATCAAACAAAGAGGTACTTAAGAAGATTTTTGAAAGCGTGAGAAGATTTATTTACACCAAGGACAGTGAGCAAGTCCAAGGATGAGGCTTTAGGCTTTATTTTTTTGGAGTAACGTTTGAATTTCATAATTAATTGTTTTATTTTGATGCTAAGCAAAAAAGTGAAGTTACCATGTTAGCTTTTCTGTTTATATAAATTGATAGTTTTGTTTGATTGAACTTGGATCATTTGAAGCCTTTTCTTTTCTTTTTTTGACAATTTTCTTTACTGGGATGTGTTACAATTCAAACATAATGTATATTTCCCTTTATCTATGTTTTTACTTTTCACTATTTCAGTGCTGTGTATGTACTATACTCAATTTTCTTTACTAAATTTGCTGTGAAAAAATTGTTTTTTTTTAAAAAACTTATAATGACATTGACTTGACTTAATTTCAATTCAATTTATTTTCCATTTTTAAAATTATTCAATCTTTGCTGTGAAGTGTCATAGTCATTGGGTTTTCCCCCCCATTAATTTACATGTAAGGGTTTGCTGTGGCTTGAGCCACATTGTCTAAGGAAGTTAAAACACTTTATTGAGAGTTTTGTTTTTGTTTATGTGTCCGTATGTATGTTTTATTCTTTGGTTGATTTATTAATTATTTCCCTTAATGTGCTATATCATAATAGGTTGACCTGCTATATCATAACAGGTTGTTGGTGGTTGCTTTTTCATCATGATCAGAAGGTGAAGATAGAAATTACCCTTATCAATACCTACTGTGTCTTCGTCATTATCACAAGATGTAGATAGACTTCTATTTTTTTCCAAACCTCATCTTGCTTGACAAACCTTATATTTATCCATTTGTACCACATATATTTATCTATTGATTTTTTATGTATATAATTTTTATGTTAAGTTGTTCTATACAACTATTTTAGAATTGTTATGAAATATTGTTTCCGTAATTAAAGTTTCACAGTTTAACATTGGTTTATTTTAACAATCAGTTAACTTATACAACATGGCCCAAAAATATTTTAATGTATTTCATTGTCTTCTAGTAAGTAAAATGACCCCGCGCATTGCGCGGGTTTAACGCTAGTATATATAAAAGCATAGACCTCATGTTAGAAAGTATGAGGTTGTGCCATGTGGAGCGTTCCTTGAAGTTCTCTTTATTTAGGGTTCTAAATCCACAAAGTTTGCATTTATATCAAAGTAATAGTTCATTAAATTAGCCAATAGAGTAAATGCTTATATCATTAATTATTTATATCAAATGAATTTATATGATTATTTTTATAATTTTTTTTTTGAGAAAATATAAATTCTATATAAGAGATAATTTTTAGTTGGAATAATAATAATAATTTTAGAATATGACATTCTTACTCATTATTAGTTACTTTGACAACAATTGGCACAAGAGCCATAAAAAAATTAAATATTTGTGAATTCACTAAAATAAATCTTAGTCCTTTAAATTTCCTAACTACTTTCAGTCACATGTAACATATATTTGTGTGTGTTTTAATATAATTTTTCTACAATTTATATGAGAAACAATAATTGAAGGATATATGCATTTTTTTAGTAGGCATGAAACATGTTGATCTATACTAACCACTATATCATGCAATTTTCAAATGTGAACACATATATATAGTGTGATTTCTATTTTGTCTATAAAATAACTAAAGATTTCAATTTTTACAATTAAATTTATTCAAATTTTTTTTTTTATACATCTATAGTTTGGGGATATGAATCATGAATGTCTCTATTGGAAATTGAGGTGCCAACCAATTAACCAACAAGATTCTTGGCAAACTTATTGAAATATTGGAGAAAACTAATAATAAGTTGCACCGCACATCGTGTGGGAATTTAGCTAGTTATGATAAAAGTCAGTACATCTAGTAATTACATTGTCATCGGGTACGAAGAAGAAAACCTTCAACTATGTGCTTTCTTCTTGCATTATGCATCGAGTTTCATGCATTCAGTTGCTCTGCCTATTGCAATTCCCCCCATCTTTTGCAGGTCCCGTCCAAATTTTGTTCATCTAGGAGATGGCATCATATGCTATGTAGCAGCAGTTGGGTTGACAGATAAAGCACTGTTCCAAATTTTCGTTGCGACTTTTAAAGTTTTGAAACCTAATCAGAAATATATATTTTGGAAGGAGAACTTGTGGGTGGATTATGACTTCATTTCTTTTTCTATAAATTTTTTTATAGAATCGTTGATGACCCAAATTTCACAGAACACCCATTTTCTGAAAGAATAGAAAATTGTGAAACATTCATCATCACTGCAGTCCTTCGTTCTCATGTTTTTACCTTCGACTTAAACTCAGACAACCCCAACATGGTTGTGAACTGCACTGGTTCATATCTTCTATGATATTGAAGTTGCAACAGTGATCTTGTTAGTATGCTACATATATAGTCAACAGTGATCTTCTGTGATATTGAAATTGCAACAGTGATCTTATAGTTGAAGTCACAATAGTGATCTTGTTAGTATGCTACATATATAGTCAATTATGTATTAGACAATTTTATTCTCACTTTTTCCATTCCTCACATTTTTTGAACTGCGTGCTTTATTCCTGCATTATGCAACGGTTTCACGCATTCAGTTGCTCTGCCTATTGCAATTCCCCCCATCTATCGCAAGTCCCGTCCAAATTTTGGTCATATAAGGGACGACATCATTTTCTATGTAGCAACAGTGGAGTTGACAGATAAAGCATTGTTCGAAATTTTCTTTGCGACTTTTAAAGTTTCGAAACCTAATCGGAAATATATTTTTTGGAAAGAGAACTTGTGGGTGGATTATGACATCATTTATTTTTCTATAAAATTTTTTATAGAATTATTGATGACCTAGATTTCACAGAACACCCATTTTATGAAAGAATAGAAAATCGTGAAACATTCATCATCACTGAAGAGTCTACAATCTCTGTCTTTGGCCCTTTTTCCAAAGCATATGCATTTCACATTGCCACCGAGAAATGGACGGCCAGTACTGCCTTTATGGGGATGCCACTTCCATTCAATGGGATGGAAATTATGATAAAAGTTAGTACATCTGGTAATTACATTGTCATTGGGTACAAATAAGAAAACCTTCAACTATGTGCTTTCTACCTGCAATATGCATCGGGTTTCATGTATTCAGTTGCTCTGCCTATTGCAATTCCCCCAATCTTTCACAGGTCCCGTCCAAATTTTGTTCATCTTGGAGACGGCATCATATGCTATGTAGCAGCAGTGGAGTTGACAGATAAAGCACTGTTCCAAGTTTTCTTTGCGACTATTAAAGTTTCGAAACCTAATTGGAAATATATATTCTGAAAGGAGAACTTATGGGTGGATTATGACTTCATTTCTTTTTCTATAATTTTTTTTTTTTATAGAATCCTTGATGACCCAGATTTCACAGAACACCCATTTTATGAAAGAATAGAAAATCGTGAAACATTCATCATCACTGAAGTCCTTGGTTCTCATGTTTTTACCTTCGACTTAAACTAAGACAACCCCAACATGGTCATGAACTGCACTGGGTCATATCTTCTGTGATATCGAAGTAGCAACTGTGATCTTATAGTTGAAGTTGCAACAGTGATCTTGTTAGTATGATACATATATAGTCAACAGTGATCTTCTGTGATATTGAAGTTGCAATAGTGATCTTATAGTTGAAGTTACAACAGTGATCTTGTTAGTATGCTACATATATAGTCAATTCAGTATTAGACAATTTTATTCTCACTTTTTCCATTCTTCACATTTTTTGAACTGCGTGCTTTATTCCTGCGTTATGCAATGGTTTCACGCATTCAATTGCTTTGCCTATTGCAATTCCCCCCATCTATCGCAAGTCTCATCCAAATTTTGTTCATATAAGGGACGACATCATATGCTATGTAGCAGCAGTGGAGTTGACAGATAAAGCACTGTTCCAAATTTTCTTTGCGACTTTCAAAGTTTTGAAACCTAATCGGAAATATATATTCTGGAAGGAGAACTTGTGGGTGGATTATGACTTCATTTCTTTTTCTATAAATTTTTTTATAGAATCGTTGATGACCCAGATTTCACAGAACACCCATTTTATGAAAGAATAGAAAATCGTGAAACATTCATCATCATTGAAGAGTTCACGATCTCTGTCTCTGGCCCTTTTTCCAAAGCATATGCATTTCACATTGCCACCGAGGAATGGATGGCCAGTATTGCCTTTATGGGGATTCCACTTCCATTCATTGGGATGGAAATTATGATAAAAGTCAGTACATCTGGTAATTACATTGTCATTGGGTACAAAGAAGAAAACCTTCAACTATGTGCTTTCTTCCTGCATTTTGCATCGGGTTTTGTGCATTCAGTTGCTCTGCCAACTGCAATTCCCCCCATCTTTCGCAGGTCCTTTCCAAATTTTGTTCATCTAGGAGATGGCATCATATGCTATGTAGCAGCAGTGGAGTTGACAGATAAAGCATTGTTCCAAATTTTCTTTGCGACTTTCAAAGTTTCGAAACCTAATCGGAAATATATATTCTGGAAGGAGAACTTGTGGGTGGATAATGACTTCATTTCTTTTTCTATAAATTTTATTTATAGAGTCCTTGATGACCCATATTTCACAGAACACCCATTTTATGAAAGTATAGAAAATCGTGAAACGTTCATCATCATTGAAGTCCTTGGTTCTCATGTTTTTACCTTCGACTTAAACTCAAACAACCCCAACATGGCCGTGAACTGCACTGGTTCATATCTTCTATGATATTTAAGATGTAACAGTGATCTTATAGTGGAAGTTACAACAGTGATCTTGTTAGTATGCTACATACATAGTCAACAGTGATCTTCTGTGATATTGAAGTTGCAATAGTGATCTTATAGTTGAAGATACAACAGTGATCTTGTTAGTATGCTACATATAAAGTCAATTCAGTATTAGACAATTTTATTCTCAATTTTTCCGTTCTTCACATTTTTTTAACTGTGTGCTTTCTTCCTGCATTATGCAACGGGTTTCATGCATTTGGTTGCTCTGCCTATTGCAATTCCCCCCATCTTTCGCAGGTCCCGTCCCAATTTTGTTCATCTTAGGGACGACATCATATGCTATTTTGTTCATCTAGGGGACGGCATCATATGCTATGTAGCAGCAGTGGAGTTGACAGATAAAACACTGTTCCAAATTTTCTTTGCAACATTTACAGTTTCGAAACCTAATTGGAAATAAATATTCTGGAAGGAGAACTTGTGGGTGGATTATGACTTCATTTCTTTTTCTATATAATTTTTTTATAGAATCGTTGATAACCCAGATTTCACAGAACGCCCATTTTATGAAAGAATAGAAAATCGTCAAACATTCATCATCACTGAAGAGTCTACAATCTCTGTCTCTGGCACTTTTTCCAAAGCATATGCATTTCACATTGTCACCGAGGAATGGATGGCCAGTACTGCCTTAATGGGGGATTCAACTTCCATTCAATGGGATGGGAATTATGATAAAAGTCAGTACATCTGGTAATTACATTGTCATTGGGTACAAAGAAGAAAACCTTTAACTGTGTGCTTTCTTCCTGCATTATGCATCGAGTTTCCTACATTTAGTTGCTCTGCCTATTGCAATTCCCCCCATCTTTCATAGGTCCCGTCCAAATTTTGTTCATCTAGGAGACGGCATCATATGCTATGTAGCAGCAGTGGAGTTGACAGATAAAGCACTGTTCCAAATTTTCTTTGCAACTTTTAAAGTTTCGAAATCTAATTGGAAATATATATTCTGAAAGGAGAACTTATGGGTGGATTATGACTTCGTTTCTTTTTCTATAAATTTTTTTTGTAGAATCCTTGATGACCCAGATTTCAAAGAACACCCATTTTATGAAAGAATAGAAAACCGTGAAACATTCATCATCACTGAAGTCCTTGGTTCTCATGTTTTTACCTTCGACTTAAACTCAGACAACCCCAACGTGGTTGTGAACTGCATTGGTTCATATCTTCTGTGATATTGATGTTGCAACAGTGATCTTATAGTGGAAGTTACAATAGTGATCTTGTTAGTATGATACATATATAGTCAACAGTGATCTTCTGTCATATTGAAGTTGCAACAGTGATGTTATAGTTGAAGTTACAATAGTGATCTTGCTAGTAAGCTACATATATAGTCAATTCTGTATTAGACAATTTTATTCTCCCTTTTTCCATTCTTCACATTTTTTGAACAATGTGCTTTCTTCCTGCATTATGCATCGAGTTTCATGCATTTTGTTGCTCTGCCTATTGCAATTCCCCCCATCTTTCTCAGGTCCCATCTACATTTTGTTCATCTAGGAGACGGCATCATATGCTATGTAGCAGCAGTGGAGTTGACAGATAAAGCACTGTTCCAAATTTTCTTTGCGACTTTTAAAGTTTCGAAACCTAATCGGAAATATATATTCTGGAAAGAGAACTTGCGGGTGGATTATGACTTCATTTCTTTTTCTATAAATTTTTTTTATAGAATCGTTGATGACCCAAATTTCACAGAACACCCATTTTATGAAGGAATAGAAAATTGTGAAACTTTCATCATCACTGAAGAGTCTACGATCTCTGTCTTTGGCCCTTTTTCCAAAGCATATGCATTTCACATTGCCACTGAGGAATAGATGGCCAGTACTGCCTTTTTGGGGATGCCACTTCCATTCAATGGGATAGGTATTATGATAAAAGTCTGTACATCTAGAAATTACATTGTCATTAGGTACAAAGAAGAAAACCTTCAACTGTGTGCTTTCTTCCTGTATTATGCATCGGGTTTCATGCATTCAATTGCTCTGCCTATTGCAATTCCCCCCATCTTTCGCAAGTCCTATCCAAATTTTGTTCATCTCGGTGACAGCATCATATGCTATGTAGCAGCAGTGGAGTTGACAGATAAAGCATTGTTCCAAATTTTCGTTGCGACTTTTAATGTTTCGAAACCTAATCGGAAATATATAATCTGGAAGGAGAACTTGTGGGTGGATTATGACTTAATTTTTTTTTTCTATAAATTTTTTTTATAGAATCGTTGATGACCCAGATTTCACAAAACACCCATTTTATGAAAGAATAGAAAATCGTGAAACATTCATCATCACTGAAGTCCTTGGTTCTCATGTTTTTACCTTCAACTTAAACTCAGACAACACCAACATTGTCGTGAACTGCATTGGTTCATATCTTCTATGATATTGAAGTTGCAACAGTGATCTTATAGTTGAAGTTACAACAATGATCTTGTTAGTATGCTACATATATAGTCAACAGTGATCTTATAGTTGAAGTTACAACAGTGATCTTGTTAGTATGCTACATATATAGTCAATTCAGTATTAGACAATTTTATTCTCACTTTTTCCATTCTTCACTTTTTTTGAATTGCGTGCTTTCTTCCTGTATTTTGTATCGGGTTTAATGCATTCAATTGCTCTGCCTATTGCAATTCCCCCCATCTTTCGCAGGTCCCGTCCAAATTTTGTTCATTTAGGAGATGGCATCATATGCTATGTAGCAGCAGTGGTGTTGACAGATAAAGCACTGTTCCAAATTTTCTTTGCGACTTTTAAAGTTTCGAAACCTAATAAAAAATATATATTCTTGAGGGAGAACTTGTGGGTGGATTATGACTTCATTTCTTTTTCTATAAATTTTTTTTATAGAATCGTTGTTGACCCAGATTTCGCAGAACACCCATTTTATGAATGAATAGAAAATCTTGAGACATTCATCATCATTGAAGTCCTTGGTTTTCATGTTTTTACCTTCGACTTAAACTCAGACAACCCCAACATGGTCGTGAACTGCACTGGTTCATATCTTCTATGATATTGAAGTTGCAACAGTTATCTTATAGTTGAAGTTACAACAGTAATCTTGTTAGTATGCTACATATATGGTCAATAGTGATCTTCTGTGATATTGATGTTTCAACGGTGATCTTATAGTTGAAGTTACAATAGTGATCTTGTTAGTATGCTACATATATAGTCAACAATGATCGTGAACTGCACTGGTTCATATCTTCTGTGATATTGAAGTTGCAACAGTGATCTTATAGTTGAAGTTACAATAGTGATCTTGTTAGTATGCTACATATATAGTCAACAATGATCGTGAACTGCACTGGTTCATATCTTCTGTGATATTGAAGTTGCAACAGTGATCTTATAGTTGAAGTTACAACAGTGATCTTGTTAGTATGCTACATATATAGTCAATTCTGTATTAGACAATTTTATTCTCACTTTTTCTATTCTTCACATTTTTTGACAATGAAATAGCAGAGTTCTTTGCGTTGTACACCTTCTGAATGACTTTGTGGCTGTAGATGATAGCTTACTGAAATTAGTTTGTACTATGACCTTTTGAGAGGATCCAGAGGAGTTTTGTTCCTTAGAGGAGCATTTGGGATGCTAAGGTGCCTCACAATGTTGATTCTTCTTCTTCCTCTTTTTTTTTTTTTTTTTTCCTGTTTTACTTGTTGTTACATTGGGGAAAACACTGAGGGTTGTCAGTGGACTTTCTTTGAAATTAGATAGAGATTAGTAGTTGAAATTAAATAGAGATTAGATAGACAATATTTTCCGTTTTTTGTATTTATCTTATGAGAAATTGGATAGTTGTAGACTCTTATTCGGATAAGGGTTAGATTTGAAATTAGATAGAGATTGGTATTTGAGTTCAGTTGGAATTATTTTCTATTAGTTGTTATTTATTTATTTATTTTTTTTGTACAAGATAGAAATTTGAGGATTACTTGACTAGTACAGAGAACTATTATGCCTGGCTTTTTCACCAAAGAATAATTATAAGCTTGAATATTTATATATGTGTATAAATATAAAAATAATGATTATAGGTTTGGATGAAATTATGGCTTGTTTGCATTTGATTTATGTCAATTTTTAATAAGTTGGGTCTTTGTATCCGATCTGAACAAAGTTTTGATTTGATTTTTGGAATTTTCTAAATCTTTAGATAATCTTTGGAAGCAGCAATAAGGGTTTTGTGAGAGGAGTAACGGAGTAAGGCTTCTGTCCAGTGCTCTGGTGTCATATTGTGCTGCAATCTGTGCAGTGGAGCACTTGATGCAAGTCAAACTCTTGTAAGAGCTATTGATCTGTACCTATCCATTCAAGAAGACCTTTTTTTTTTCTCCCAGCTGCTCAAAGCTGTTATCAAATTGTAGCACACTCTTTTCTAGTAATCCTTTATTTTTTATCAGGAAATGTGTTTGGTAAATTAGGTAGAATGGTACTCTTTTCTAGTAATCCTGAGGAAGATAAATTGCTTATCAAAAAATCCTGAGGAAGACAAATTAAGATGGAGGGAAAAACAAAAGATTGATAACAATAATGAGTATGATACTACAAAATATTAATAAACTTGATTCGCTATCTTCTACTTTAGAACTCCAATGTGATCTGTCCCAGTTGATTTTATGGAATTGCAGTCGATTCGAGATGACTAATCACTAATCTCCAAGAATGAGGAAAGAAAAGGAATTTTTGGTTTAATTTTTTGTTGCCTCCTATTTTTAATTACTCACTTTAAATACATACATACCAAGTAACAAGGACAGATAACAATGAGTCAATGACAGTTATTCTCCCTTAGCCGAAACTAGATAATAACTATAAGACTATAAGACTATAACGCCTATCTTTCTAAATAATAATAGCAATCTAATAACAAACGATGATGACAAAAGATAAAAAGCAATCTAATCTCCTAGTCACACGCAACTGAAGGAGTCCTTTAAGCATTCACAGCAGTGTAGCTATAATGCTATATTGCTAAAATTTAGCTCCACAAACACAAAAAAACCCCTACAGCAGTGGAGCCATAGTTAAAAATTTTAGATGAATTGCTACAGTGCACATCTATCTATAGATGTGCACTGTAGCTGAAGCAAAAAAAATTAATTAATTTTTTATTCTACATTCACACTACTTTATCTATTTTTTATTCTTTCTTGCTTTTCTCCTTTCTCCGTGTCTCTCTCCCTCTCCATCTCTTCTTTCTTCCTGCTGGAACATTCTCAAACCCTCTCTCTCTGGCCTCCATGGATGAAACCTTCAAGTAGTGCCTCCTTCTCTCATGGCCACAGTCGCCACCACCAACGGCGGTGGTGATTTCTTATCTTTCTATCTCTCAAACCCAGACCCAAATGTCTCGATCTCCTCTCTAAACCGCCGGTCCTGAAAAGCTGAAGCCACGGACACCAACGGCGGTGGTTTCCTCCTATTCTACTACAACGAGAAAAGGATTATCAAAAAAAAAAAAAAAAAAGAAAAGAGTACAATGAGAAAGGAATTTACCCCTTTTATTAATCTGTTCTTTGAATCTGCAACAGTGGGATTTCTTATCTTTCTATTCACTTTTGCTGTGTTTTCCGATTTGGCTGTGTTGATTTTTCTGCTTTTTTTTTTTTTTTTTTTTCTTTTCTTCTTCACTGGTTTTGATGGGCACGGCGGGGTTGTGGTTGTGCAGTGATTTTTATGGGATTGATGGTTGTTGCGGTGGTGTGTTGATAGTTGAATGAAATATTATTTTACTGTAGATGTTTTTGTGGGTAGTGGGATATATTATTTTATTGTGATGTTTATATTATTTTATTGTGTTGAAAGCTAAAATAGATTCACTGCTGCAGCATGTGTGTAGGTAAAATAGATAAAGTGACTTTTTGTGTAGCTAAATAGCTAAAATTTTAGATTCACTGCTGTGAATGCTCTTATTGAACTAAACTCTTGGAGGCAATCTTGACACAATGATACAAGAAAAAAAAAAAAAAAAAGTAGAACTAACTTTATTCCTTGTCTTCTGATTTAGAGATTTAGAACTTCAATGACTCCATAAGCACCTTGTCTGAACTCTCACCGGTCCCTCTAGCCTTCCTGGCCTCTTCTCCAACCTTCCTGGCTCTATCTCTCAATTTCTCATTTTTCATCAGTTCCCCAATCTTTCTTTCAATCTCTTCCCCCTTCACCAACAGCTCCACATCCCAACCCCAATCCCTTGCCCCTATCCCCAACCCTGCATTCTCCACAACTTCTGCATTTACCCTTTGGTCCCCATGTTGTCGCCATGCAAGCAAAGGCATTCCTCTTGAAGCTGCTTCCATTACTGAGTTCCACCCACAGTGATTTATGAACCCTCCAGTGGCTGGATGTGCTAAAATCTCTTGCTGGTTCACCCATCCCTTTACTACAATTCCTTTGTTTTGTGTTCTTTTTAAAAATGAACTGCCAAGTAGGTCTTCCAGCTCTTGGTTATCTTCTTTATCGACTTTACTGCTCTTGATTACCCACAGGACTACACCCATTTCTCTCTAGCCCATCTGCCAGTTCTCTTATTTGATCTTTTGACATGGCTGTTCTGCTTCCGAAGCTCACATAAACTACAGATTCTTCTGGTTGGTTGTCTAGCCATGGTAGGCTCTGGAATTGATCCTTACTAAGCTCATAAGGTTCTAACGGTCCAATTGGAAGGATTGGTGGAGGATTGGACAAAGCCCTGCCACTGTTGACGGCAGCAAGAGTTTCTAGTTCAAACCAGTCAAATGTGTTTATTATGATTCCTTTTGCTTCTGAGAAGGCTGGAGCATTTGAAACTATAAGTGCTGTAAAGAGATGATTTGGGTCAAAGAATAGTGGAGGAATGCTTGATATGGACAGAGGGGTCAGTCCTGGGATATTGACTTCGAAAGAACTGCTACTAAGTTTAGCAGGCTCTGAAGTAAGTATTGGAAGATATGCCATAGGAGAAAAAAATTTGACTGAGGTGGTGGAGACAATATAGTTGGGAATGGCAAGATCAGCAGCAATTTGTGTGATACTAGAAGCTAAAGAGAAGTTAGAAAAGATGGCAGAGAAAGATGGAGATGCAGATGATAACAAAGGATGGAGAAGATGGACATGGCGGCTGATGGCTGCAAATTGGAGAAAGAAAGGGTCATCAGTGGTGGAATTGGAGTGGTGGGAGGGAGTGATTTGGTAGTTGATACTTGATATGCTTGAGTTGTGGATGGGTGGAAAGGAACAAGGAAGTGTAAGTGGATTCTGTAGCAGACACTGTTGGATGGGCTGTGAATAGAGTGACCATACAGTTATTGGATAACAGCATGGAAGCAATCCTGAGGAAGGGGGTCAAGTGACCCATTCCAGCACTTGGAAAGAGAGCTATGTGGGGAGGAGCTTGGGAACCAATGTTGTCAGCCATTGTTGGTGGTAAAGAGGTTTGTCTGTAGATTGACTCCTAGTCCTTGCCTTGGATGATAAAGTTGATTTTTGTTAACTAGAAGTCGAGTAGTATTTTTTATATAGCTTTATGATTTTGGATTGGTGGTAGGGATATATATGAGTAGATAGATAGATTTCTTGGTGAAGCATATGCTTCATGTGAAACAATCTTAACCAAACGCTTCAGTCTTCACCAACTAGTGAAGACGCAGTGGCCAACGTTGTATGAGAAGTCACTGACTTTTGGGCTTTAAGTTATTACTTGTAACTTGTAAGTTGTAATGCATAGGGCAAAAAATGATTAGTTGTTTCTTGAATTGTTTACTGAATTATTTGCCTTCGACTCTACTACATGCTTATTAAAATTAAGATATATAGTAAAGTAAATAGGTACATTTTGTATTATATAGGAATTGATGCAAGACTCTCTTGACTATCAGTTTGTATAAGAATTGTTGTTGAGAATGCAGGAAAGAAAGAGGAGAAATAAAAAGTGGAATTAAGAATTAAGTGGGTTTGACTATCATTGGTGATGACATTTTTATTATATGAATTGTGTTTTGCAATGAACATACTCATTTTTCAAAAAAATAAAAAAAGGGTAAACTACATAATTAGTCCTTAATCTTTACACAATATCTCAATTTAATCTCTAACGTTTTAAATGTGTTAATTTGGTCTCTAACATTTTGGTATTGTGTCAAAATGATCCCAACCGTTAAGTGGTAGATGGAAAATGTTGACGTGGCTAAAAGTCAAAATAAAATATTATTTTTTTTGCCACATAGACTGTCACATGTATTGTCACGTTAGCATAAACTTTAAAAAAACTAGTGCTATGTGTCCTTCATTTTTCTTTTTTTTCCTTTCATTTTCTTTTGCTTTGCTTTGCTTTCTTGGGAAATAAACAGGATTATAAACCCATAATTGAAAAATTCAACTTCATTTTCCTGCATTTTCCCAGAAATCAAACAAGGGAAAAGCAAATAAATTAAAAAGCAAAAATTACGAAACTAACAACAAACCCATTTTTGAAAGAAACTTCAAACACACAATATTTATGTTGATTACAAAAATTTAAAGGCCCTCCAAAAAGTCCACTATTATTTTCATAGCTCACAGGTAATTGTATTGATTCTAACAAGGTCTAATACTAGGCCTAACAACAAATTAAGAATTTTATGGACTATTTTGATCTTTGGGTGGGATTGGGATTAAAGAAGAAATATAAAATGATGCTAACAAGCACGGCACTTTGACGGCGTGTAGGAAGAGCAAGGGTAAAAGATTTGATCATTGATTGAGATTAATTAAAGAAGAGGAAAATTTTGACTCTAATAAGCACGATAGTGTTGACGGCAAGCAAGAAGAACAAGGAAATTGGGTGAGTGGCTTAAGCTTCAAAGTTTTGTTTTTCCCTGGTTTGGTTGCTAGGAAGATGCAAGGAATTTGAAGTTTAATTTTTCAATTCTGGGTTTATAGTCCTATTTGTTTCCCAAGAAAGCAAAGCAAAAGAAAATGAAAGGAGAAAAAATATATATTTGAAGGACATGTGGCACTAGTTTTTTTTTAAAGCTTATGCTAACGTAACAATATATGTGGCAGTTTATGTGACAAAAAAATAATATTTTATATTGACAGTTAGCCATTTCAACATTTTCCATCCATCACTTAATAGTTGAAACCATTTTGACACAATACCAAAAGATTAGGGACCAAATCGACACATTTGAAACATGAATGATTAAATTAAGATATAGTATGCGTTTGGATTCAGATGTTTTGGCCTGCATTTGCTTTTTTTTTTTTAACTAGCGCCTCTTGCACTGTTCATGGGATATGAACAGTGTATTTAGGCAAATGAACAGTAATCCGCGCGTAAACAGTAACTTTTTTATTATTTTTTTATTGTTTTCAGTTTTCAATTTTTAGCAAAATAAGCGGTATTCAAACGGACCCATAGTGTAAAGGTTAAGAACTAATGATGTAATTTACCTAATAAAAAAACCTATTCATCATATCTACAATAAGTTTGAGCTTCTTAATTTATTGAAATTAAAAAGTGAAAAAAGTAAAATAATCATACAATTTATCTTATTGAAAAAGGAATTGATAGTGAATTTTCAAATTCAATCCAGACTCTCCTGCAACAAAAGAAAATGAAAAGAATTAAAAATTATAGTCATTGAGTACTCTGCATGCAAGAATTAATAGGGTCACATGATGAGCAAATTCGAAAGAAAAGAAATGTTTGCTGAAAAAAAGAGGAAATAAATAAAAGAGTCTGAGCGTATCATCCAAAACGCTATCCGTTTAGTGCTGCAAATTGCTTTCCAAAACGAAACCACATGATTTTTTCTGCTTCATCTACTCCGTCTCTCTCTCCGTAACTTCTTTCTTGGCGCCAAATTCTTCAGACTCTCTGTCTGTGAGAGAGAGAGAGAGAGAGAGAGCAATAATAAGCAAAATAAGTAAAATAATAAGAAATGACCATAAGCCTCCTAGTCCGTACATCACTGAGTTCGCTCCGACTCCGAAACTCCTCCTTCTCCATCTCCTTCTCTCCTCTCTCTTCTTCCTCCTCCAACTCCTCAAAGTAATCTCTCTCTCTCATATAGTTTGAAATTCATTTTTTTCTTCTTCTAAATTCAACATTTTGGCATTATGAATAGAATTATTAGGGATCAGAATCGTTCTTCCCTGTTATTAGAGATATATTAGCCCATTAGTATAGGCCTAAACCTAATTCTACTTTGTGTGCAAGCCAAGTCTCCTACTTGTACTAGAAGTCTATTAGTTTAGAGTTTAGTCTACTATATATACACATGTTATGATTCATTGTAACACAGGATTTATACTACACTCTAATATATTATTGATGTAGCCCTTTAGGGTTTCCTCCGAGGATGTAGGTCGTTAGGCTGAACCACGTAACCCTCGTGTGTTATTGTATTCTATACTTTATGCTTTCGCTTCCGCATCCATACTAGCATATTCAACATGGTGTATCAATGCTAATATTTAACATGGTATCAGAGTCACCTTCTTGTGGCCATGATTTTCTGTCCTTGCAGTACATTTAAGAGCAATCTTTGTCTTCCTCGGTGTTTTTTCACTGCGTTCATCTTCTTTGGCTTCCTACTGCTGCCGTCAAAACTCTCCGGTATAGTCAAGCCACCGTTAGAAGTCGCAACAACACTGCAAGACCATTGTCTTACCGTCACAGAGCCAAACTTCATTCAAGGGATCTTCTCAACCTTATCAAATCTCAAGATTTCATCAAGCTTCCATCTTGAGTTTGAGAGGGGGTATTAGAGATATATTAGCCCATTAGTATAGGCATAAACCTAATTCTACTTTGTGTGCAAGCCAAGTCTCCTACTTGTACTAGAAGTCTATTAGTTTAGGGTTTAGTTTACTATATATACACATGTTATGGTTTATTATAACATAGGATTTATACTACACTCTAATATATTATTGATGTAGTCCTTTAGGGTTTCCTCCGTGGATGTAGGCCGTTAGGCTGAACCACGTAACCCTCGTGTGTTAGTTTAGGGTTTCCTACTTTGTGTGCAAGCCAAGTCTCCTACTTGTACTAGAAGTCTATTAGTTTAGGGTTTAGTCTACTATATACACACATGTTATGGTTCATTGTAACACAGGATTTACACTACACTCTAATATATTATTGATGTAGCCATTTAGGGTTTCCTCCGTAGATGTAGGCCGTTAGGCTGAACCACGTAACCCTCGTGTGTTATTGTGTTCTATACTTTATGCTTTCGCTTCCGCATCCATACTAGCATATTCAACATGGTGTATCAATGCTAATATTTAACACCTGTAACTACAAACTAATTGCTTCAACTTCAAGACCTTAATCTCATGCTGCTGCTGCTGCTGCTTCCTCTGAGTGAGTTATCAACGATGACCTATCCAAAGTCGAACACCTCCTCTCAAACCCAGACGACGTTCGTTTCACGCCTCATGAAAATGGAGTGCCGCTGTGAGAATCATAATGCAGCAGCCGATGAAAGCCGCTGGTTCCCTTACCTTGACGAGTTCAATCCCCACATTTTGGATGTCAGGAAGGACAAGTTTCGCAATGTCGTCACCAACCGCACCTATACCTATTCCCTCTGCTTGCTCGTTGAAGGTCTCTGTGATTTTGGCAATGTCTCCGCCACCGCCACTTTTTGCTCTGCCGACGCCCTCGGTTTCCAGTCTATCCATGTCGTCTCTTCCGATTCCAAAAGGTAAGCAAGTTTATTATGTTTTCTTTAGGAATATCATTGATTGTACTAACCTTTTTTCTCATTTCTTCTTAAACCATGTAAAAAAAAAGACATGTTTTTTATGTCACTTGGTGGGTGGGTTCTGTTCCCATTTCTTCTTTTTCATTTGTGTTGATGATGGTTGCAATAATTTTGTCATGGTACATTTAATTATTGAATATTTTGATCCAAAACTACTTTATCTCTTTGCCAACAACACCTTCATTCTTATTGCAGGTATAGAGATAACCGCCATGTTAGCATGGGTGCGGAGAAATGGTTGGACATTGAAATTTGGAGCTCCATCCATGAATGCTTCAAAGTTCTTAAGTCCCGTGGTTATCGAATACAGTGCTTTGAATAATTACAATTAGGTACTGAAATCTGAGCCCATCTTGTGTTTGGCTGACTCTTTGGTCTATGTGTGATTGGGTATCCATTTACAACATGGATTGGTCACCCAACCGCGATAGTTGTTGGAAATGAGAACAGGTGATTACCTTCTGTTGCAGCAATTGTTATTCTCAAAATTATGATGTAAATTATAATTTCAGCCTTTTAGTTTTTAGTTTCTAGTTTCAGCTGATGTTCTAATTTAAGCCCTCCCCAATAAGCTTTAACTCAAATGGCACTTCTTTATTTGAAACTATAAATCAAGGTCATGGATTCAAACTCTCTAGTACTAACTTAGCAATCCAAAAAAATAAGGCTACGTTTGGTACGCTGTAATAGCTCCTGTAATGGAATAGTTATTCATGTGTAATATTAATTCGATCATTTGGTTGCATTTTTATTACATAGATTAGTTATTACATTGGAATAACTATTCTTTAAATTGAAGAATAGCTATTCCTCTTTAAAATGGATGTAATAGTTATTCCTTAATGCATATAATAGGTTTTAAAATTAATATATTTCCAAAAATATAAAGTTTCCTTATACATTATCTTTTACAAGCTTTCCATATGTAATAGCAAAACTTATGAATAGTAATAGTTATTCTATTACAATGTCTTCTATTCCCAGTAATAAAGATTACTATTCCTAATGTAATCTACATTCAGTGTACCAAACGTACCCTAAGTGTTTTGTTAAAGACATCTGACATAGGACAAATTGGAGATTCTGTTTATGGTGCGGTTACCATAAATTGAGGATTTATAGTTTAGAGTTTTGAAAATAAAGGTTAGGGGTTCAAAGAATGACTAGGGTTTTGGCAGGAAAAGAAACAAGTTTGATTTACACTGTGTTTGGTTGGGGTGATTTTAGGGGGGATGGAAAACATAAAGCGGAAAACTGAGTGGAAAACTGTATTTTCCCCTGTTTGGGAAAGAGAGGAAAATAGGGAGAGTGGAAAACCCGGGAGAAAATTTTCTCTCCGGGCCCACAAATTTCGTCTCCCCAAATCGGAAGGAAAAGGCATGAGAGAAAATTGCCACTTTGCACTGTTACAAAAATGCCCTCTCCAACGTCTACAACAACCCAGCGCGGGCGCGGCAGAATAAGAAGAAAGAAGCAGGAAATAACCACCAAACCCAGCACCACCACCAAACACTGCAATCTAGCACAAAAACTTAACCCAAAATCAACACAAAATTAACGGAAAAACAATTAGAAAATCCAACTCAAAATCACTGCCCAAAATCATCATCTATAATAAAAGCATAAAACTCAAATTGTAAAAGAAGAGGAGGAAAGAAAAATATTCTCAAAAAAAAAAAAAAAACGAAAATTTTACCGTGTTCATCCAAAAACCCATCCAAAAAACGAAATCATCATCTATCATTTTATTTTTGACAAACCCATGTTCATCCAAAAACTTTAGTCCAAAATCTGGCCATCCACCCGCAACTCCTCACCAAAAAAAAAAAAAAAATGAAAGAAAGAAGGAGAAGAAAGAGAGGCGGAGACACAAATAAGAGATAAAGAGGAGACAGAGAGAAGAGGAGATAAAGATGTGATTTTATGAATCAGAAAAAGGGAGGAGGGGTTAGGTGGGGGTTAGTGGGGGAAATAATAAAGAAAAGGAAAATATTATTTTAATAAAAAAAGTTTGTATAATAGATAAATTAATATGGGTGTTTTGTAAAAATGATGATGTTTTATTTAATGAGTATAAATAAATTTATTTATTACATATTATGTAATAAGGGTATAATAGTCAATTTATATAAATTACATTTTCTATCCTTCCTTTTTTCTTTCCAACCAAACAAAAGAGTTTTTCACCCTCTTACTTTTCCACCTCTCCAACCAAACACATAAGAGGAAAAACTAAAAATTTTTCATCCTCTCACTTTTCTATCCTTCCACAATTTTCCATCCTCTCACTTTTCCACTCCTCCAACCAAACGGACCCTTAAGGTTGTACAAGAGGTATGAAGAAATAGAGATTGATTCTATCCACCGGTTATGAATAATATGCATGAATAAGAGCATAAATAGCTTGTTTGAAACTGAAATTGAGACTGTCTTTATTCATAGATTGTTAACAGTCATGTGGATAGGGTGTGTGAACAGTACAGTACTATAAATAGTATAGCAAACAATGCTTGTGCATGAAAAAAGAAGAATAAGAAAAAAGGGACTTATTTTTTAACCAAGAATGCTTCTTACTTGGAAACTCCAAGGTGTAGCACAATTGATTGGGAACCTCACCTCATGAGACTGGGGTCACTAGTTCCAATCTTCCTTTCTCCTTCCTCTTGGGGCCAAAATTTACTTATAAAAAAAACACAATGAACGCTTCTTACATGGCTTTACCTCATGGATGGAGCTGTTATTGGACTAGGGGGGGCAATGGCTCCCCTCTAAATTTTTTTTAAAAAATATTATCATATTAATAGGTACTAATTTTAGCAATTTTGTTCAATAAAATTATACTTTGCCCCCCTTAATAATGCCATCAAATCTTTTGAAAGTAATGTTATAACCACAAACGTTTTACAACATTTATACAAACTATTGAGGTAACAAATTCTTATTGGTTCGTACACTTGCATCATTTTTTACTTATTAATAATCACTCATCATATTAGCAATTTGTAAAAAAAAAAAAAAAAAAAAAATTGTAGTTTTAGCATTTTTTTTTACCTTTTAAATGACATAAAAAATTAATATTAAATCTAAACAAAATATACAAACCCAAAAAAATTAGTCCAACAACAAAAATTACCAATAATAAAACTAAAAAAATTAAGCCCAATGATCAATTTATTTTAACAAGAACAAACAACTTGGCCATTTAAAGAAATTTAAACAAAAATTCTTATAAGAATTTTTGTTTAAAATATTTTTAGTTTAATTAGTAATAAAGCAGTAAACTCAAAGGCCAGAGCCGCCGCACGCAGCTAGCACAGTCGCCCCCCTAACTCCAAGTTCCGGCTCCGTCACTGCTTTACCTTACTCTTAGGCTTCCAAAGAGGATTTTTCTTCTCTAGCCGTGCAATTGTTTGACCCTTACCCCTTTTTTCTTTGAAATATATTCGGAGTTTTTGATAATCTCTATTCTCATTGAATGTGACAAGTCCTACAGATGCATTTTAGCGATGGGCTACTATATATGTTGTGCACAAGAAAGATAGCCTACATCATATTAATTTTTAGGTCTGCTTGGCCTCAAGATAGTCATTTTGTCTTTCATATTTTCTTGTAAATTATAGTTTTCTGAAATCTGTATTAATTGTTGAGATTGGCAACTCTCTGCTTCCAGGGGGATAAGTGATGAGGCTCTGGAGTTACCAAAAAAAAAAAATGCCTCACAATAATTTTTTTAATAAAAAAATATGGACAATTTACATTTTATATCTAATAATATCCTTAATAAATTTTTTAAAGAGTTAACAAAATATAAAAATAACTATCAATAATATTTAAATTATATATATAGAAATTATATTATACATCTTATTGTATATATTTAAGTGTATCCATGTATATGCATGGAGTTATAAGCTAGTATATATTAATAGGTAAAGCTTAAAGAATATTGAATTAGAATTTGAAATTATAATCCAATTTTGTGTCATGTGTCTAAATTTATGTTGGAAAAAATCTAATTAAATTTCAGATTGGAATTCAATTAAAGTCTAATTTTACGTCATGTGTCTCATCTAATCTAAATTTTAGAATTTTGTGCAAAGTGAGTTAATTTAGTGTAAAAAATGAATTTCAATTAGAGTTTAATTTTGCGTCATGTGTTCCATCTAATCTAAATTTTTAAATTTTTGTGCCAAATTAGTTAATTTAGTGTAGAAAACGAGGAGTCCAATATAATAAACCATAAAAAACATAATCATATAACTAAAAAAATTCAAATTTATAAGTCATATATATATATATATATATATTAATAGGTAAAGTTTAAAGAAAATTGAATTAGAATTTGAAATTATAATCCAATTTTGTGTCATGTGTCTAAATTTATGTGAGAACTACACCATAATTATCCAATTAAGCTTGTGCCATGTGTTTACTTAAGTTTTTTAATTTTTGTGTCAAGTGAGTTAATGAGTGCAAAATACTAAGAATCTAATATTAATGAACTATAAAATTAAAAAAAAAATCACATATACTCAATAAAAATCACCATATGTTTCTCAAAAAATAAATAAGATAAAAATCACCACGTAACAAAAATTACCACATGTTCTATCTTATTAAAAAATTGAAAAAAAAAATCATAAGTTGTATTAAATTTAGGTAAGAATTTTAATATGTGACTAATTACGTTTACTTTAAAAAATAAATTGACTAATTATTTATATTTTATGATAAAAATTGTGTTTAATTTTAAATGTATCTATATGTATGCATGAATGCATGTGTTACATGCTTTAAAAAAAAATTGACTAATTATTTATATTTTTATAATAAAATTTTTGTTTAATTTTAAATACATCCATGCATTTGCATGGAGTTACATGCTAGTTTAAATAATTTATTGATGACATAGTTATTGATTTTTAATTTTCTAGAAATTTTACAAACATGAAGGATATAAGAAAAAAATGTAATTCAATGGTAGATTTGTCAAAATTCACCTCCAATAAAAAGATATTGAGTAAGATTGACCTTTAGAGTACAACCAATTTTGTAGCTAAATTTTATCCTAATTTAATCCATTTTTTTACATATTCTATTAATTTATATATATATATATATATTTACGTTTTCTCTTATTATCCCCAAAATAATTGTTTTCTCTCTTGTATTGTTACAATTTTATTTCCTTTCTCTTTCATCTCCACCTCGTTAATAATGAAGTCCACTCATTGGAGATGAAAAAATATCTCTAACTTTTCTTGCCCCCATCAACTCCACTCATTCCTCAAGTGGGTTTTACCCAACTCGAAGAAGGGATGGGGTCAAGTGCTAGGTACTCTTGATCCAACCCCGAACCGTCCTGTTACCATTTTTTAGTCCAAACATCACTAAAAGCTTAATTGTTTGGACATGTACAATGGATTTTTCTAAGGACCTCGAAAATTAGCTGATAAAAGGATGTTACATAAGTTGATTACTTTAATTTGTCATCTTTTAAGTGTGAAATATAATAATTTGGGAACGAGTTATTTAGTTAAGGACAAAAGCACAATCACATTCCTTGGATTTCAAATAACAAAGCAATACCCTAATTTAAATCACATCTTCACGAGACTGTAAAAAAAAAATCAAAAATCAAAAAGATAATCAAGGAGATTCATAAAGAATACATGAACTTTAGAGAAGTGCACTTGTATTTGTCGTCTTTCTTTTCCTCCTATATAACATACACAAAGACTGGGAATATGAAATGGTTTAACAAAAATATCGTGTAAAAGCTAAATTGAGGGGAAATGGAAACTAGCCGCCATATGTTCCCCACTGGCAATCTGAAATGCACACATGAATTTATCCTATACCAGGGTACCACCACCATGCATGGTCACATTATGCCATCTCACAGCTATGAAGCTAGTCAAATTCAGAAACAGCAAAACCATTTTTTCTGCATCCAAAACACATAGAATAATAAGAAATGTCAAGAGTCTAGCTGTTACCAATTAATTATAGAATTATATGATTCCTCTTTGATAGCAATGGTTTTTGTCATTGTATAATTTACCATTGGTGTGTATTGAATATTTTCTACTGGCGGTCTAGATGAATTATCATTCCTTTGTGTGGTGGCTGTGGCAGTGGCTTCACTCCCAGTCCCCGTCCCATTTCCAGTACCAGTCCCAGGGCCAGTAGCTCCATTAGATTTCTTTGCATCTCTAGCTTTGCTGAATATCACAGTAAACCCTTCGGCAGAGGCCGGATTGTTCACATCCCACTCTCCAAATTTAGGTAGAGGCCGACCCTTATCCTGCTGCAGATGAGAAAAATTATTAGTTAGCTTATTAGCAAAATACCTACAAGATTTCATAAATGTACAAACTTTTGAGGAAAAAAATTATTTTCAACTATAAATTCAAGCAATCAATAGTTCATAAATGTACAAACTTTTGAGATAAAATATTATTGTCAACTATATATTCAAGCAATCAATAGTTCATAAATGTACAAACTTTTGAGAAAAAAATAGTCAACTACAAATTCAAGCAATCAATAGCGTACACAAAATTCTTCAATGGATATAAGAAGTAGGTTTTCTGATTATTTAATGCAAAAATATGACTTTGTTAAAAGCTCTCGCATTATTCAAAAGCAAGATAGCTAGAATATATAGAAACTATTAGAAAGTACGAAAATTGGCAGTAAAATTGTTATTGTTACTTGGTTAAAGCAATAGAATGCAGGACAAAAAAATCTGACTTTACATAATGTTTTAGTGACTTAAGTTTTAAAGGACTTGGGTGGCTTTCTCTAATTTATAAGTTTTGGATTCTACATGTGCATCGTAGGTGTAACAATTATGAATCTAAAGCATGATATGGAATTCCAAAAAGAGAATTCAGTTCAACATTATAAATATTGGTTTTTTTCTGTGGTCTTCATTCAAATGAGAAATTTGGGTTGCAATTAATCAAATATTGTCGTATGATGAAACGTACACAAAATTAGTAACCAACCAATTAAAGCAAATCAATAGAACTTCCATTGTCAATGTCCTAAAAACTACTCAAAGACTTGATATCAATATCATTATTCTAGTATTATGTAAGTCAAATCAGGGAAATAAAAGAAAAAATTTTGAGAAGAAACAAAGAGATTCAAACATAATAGATAGATATATATATATAGTTATATACACATAAATTTATGTTACAATATTGTAGAGATGATCTTACCGACGCCATTAAATTCTATCGCAGGAAGTTTCTACTATGAGAATGGGAAGAAATGATGAGAATACAAAAAAAAGGAAGAGAGAAAAGAGAGAGAGACAATGAGAGAGAGAGAGAGAGAGATCCAAAACTTGAGAAAAAAAAGAAGATGAACAGAGCGAGTCTTAAGGTAAGAACCTAAGACAATAGCGGGTATAAATCATTGGTGAGTGTTGAATGAGGCATACACGTCGTTACCACGTACTTCAGCTGTTTTTGGCGCAATCTCTTCTAATATATACATTACAAAATCTTTAAGAAAGCATCTAATAATTCTAATGCCACACTTTGATTATACATATGCTAATAATTAAACAAATTGAAGAGTTGTGTTTTATTGGTACTTGTTGCCCGAATGAAATGAACGGCATTTAGCTCATATTTTTTTATGACTTTATTATGACATGCATAATTACATCAATGGGTCTCATCTAATCTTATGATACATGCAAATGAAAGAGATAAGAGTAATGTTACAAAAATGAAGGGTTGAAATCAAATACTTTTTTTTTTTAAAGATAGTTTCAATCCATGACATCCGCTCTTAATAATAGTTTTTTATTATTAAACCAAGACACTAATCAGTTTTGAATGTAGGCAGGAATTGAACCCCAAATCTTTTATTTAACCATCAGAAATTTCACCAATTAAGCTAATTGAAACCCATAAAATCAAATATCTTAAATCATGAGATTTGACTCTCTCTTTTTTGAATGAAGCTATTAAATTAATTTAATTTCATGAACGTGATACACCATCTTTAGAATATTTCTTTATATAGTTTGGAATTTCTTCTTACCAAACCTTAGCTACCTCCCTAGATTGGGAGAAATTATAGAGTCCTCTGGTGGACCACGTCATTTGTCCACCATTCCACTAAAAAACTTCCACTTGTTTAAAATTGCTGAGTCAGTAATTAATTTTTGTTTAAATTTTTTTTCTAACTAACAATTTTAAACAAGTGGCAGTTTTTTAATGGAATGGTGGACCACATCACTTGTCCACCATGTGGATCTTATAATTTCTCCTAGATTGGCCCCAAGGCCAAAGCATCAAGGGGTTTATTCAAGCTTAATTGGTGTATTAGTTGTATTATATATCTCATATATAGGTAAACCAAATATGTAAATTCCATATATGATATTTGTATTTCTATGAGAGGACGTAGTACATTGAATGCACTGAATGGTTTCTCCTATTTAAAGATTGAATATTGGCTTTTGATTTTTTTTTTTTTTTTTTACATTTATATGTGTCTTTTTATTAATATACTTATTTTCTGTTATGATTAATGGATATTATATGTCTTATATGCTAAACTTAAACAAGGTTCAAAATTAAGAAATGAAAAATGAAGGAAGAAAATAATAATAATAATATATATATAATAATATATATAGTTGGGTTCAAGTTACACCTGGTGTAACTCTAAACGATATTACACCACTTAATAACTTATTATTAGATGCGAATTTTGACAAATCTACCGTTAGATTACATTATATTCATATACTCTCCATGCTTGCAAAATTTCACGGTGATCAAAGATTAATAGTCATGTTATCAATCAATTGTTTAAATTCAAGTTTTTATAGTTTAAAATAATGCATAAAAGATGAGTTTATGGATCGAATGGCAAATTACATCTGATTGATATAAAAACTGGCATGCATATTAAGAACATCTAGAACATGTAATTCAACGATTGGATTTGCAAAATATGAATTCAATAATAAGTTATTGGGTGGTGTAACATTGCTTAGAGTTACACCAGGTATAACTTGATCCTAACTCATATATATATTGAATTCATATTTTGCAAATCCAAGCAACGTTACACCACCCAATAACTTATTATTGAATTCATATTTTGCAAATCCAATCGTTGAATTACATGTTCTTAATATGCATGCCAATTTTTATATCAATCAGATGTAATTTGTCATTCGATCCATAAACTCATCTTTTATGCATTATTTTAAACTATAAAAACTTGAATTTAAACAATTGATTAATGACATAGCTATTAATCTTTGATCATCTTGAAATTTTGCAAGCATGGAGAATATATGAAAATAATGTAATCTAACGGTGGATTTGTCAAAATTCGCATCCAATTAAGAAATATTGAGTGGTAATATTGCTTAGAATTACATCTGGTGTAACTTGTACCCAACCCTATATATATATATATAAAGCAAGTGTGCAAATTAAAGAGACAAATAAAAATGAATTGTCAACTTTTAAAAGTGATAAAAGAATGATAATAGGAGATTAAAAAAATTATTTAATAATCTATTAATTCTTCACAAAAATTAGTGCATACGCAATAAAATTTGAGAATAATTAAATAATTTACTCCAATTTTCTTTTTTTCAATTTGGACTCTTAAATTTTATGTGCATAAATGTCTATGATATAGTTTTAATGTTTTTACAATTTGATCACTGCATGAGTTTTAAAAAACTCATGTAAAACCCTTCCTCCTCCAACTATTAAATTATCTATAAAAAATAAATATTAAAATATAATTTTACTAATATACACTTTAAAATATGAAAAAATGGATATTTAATTTTATTTCATTAAAGAAATTAATGTTTATACAACTTTTTGGATGAATGCTTAGGAAATAGAATGAAGTATGCGTTCTCTATTCCAAACATAGGAATAGAGCTATATATCCCCTTCCCTTCCCTCTTAAAAGGCCCAGCCACAAACACTGGCATGGATTATTTGATTTTTTTTTAAAGAAGTTTACTTTTAATATAGAAAGATTGTATGAATATGGATGTTAAGCTATGCTTCAATTGAAACATATAGCTAGCTTTACATACAGGGGATCTCAAACCCCACCCCCCCCCCCCCCCCACAAAAAAAAAAAAAGCTTTACATATATACAGGGGAATGGATCAATTGGGCTTTTGTGAATTGGGAACTAGGGCTCCTAACTGGAAAATTTGCCCTCCACACTCTATGGAAATTAAGGATCATTTTGCAATTGAATTGATCATTCACATAAAAGCATGCTTTTAAAAATTGGTATGATTAAAGAACTGTTTTTGCTCTAGTTCCAGATTTGACTGGTTTTATACCAATTTTTACTAATTCAATTTTTAAAACTATGCATAAAAAAAAAATGTTATGCCCGCAATATTTTCACAGTTCTTTCAATCTTTCAGATCAAATCTTAAATGATAAGTTGTTGTTGGTTTTATTATCAGTCCAGTTTTTAAAACTATGCATAAAAGAGAAGTATTACATCTATAATATTTTCACAATGCTTTTAGTCTTTCACAACAAATCTTAAGTAATAAGCTGTTATTGGTTTTTTAATTTAAACTCATCACTAAAATTACTTTTTTAACTACTATTAATATCCTGTAACTTAAAATTTGTTGCGAAAACATTGTGCAAATATCATTCTGCTTCCCATAAAAAGTTGAATTCTGGCCAATTTGGGCTTCCATATTGTAGGTGCTGGGTCAGGCCTTGTCAAAACTTCACTAAAACAGTTGACCACAATGTGTAAACCCATCTTCCGTTCATATTCTTCCACGTGGCGATCACTGAACCGAGTGTTCGTGGTAGACACGGACCGACCTTTGTATTTGACTATTTGGGAGAAGAACATTTATAGGAGAAGCAAAAGCAACGGCTAAAACGTCATCAAACTACTGCTCCATAGCAAACCACGCTACTGCTACTTTGACCAATGGCTCAAAATCCTCCACATCACACACATTAACTCCCAAAGACCAAGCATTCCACGGCAAGTCCCCAACGAAAATAAATAGGAAAATAAATAGTATCATTTTGATGCTAAATTTATGTTTCATAATTCAATTTTCCTTTGAATTATATGTTTTTAATTTAATATACATAAAATTAAGAAATTGGTTCAATATTTACTCTTACTGCCGTTTTTTCTTTTTTTTTTAAGAGGGAATAATTACTTTATAAATTAAAAATTATTTTAAAAACAAAAAGTATTTTTTATGAGCAAGTTACAAATACACATGCTTTGATGCTCAAGAAATTCGTGTAATGACCAAGAGTCTTGTAACTCAACTAGTTAATACTTCATAGTGTTTCTAAAGAAATCATTCATGGCTCAAATATTGGTGTAGTAAAAGATCTTGAATTTGAGACGTTGTACACCAAACTTAAGACTTAAGATATACTTGATTTTTTTTTTTTTTACAATAAGGAGGATGTGGGGGTTTGAATCAAAACTCTCTCCATTAAAAGAAAAAATAATAATACCATTAAGTTATAATATTTCTAAAGACTTAAGATACTAAAGTTTATTTTCTCAAAAAAAAAAAAAGTTTAAGGTATACATGTGTGTAATTGGGACTAGTTTAGCATTTATAATAGTGGCTAAAAAATTTAGTTTTTAGCAACTCAAAAAAAAATTTATTTATTTTATCATCTCACTATAGAATACACCAAATATCAAAAGTTCTATTTTTCACATCATAGCTAGAAACTATTCATCTCTCTCTCTCTCTCTCTCTCTCTCTCTCTCTCTCTCTCTCTCTCTCTCTCTTCGTCTAATGCAACCACCCTCACAATCCACCACTCACCACCTCCACAAGCCCACAACCAACCACCACAAAGAGCCACCACCGACCATTCAAACAGCCATAACCAAAACCTAGCAACCCACAACCCACCATCCCAACTACCTCAACTAAAACCCACCAGATCAACCAAAACCTAGCCAAAAAATGAAAAACATCATATCAACAGAAATTCAATCTAGAGAAGAGAACGACAGAGAGAAAGAGAGCAAACCCAACACAGCTAACCCGCCATCGTCGTGTCACTGCTACACAGATCTGACCAGCCTCTGATTATCTTCATCATTTGTCTTAGACTATGAGAAAGAGAAGAAAACCAAGAGGTCAAGACACGAGAGAGAGAAAGAGAGAGAATAAAAGGCAATAAAAAATAAGTAAAGAGTTGCTATAGTAGGCTGTTATAAATAACAATTTTACAGTAGCTAAGAGTTAAAAATGATTTAGGTATAACAACATTGATGTAGGATGATTTATGTGATTTGAATGGCTAAAATAGCTTTTGAATGATTTTGCCACCATTGGTGTGAATGCTCAAGCTAGTTTTTTGCTTTTTAGCATTTATGTGCAACTTTTTTAAAACCTCACTTTTTCAAAGTAAAAATATACTTTAACACACTTTTAGCAAAAAACTAAATAAATTATTTCCAAACAAATACTTATTTGTTGAATTTAGTCGGATGGTACTTCCCCATGCATATGCATGGAAAATGGGGAGCCTCAATTTGAGTCATGGTAAGAGAGAGGGCATGACTCTTATTTAGTAATATTTCTAACCAATTAAAAAAAAAAATGATGCATGTGATTTTTTTTAAGAAACAATAATACTTATTATAACACACAAACAAGAAAATAATATATATAATTTTGACTATATGAAAACGTCCATCCAACTATGTTTAACAATTGACATAAATTAACTTATGCAATTAGCATATATTCTTTTTAATATATATACAGGTGGAAAAATTGAAATTCGATCCGTGTGTCCTCGTCTAAAAACGTAAAACTTTTTGGGTCCCTTAAAAAAAAAAAAAAAAAAACACAAAAACAAAACTTGAGTTTAGGAACAAAATTAAACCCCTATAATATATATATATATATATATAGATAAGTTAGAGAGACCAAAAAATAAAGTTACCACTAAATTTGGCAAAAGGAAGGAAAGTAGAAACTGATCATATTAGCTCAGAAGCTTTCCTAATTCCCAAATTAGCCCCGACTCGTGTCCTTATTAACCTCCACACAATACCCTTAAACCCTCCCTATAAATAACCCATTTCCGTCATTTTACCTACAACCCCGTCATCTTCCAACTCCCCCAAACAAACAAAACAAACCAACATATCCCCATTTCTCTCTCTCTCTCTCTGTTCAGCTAAAACGCAACAATGGCGACGGCCATGTTCAGGAGGGCACTCCCACGCGCCTCCGCCTTATCTCGATACACACGCGCCCGAGCTCACGCAAGCGAGGCCGAAGCTCTGCAAGTCGAACAACAGGCGGGCGCCTCCACGGCGCTCAAGACCTTCTCGATCTACCGCTGGACCCCGGAAAACCCGACGAAGCCGGAGCTCCAGGACTACCAGATCGACCTCAAGGACTGCGGGCCCATGGTCCTCGACGCCCTCATCAAGATCAAGAACGAGGTGGACCCCACGCTCACGTTCCGGCGATCGTGCCGCGAGGGAATCTGCGGGTCCTGCGCCATGAACATCGACGGCTGCAACGGGCTCGCGTGCCTCACGAAGATAGAGTCCGGATCGTCGGCCTCGACGATCACGCCGCTGCCGCACATGTTCGTGATCAAGGACTTGGTGGTGGATATGACGAACTTCTACAACCAGTACAAGAGTATCGAGCCGTGGCTGAAGAGGAAGAACCCGCCGGAGACGAAAGGGAAAGAGGTTTTGCAGAGTAAGAAAGATAGGGCGAAGCTTGATGGGATGTACGAGTGTATATTGTGTGCTTGCTGTAGCACATCCTGCCCTAGTTACTGGTGGAACCCTGAGTCTTATCTTGGTCCCGCTGCTTTGCTCCACGCCAATCGGTAATTTTTTCACTTTTTTTTTTTTTTTTATACCTTGTGGTGAAATTTTTTTACTTTGGTAAATGGGTTTGGTTCGGGAAATAATATCAGTAGAAGTAGTTAAAAATGACAGGTCGGTTAAGGAATAATGCTTGTGGCCGAGCCAGACTAAAATAATATGTGTGGTCGACCTAATTAATCTGTTGAGGATATATAGCTGACCCCCAAGAATTTGGGAGTAAGGCTTTGTTGATGTTGTTGGTGGTGGTGATTGGATTTGGTTAATATGGGTGGCTTAGAGTTATGTATATAGGACCCAAAAAAATAAAAAAAGATTAAGCAATGGTTGTTTCTCACTTGTTTTAAAATGTTTTTTTAGGTGAAGAATGAAAGTTTAGTAGTAGTTTTAGTTAGTTTGGTTTTAGGTATATAGGATGTTGTGCTTTGGTTATGGTTATGGTTAATGTGGACTTTAGGAAAGAGACCATATTTTTTTAAATTAGAAAATTAGGGTTTTTTTTAAATTAAATTGATCAACCATGGTAGTTACTACTCTACGAGTACACACTTTGTCACAACTTGTACATGTGTCAACCTATGATTGGATTGCATCACTTATACATGGGACCACCATTGTTACTTGGTAAAAGTAATCGACTCACCACTTGACAAATGCAAGTTGTGGCAAAGTGTGTTCCTATACTTTTTGGAAAGATTTAGGTTTGGGATTCTTTACAATGATTTGTTTAGTTTTGCCTTTTCTCTAGGATGATTTCATTAGAAGGGGTAACACATTTGGTTGGGTCCACGCCACATGAAGTGGAGGTAGCTAGTTCATATTGCTCCCTCTACTTCCCTTGGCCGAAACTTAAGCAACAAATAAAAGGGGGAAATATTTGCTTAGAAAATAACCAAATAAGGGTTTTTAAAACAAAATAAAATGTTAATATTTGAGTTGGAATTAGTAAGTAAATGAAGGGCATTAGAGAAAAATGCTTGAAGGTGGAATATTTTATTTGAACATATTCGTGCATTGTCATTCTCTTTACCTGGATTCTTGCATTTGTTGTTTCTGATTAATTATTGAAAAAGGCTTTATTTAGATTCTTTAAATTTTTTTAAATATATATATATATATATATGTAATAAATTTGAGGATTTTGCATTGAAAGGCCTAGATGTATTTATTTCCCTAAACTCATATGTTTATGCTGTTACTTTGATTGTTAGAATCAAATTAAGTTTAATCTGGGAGTCTCTTGCTTTTAATATTCCTTTTTCTGTTTTTTAAGATATTCTGCATTGAGTGATTATGTGACCCTAGTGTGGAGTCTATATCTCAAGTTGTTTTTAATCATGGGAAGTTCCTATGCCTGCAATCTAAGTCCATTGAAAAGAAAATAAACTTTAGTCAGGATTATAGAGATATTTTTGGTGTTCTGTTAGCCTATCATGGCATTAGTTGGTACATCTTTGAGGTTTTATATTTTACTAGTTTGGAGAGAAATTCTAAATGCTTGCTTCTGTTGGTTTTCTTGTTACATTTGGGAATTTAAAGCTTCAATTGAATGATTCCTTTCTCTGTTTGCTGCAAATGGCATTCCTTTTCTTTTTTTCTATGGTTCATATTTCTTTACCAAATTTTGAATCCCCAATGGGTAGCGAAGGTCACTAGTTCAAATGTCCCATTTCCAAAAATTATTTTAAAAAATGATGTTTTTGTCTTGCATATTCTTGCAATGTAGTTCAAAGGTATGGTGTGGAATAATTATGTGCTATATATGGAAAATAGAATTTTTGTTTCCTTGTCTTAACTTGATTGTTCCATTCAATTTGTGGATTACTTTCTTTTGTTCTGGGCCTTATTGAACTTGTCTGTGTAAATGCATGGTTCACTTTCATCATGCCTTTTATTACATTGCATTATGAGAATTCTTCTGTCCTGCTGTATAAACATGTGAAAAAGACCTGTGTGCTACTTAATATGTCAACTGGTCGTTATATTGACACCTGTTTAGGAATTTTTAGTGCCATCTCTTAAGTACCGATTCCTCTCTAGAAGCCTTCATTACAATAGGGGTCTTTATAAACTGTTTTGGTTAGTGATATTGTTCTATCCATTTCTTTGTACTGTTGGAATTTCAATCAAAAGGTTACTAGGAGCAATAGCTTAATTCTACCTAGAGAAATGGAAATTATTTTGATAACTGAAATATCTCTGTGGTAAAAGGGAAGGACAGATTGTAGGTTCATGTTTTGTGAAGCATGTGTCCTCTGTGTTTATTCATTTCCTTAAATCTATTTGTTTCACTATACCCTTAAAACTATTTTATTTGTACATTTTCATAGATAATTTCATATCCACTGTTTCTTTTATCAAAACCAGATTTGGCTTTAAGTAATTCTGAAATGTTGATTTTTTTTAACTCATGGTTGTAAATGCAGGTGGATAAGTGACAGCCGTGATGAATATACCCAAGAGCGACTGGATGCCATAAATGATGAGTTCAAGCTCTACCGCTGCCATACCATACTGAATTGTGCCCGTGCATGTCCAAAGGGCCTGAACCCCGGGAAGCAGATCGCCCATATCAAGGGCCTCCAACTATCTGGTCCTAGTAATGCTTAAGTTTCTAGGTTTATGAGGCATGCTAATGCGTATTTAACCAGTTGTCCCGGGATTTTTTTGATGGCCCATGAACCATGTGTATTAAGTTAATAATATGTGCACTGAATGTATTCCCTATCCCATTTGTACCTAAAAACTTGGAAACTGAGGTTTGATGTCTTTCTTTATTTTCGAATAAAATGTCAATAGAACTCCTTGGTTCCATCTGGAGATCAGATTATCCCTTGTGTGTGTGTTTGCTGAATACCCTTTGTGTTACTTGTGCGCGAGACAGCCTATTCTATAAATATGTGTTAAAACATATGCACTGGTATAACATTGTCTAGAGTTTCAGAACTCAGTTTCTGTATGGATTTTGTGACTTTCTAATAGGTCCGAGATTGCTACGAGTAAGATTTGGTCCTCAACTCCCACATTTTGAAATTTTGACCACTAACTGTCAGTTGTTATACTGCATGGCTTACAATCATCCAATCTGCATGTAATTTCTCGGATGTAGAGGGCAGTCTTCATTCTGATTTGCACCCCATCTCTTTGCCTCAACAGATGAAGATGAATATCACAATCTTATCAACCAAATGGAGGGATAAGAAAGGCGAGAAGCACTATGGACCTTCGCAAATAGTAAAGGAATAGCTAATGCCACCAACTCATATCATGCAACGAAAAATAAAAGTTACTTTAAGAAAATTGTTGACCCCTAATGTACCATCACATACTATATAGTCAAGAATTTTGTGGTTTAACTAATTGGAACCTCCTGATATTTCTGACAAAGACATCCAAAGTTCAAATCTTTTACCCCAAATTATTGAATTATCTACCCAAAAAAAAATAACCCTCATACTACATAATATCTCTATTTTCTTTTATGGCTCCTATTAGTGGGTGCCAAAGTTCATTTGTTGAGGTATGGTTTTTTCTTTCTTTTTATATATGGCCTATAATTTTATTATGCAATCGAATCATTTATTTTTGGGAGTTGAGCCACTTTAGCCTAAAGTCCATATTTTTATTAATTTTTGCTATTTTCTAATGTATGTACGATCCTTTTGAAGCCTCCTTAACTAATGTTTTAGGCACCTGTTAACAAAAGTCTTTTTTTTAGTTATTTAGTTCATCATGATACCTAGAAGTAATATTTACATACTTAATATTTACATACTCCGGGAGCATTGCTCCTTCCTCTCACATGAGGGATGGGCTCCATGGTAGGGTCTACGTGTGGAGCCCACCCCTCATCTGAGGAGAGAGTATTACTTCTAGACAATCTAATAATTTTGTGATACCTAGACACTCATATGTTAACACCTATGTATGTACTTTGTGATTCTTCTTATTAACTTGTCTTGTAACTCTTCATTTTTTCTATATATATATAAATGTAATTCTTTTGAAAGAAGTAACAAATAAAATAGATAAGTCTTTCTTTCATATAGTGTGAGTATCCTTTCTACTATCTTCAGCCGGGAGAAATTATCCCAACTGTCCATTTGGCTGTAGGAAGATAATGGAAAAATGCAATGAAGATGCAAAGCAAATTGGGGTAGCTACAAATTAAATTTTGAGATCCAAATAGTTCGTTAAAGCAACATTCTAAATCAGGAGCTAAGAATAGATGAGGACTCCAGCTGTGTTCCATAAAACTGGTTAAGGAAAATATAGATGAGAATAATTTGCAGTTAATCATTAACATAAGATAATACGTTCACATCAATTTCATGAGACCTTTTTTATACCCCCTAAAGGTAAAAAATAAAGTATAAGCCCACCAAAGATAAGGTTATAGTAATCACACGATTATAAGATGATCTTTAGATATATTAATAGACAAATTAAACTGGTACTCATGGTTTCTAAGTCACATTAAATTGATTAGGTTTCCTCCTCCTTACTACAAAGAGGCCTATATAAACAGATGATCTGTAAAAGCTTCACCTACTGTCCAGCTAATGTTGTATCAATCACATTGATCAATATGGTCACAAGGATGAAGTTGTTGGCAGTAGCTGGGATTCTTGTTTTCATAGTCTCCATTGAGGTTAGGACCAATGTTGTCCAAGCAAGCACTCGCCTCTCATTTCTCATTGATCCTCAAAACCTTGAACCATTTCACTACGTTACTATAACAGGTGATGTTCTGCACTTCTTCATTTTTCATTCCTGGTAATTATACATGTACTTAGTGGGTCTTGAATGCACAATCATATCTTTCATCTTGTTCTTACTAGGAGAGAAGAAACCGTTGGCCAGAACACATTGTCAAACTTCCTCATCCCATTAAGTTTAAGCTGTCAATTCCCTCACCTGATAGCATTTTTAACTTTAATTTGATACTAATCAAAAGCTCATTCAATCTTCAGATGGTAAAAATTTCTGAAATCTTACAGAAAATAGACACAGTGTAACGTTGGACTTTCTTCTATAGGATGCAACAATGACTGCGATACAACATGTTGTAATTGTGATATCAGGAAGCAACCACCACTATGTGTGCAGTGCTGCAAAGAAGATCCTTGAGAAGCAGGTATGCTTTTAGGGAGTGACACTGGTTTTGCAGATATGCATTAGTTCAGCACGTGACTAACAACATGTCATCTTCCCCTTTAAATGAAACTCCTGTGTAATTGTTCGAGAAATTGCACTTTCTGATTGCAAAATACTAATTATTCAAGTCAAAGATTGATTCTCCTTGGCCATAAGAATACAATGGAACCATTTATTCTCTCTATTATCTAAGCAAAGATGAATTACAGTGCATCCGCATTCCAATGGCAATCATTTCCAAGTTCTCACAAAATTGAGCATTACATGCATGAAAGTTGTATAGATCTACAACAACCAAAGAGCTAAAACTAGCCTAAAAATCTAGCTCTTTTAAAATAATAATTGACAAAAAGAGTAAAAGATGTACAGGGGTTATATCCTCCTGGAAAGGCCAAGGAATACGGCAGCTGATGAGATCTGTACCTTGAGATCAGCAATATCCAAATCATGGCCTCCTTCTACAAGACCCCACTTGTCCACCTGCATAGATATAAGAAAGAGCTGTTACTGTTTGGAAGAGCAAGTCATAGCCTACATCCTAAAGTCAGTAAGTGCATTCGTGTGTGTGTTCAAGAGGGAGAAACACGGTTGGGGTAAGGGAAAAGAGAGAAGCAGGATGTGACTTAAGTAATGGGAACCTGCAAATCTTCTTCAAGTCTAATCAATTCAATTGCGTCCTCAATCTGTAATTTCCCACGACAGATCCCAATCGCAATAATCAAAGAATGTGCCGCAGATGCCATAGCATCAATTGCTGCCAATTCACAGTCATCTGTTTTCTTCAGAAGGTTCTCTATGGCCTTTATGAGACCATTCTCCTGCTTTCCACCATAAAAGCTGGAGTAGACAACAGGCTTAAAGCCAAATTCGGACTCTACCCAATCAAGTAAAGGATCAATTTTCTCCACCTGACGTTCTAAAATAAAATTGAAGGCACTATAGGTCAGATAACAGTACACCATTAAAATTTAACATGAAAAGATCCATGTCCACTAAAAGATCATGCATAGGCTATTTTATGTGAAACACAAAGATGATATAAAAAGTTAAAAACCAAGTTTTCTAATTTTTTTATTTTATAAAAAAAATACATACAATACTTATTAAAACTTTTAAGGTAGTTTCAGTTTCAGCCATAAAAAAAAAATACATAAAATACTTATCTTAAGAATTTGGACAAACAGTCTATAAAGACCTGGCCAAAAATAGGCAGTGATAAAACTCGATTTTGCACCGACCTACTATAACAAATGGTCAGTCTTGACCTTATTACAATAAGCTGAACAGAAACACATTATTCATACAACATGAATTTCAAGCAGGAACCCCAATCTTCCTCAACTGTAGTAAATCTGGTATAACACGGTAACAATGTCATTCATTAGCAGTGGACAAAAAATAATGTCCTCTAAAAAAAGACATTAAATAATGCATATGGGTCACTATTGTAAGTACTTTTTGGCACTGTAAATTCTAGGGTCAGGAGAAATTTCACTGGCACTCTTGACATTAATAAGTTTCACATGTACAGGCATCATAGAGACCAAGCAAGCCATGATTAGGAAACCCAAAGGGAATATTTACACTAAATTTAGTCCAAGCAACTAAGAGAAACATATTAAATGCCTCTAAACCTAAAACTCCATAGGCTTTAACGTACTTCTTCAGTAAAAACTCCAATTCTTACACACATGAAGAATCAGAAGTGATATTTAAAGCTTAAATAAAATAGCTCACCTGGAGAGAGATGAAAAAAAAAAATGTCATTTCTCATAAGAGACTGAAATACATGACTTGCCTCATTGCTATGAATTGAAGTCTGAAGAATTATCACACCAATTCAAAATGCACAAGATAATTTAAATCAAGCTGGAGCAGATCAGTAGAATAACATACCATGGACGCCTCTTGTCAGAATATTATCTTCTGGAGCTCGACAGAAAACCAGATCTTGATTAAATTTCTTCATCAAATGTTCAATAACCTTAGGTCGTGTGAGTGGAACTCTTTCCAATGCAGTACAAGCAAGTTTCATTAGAGGCATCGAGAAGGGTCTGATCCCATCTGTTTCCTACAATATTTAACATCTCAATACAAAGCCCCCCAGCACATAAAGACACACACTCCAAGTTCAGAAATAATTCCAGAATGAACAAAATATAAACATTAAAAAAAAAAGTTATTCACAAAAAAATCAGGAATTTCAAAAAACCCAAGCCCATTTAAAATGAGATCAAACTCCCAAATCACGCAAAAATTATAAAAGCAACCCATTTCTAACATAAGTACAAGTGTATAACCCAAAACAAAGAAAAAATATTCAAAATTTTAAGAGCCTAAGAGTTACAGTAATGAGTAAACCCAAAACACCCTAAAAAGTATCCATTTCGGATCAGATAGCACAATCCCAACACCTGGGAAAAACTGAAGACAACCCATTTAAGTTCAAGGAAAAAAAAAAAAAAAAAACCCACAAAACACAGAAAGAAAGCTCAAATATTTAAACAAATCTAGACAATAATAAGTCCCATAAATCTAACGAAAACACAACTTTTGAAGGCAACCCATTTGAGCTAAACCAAATCCAAAAAGACCCACAAAAACATTCCACTCAAATTAACACATACATTGAAACTAATACCAAATGCAACACAATAAGAACAAAGGTGCAGACACACACACACAAATCACAAACCTGATATTCCCACTCGGCAGCAACAGCCTTAGCGAGAGGCAAAGTAGGGAGCTTGAGAGGCCTCTTCGATGGCGTCTTGAGCGTCCGGTAATCAAGCATCACCGACCACCCAACCCCATCTTCGGACTCTCTCACCTTCACCTCGTTGTAGAACCTCTTCCCCACTATCGAACCAGTCATAAACGATATCGGCATCGTCACGGACGACGACGACGATGTCGTCTGGGAATTGGAGCTCGGCGCCTTGACGTAAATGCTGCTGTTGTTGTCGTTTTTGTGGGTTTTAAAATCGGATGAGAATGTGAAGGTCGAGGAAGATGGGTCCTCGGATTGGGGCTCTTGGGCGGTGGCAATGGAAGTGAAGAGACGAGTGTGGATTTGGGATTGGGACGAGAATGTCGTGAGGAATTTGGGGTTTCTTTTGATTGTGTTTACGGTTTTGATAATCAGTGAATTCGCCATTGAATTGGGATTTTGTTTTCTGTGCTCTGGGTTTTGCTGGAAATGTGTTCTTGTTGTTGATGGGGTTTTGAGTCTTGACAATCTTTACTCAAAAAAACACTTTTGCATTTGCGGGCTGGTGGGTCAGCTCAGGGTTTGGGCCTGTTTGGATATTGTTTTTGGGTTCAACTTCCTGTAATTATTCAGATTTTTTTTTTTTTTTTGACAAGAAAATAATGTCTTAGATTTTTTATAATTATTTATATTTTCAAGTATATTAGATTATATTTCTATAATTTTCAATATTTTTAATAGGTGCAAAATTTAAGTATAATTCCTTAAATTTTATATTTTAAGCTCTTCGCTAAAATTCAAACATATTAATGAAATATAATAATATTATCATTTTTTAAGGACAAATAAATTAAATGTAGTAATGTGTTCGTCTCAACCAAATATATATATAATCATGTGTCTGAATTTGAAAATGAATGAAGAAAGATGCATAAAGATAGTCAACTAGTCAATTTTTCTTGAGAATTAGAGAAAATGATTCTACATTTTTTTTTTTTTTTGAGGGGATAAAAATGATTCTACTTAATTAAATATAAATGCTGGCTCTATAAATAGAAAACAGATTTTGGCACGAAAGTAAACAGAAATAACAGCTCAGTGGTCCAAATGAACAAAATTGTTTTTTTTTTTTTCTTTTTTGTGAGAAGAACAAAATTGGTAATCTAATTTAACGGTACATTTATCCAAGTTTGTTATATGGTTTTATAGATTCCTGAAGAAGAGGCACTGCTAATATCATCTATATAACAAAGTTATCACTTTGGGTCAAGTTCAATCCCCCTCAAAACTCTAAAGTCAATAAAATCCCTTCTTTTTGTAGCCCACTTTGACAAGTTTGATTGGAGGCTGGTGGGATTTTTTTTTAAAATAACTATAAAATCCAAGCTATATTATTAGTTAGTCAAGGTTTGAAACTATTTTAATATCTAACAAATTGAGTCCGAAGGAGTCAATTTTGGAATGCAAATCGAGTTCACTGAACTCGATTTCAGCTTGAAAATCGAGTCTATAACGCTCAATTTCGTTACCCAGCAATAATGAAGAACGAAGCACCAGAGAGAATGAAGCAACCCAGGCGGCGAATGCTTCAGGTGATGGCGGCGAAGGTTGAACACCAGAGAACGAAGAACGAAGCACCAGAGAACGACTAAACCCAGCAAGCGAAAGCTTCAGGCAATGATGGTAAAAGCTTCAGGCGAGGGAAATCTGACCTAATTAGGTATTTGTTTTGGGTTTTGTATTTGGTTTTGATCATGGGTTTTTAGGGCTTGGAAGAACAAGGAAGTTCGTCTACAGTTGTTGAAGCGAAGGAAGCAAAACTAAATTGAGTCTATAGGACTCAATTTCTATTTGACAGAACTCGAGTCCATAGGACTCGAGTTCTATGCCTACGTGGACCAAGTTTCCACATCAGCTACAAACGATGTTGAAATCGAGTTCAGTGCAGTCGATTTAGCATACCAAAATAGTTTCAAACCTTGGCTAACTAATAATATAGTTTTGATTTTATAGTTATTTTAATAAAAAAAATCTGAGGCTAGTGGCCTTCCTTATCCATCATAAAGGATTAATATGGTCTTTCTAATTAGTTTTCTTCTTCTTCTTCTTTCCCCTTAATAAATGAATTACATAATTGAATTTACACATTTTGGGTTGTGACTGCATGTTTAAATTTATTTGTGAAACTGAAAACTAAGATACAGCACCTAACTAACCTTTGTTTCTCTTTATAATATATGACTTCACAGTTATGGATCCACATGTAAAAGTCTTTTTTTCCCCTTAATTGAAAAAGGGTAAGAGTGGGTGACTAAATTGATTTTCCTATCTAGACATTACTATAGTAGAATCCTATCTGTTAGGTCTGAACCTGTAAATAGGAGAACTAGTGACTCATAGCTGTTATTCCAGCCTCACAAAAGCACTAGTGAGCATTGAGCTAAGACATAGGGTTTTCCCCCAAACACTTTCCATTACAAGATTCGAACATGAGACCTATTTGGGATGATATTAAATACGTTGGATGCAACACAATTACCAACACAATTACCTTCGATTATATAGAAAAGTGAATGGAACAAACCACATACACAAACAACTACAAATGGCCTTGTGTTATTATCATTATTATTAAAAAAAAAAAAAAAAAAAAAAAAATTAAATCATTAAATAGAAGTAACTAAAGAAACTACTTTCAATTGTTGGACCCACATGATATTGACAACGCATAAAATACAAGCGCATATCCATACCAAAGACTTAATTATGTGTTTTCAACTTTGAAAAACATGTTATAGAAACATGATATCAAACATATATATATATATATATATATATATTGCATTATATAAAATACTCAAAATATAAGCCCGTTTGATAATGTTGTTCTATTAACGTTGTTTAAGTGTTGTAAAAATACGTATGGGTGGAAAAGTATTGTGAAAATACGTGTTGTGTTATTTAAACAATGAAAACCGTTGTTTAAACAACACAACCAAACAAACCCTAATATTTTTAATCACAATTTTCAAATCATTTTGAAATTCAATACTTAAATAGGTCTTGTGGGGGGTGAAAATCCCAACCAAACATATCAGGCCCAAGACCCTATTTGAAGACCACTGTTGGTCCGAAGAGATGAAAACACTCGAGCAGAAGCCCATGTAAAAGAAGCATGTCTGGAGAGGAGCATGGTCATGATCCGAGGAGATGTTCAATGTGCCGAGAAGTCCAATATCCTTGGATCCAAAGAAGCTTGGTCCGACAGGTGTCTGGGAAGCCCAAGTGATCCCCTTGACAAATGTAATGACGAAAATGAACCTCAGACACGCATGAGGATAACAGGAACAAAGAAATATCTAGGAGACAGACTTCAACCACCGCATTAAATGCACTGCACCTACTTCCCTGGCCGCATTAATGTGGAGAAGACACCTGAACAGTGCACTCTCAGCTACCGCCACTCACACAAGGCTAAAGATGGTGCATGATGAGACATGCACTCAAGTGAACGTCTAGATGATGAACAAGTGGACGGTGAAGATGTAGGAAGGGAGTACTATATAAGAGGAGGATGCATCTGATAGAGGGGGATCGAAAAATCAAGAATAGAAAGGAGAGAACTCCATTATTGTAGCTCTAAGAATTGTAACCCCAGTTTATTCAATACAAATTCCTCTTCGGACGTTACGTTTGCATCTGTTCGAGCACGTTTGAATACAAATTTATCCACAAACACTGCAGTCTAATACTGTTAATTCATTGCTAACCTAGCTCTTTCACCCACTCTCTACAAATTTATTGTTTTGGGTTCAGTGGGCTCAAAATCCATACCTTCTTGGGCTTGGTCTACAAAAATTGACCCTACATGTCTAATTATTGATTTTTGTCTTTTTGATTTTTTAAAATTTGGTCATTCCGTGACTTATTTGCATGATATAAGATAAAAAGTTAAAATCTAACCTTTTTTTTTTTTTTTTAATTAGATTATAATCATTTTTCAAACGGATTAGAAGAGTATGAAAGGTGGTGCAATAGGAAAGGTACGATAATAAGTGGATAAACAACAAGAAAAATCTTCTTAAAAAAAAAAACAACAGGAAATGAGTCAGCAAAAGAATGGAGCGAAGGAGGCTTTGATCTTAGCCAAAAAGCCCGTAAGGTGAGGTGGTTGACTGAATGTAACACTAGTGGCGTCTTGGTTCATCCAAATTTATACGCAATGCAATCTGCTGACAGATTGACAAAGATAAGCTCTTATAGCAATGTCAGGACAGAATTTTATGAATTTTATATATATATATATATATATATATATATATATATATTTACTATTAAAAAAGTATTAAAATGTTTTGTCTCTAAAAAAAATTGTTATTAATTTTTAAAAATAATAATAACATTGGAATGTGATGAGTGTTTTACTTTATGTTTTACTATTGCGGAAACCCAATCTAACCCCAATCTATAACATGTGCGGAAACCAATCCAACCCCAACCTATAGTGGTCGAATTGAGTTGGAATTGGGTTAGTGAGTTGTGTATATATTGTAAAAGACTAGGATTTCATTCATTATTTAGACATTTTTTTTTCAATAAATTATTACAATTCATTTAATATGCATAAATTATATTTCTAATTCATCAAAATTAATTATAAAAAAATACCAAAATCTATTAAACTGAAGTTTTTTAAATAGTAGTAATAAAATAAACTTATATGCATTTTGGATCGGGTTGAGCCAAATGGGTTGAAAACTATGAACTTGACTAGACCCAAGGCTCAATATAGAATTCCACCCAACCTACGAAAGCCAACCTTAAGCGTCAAGTTGGGTTAGGTCAATTTCGTAGGGTTTGATGCACAATCATACTTCATCTATGTTTGATTTTTATCCATTTTAAATTGTAGTCATTTTATAATGAAAAAAAGAAGGACGTGTGATGCCAAGAATTTTGTGCCTTAAATGACAATACTAGGTATTTCTAAGAGAACTATTTAGAATTTAAATCACCCTCTTTAACTATTCAACTATCAAAAAGAAAAATGTACAAGTTATGATTTTTTTTATTAGAAAAAAAGAAAAGAAAAAAGGAACACTAGAGCATTGATAGCATGTTACCAATAGGGCAAGATTTGAATGGGTAACAAAAACCAAAACACCCAAAAACTTATCCGCACTAGGTTGCTTCCTATTAGGATGAGTTTTAGCTACAGTTGCTTCCTATTTTAGGGAGTACTATTCATTCCCTAAACACTTGTTTATTGGTTTTGTATCATGGTAACTGTGATAAAGTAAAACGAGTGCTTTGAATAGTAAAAAAAAAAAAAATTTGAATGAAATTTTTTAATAATAAAATAAGATTTAAAATAAGGAATCTGAGTTTACACCCAAAAAAAAAAAGAATCTAAGGTGGATAAAAGAAAAAGTAAATTAACTAAAATAGGGAAAAAAAAAAATAAGTATGCTACTGCAAAAAGTAAGGGGCTGTTTGGTAAATTTGTTTAAACGCATGTACATTACATGTATTTTTATATATTTTTTTACTTATACATATTTTTAAATAATAAAACAAATTTTATTATTAACTTGGTCCTGATTTTTGCCCAAATACAAATTTTCTCAGTCGGCCCCACATTTACATGCAGCAGACGGCCACGTGTACGAGGAAAAAAAGAAAAAATGAAAAAAGAAGAAGCAAAAGCTTAAAAGACTCCTTCGTTCTTCCTTGGTTCGTCACTTCTTCTCTCTGATTCCGACCGAGAGAGAGAGAGAAATGGCAAAGTGGAATTCAATTCCTCTGGAAATCACGTACGAGGTACTAGGATGGACGGCTTTCATATCGTGGTCCGTCAGTTTCTACCCGCAAGTCATCTTGAATTTTCGTAGGAAAAGGTATTTCCTTTAACACAACAAATTTTCCACCTTTTTTTTTTTTCTCAGCCTGGATTTCCTTTTTCCAACTCGTACATGTATTTTTCTTAAATTTTATTATTGTTGTTGTTGTTGTTGATGATGTTGTTGGGGGGTTTGAACGCAGTGTGGTGGGGTTGAACTTCGATTTCGTGGTGCTGAATTTGACGAAGCACTCTTCGTATCTCATATACAACGCGGCCCTCTACTTTAGCTCCGCTATTCAGAAGCAGTACTTTGAAAAATATGGCCAGGGCCAGGTTCGTGCTTTCTTCTTGTTAAATTAACATACCCAAAAGCAAAAAAGTAATCAACGTTTTAAGTTTTTAGGAAAAGATTAAAGATTTTTGATGATTCTACCAAGTATTCATGTAGTCAATAGGATGTTGATAGTGATGTTTGCTTTTGATTTTCATGAAAAATTCAAGTTCAAAATCAAAATTTATTATTGGGTTTGTTTGTTTTGCTGTCTTGTGTAGCTGGTGAGGCATATCTTCCATTGCTGACTAGCGCAAAAGATAGTGGCTAAACTAGGGTAATTCCAGTACTACATGAAAAATCACAACTTTTGTCACAATTATCTTACGTGGCAAACTGTGATTAATTGGCGTGTCATTTTTAAATAAACCTATCTCTCACCGTATGCAACGTAGATAGTTGTCCAAAAATTGTGGCCTTTTATGTGGTATTAGAATTTTTGCTAGCAATAATTATCTTATGCGTCAATATATATGCATCCTCCAGTCCTCCTTTTCAGTGTGTGGGTCCTACAGCCGTGTGAGACCCACAAACTGTAAGAGAGAAGATGCATATATCTAGATATATGAGATACCTTCACCTTGATTAGGCTTTCTAATAGTAGTTTGTTGTTTAACTTTCTTAATTTTCAATTATAACTATTATTTGTTAATGAAAATAATCACTTAGTAGTATGGTACTGGGATCTGAGTTACTTCTGTAAATTGTCTAGGAAATTTGTTTCGGTTTGGTTTTGAGAAAACAGAATATACAAGTTAAGAAGGCAACATCTGAAATTAGCCTTATATAAAATCCAAGTGGTGAACTTAATTTGTGCACGTTAGAGGATGATTTGGGTTGGGGTTTTTTTTTTTTTTTTTTTTTTTTTTTGGCCCTTACTTGTTCTGTTTTCATTGTAATTATTGCAGATGATACCTGTAGCTGCAAATGATGTCGCTTTCTCTATCCACGCTGTTCTTTTGACAGCAATTACCTTGTTCCAAATTGCAATCTATGAAGTAAGTGGTTTACCCTTCCTCATTGAGTTCATATCTTCTTTTATTGTAGTGGTGGGAGCTCTTTATCTTAGTAATCTGGTTAGAGATTCGAGTGTTAAGCTTGACCTTTCTTGATGGTTTTGTACAGCGTGGAAGTCAGAAGGTTTCCAAGATAACAATTGGAATTGTCTCTGCTGTGTGGTTATTTGCTGCTGTATGTATTTTCATAGCTTTGCCAAGCCATTCTTGGCTTTGGCTAATCTCAATCTTTAAGTAAGTAAGTTTTTCTCTTTATGTTTTTGTAACTTGAAGTTCAACCTATGTGAATTTCATGACAACTTGGCTCATATTTGCATAGGATGATCATTGAATGTGACATGATTTTTTCCCCTCTTTTACTTTATGAGAAATTATCAGTGAATTGGATTACAACTTCGCTCATACTTTCACTTTTATATAATAAATCTGTTCCTTCAGTGAAGTTTACCATCAATGAGCTTTCTAAGATCTGATTTGAGTCATGCCTCAGCACTAGGAAGGTTGAATTTTCCATGTCTGGTTTGGATAGGCGGATGTGACACTAATTCTATAAGATACATCGATAAGTTGTGCCTTGATATGCAATTTATTGACGTTTGCTTATGTGACAATTTTCTTCATCAATTGGAGGCTGTCCTATCATTTCTTCATTTCTTCTGCTGTAAATATTTAGGTGTTGAAAAGTAGCTAGCGCCTAAGGCCGAGCGCTGACTGGAATGGTATTTCCACAAGAGAGATTTCAAATTCGTGGCACACTATTTCTGATAATAGTGCGATAGGCACACATTATTTGGTGGGACGCCAGGCCGCTCTGCTGCTCTAGTCTTTGCAGTCTGAGTGAGAGGTTGTCCCTACATTTCTCGTACTCATTATTGTTATTTTTTTGATATCAAAAGAGGGAAAAAAAAAAAAAAGGAGGCTATGAAACTCTTTACACAGTCAATTTTCCCAGGTAATTTTGCTTTGATTTTACGGGGTATATGGTTATTCCATATTCGGTTCTTAAAGCTTAACTCTCTCTGTTAATGACAATATGTACGCTATAGTATTTTCCAGTTTGGGTATTGCTAAAGCTTTTGTATTGGAAGATCTAAGAAACTCTAGACTTCTCTCTTCACTATGCAGTGGTGAAAAGGCCTTCTTGGCAGACCAGCTAAGCTGGTGGGGAACGAATTACTGGAATTTTGGCATGCTGCCATGGTTGAACGTAGGGAACCTTGTCAAAGGCCTTCTATTCACATGATTAGGGAAATCTCCTGCTGATATATAAGGCTGCTTAGGTTGAAATTAGTGACCCCAAAGAGTGTGTTGAAGAAAAAATCTTGCTTAAATTTTCTCTGTTCACTTCATTACAAAAGCTCAGTCTTTGACTAAATTTATATTGTTTCATGATTTTATAGATGTGGTTGAACTTCCTTTCTAATTTTATATGTAATAAATTTTTGCAGCTCAATTCAAGTTTTTATGACGGTCATCAAATATATTCCCCAGGTCAGAATTGTGAACCCTCTAAGTCCTTTTATAATATTTTAGGAGATGTAGGAAGAATTTAATCAATTGGCTATGCTGAGAGATGCATCTGATAAATGTTTTGTATATGAAAAGTCCGTACAGACATGGGCTCAATATTTTTCTAGTGATCAAAATGTAGGAACTAACTTTTCTTGGGGTTGCATCAGAAAGGGTTTATATAGGACAAGGGGTTGGGGACCAGGCCAGCCCATACTTGTGCAGGGAGGGGGGGAGTTAACCCTTATTTTTCAGATATTTTTATTTTCCAATTCAATTGGATGTTGAGGTGTTGATAACATTAATTGATGTAGGAGGGGTCGTCCTGAATTGAGAACTTTATAATTCTCTAGTAAAATTAAGGATCTTAAACAAGCCTCTGTAATTTGACTTTGTTCATTATATATCTGTATTTCAGTATCATTCTGAACTTTATGATGTTTGTAAAAATTAGGATGTTTGTGCAAGCCTTTAAATTTTGACTTTGTTGATTGTATTTCACTTAGGATGTTGAAATGTATGCTTCTATTATCATAGAGTAGTAAAAACTAAAAAGAAATGCAAATACATCAACTGAAGTAATTTGAGGAAAATGGAAATTAACTTGAATTGGAGATAATCAAGATAGCTTGCTGACATGGCTAAATGTGCTGTGCTCCAAAATTGTTAGCTTTTGCTCAGTTGGTAATAGAGGGAAAAATGTCATTGACTCTTGGTGTTTTAATTTTCTTTACCTCATAAGATGACTAAATCAAAATGGTTGTAATTGCTTAAAATTTTGTGATGGTATTAAAGTGATAGTTGGACTGGCCATTCATACTGTTTTAATGACTGTTATGAAATTTAGGTGTTTATGAACTTTGCAAGAAAGAGCACAGATGGGTTCAGCATTGGCAACATTTTACTCGATTTTTCTGGAGGGGTGGCAAATTATGGACAGATGGCCGTGCAATCTATAGATCAAGGTTTATTGAATTCTTCCTCAGTTGTAGATCTTGCCATCTAAATTTATCCTCCTTGCGTAATATATTCCTAAAACTTGTTGCTTTTTTCAGATTCTTGGGTGAACTTTTATGGAAACATAGGGAAGACATTGCTATCTCTGGTATAGAGTATTTTCACTTCTCTAATTTATTTCACTTTCTTTGCCTCATTATTTAAGTGAAATTTATTTGCCATAGTATAGTTGGTAGATGACTTTGTTATGCCTTTTTATTCTTATTCCGTTCTTAGATTTTAATTGAAGTTGTCATTTTAATGTAAGAATTACTACCAACTTTTTTTTTTTAACTAGAGAGAGAAATTTAGTGAAAGTCATGAGAAAATCATGATTACAATTCATTAAACAGAAGATGATGAATGAATGATGAAGTAAAAGAAACCTATTATGCTTTTAAAGTTAATTTCTTGCTTTAGATATATTGGAGACCACACGCCAATGTATCCTTCTGATTATTCTCTTTTTCTTTGGTGAAGATTTCTAGATATTCTACAAATTATTATTATTAGCATGATTATTATTATTGTAATTTTAAGATTGATGGAATACACTGCTATTACAGGCATCGCTATTTTTTGGCTTTCTTTTCTATTTATTTTAATTATTTGATGGAATATGCAATTGCAGGTATCTATATTCTTTGACATAATTTTCATATTTCAACATTATGTCATCTATCCTCACAAGAAAGCCCAAGTCTCTTCTAAACTCGTTGAGGAGGAACGCACTGAGCGGCTTGTTAAGTCTCCTGATCACCCAGAGTCAGAAAATGTGTAAAGCTTGGCTTTAATCATGACTAGTCGCTAACTCGTGCTATGCACAAGAACTTACCTATTTGTGAGGTGGACTAAAATAATTTTATAAAATCTTAAATTGATTAAGAAATTACACTATTGCATGATTTGCTCTTGTATGACTTTAATTTGTGTTACAATTTGATGAAGAAGCTATTGCTTCAACTTGCAATGGCTTACAAAAAATTTTCAGTTTCAGATTCTGCAAAAAAATAAATTAAAATTCAAATATTAAAATTTCTGAAAGACCAAAAAATATCAAAGGATTAGATGATTCACTGTTTAGAAATTATTGAAACAAAACAAAATATATATGACTAAAAAATAGAAAAATATAAGAGAAAGATGAGTTACATTTAAAAGATAATCCATAGCTATAACTATTGAAATGAATCAAAAGATTCAGAGCCTACAAATTATAGATAATATATATATATATATGATTATATAAATTCAGATGTTAAAACTTTCAAAATGCCAAAAAGATATATAATTAAAGAATAAGTTATTGAAACAATTCAAAAATATATGACTATTTAAAAGAGAACTATAAGGGAAAAAAAAAAAAAAAATACACGAACTCATAAAATAATAAGTTTTAAATTTTAACGAGTTTAAACTTTAAACGAACTTTATCAGCATGTAACTCACGCTAACAAAAATGTTGAGATTAACATACCTACACCATATTATCTCCACGTCACAATGATTCTAATTATCATCCGAACAATTTTATATAGCAATCATTAGGTGGAAGTCACCGGAGCTTATCTACTTGGATGAGCGCTTATGCATAGATCATACACATTGCAGACAATCAATTATTGTCATGTACTTATCAAAAAAAAAATTCTGGTCATGTAATGTGGCCTTTTTCTTTGTCATATTATGAGGGGAAGGGGGGAGACCAGACCATTGTTTAAAAACTAAAAATAGGATGCTTCAGTTGATGGAGGATATCAGATATCTACATGCAAGCACATTAAACAAACCAAATTGTTATCTTCTCTCTTTGTAACTCACAAATTTAGAGATAAATTATATCAACGTTTGAGTTTGAGTTTAAGTTGGACTTATTAGAGAGATAGAGTTTCACTTATTGTTCAATTTGGATTAAACAAAAATAATTTAGTTTAAAAAAATGATAATGATGAGTTTGAGTTTAAATTGGACTTGTTAGAGAGATAGATTGAGTTTCACTCTTTATTAAGTTTGGACTAAATAAAAATAATTTTATTTAAAAAAATAATAATTATGAGTTTGAGTTTAAGTTAGACTTGTTGGAGAGATAGTGTTTCACTCCTTGTTAAGTTTAGACTAAACAAAAATAATTTTATTTAAATAAAATGATAATTTTATTTAAATATTGCATGTGCTGACGTGAAAAATTGTGAGACTAAACAAAAATAATTTTATTTAAAAAATGATAATTATAAGTTTAAGTTTAAGTTGAACTTGTTAGAGAGAGTGTTTCACTCCTTGTTAAGTTTAGTCTAAACAAAAATAATTTTATTTAAATATTGTGATGACGTGGAAAATTATGAGAGTTTTAAGGTTTCCGTTATATATATATATATATATATATTTAGACTAGTCGCAGACCCGCGTGTTGCGCGTGATAATTTTTTTAAAGTTATCTCATAAATATATTATTATTGTTGTTGTTGTTGTTGTTGTTGTTGTTGTTGTTTTACTATTGTCTATGTAACTTATGTAAAATTCTTATATGATAAAATTATCCAAATCATACTATGTAATAAAATAATATTATATTTTTTATAATGCAATAGGATAACATTTAACAATCAGAGAGAACAAAAAAGAAAAAAAAAAAAACTTAAAATACAAAACTAAATTGCATCAACTCAAAGTAGAGTTATTAAAAATACAAAAAATTAATAACCTAAAGTAGAGATGCAAGAAAAATAAAAAATCCACCAAAAAATTGAGAGAGAGAAATAACATTTTTTTGTGAGGGAAAATTATGCATAGAAATATAGAATAGAAAAGATAATGAAAATTTTATAATAGGAGGATAAGAATAAGAAATAACAAAATAAGTGGTACACTCATGCAAGCTCCAAGGGCATATAAAGCATGAGTGGGGC